>CM031595.1:17051952-17061952 GCA_018398815.1 Conus ventricosus | reverse complement strand
GGCACATGGCATGATAGCACCAAAGGTTTTTCCTGTCCTGCCATCTTGGTGGCATTGCATCCACACCGCTCATTCCAACTCCCCAGGCACGGCCTGGCCCGTCTCGCTTCGGGAACGGCAGCCTACAGGGAGCAGTCAACGTCACAACGTCAAGAGGCAACCCACCAGAGGAGACACTGCACTGCTGCCGAGTTCCTCTTGTGTTGATCAATGGTGTCTGTTCTGATCCAACACATTCAGGACACCAGTTACTAAGCCCTCCCTTAATGACGACAATCACTGCTTACTCGAAGACCCGGCATGAGTGATCTCACCGTCCAGAGAGCGATACCACGCCCGTCTAATGGTAGCTCCGTCACAATCAAAGCAAGGCCATGAACATGGAGAGGCAAGAGCAACTGCGGTCACCATGGAGTGAGGGACATGATGGGACACATAGTTTGAGACTTTTTTTTTAATGCTGACCGATGAGGATGATGAAAGTGATGCTACGGGGTTCCATTCTGATCTGAGACTGCATGATATGGTTGTACCCTTACTTTCATAATATATACATCCTGGCATCAACCAGGCCTGAGAGATGTAAACACCTGCAGTGTTGGTCAGGAAATTTGATTCTCAAAAACGCATCCATTAGTGGATGAAACACGACTGTATGGTCCCAGTCTTTCCAACTGAGTCCACTGGGGAAAAAAAAAGAAGCAAAAACAAAAAACAAAACAAAACAAAAAAAAGGAGGAAGAAGAAGACGAAGTAGAAGGTGAAATCGGTTTGGAAGTTTTCTTCACCTTTTTCGTCCTCTTCTTCCTCTTTCTTTCTTTCTTTCTTTTCTTTCTTTTGAGTACAGCAGTTACTACTTTAATTTTCCTTTGATTGTATCTTTTGATATGCATCTTTTGAGTACAGCAGTCACCACTTTAATTTTCTTTTGATTGTATCTTTTGATATGTAATTTTGCAGACTGACTAAACAAAGTGACAGTGATGAAAACACAACTTTCATGGAGGTGATCAGTGGAGTGAATTGTGTTTTGACTAGGAATCACATTGCACCGTGCTATATTATATTCATAGTCCTGTGGTACACACATACACACACGCAAAAGCAAAAATCAAAACAAACAAACGGAGAGAGGGGGGGGGGGGGGGGGGAGGCTGTGAAAATGGCCACTTTCATCTCTATTTAGAAGGAAACAAAACAAAACTCACACAACTCTTACAGAATCGTTTTTTTTTTTGTTTTGTTTTTTACACTTGGTTGCTTTATTTCAGCCTTGACCTAAAATTCTCGCAAAAAAAACAACAACAACAACAAAAAACCAACAACAAACAAAGCACTCATGTTGTCTGTTCGTGCAGACGAAGCAAGACATCGAATACCACGCAAGACCGGCATCAATCGATCAGTTCTGGAACCAAAGCGTGAAGGTGCAAGGGTCTCTCTGACATAGTGTGGCACCAGTCAACTATCGTGTTGCATCAACAGTATACTCAATGGACAGTGGCAGAAAGAATGCTAGAGCATACAATTGAGTCTATGCATAAAGCACATGATTTTGCAAATAGTAATCCACGATAGAGTTTTCCTGAGCAACGTGCAGTCTTACAGACTCCTCGAAATGATGACCTTTAACTTCGTTTTCCGCCAGGCACCTCACTTCTCTCAACCGGTTCGCAACGGCTGGATCGTTGATGCGTAACACTCCCTCGGACGTCGTTTCGTCTGGCTGCATCATGACGATCTCGTACGAGTCCGAGCTGACGTCATTCAGGGCAGTGTCGTTTCTGTCGTAAAAGGTCAGGGTCGGGGCCGGGTCCCGGAAGCGACACAGCTGACCTCCACCGCCTGAAACAAAGCGATTTCAGTTGACCTCCGCCGTCTGAAACAAAGCGATACAGCTGACCTCCACCGTCTGAAACAAAGCGACACAGCTGACCTCCACCATCTGAAAAAAAGCAACACAGTTGACCTCCACCGTCTGAAACAAAGCAACACAGTTGACCTCCGCCGTCTGAAACAAAGTGACACAGCTGACCTCCACCGTCTGAAACAAAGCGACACAGCTGACCTCCGCCGTCTGAAACAAAGCGACACAGTTGACCTCCGCCGTCTGAAACAAAGTGACACAGCTGACCTCCACCGTCGGAAACAAAGCGACACAGCTGACCTCCACCGTCAGAAACAAAGCGACACAGTTGACCTCCACCGTCTGAAACAAAGCAGAGGAGTATAGCTCCTGGGAATGAGCAGTGAAGTGGAACTGAAATGAGGAAAGCTGAGGACAATGGATACTGGTGCCGAACACGGACAATTGAGGTATGCTTACAAGAAGACCCCATGGAGAATTATTATAGCTTAGCCTCTCCCCACGTTGAAAGAATGCCGGGTTGCCGTTTGCTCTGGAATCACGGCACGGAACCGCTAGCGGGTACCACTGAAGGCGCTCCGGCACTTGGGCGACATGTGTTGTCTTTCCATTAAGTTTAATTCAAATCAGCCTCGTAGGTCTGGGCTCAACGATAGCACGTACCGCTAACGTGAATTACCGTCACTAATGAGCACCGAACGTGCAGCTGAAGACATCGGATCTCAGGTAAATTAGGAATGAAGGGAGAGCTGATTTATACGGCTTCTTCTACTTGCACATCGCTGCTGGACAACCTTATCAACAGAACAAAAGGAACAGAAAGATAATAGGATATCAAAGAAAATCAGTCGACAGTTTGAACACGCAGTAAGTTCTCCGGGGCTTTAACGGACGGAAGCCGGATTCACCCATATCTCTCTCTCTCTCTCTCTCTCTCTCTCTCTCTCTCTCTCTCTGTCCTCTTTGAACACACAATAAGTTTTCCCGAGCTTAAACGGACGGGAGCCGGATTCAGCCAGAGAGAGAGAGAGAGAGAGAGAGAGAGAGAGAGAGAGAGAGAGAGCGTGCGCGCGCGTGCGTGCGTATGTGCGTGCTCGTATGTGCGTGTGTGTGCATGCGAGCGTGCGCGCGCGTGCGTGCGCGTATGTGTGTGTATGCGCCTGTGCGCGCAAGCGCGCGCTGTGTGTGTGTGTGTGTGTGGTGTGTGTGTGTGTGTGTGTGTGTGTGTGTGTGTGTGTGTGTATACTCACCCCATTGTCCGACGCGTTGACCAGTGTGAGCCCGTGATGGATCCTGGCCTCATGGACCACCATGACCCTGAAGACGTGGCTGAACTCCACGGGCCCTGACCCACTCCGGCACTCGTACTCCGCCTGGCCGTTCAGCAGACCCTTGTCCAGCAACACCGCTCCCCGAGCTCGGAACCCGCCGTTGGCCAAAGACAGCCCGCCGATGGCCCTCAGCTGACCAGGGTCTTGGTCCGTGGGGAGCAGCTGCACGGGAGACGGGTGATCCCCGACGACCTCACACCTCAGCAGGCATGGGAAGTCTTCGTGGGTGGAGCAGAACTGCTCGCTGGTGTCCTCATCGTGTTCCAGTTTCCTTAGGCCCACGAAGTGCTCAGGGAAAGGTCCGGCGGCGTGGTCGCTCCGACGTACGGGAACGTCTTCGTGAATGGAGTAATAATTGACCAGACATGAATCTTCTTCCTGGCATTTCAAGAGAAGGTCCAGATCCAGTTCCAGCAATCCCTCTGCGCGTCCTGTGACCCGTAGCTGAAGCAGCCTCCGTTCTCGGTATCGTCTTGACCCAGGAACGTGAGAGCGTCATTGTCGTCGTTGTCAAACCTCCTCACCACATTCTCTTCCATTGTTGATCTCATAGCAAAACCGTGGTCGGTGAAAAAATAAACGACTTCATTGACATCAACGGCAAAGGTGACGTTGACATCTACGTCTTGTCCCTCGTCAAACACGATCTCTTTTCCCGGCAGGAGAATGTCCGCGTCGGGAAAAAGCTGTTCCGAGACGCTGCTGGCGTTTACGCGGATCTGGATTTGCTGATAGCCTTGCGGGTGGAGAAGGAGGAGCGAGACATCCGGGTTGCCCTCGTGGTGGT
Source organism: Conus ventricosus (assembly GCA_018398815.1). Taxonomy (NCBI): domain Eukaryota; kingdom Metazoa; phylum Mollusca; class Gastropoda; order Neogastropoda; family Conidae; genus Conus; species Conus ventricosus. Next base: position 17,057,967 of record CM031595.1, on the reverse strand, counting down.
GGTGGAACTCGACACTCCCGTCCGCAAGAAGCTGGAGTTGTTCGGGCTGTTGAACTGACGGAGAAAAGTTAAGTTTGAAAACGGAGTGACTGAGGGCGGAAAATGAAGCAAAATTTAGAAAGAGAGGGGGTTTTAGTTACCGCCGAGGACACAGACAAAGAAAGGACAGGACAAGACACCGTCGTGTTTTGTCCTGTACCTTGTTTGTCTATGTCCTTGGCGGTAACTAACCCCCTCTCTTTCTAAATTTTGACGGAGAAAGGTAAAACAGTAAAAGGCTTCTCTATGTGTTTCTCTCTGCCTCTTTCTGTCTCTGTCTCTCTGTTTCTGTGTTTGTCTGTCTGTCTGTCTCTCTCTCTCTCTCTCTCTCTCTCTCTCTCTCTCTCTCTCTCTCTCTCTCTCTCTCTTTCTCTCGCTCTCTCTCTTGCTCGCTTGTTTTGTTTCTCTCTGTCTAAGTCTCTGTCTGTCTGTCTGTCTATCCGTCCGTCCATCCGTCCGTCTGTCTGTCTGTCTGTCTGTCTCTCTCTCTCTCTCTCTCTCTCTCTCTCTCTCTCTCTCTCTCTCTCTCTCTCTCTCTCTCTCTCTTCCTCTCTCTTTTGTGAGCTGTAATTTAAATACACCGTCTAAGCACCCACACCATTCAACTCCACACCCCATTCTCTTTGCCCCTCTCTCTCTGTCTCTGTCATTCTGTCTGTCTGTCTGCTGTCTGTCTGCCTGTCTGTCTGTCTGACTCTCTCTCTCTCTCTCCCCTCTCTCTCTCTCTTTTCTCTCTCTCTCTCTCTCTCTCTCTCAAAGCTGAGCCTTTTTCTCTTATGTTGGATCTGCTGTAATGTAATGTAATGTAATAGGATATTTATAGAGCGCTTTACCTCGCGAGAGCCCAAAGCGCATATTACAGAAAAAAAAACATGATAAAATTATAATTCTGGTTCAAAGCGCGCACACACACACAAACACACACACACACACACACACACACACACACACACACACACACACACGCACGCGCACACACACACACACAACACCACACACACACACACACACACACACACACACCACCGAAAAAAAAAAAACAACACACCACACGCAGACAGACAGACGAGCGCGTTCAACATCAGCAAACACGGGCACAGTGGTAAGTGGATATCATTAATCAGTCCGAGGGAAAAGAGTGTCTTTAGGGAGGTTTTAAAAGTCACTAAAGAGTCCGTGTTACGCAGAGAAGAACGGAGACTATTCCACAGAGCAGGTGCCTGGTAAGAGAAAGATCGTTGGCCTGAAGTTTTCAGGCGAGCGGAGGGAAGCCGAAGCAGACGAGAATCGGTGGGTGAGCGTAAGTTGCGAGACGGAACATAGAGATGGAGGAGGTCGGAGAGGTAGGAGGGAGCCAGATTATTCAGTGATTTGAAAACCAGGAGGAGAACTTTAAAGTCAATGCGAGACTGAACTGGGAGCCAGTGTAAGGATGACAGAATTGGTGATATGTGATCAGATCTAGAGGAGCGGGAGATCAGACGGGCGGCATTGTTCTGAACTTTTTGAAGTTAAGAGATGAGTGTTAAGGGACAACCGGCAAGGAGGGTTACAATGGTCGAGCCGATACAGGACAAAAGCACAGATTAGAGTCTTCAGGGCATTTTGAGTAAGGAAGCGGCGAACTGAGCTGATCTACGAAGTTCAAGGTAAGCAGGACTTGCACACATTAGAGATATGTTGTTTGAAAGAGAGAGTTTGGTCGAGTGTAACGCCGAGGTTACGAACAGACACTGATAGCTTTATCTCGTTTCCATCAACATTTATAGAACTAGGGAGAGAATGAGTTCTAATAGTGTGTTTTTGAAGCAATGAGGATTATTTCAGTTTTGTCTGCGTTAAGTTGTAGTTTGTTATTGTGCATCCATGATTTAACATCGGTTAATGCATGCTTGAGAAGAGGAGATTATTTCAAAACTGGACCCAGGACAGATCCTTGAGGGACACCAAACTGAAGTGCTCTTGCTGGGGACTTAACACCTTCACTGAAACAGTTTGCGTGCGATCAGAGAGATATGAAGAGAACCAGGAAAGGACAGAACCAGAAAGACCAAAAGAAGTGTTGAGTCTTGAGAGAAGAATGGAGTGATCTATTGTGTAGAAAAGGGGGTCCTGCCGCTGTTCCCCAGGTTCTTTGTTCCCCAGTCTCTATATTCCCCAGTCCCGTTGTTCCCCTCAAGAAAAAAATCGAAATTCAGTCCCTAAGTTCCCCAGTTTCGTTGTTCCCCACCCTGTGGCGATCCCGTTGTTCCCCATTCCCGCAAATCCCCGGTCCCGGTGTTCCCCAGTCCCGGTGTTCCCCAGCCCGCTGTTCCCCAAGTTTTTGCCGTTGGTGGTGTTGGTGGGTTTTGCTGACTTAAAACGTTGTTACTGTTGTTTTCATTGCTATAGGCAAGGCAGTGGGAGGGCGGGGTGGGAGGGGGGAAGGAGGGGGGAGGGTCGGGTATTGGGGGTGGAGCGGGAGGGCTGTAGAAGAGGGGTTTCATGCCGACTGGACAGCGCAAACGTGCATTGAAATCTGTTTGGGGAACAGCGCTATGGGGAACAGAGAACCTGGGGAACACCGGTACGGGAACAGCGGCACGCTTTTTCGGTCGGGGAACATCGACACTGAGGAACAGAGACACGGGGAACAGCGCTACTGGGGGAACATAGAACCCGGGAACACCGGCACGCTCCCGTCAAAAGCAGCAGACAAATCTAGGAGAGAGAGAGAGAAAACTTTGTTTCCATCAACAGCTGTGCAGAGATCATTTGCTATCTTGAGAAGCGCTGTCTCAGTGCTATGGCCAGCCCGGTAGGCTGACTGGTTTGAGTACAAGAGATTGTTTACAGATAGATATTCAGACAGTTGGGCGAGAACAACTTTTCCATCAGTTTGGAAAGAAATGGGAGATTAGAGACAGGTCTGTAGTTTCTGAGATTTTCTGGATCTAAGTTTTGCTTCTTTAGGGAGAGTCTGACAACTGCAGATTTGAACAGAGTGGGAAAACAACCTGATTGCAAAGAGTCATTGATAATGGATGTAAAGTATGGGAGGGATCATCCAAGACGTACATTAATTCATTATCCTTTTATTTTGTTTGGCTAGAAGCAATGCTGTTATCCGTAAACATCAGAATTTGATTCCTCCAGCGCAGCGCTCACACACACACACACACACACACACACACACACACACACACACACACACACTCTCTCTCTCTCTCTCTCTCTCTCTCTCTCTCACTCTCTCCCTCTCTCTCTCTCTCTCTCTCTCTCTCACACACACCCACACACACACACACACACACACACACACACACACATACACGCACAGACACTCACTCACACAACACACACACACACACACACACACACACACACACACAACACACACACACACACACGCGCGCGCGCGCGCGCGCGCGCCGCGCACAGACAGTCACACACACACACCACACACACACACACACACACACACACACACACACACACACACACACACACAGGCCCCCACACACGCACGCACACACACATACCACACACACACACACACACACACACACACACACACACACACACACACACACACACACACACACAGGTTGTGAACTTACAGCCATGGAACAAGTACACTTCAGGTAGACGTGAGCCAGTCATATACAGGTGCACTCTGTGCCCATTGTCCTCGGGTTCTTGTGTGACTCGTGTCAGCTTGAACGTCAACAGGGGCTGAAAGGGGGGACACACACACACACACACACACACACACACACACACACACACACACACACACACACACACACACACGCTCGCACACACACACACACACACACACACACACACACACACACACACACACACACACACACACACACCCCAAACGCTCGCACGCATGCACGCACGCCAAAACCACGCACACACACACAGACACACACGGACGCACGCACGCACGCTCGCACGCATGCACACACGCACACACGCACGCAAGAAACGCACGCACACACACACACACACACACACACACACACACACACACACACACACACACACACACACACACACACACACACACACACAGGCACGCACATTCAACGCAGAATTTGTATTGACATAATCAGATCTCTCACGGTAAGAAAAATTCATCGTTGCAGATTGAGAAATCCGCAAAATCAAAGGAAAAATAAAAATTGAAATAGAAAAAAAAGATGAATTCATATACAAATGGGCAACAAATAAATAAATAAATTGAAAGTTAGGAAATTAGTGGATTAGTTAATCAATGAATGAATGAATAAGTGAACAAGAACAAACCAAACAAGAACAAAAACAGCAGTTTGATTGACGGCTGCGATTATTCGCATAATTCCTTGATATGAGCTTTGGTGCCCCCATCCCCTTCCCTCCCCTTCCAGTATTACTTCCCCTCCCCCACCTCCCCCTCCCCGACCCCACCCCGCCCCTCATCCTCACATATTTCAAACGATGCGCGATGCACAAATGCAGTACTCTGGGTTCCTTTACCTAAAGGAATGCACCCAGTTCTTTCGTGGATGCTTTCATAGTTGTTCGATGATACCCCGTTTGCAGCCAAGATCTTCAGCGCTAACACTTCGCCATTTTCGCTCACTATCGTTCCGATGTTTTCAATGCAGTGTGTTGGAAGAGTTTCTCTTGCTCTTTTTCCATTCCCCCACTTCCACGCTTCTCACCCCCTCTCTACCTTCATTCTCCTGCTATGGTTCATCTCCGTCTGTGACGTCACCTCTGTTGGGTGCGGGCCTTAACCTGACCCGCTGATTAACCTACCAACTGACAGACTGATTTGCTGACTGGTTTACTAATTCACTCACTAACTGACAAACGAACAGACTGACCAACTAACTAACCAACTAACTAACAAACAAACGAACAACCGAACAGAACGAACGAACGAACGAACGCAGCCCATTCTCACTTACACTGCCTTTCGTCATGCACACAAGAAAAAAAAAAAAAAAAAAAAAAAAACAGCAGGGGAGGGAAAAATGTTTTCTGTAACTCAAGTTTTTTTTACTTTTTACTTCCCTTTGATAACATCCACGTAGCTCGACTCGTGACGAACGAACGAACGAACGAAAGGTAAGGAGCAGTGTAAAGAGCAGAGCTGTATTTTCTTTTTTTAATGGCTTAATTGCATACAAGAATTAAGTTTACAACACGCGCATGACACCAGGCAGTAAGCTACTATGCTGACTTGAAGGGAAAAAAACATAAAGCAGTGTTTGCACTTTTTTTTCCTTTTCTTAACATTGTAAGAATTTGATTATATGACAAGATGAAACCTCCGATTTGACCCCCTCATAGCCAGCTAGGCTACAAAGAGGAACTGAATAGATATTAGGCTTTATATTACGATTTATGTTTGCCATGCATGTATATGCTTATTATGAATGTGTGAACATCTCCGCGCACTGTCTTCTTTTTGCGCACATGTAAGCTCTCTTATTAATTGAATAAAATGTGGGAGAGAAAAAAAAAGAAAAAAAAAAGAAGAATTAATTTTACACACACACACACACACACACACATACACACACGCGCACGCGCGCGCGCGCGCACACACACACACACACGCACGCACGCACGCACACGCCACACACACACCAACACACACACACACACACACACACACACACACACAAAACACACACACACACGCCGCGTGCGTGCGCACACGCACAAGCACAGACGCACACGCGCGCGCGCGCGCGCGCCCACAGACACACACATGCACACATACACGCGTGCGTGCGTGCGCACACACACTTACACACGCGCGCGCGCGCACACACACACTCACACACTCACACGCGCATGATCTCATGCTGGCGATCTGGCCTAAGCTGAGGCGCGTGCGCGCGCGTGTGTATGTGTGTGTGGTGTGTGTGTGCGTGGTGGACGTGAGTGAATCTCTCTCTCTCTCTCTCTCTCTCTCTCCTCTCTCTCTCCTCC
>CM031595.1:17038391-17050952 GCA_018398815.1 Conus ventricosus | reverse complement strand
TCCAATTTTTTCCTTTTTCACCACAATTGCAGACAGGGTGAAAAAGAGTTTTTGTTTTTGATTTTTTTTTTCTCTTCCAATAAACTTAAAAAAAAATCCGCTGACGAAAGGACAAACAAATTTCAAGACAGAACACGACGCGTTTTCGACCTCTTTGGCCTTCTTCAGGCAAGATGAACACCATTTAGGACAATGGAAACGAAAAATGAACATTTCTTCTTCTTCTTCTGTGTACGCAGGCTGATACTCCTGCGGACACTCCCTCTATGGAAAGGTAGTATTAATCCCATCAACCATACAAAGGGAGTGGAGTTTTGTGTGCGTGACCGGTTTTTTTTTTTATCACGCCATTAAGGCAGCCATACTCCAACTTCGGGAAGGTGCATGCTATGTGTAACGTGTCATCCAACCAACGACCAAGCTGGCCTTCTCTTCCGAAAGCTGGTGATGGGATTTTGCGTGTGTGCAAGATGTTTGCGTGCGTTCACACACGCACCTGGGTTTATAGTCTCATTCGAAGGACTGTATGAGAAATGGAGTCAGAACTAATGTTTACTCCGAGGAAAAATCCCCCTGTACCGAAACGGCCCGGCGGAGATTCGAACCCGCAATCCTTGAATTACAAGTCCGGCGCTCTACCAACTGAGCTATTCTGGCCCCCAAAGAACGAACAATCTCATCGCTCCAGTTCATTCAACGTCCCATGGTGCGCCCAATTTGGGGAGACAGTGACTGCTCGTTCTTCGTTTTCATTGTCCTGAATGGTGTTAGTTTGCCTGAAGACACCAAAGAGGTCGAAACGCGTCGTGTTTTGTCTTCTAATTGTTTTGCTGTCTTGTCCGGCGGAATAGCATTTTTTTCTTTTGCTTTAATTTTCGCCTGCCGTCACCTCAGTTTAAAAACTGATTTTTTTTCGAATGTTGTGAAGTAAAAGGGAGAAGCTGGGAGGGAGAGAGGAACTGTCCGACGGACAAAAAAGTGCAGAGAGAGACGGTAAACAGAAAGATCAATACAACAGAGAGAGAGAGAGAGAGAGAGAGAGAGAGAGAGAGAGAGAGAGAGAGAGAGAGAGAGAGAGACAGACAGACAGACAGACAGACAGACAGACAGACAGAGAGAAGGTGAGACATAGTCAGTACATACCCTGAGAGAGAGAGAGAGAGAGAGAGAGAGAGAGAGAGAGAGAGAGAGAGAGAGAGGTGAAAAGGGTGAGACACAGGCAAAACGTACCCTGACAGAGAGAGAGAGGGACAGACAGACAGACAGACAGAGACAGAGACGGACAGACAGACAGAGAGAAGGGGGTGGGGGGTGGGTGAAAATGGTAAAACATAGTCAATACGTACCCTGAGAGAGAAGGAGAGAGAGAGAGAGAGAGAGAGAGAGAGAGAGAAGAGAGAGAGAGAGAGAGAGCGAGAGAGAGAGAGAGAGAGAGAGAGAGAGAGAGAGAGAGAGAGAGAGAGAGAGAGACACTTTGACACTTGATATTTTATTGTCATTACCAAACAGGTCTTTTGACAAGGGGGGGGAGGTAACAGAACAATAACATTTCCCTCTTCCTTTCCTGCAAACAAATAGTACACATTCATTCCTAAGGTGCACCAAATCAAAGGTTAAAAACAAATAAATTCATAACATTTACTTATGTCCTCACGCACAGGAGTAATGCAATTAAAAAAAAAAAAGACTACTCGACCATCCCCTCGTTCAAATGATGACAATGTATCTTACTGATCTCTTCCACTTGCGATGAATGATAATATTCATTCAGATGTCTCTTATAATGCATTATTTTAAATTTCACTATCCTCCATCTGTCTAATTTTCAATGCTTCTGCGATGAATTTCGCAACTGATTTAATTACAAGTTCATCATCTGATGATAACACGACTGCAACATTTTGTCTTTTCGCTATATCTAACTGGAAAAGTGAAGAACAATTTGTCCGCACTTCATTATAAGCAGTACAGTGGAACAGAAAGTGTTCTTCGTCATCAATAATGTGTCTACATGCAGGACAAGGAGATTCTGTGGATGTTTCACATTCAAACCATCTTTTGTTCGCATTAAAACCTAAAGTTCTCAACCTAAATCTTGCGTAATTTATTCTGTGCCATCTATCTGTTATGACATTGAGAAACTTTTCAGAATGAAACACATTCTTAAATGAGAAAAACCAGCGATATTTTTCTTTACTTTCCATATCTGAGTGCCAATTCTGTTTAAAAGAACAAATAAGCCTGTCTTTAAATTCCGCAATAAACTGATGCTCATTCCCTACTTCCTGGGCCATCCACACTATTCCAAAACCCTGTTCTGAAAGGACTTTCTTTACTTTATGAGCCCAGTTTTCTTTACCTTTTTCCATTTCTAAAAGCATCATATCATAGGCTTGCCTGCTAAAACGGGACTGGGGTACTTCAAGATCTTCAACCAGTACTTAATACATTTCACAAATGTACTTTTGTACAAAGGGTATCTGCCCATCTCTCCATATAAAACGGTGTTGGATGAATGAATAGGTACTTGAAGGAAACGCTTCATAGCATACGTATGTACCTTTTCCATCATCGAATTTTCATGTAAGCCCCAAATTTCAGCTGCATATGTAAGAAGAGTTTTATCCGTGTATCAAACATTTTCCAAAATATACTACAGTCTGACAATTTAGTTTTCTCAGGGATTTCAGAATTTCAATAGTACCTTTTTTCCCTTTTCTTAGAGATTCTTCCCATGCGTAGCGGAAAGTTAATTTTGTTGAAAATATCATTCCAAGATATTTATATGAATTAACTACTTGAAGGTCTGCATTTCCATAAGACCATTTTTCACACACTGATAGGTGGCCACCCATTCTAAAGACCACTAAATTTGTCTTATCCAAGTTAACTGATAAACCTAAGCGATCTGCTTCTTCTTCAATACATTTAGTTGGCTTTGCAAAGAGAGAGAGAGAGAGAGAGAGGAGAGAGAGAGAGAGAGAGGAGAGAGAGAGAGAGAGAGAGAGAGAGAGAGAGAGAACAGACAGACAGACAGACAGACAGACAGACAGAGACAGACAGACAGACAGAGACAGACAGACAGACAGACAGATGCAGACAGACAGACAGACAGAAGCTCACAACACCCGGGCTGCTCCTCTTATTCACAACATAGCGCGCTGAAGCCATGATCACACACAAAGCGAGGATGAAACACAGGACAGTGCCATGGGTTCGCTTCCGGTCCCAGCCATGCTGCCAGTTGACAGACAAAATAATCCGCTGCTTCCCACTGTCCGCTGGTTTGGATTCCAGACAGTCGGTCCCTGTACAATCGTCAGCTGCACGTTGAAACACTTTTATACTGCTCTCTCTCTCTCTCTCTCTCTCTCTCTCTCTCTCTCTCTCTCTCCTCTGTCTCTGTCTCTGTCTCTCTCCCTCCCCTCTCTCTCTCTCTCTCTTTTCTCTCTCTCTCTCTCTCCTCTCTCTCTCTCTCTCTCTCCCCTTTTCCCCCTCTCCCCGCCCCCCCTCCCTTTCTGTCCAACTCCCACTGCCGTCCCCGGGCCCTCTTTTTGATGTTATGAGTGGCATGTTGTAAATTGACATCGCTCCATGATTGCCGCCGTTTAGGGGATTATGTCTGTGCACTTTAGAGTCAATTTCCGACCACTTCCAATGTGATTTCCATGATAGTGTCATGATAGCCTTTCGTATGAATGGTGTGCTGTCTGTCTGTCTGTCTGTCTGTCTCTCTCTCTCTCTCTCTCTCTCTCTCTCTCTCACTCTCTCTCTCTCTCTCTCTCTCTCTCTCTTGTTTATTTTGGATAAAATGATTGTATGCGCATTCCTATGACTTTTGCTCCTTCATCGGTCCATCTTCCTATCTTTATATCTGCTGCGATCTCTTCATTCCTCCCCCCCCCCTCACCCCCCCCCCCCCCCTCCCCCCCGCTTGTGACCCTCCCTCATTCTCTCTCTTTCTCTGTCTCTGTCTCTCTCTCTCTCTCTCTCTCTCTCTCCTCTCTCTGTCTCTCTCTCTCTCCTCTCTCTCTCCTCTCTCTCTCTCTCTCTCTCTCTCTCTCTCTCTCATACGTAAGTTTCGGATGGAAATCCCCACTTTCTTCATTCCTGTGTATGTTTTGTCCATTCCTCCTCTTTGTCTGTCTTTCTCCTCCTTCACCAACCCCCTCTCCCCCCCCCCTTTCCCAGCCCCCACCCCACCCCCATCTCTCTCTCTCTCCCCCCCCCCTCTCTCTCTCTCTCTCTCTCTCATCTCTCTCTCTCTCTCTCCCTCTGTGCGGTCATCTTCTCTGAAACGTTCCCCTTACGTAGCGAGTAATGGAACACTGATCGAGGATCGGCGGCGTTGGTGGTGCTTAAGGTTACCAACAACATCAACAGCAGCAGCAACCGACACAATGGTAATATTATTTCAAGCTGTCGTACACAAGAAAGCAAAGAAATCGCAACTATGGATACTTTTCTTTCCAAGTGGAATGTAATGACAATACTCTGGTCCGTTTCTGTGTCAGTTTCATCAAGGAGGTGTCTCTGCGAGCAGACGACGTCCATGTGCACCACACCACATTTGCTAAGTTTGGAAACCACACTGCGCAAGATCCACAGCTGATGGAGACATGCTTTAATGACGAAGATGAGAGGATTTAAGACGAGGGGCTGATGGATAGCACTGTCCAAACATTGCCCGCGCCACTATTATCACTATGTGTGTATGTGTGAGTGTGCACTTGGGTGTGTTTGCTCTCTCGCGCGCGCGCGCGCGCGCGCGTGCGCGCGTGTGTGTGTGTGTGTGTGTGTGTGTGTGTGTGTGTGTGTGTGTGTGTGTGTGTGTGTGTGTGTGTGTGTGTGTTGCATGGGCCCTTGTGTGCTCTGGTCAGAACAAATGAAGTAACCGACCACTCTTTCTTTTTAACTGTCTGCTTATACACTGATCAACTTGTTCTTCTTCTGCGTTCCTGCCACACTAAATGGTCTGATGTTGTGGTCGAAGTCCGCTGTCTGTATGGCGTAGAGTGTCAAAGGGGACAGGATTGTGAGAATGTGGGCTGGTGTCTGTGGATCTGTGGGCATGCGTATTCATCTGTGTGAGAGATCCTCAGTCTGAGGAGACATGACAGAAGCTGACAATGTTCTGTTCTCTGGAAGATGAAAAATAGAAGCCACATAACACCCATGAGCAATGTTTCGGTTTATTTCAACCTTTCAACCGTTCTGTTCTCTGCCTGAAGATGGTGACGCTCTATTCAAGTGGTAGATGCCATCTCCTGAAGTTCAGTCTGCCCCTAATTAAAATCTTGTGAAAAGGGAAAAATCAGATGACTCCACATGTTCGCTCTGCCAGGACGAACAAACAGTGCAACGTGTCCTGAGCTTCATGCAAAACAGCCCTAACCAAGGGAAGCACACATAGATACACAAACGAGTGCTTCAGGAATTCTCACGTGCGGTCAACACTCCCAGAGAAAACGCTAAGTCACCAGAAGCTCCAGCATCGACGTCCTACACGTCAGGAGTCCACAGTTCATAGTCCGGCACAGCTGTGACATCCAAACCTGGGGAGGAGGTTCACCGGATAGAGTGGATGACTAGGAATGCACAGCAGACATATCGGAATAGGAAAACCATCCAGACATCAACACAGAAGGGTGGCATTGGACGGATATTGTCCTGTATTCAGGCTCATGAAACTGAATGATTGTGACTGAACTCACTGTGCCATCAACAGAGAGAGAGAGTGCCATTGGACGGATATTGTCCTGTATTCAGGCTCATGAAACTGAATGATTGTGACTGAACTCACTGTGCCATCAACAGAGAGAGAGAGTGGCATTGGACGGATATTGTCCTGTATTCAGGCTCATGAAACTGAATGATTCTGACTGAACTCACTGTGCCGTGTGAAAGCAGAATGGAGGAAGCTCATGTCTACGAGACTGAGAAGTATGCCAGTATTGCCAGCAGTTTGAGGGGAAACAGAGCTCTGAGCCAGAGTCGGAGCAAAAGGCTTTGTAGACCATCTTATGATCTCATAACACAACGGGCAGTTTCTGGTAAGAAGAGGACCAAGAACCCTAAAGGCCATGGCAGAGATAGTTGAAAAACCTTCCAGCTGGATCTGGTTCAACAGAAACAAAAGCGAAGTTTGTTTGTTTGTTTGTTTGTTTTTGTTCCAAACTCTGCACCACCTCAGAGGCAGTGCACCCACGCCGCTCATTCCGACACCCCCATCCACAGGGGGGACAGAGGGGAGCGGGAGGTTCTCTGAAGATTTTCTTCTGCAAGCTCTCCCTGTTTGTTTTTTTTTTCCCATACTGTTGGTACATGAATCTTACGGCCACGCTGATCTAGATTTGCGTCAAGTTCATTATTCACCTTCAATATATACACATGGCAGCGTGCGCGCTTGTATGTTGGCGTGTACAGATATGCTTGTTCAGGGCCTGTCAACGTGCTCAACAGGCGTCAGCTTGGTGACAAAGACCGTGCTCCATATCGCCCAGCGACCGAGGAGAATCGTGAAAGTTCAAAGGTAAACAAATAACCCATGCGGTAGGACTGTGATGACCTTTAGCGCTCAAGCAGGCAATGACAACCACCACCCTCACCCGTCCACCCACCCTCCGCCCACTCACCCTCCGCCCACTCGGGATATCGTCCTGTGCCTTAGCACGCCATTCTAGTCCTGTCTACAACTTCCGGTCATTACCGTTGAGAGGTCACTTTACCATGTTAAAAATGACAATTCACAGCGGTGGCCCAAACAGGTGATATCCATAATTATTATCCATCACCATGACGATGATGATGTCAAATATTTTGTTAACCACAGGTTTCAAACACTAAAAAAAACCCAGGCATTTCCAAAGAACATACTATAACTGATTCACATTCCAGCAATCATTCACACAACTGTTTAAAAATCTGTCATGAAAAAAACAATGACTTGCAATCCCTACCCATAGACATTTAACCAACATATCATCGTGCAATGATTATACACACTGCTTGAGATGTGTTCTGAAATAATATATGTCTAGAATGAGGTGATAAAATCTGAGCGTCTGAGAAAGGGAGGCAATTCGATCCATGCAGCTGGGCCATGGAAAAAGACCTTTTGCTGCTGATCTTAGTGGGAGAGCAAAACTCGGGAGACGGTGTTCGGTGTGGAGTAATTTGGAAAGCTTCTTAGGCGCAAACTTATTGGCAACTTGGTGTTGCAATGACTGCAAGAAATATTCAATTATACACAAAGCTTGCTCTTACGTCTTAGATTGAAGATACAAACATATAATACTATGGTATTGCACACCAGCCTTTTTCTGGGATAGCTTTCTCCTTAAAATAGAAAAGGCAGGGGAGTCAACTTACCACTTTCCGCGGTCACTGAGGAGAAACAATCAGGTTTCGATATACCGGTATCTGACCAGGAGTTATATGTTAGTAAGTTTCCTCCCCATTGGAGATTGTCTCCACCTTGGATACTACAAGCTTGCTGAAGGTTCATTTTGAGAAGCATTTAGTATTCCCCATTCACCCACTCAAGCACATGCTGTTAGTTAGGCAGAATTATCTACCACTGCAGATGTGAATGCTTATCTCCTCTATTATTTCTTCAATCTAAGACATAAGAGCAAGCTTTGTTTATAATTGAAAAATTATATATAAATATATAAAATATATATATATATATGCTTATGTAGACATGACAAACAGGGCAGTGTGAAAAGTTTATATCTGATCTTGTCAACAAAAAAAAGCCTGTTCAGTGATAGCTATAAGAGGGAGTCCATCGAGAGAGTATTTGGGATGGCTGGCAAAATCTTGGTAGCATCAATCGACAAATCATGACAGAGCTGAACATGCAACAGTCCCCTCCATCATTATAGTATCAGCTTTGCAAATGTCAATTAGAGACGAAGACGTCAAGAATGTGTGTATATCAAACTTTACACTGCTGTGTCTATGTTCTGTCCCTCTTGTTCCGTCTCTTTCCTCTTTTAAATCCACGCTAAAGAGTTTTTATAATCTAAATACTGACATAGTTTCTAGTGCTTTTGTGTCATTGTCATCGCATGCTTTAGTTCTCATTGTGAGCGTTCTGTGGGTGTGTGTGTTTGAGTCCGTCTGTGTGTGTGTGTGTGTGTGTGTGTGTGTGTGTCTGTCTGTGTCTGTGTGTGTCGCTGCCTCTGAGTGTGTGCGGGAAGGGGGGGGGGGGGGGGGGGGGGGGGGGGGGGGGGGGGGGGGGGGGGGGGGGTGGGGGGGTCAGGGAGGTCAGTAGGGGTAGGGATGTTCGTATGTACGTACTCGTATGTGTTTTAGTTGGAGAGAACACGGGCAGATGACTGCATCTAATTTTTTCCCCTCTTCTTTCTGATAATGACAGCAGTAGTAGTAGTAGTAGCAGCAGCAGCAGCAGTAGTAGTAGTAGTAGTAAAAGTAGTAGTTGTAGGAGTAGTACTTGTAGTAGTAGTTATAAACAGTCATAATAGTAGTAGTTACAATTATAGTATTATCATAAGTAGTAGTAGTAGTAATACTAGTAGTAGTAGTCGTAGTACTAGTAATAGTCGTAATAATAGTAATGATAATAATAGTATCATCATCATCATTAGTAGTCGTAGTAGCAGTAGTCGTAGAGGTAGAAGTAGTAGTAGTAGTCGTAGGAGTAATAATAATATCAGTAGTAGTAGTAATAGTCGTAGTAGTAGTAGTAGTAATGATAATAATAGTAGTAGTATAGTATAAGTGGTAATAGCAGCAGTAGCAGTAGCTGTAGAAATTGTAGTAGTAATAGTGTTATGTCATCGTCGTCGTCGTCGTCTTCGTTATCATACTTTGTTTTCATCCTTATTCCCTATGGAAACCACTGAATTATCGTCATCATCATTATCATTATTATTATTTTGTTGAGGCTGTAATCATTGTTGTTATTATCTTATATGGAAACCACTGAACTATCGTCATCATCATTATCATTATTATTATTCTTGTTGAGGCTGTAATCATTGTTATTATTTGATATGGAAACCACTGACTTCTGTCATATAAACAAAGCTACTGTTACGCCTGTCTTCTGGAATCGAGCCTCGTCTCCTGTGTGTTCTTTGCTTGCAGAACCCGACCTGGCAATAGTTCTCCGCCCATGAAGTCTGACAGAAGCCTTCCACCATCAGTGCTATAATTAACATCACCGGAAGAAAACTTGCAGGTCAGTCCGGTAAAACAGGTTAATGAAACAGCACATCAGATTTCAATCAGAAGAAAAAGTACCTAAAGAATAATCAATAGAGAAAGAATCTTTGAGTCTATGAACGAACGTCCAAAACAAGGCAAGAAAAATAAAAATGTACCTGACAACGTTAAAAGTTTTTGTTAAGAATTAATCATTCATTACTGAAACCAGTTTTTTCTTTTGAAAAAAATGGGCCCCAAGATCGAAAATCCAGAGATTAGTCGCAGATTGAAAGTTACATTAGTGTCGTGGATCTCACAGAAAACAACCCCCCCCCCCCCCCCCCCCCCCAAAAAAAAAAAAAAATCTCGAAATGTCATTCAGCAGAAATCTGATGGGAAAAAATGTGCGTAAAGAATAATCGATGTAAAAGAGAATCTTTGAGTCTATGAACAAGCGTCCTAAAGTATGCAAGGAAAGTAAAAACGTGTTTGACAACTTGAGTGGTCAGCTCTGCTGTTTCACTATCCAAGCATTGTCGGTCACATAGCGACTAACAAGTTATGTGAATCAACCTTTATGCAGTCGTCCACTGGTTGAAAAAAGTGTCATGAAAAACACATAAGCAGTCGGTACACAAATACAGGTAAACCACCCACCTATCATTATGATAATGACCATTAAAGATAAGATTGATTTGTTGGATCAAGTTTCCTCTACCACTTGAAAATATACCCTCATGACTATCATATCCATTCCCCAGCCTTCGAGCCACACCCACATTACGTCTCTCTCTCTCTCTCTCTCTCTCTCTCTCTCTCTCTCTCTCCTCTCTCTCTCTCTCTCTCTCCACACACACACGCGCGCGCGCGCGCGCGCGCACGCACGCATGCGCACACGCACACACACACACACACACACACACACACACACACACACACACACACACACACACACACACGTGCCCGCGCGAACACA
The DNA here is from genome assembly GCA_018398815.1 of Conus ventricosus. Classification (NCBI taxonomy): domain Eukaryota; kingdom Metazoa; phylum Mollusca; class Gastropoda; order Neogastropoda; family Conidae; genus Conus; species Conus ventricosus. The sequence goes on along the minus strand of CM031595.1, from coordinate 17,040,799 downwards.
CACACACCACACACACACACACACACACACACACACACACACACACACACACAAAGAGAGAGAGAGAGAGAGAGAGAGAGAGAGAGAGAGAGAGAGAGAGAGAGAGAGAGAGAGAGAGAGAGATGGACAGAGAGATAAAAGTGACAAAATCTCAATAGCGTGGCCATAGATCATAAATCTATCTGAAGTTACTGACGAAGGCAGTGTCGTGAGTGGTTGTGAAAACAACAACATCGAACAGCTCAGAGTCATTCAGAAAGATTCCACACGGGTTATGTCCCTTGTAGAAATCGCCCATCACCTCGAAAAGAGACCACGAAAGACGGCGAAAATGTCGTAGCACCATAATGAGCGAAGTAGGCTTACACAAACTAATGTGATCGTGAGATATTTGTTTTTCAAAGAACGGAGTGAGGTTTAAGTGTGTGTCATAGTGTTCTTCTTTACCCCCATTGTTTCCGAGCCTAGTTTGCTGTTCAGTGAATGTAATATTAATAAACAAATAATGTGAGACAGTTGTACTTTCACCGAACAACCTTAACTCAGCAACAAAAAAAAAAAAAATGTTTAACTGAAACGAGGTTAATGCGTTTGATTATTTTTGTTTTTGTTTTTGGTTTTGTTTTGTTTGGTTTGGTTTGGTTTGGTTTTCTTCATGGGTCCTCCTCCAACCTCGAATTTTCCTAATTTTTTTCTTCTTTTTTTTTTTCAGTTTTTTTCCTTTTTGCTTTTTTTTTGTTCAACAAGTGATGGCTTCCATCCTCCTATTTTTCCTACTTTTTGTGTTCTCCCCGAAACCGACTGACACTCAACATGCATTGTCTGTGTGATTTTGTTTCTCTTTTTCTTTTTCTTTTTTTCCAGATGGACATTCGCTCGCCACTTTTTTTTTTAACTTTCGACACAAAGCGTCTGGGTTTATTCATATACTAATGTATGGTGCGCTGACACTTTCATTCATAATCAAATGAAGTGCACACACGTGCCCTCCACCCCCACCTTTACCCCTCTCCCTGCACACCACGTGTGATCCTCATCACGTGCCGTGTAATTGTTCTTTGATGTGTTGAGCAAAGAAACGCCGCAGAGTTGATGAACGTTCTTCAGGGCAAGCATTACGGGTTAGTCTCATGTCTTGGAGTTGTTTAAGTGAAAATCAGTTGTTTATCGTCATTGGCTATGTGTGCACGCGCCTTCTGTTTCTGTTTGTTGATTGTTTGTGGTATAGTGATTTCAAGTCATGCAACATCACAGGCCCGTGCGTCCCCAACTTGGCACCTATCTTACATAGAAACTCTCTCTGGAATTCATCTTTTTTACATGATTTTTAATCAACATAAATTGGATTGTCTAACGTCTCTAAATCAGCATTAGCGTTGCATTGGTCATGCCAGATTTTCATAGGCAATTTACACTCTCAGAGAGTGCGGCAAGGCAGCGTTCATGCGTGATGGAAAATCCCATTGTACAGGAGATAAAATAGCGGCCGATTTCGGCCGGTTTGAATACACGTGGGGGTAGTTTTTAGTCGTTCGGTTGTTGTCGGAGTAAATAAATGCGAGAGAAAAGCTTTGTTTTCCATATACTACAGTAATAATAAGCTCAAAAATGAGTACAAATTGTAAAAATTTGTAGTACATACTATAAACGCATCATGATGAAAGAACAGATGACGACAATAAAGTATTACTTGACAATAGCAAGAAAAAAGTTTTATAAACCCACTAGACAAGCACCGAAAAACGAACGTACAAGTACCAAACATTCTACGACAAAAAGGAAACAATAACAATATCATCATCATCATCAACAACAACAACATTTATTAACACTTCCTTAAGGATACACTCCCATTGACAAAAAAGGGCATGATCAGGAATTTAGAAGACACCTTATAGAGACACCCCTATGGCGTCTATCTGACTCATCTTTCTCCATCATTCTCCGTAATTCTTTCCCCTTTTAAGCACTGTAGCATATAAACATGCAGCTTCATGTATCTACGCAGTGCAATACAAGAGTTTTTATTCTTTATCTATCAAATTCTCTCTAAATAGGTCTCTGCTGTAATTAAATCTCTTTCTCTCTCTCTCTCTCTCTCTCTCTCTCTCTCTCTCTCTCTCTCTTTCAAATACCCCTTTCGATCGAATGTGCGTGGAAATGTTGTAAGTCGGTCGATGTACCAAGATTTGAAATGCGTCACTGACTAACGACAAAAAAGTTTGTATTTCTCCTCCACACTGCTTTTCCGTTGAGTAGTTTGTTTTCTTTGCATTGTGCCGGCCAGTGTGGTTCGTTAAAACTTAGTTGTTCATTAATTAAACCAGTTTCACGTTTTAAAAAAAAAAAAAAAAAAAAAAAGGAAAGACGAAAAGGAAAATCCAGGGATTAGTCGCAGACTGAAAGCT
>CM031595.1:17010891-17015891 GCA_018398815.1 Conus ventricosus | reverse complement strand
TACATCTGCATTTTTTTCCTTTATTGTGTAAGGTGGTGTCATCAGCGAAAAGTTCACAAGAAGAGGAAATGTAAAGAGGGAGATCGTTTATGTAAATTGTAAATAATATTGGTCCTAAGACTGAACCATGAGGCACACCGAAATTGACTGGCATGAAAGTGGATGATTTCATATCTTGAACAACTATCTGCCTTCTGTTTGATAGAAAAGATGAGAGAAGATTGACAGACTTTAGAGTTAAACCATACAAAGTAAGTTTTCTTTTAAGAGGAGATCATGGTTAATAACATCGAAGGCTTTAGCAAAGTCCACGAATATCGTTCCTGTGAGAAGATCATCATTGATATTTAAATGCCACTGTTCTACTAGATTGGTAAGAACCGTCTGACATGAATGATTTTCTCTAAAACCGCTTTGATTTGAATGAAATAATTTATGTGTAACGAAATGCCTTTGAAGGTTTTGCTTAAGGTGCTTTTCTAAAGGTTTAGACAAATTAGACAAAATGGAAAGCGGTCTGTAGTTCGAAGGATCCTGTGGGTCACAGAGAGAGAGAGAGAGAGAGAGAGAGAGAGAGAGAGAGAGAGAGAGAGAGAGAGAGTTACATTCCTTTCGTAAAATATTAACATACAACAAGCCGCTAAGGTGATAATTAGACAACTACAATGCATCAGTAATATCAACATCTTTTTTCTTTTACGTTTACATGATGTGTTACAAGGCAAGACAAGAACGAGCAGTAGGCCTGCTACAAATCAGTTATCAGTTAGCGACAATAAAGTCCTAGCATCAATAGTTATAACACTTATTTATCATGATGTGTGTATGTGTGCTTGTGCGTGTGCATGTGTGTGTGTGTGTGTGTGTGTGTGTGTGTGTGTGTGTGTGTGTGTGTGTGTGAGAGAGAGAGAGAGAGAGAGAGAGAGAGAGAGAGAGAGAGAGAGATGCCATCATAATCTTCCTCCCCCCCCCCCCCCCTCCTCTATCATCTTCGTTTTCTTCTTCTTGAACTGTTCATACACTACCCAAGACTATAATTATAAACTTCGTGACAATATATCAATACGCAGCCGTAAATACGGAGAGAGAGAGAGAGAGAGAGAGAGAGAGAGAGAGAGAGAGAGAGAGTAATAAAATCAGGAGAAGCAGGGGGAAAAAACCCCATCGAGAAACGAGGCAGGAAAAACACAGAAAGATCGAATGTCACTCGAAGCAAAGCCAAGTTGAGTCGGCAGGCTGCTCAGAAAACGAACACTAGAATAACATTGCTTGAAAGATGAGGAAAGGAAACAAGCAAAAGAAAACAGAATAACAAAACTTCAAACAAACAAACAGAGAAAAAAGAGAAAGAAAGAGAGAAAAAGGGGTAAAAAGCACCAAATGAAATGAAATGAAGAACAAATACAGAAAACCTAGATGGACGAGAGGGAGAGCATAGACCCCCTCCCCCCCCCCCCCCATCCCCCCCCCCCCCCCCCCACCCCCCACCCATCCTCCTCAGCCCCAGCTTAAACGAATCTTTGGAGTCAGATCATAAGAAAAAACAAAATTATGGCAGGTGATAACATGTACGTACTTAGACAGTTACTTTCCGTGTTTTTTGTTTTTGTTCCCCCCCCCCCCCCCCTAAAATGGGACACACAAAACAAATACGAAATGTGAACGTTAATTTTACTAGAAAGTTTTGATGATTTACAAAAAAATCACGAACTTCAGAACAACTAATACACAAGCTTGTCGATAATGATAAATTCTTAAGTGTAACTTTACAGCACTTGAGTTTTTGAGCGGGTAAAAAAAGACAATTTTATTTATTAATCATGGGGGACAGATCCTGGATCCACTGACTAATCCGGATCCGCACCACAGATTCGTTCCACAATCTGAAGGGTTCATTCTTGTCTCATGTTGTAACCTACCACCAAGTTTATGTGACACTGGTTCCGCAGGGTTTTGTTGTTGTCGTTGTTGCAGTTGCTGTTTCGCGAAATGAAATTTGCAATAATTGTGTGTTGACCGATCCGGGTGCACCGTTTCTGCAGCACGGATCCACCATAGAACTAAATGAATTTTACCCTTGGCCCACATCCATCGTTTGGCCCATCCTTTAACGAAGTTTGGTTAAAATTAGTTCAGTAAATGGTTTTGTTTTGTTTTGTTTTGTTTTGTTTTTGTTTTTGTTTTTTAAATTCCCCCGACTGACAAACAAAGCAATTAACAATCTTGCGGACGCAGTGGAGACGTAAGACATGGCAGAAACAAACACAAAAGAAATGCCAATAAAGAAAGACACGTGATGTGCAGAAAACGAGAGAGATGGTGGGCGAAGGAAGAGAGATCAAATGAAGGAGAAAGAAGAAAAAAAAACAATTCCGCGTGAACTGCAAGCGCTCGGGTCCCCTCATCCCCCCCCCACCCCCCACCCCCATCCCACCCCATCCCCATCCCACCCCAACTCCGCCTCCTACCTCCCGTCCTCATCATCTATCCCCTCCCCCCCCCACCCCCCATCCCCACCCCTTTCTTCCTTCTTCATCACCCCCATCACCACCACCCGTAACCGTCTTTCCACCCTCAATCTGTCTGTTTACAGTCAGAGCTTTCAAAGTGGATTTTGCTGCACAAGTTTGCCTGCAACAGATACCTTGTTACTTCACACAGGGCTGCCTGTGTGTGTGTGTGTGTGTGTGTGTGTGTGTGTGTGTGTGTGTGTGTGTGTGTGTGTGTGTGTTGTTGTTGTTGTTGTTGTTGTTGTTATTCTGTTTAACGTCTGTTCACTAAGAGTGATATTAGACGATGGGAAAGGATGGGGGAAAAGGGAAGGGGTGGGAAGAGTGGGAAGAAGTTGACTGCATGTTAAGTTTGATATGAACGTGCGTGTGTATGTCGGTACTTGCATGGGTATGTACAAGAGCTTAAGATGTAATGATTACATAAGCAAAATGGGTAAAAATGTTACATCATTACCAATCAATGAGGATCAAAGCTATGGACATATGAAAATCAGTGAGGATCTACCAAATATGAAAAAAAAAAGAACAATAACGCATTAATCCTTTAATCCTGGGAGATTGCATCTCTTAGGAGATCCAAGTAAAGGTTGTTCTGTGCAATTCTCAGCCACTCACAATGCTTGGGTTATTGTCCATATCTTTTGATCTCCCTTGCATCCTTGAATGGATCCTCAAGCATAGGCTCAAAGATTGTCCCCTATATTTTATACTGCTTGAATAATGCTTTTAGTTTTTTAGCAACCTTTTTCCTCTCCACACTTTCGTTTTGTTCCATTTACTACCCTTCGCTGGCTGCTTTGAGGGTGCTGTTGGATTCTTTTTTGAACCCTTGGTGGTGAGAACACCACAGAATTATGGACTGTGGTGTGTCTCTATTCGACACCAAGAACACAGACACAACCAGCCGTGTCTCCCTGATAAGTCCGATCCAGCGGACGAAAGGTCTAGGAGCAGGCAATACAAATAGATGTGCCTTCGAGAGGAATTACGATCGGTCCCTCAGGCGGCTAGTGAAGGGTTTCTCATATTTTTAACACATTCCCCATTTTCTTCATCTTCAATTTTTTTTTTCTGAAAGTTTAAATCTTTGCTAAGTCACTACTATAACGACTGAACATTGTTAGCCTGCACTTGTTTTCTCCCACTGCTTAACTGTTCAGCATTATAGAAAAGAAAAAGAAACACCCGAAGGTGCTGGGGAGGACCCAGAGAAGCACCGTCTTCACCTGCCTTTAGAGCAGTCCTGTACCACCTTTGGAGGCCTGCGCTGTGTTGACAGGCACGCGCAGGACACTCCATTAAGATATATATATATATATATATATATATATATATATATAGCTGAACAAATAAATAGTGGGAGAAAACAAGTGCAGGTTAACAATTCTTCAGTCATTATAGTAATGACTAGGCAAAGATTTGAATTAAAAAAAAAAAATTAAAGATGAAAAAAAATGGGGGGAATATATTATAAATATGACAAACCCTTCACTAGCAGCCTGAGGGAACCATCGTACTTCCCTTCGAAGGCAGATCTATTTGTATTGCCTGCTCCTAGGCCTATATATATATGAAATATATTGTGCGCGCGTATGAGTGCGAGCATGCCCGTGCGTGCGTTCTTGCATCCGTATTTGTATACGTGCGTGTATGTGAGGGAGAGAGAAATACGCTGCGTGTGTGTGTGCGCGCGTGTGTCTGTGTGTTAAAAACGACATTACTACCACAAAAATGGGGGTTTGGGATGATGAAAACTGAATCAATCACAGGAATATACCAACTGGACAATTAATCAAACACTCCAAAAAAATGTGGAGAAGTGAATAACTGTTAAAAACATTTTCAAGAGAAATGAAAGACTCGGATAAAAACTGTAGTCCCACTCTCAGAGATACTAGTTCTTTAACTTCGGAGCAATGGAACAAGTAAATGACTGATCGTTATTTCTCTTCCGCACATGCACTGGACAATTTTGCTGTATTTTGTGCGGAGTGCATTTAAACGAAACCTATACATCAGGCTGGAAACAGACCTCGAATAAGTTCCGGACAAGAACACTAAAAGAGATTTAATATTTCTCTGTTCTTAGCATGTATGCAGTGCTGACTGTAGTGACACTTTAGATAATAAGTTTCTCATCAAACATTTCGTATGATGCGTTAACTAAACATGTGTAACCTTCTTGTAAATCTAACCGCATCTACTCCTTTTCTTGCAGCTCGATCAGCCCATTCATTTGAAACGATTCCACAGTGGGAAGGCACCCAACAGAAAGTGACGCTGGTTCCTTTCAATGATAAAAGATTAACAGAGTGTTTAATTTCAATTATCAATTCCGATCGCATTTTCTGGTTTAAAGATTTAAGTGCCTGTAAGACCGATTTAGAATCAACACACAATAAAATCTGAAATGTTTTTTCGGAAAATCAGAAATGTAATTCAGGGCCTTCAATGTTGCAATTAATTCAGCAGTAAAAATAGAAACAT
>CM031595.1:17005891-17008391 GCA_018398815.1 Conus ventricosus | reverse complement strand
GAGCGCTTAAGAGTCTTTTTCTTCAAAGTGGCCAAGTCAGATCAGTGATTTAGGACCATACTTATCAGTTGTGGCGAGTTTTGCATAATATTCACATTACATGAAACTACCCATCTGCGTCTGGTGGTGAATTTTTGATAGCTGAATCTCTGAAAGCCGAAACGATCTCCTGCTGTGTGCGTTTGTTTGTTTGTTTGTTTTGCATATCAATTTATACACTGTAATGCAGGAGAGAAGAGGCAGGGACGGGGTGGAGGGTAGGGGTAGGGGGTGTCCTGGTGCCCAGACCCCTACCCCCCCCCCCCCCCCCCCCCCAAGCCCGGCACCTTTGTCACGTTGCGCCGTTCCTGCCTCTGAGGAAGAACCTTCAGACACAATGTATGTACCCCCCCCCCCCTCTCTCTCTCTCTCTCTCTCCTTATATAACCGACCCAGCAGTGCACTCCACAATTTCCAACATCAAAATAGCTCAAAACTCACCACTGAGGCTTTCTTGTACTGAAATATAGCACGGTTTGTGGAGAGAGAAATTTTGCTGACGTCGCATTGCAGAAAAAATCGTGACGAAAAATGCAACAACTTTAAAATGAGTATACGAAATGCAAAGGTGTGCGAAGACTCGGATTTCATTTATTAAGAAGGTCCGATTCCCCCTCTCCCCCCCCTCTCTCTCTCTCTCTCTCTCTCTCTCATCTCATGTTTCTATAATTTTTTTTCTTTCACAGGGAGAAGGTGGGCGGATGCTGACGTCTATGTTTTGTGATAATTCCAGTGGGACTTGGATAGATTTGGTGACGGTGGTCTTCAAAGTTTTTTTTGTGTTTTTTTTTTTCATAGCTCAATGTCTATTTGGATTGACTAATATCCCCACCCCACCCCACCCCCACTCCACCCCCTCTCTTCCTCTTCTTTTCTTATCCCTCCGTTCTTATTTGGTTGAGGTAATTGAGTTATAGATGGATGTCTTTCAAATGACTGATTTTTTTTCTTTATATAGAGAACAGTTTATTCATGACGGACAGGTTTTTTTTTCCCTCTCCTTACACATAGAACTGTTTTACTCTTTGACTGTCCCGTCTCCCCCCCCCCCCCCCCCCCCCCCCCCCCCCCCCCCTTGCCCTGTTCCTTACATTTTTCTTTCCTTCTTTTAATCAAATTATTTACCTATTCATTTATTTATTCACTTAATATTCATTTATTTATCTATTTCATTTTTTACTATCCACCTGCAGTGCTCGTCTTAGCACATCGCTCACATGATTATGGCTATTTTTCTTTTTGTGTCGGCATTTGGTATGTCGCATTTCTTTGTAAACGTGATATTTTGATTACATCTTGTCTTCATTTATTTATTTGCTACGCTTACGTTGTCTCCCTTACATTTTTGTGTCTCTTGTCAGATTGGGGAATGGGGATGTATGGATGCTATTCTTTTAATACAAAAACGAATGAGGTGCTTTGCCATTATACATTCAACTGTATACGGAACGGAGTGGAAGTCTTTAAAAAATGACTGTGCGAATATCCACCCTCTTAAATAAAACATGGCTAGTGTTACGATTTCTTCGTTGAACTGTCAGGGTCTGGGAAATTATCAGAAAAGGAGACAACAGCAACAGTGAGCTGAAGAAGACAGGGCGACCCTGTCGAAATATTCTCCAAGTAAGTTTTTGATTCTGAGTCTGTAACTACTTTTCTAATGTGGAATCCAGAATCCAGAAACCTATATTCTTATTTAGGAGAGATGTGTTTTCAGTACCCACGACGAAAACGTTATTCAATCTATTTTCTACAAGATACCCGTTTTAGTCAAAATCAGCACGTCAGATTAGACCCGAATGGGGCTATGAATGCATATCTGCAAGTAAGAATACTAGATCTTGGGGAGTGGCCATTCTATTCAATAATAGTAAGTTTGAATTCAAAATTAAGAAGTCAATAAGAGATAGTAAAGGAAATTGTAACATCCTGGTTCTGAGCACAATGGGTGGAGATATTGCAATTGCATCCTGGTTCTGAGCACAATGGGTGGAAATCTTGCAATTGCACCAGAAAGGGGCAGTGCCCACTAAACAATAAATGTCTACACAACAACATTGTATACCAGGCTACTGTGACAGAAAATGAAAACGAAACATACATGGGGATCACTGAAAACCACTTCAAAACCAGATATGCAAACCACAAACAGTCATTTAATAAAGAAAAATATAAAAACCAAACAGAACTGAGCAAATATATCTGGAAACTTAAAGACGCAAAAACAAGCTACAATATATCCTGGAAAATCATAAAAAGAGCATCACCATACAGCAATGTTTCAAAAAGGTGAAACCTATGTTTAACTGAAAAATGGTTAATACTATGCAAACCACACTTAGCAACTTTAAACACCAAAACAGAAGCAGTAAACAACTGCAGGCATAAATGGAAATCATTGTTAGTGAACACACCCAAAACAAAAACCTGAAAGCCCCCAAAAAACACGTGCAGCCAACCC
>CM031595.1:16993391-16995891 GCA_018398815.1 Conus ventricosus | reverse complement strand
TGACAGACCGAGGCCAACAGTGAGCATTCAAACAAAAGATGCTGTACAGAAATGTTTTTTTTCTGCAGACACAAGTTATACCATGAGAACATTTAGTGTTCCAAATATTCAGCCTTAATTAATCTAACAATGTGCCTTGGGCACGATGGTAAAGTAGCCATTTTTTCACTTACATTCTGCTTATGTATATAGTTTTCCATAATTTGAATTAATTCATAAGAGGATATAAATCTAAAGGATTGTTTAATAAATTTTCAGCGTTTGTGTTTGCTCCTTCTTTTGCAAGACTGTTTGCTATTTTATTCACCTTTATACCCCCCTAGAGTGTCAGGAGATAAGGGCCGAAACACTTGCTTGAAGGGGGCTTCTCTTCTGAGGACTCTCTGCTGCCACGCTCTCCACGAGTTTCTTTCTACTGATGCATGGGTAAACCATTGACTTCCGGGAATAGGCCGGAGGACGTCCGGGAAAGACCGAGGACACTGGGAAAGACCAGAACCAAGGGCTCTGTGGGCTGGCTCCCCACTTTGCCTTAAACATGTGGCTACTAAAAATAAAAGGAAAAGATGCTCCCAGGATTCACCGAAAGGGGAGAGAATGATGAATCCATCGGTGCTCAACCAATCACGACTGCAAATCCCAAACGGACTATGAACATGGACCAAATGGAATATCCATGTGTCTGTGGAAAGCGTTTCGCTACCACCCGTGGCATGAAGATCCACAGAACAAAGATGGGATGTGTGAAGACTCATCTGAATGAGCAGCAGCGCACTGCATCAGCAGATAAGACGTCGGAAGACCAAGGCCAGGATTTAACCACAGTGCCAAGGACATTCCACGCTGTTGGTTCGGATGAGGAATTTGCACAGGCCCTCGATGCCAGGCGCCTGAAACTCAACCTGCCACGAGCAAACGAAACTGAAGATTGGGAGAAACTGGATGCAAAAATCGCCCAAAGACTCGATGCACTGATAGGGAAAAGCACCCTGGAACACAAACTAGCCACATATGGGACATTGTGTATGCCACATGTAGAGACGCCTATGGAGTAAAACTACCCAAAGAGAAAACACCTCCAAAGAAATCCAGACGCCAAGAAAAGATGGACAAGATCAGAGTCCAAAAGAACAACCTCAAGAAGCAAATGAAGACCGCACTGCCAGCTGAAAAACAAGGCTTGGAAAAACTGTGGGAAGACCTGAAAGAAAACACAGCGCCCTCAGCAAAGCGGAATCTGCGAGGAAGAGGAAGAGCAAAAAGAAGAAGACACAAGAGCGCTTCTTCAGAGACCCCTTCCAGTTTGCCAGAACACTGTTTGAGCAGCCAAAATCTGGGACCCTAAGTGTGGACAAAGGAGTTCTTGAGCAGCATCTGAGGAAAACATACTCTGACTCACAGAGCAAAGCACCACTCGACATTCAAGGTCTGGTGTGGCCAACCAACCCTGAGGAACAGTTCAATGGCAAGCCTCCAACGTTGGCGGAAATCAAGAAGGTGGTCGACAAAGCCAGAGCCAAATCATCACCAGGGCCAAACGGAATACCTTACCAGCTTTACAAGAAATGTCCCAAGGTGCTGGAGTGGCTCCACAGGCTGCTGCGATCGGCTTGGAGAAACCAGAAGATCAGCGGCCAGTGGATGACGCAGATGGTGTGTACATCCCCAAAGAGCAAAACTCAAGTGACATCAGCCAGTTCAGGCCAATATCACTACTGAACGTCGAAGGGAAAATCTTCTTCTCTGTCATGGCAGCAAGGCTGACCAAGTACCTGATGGAAAACAAGTACTTGGATGTGTCAGTCCAGAAAGGTGGCATCCCAGGCGTGGCTGGCTGTGTAGAACACGCCACATGATCTGGGACGCAATCCAAAAAGCAAAAACAGAAAAGAGAGACCTGGACGTAGTGTGGCTTGATCTGGCAAACGCATATGGATCTGTGCCCCATGAGATGATACAGTTGGCTCTTGAGATGTACCATGTGCCAAAGAACATCCGCGACATGCTCAAGAAGTACTTCAATGGCTTCTCAATGCGGTTCTCTACCAAGGAGTACACAACTGATTGGATCAACTTGGAAGTGGCATTGCAATGGGCTGTGCAATTTCCCCGATACTGTTCGTGCTGGCAATGGAACTCATCTTGAAAGCAGCAACAAACAACGCGAGACAAACAGACCTTGGCGATGGATACAAGATGCCTCCTCTCAAGGCCTTCATGGATGACACTACAGTGATTTCATCCAGAGAAGACGAGACACGTCATGTGCTGGAGAGGCTGGACGACATAGTTGCCTCATCCAGAATGAAGTTCAAGCCAAAGAAATCACGGAGTCTCTCACTGAGGCAAGGAAAAGTGGCCGAATCTGTGGTCTTCAGTGTTGCCAACCAGGCCATTCCAACAGTCACAGAAGAACCAGTCAAGAGCCTTGGAAGATGGTATGATGATACGCTGAAAGACACACAAAGAGCAAAAGAAACCAAGCAGATGGCGGAAGAAG
>CM031595.1:16960891-16983391 GCA_018398815.1 Conus ventricosus | reverse complement strand
CCTTTGATTTGTTGGTAGGCCTCGTTTCCAAATTCGAAAGAATTCAGAGTTAAAACAAGTTCAGTCAGGCGCAGGATGGTGGTTGGGTCAAAATCAAAGTCGCTTTGTTTCAGGTAGTGTTTAACAGCGAGAAGTCCATCTTTGTCGGGATATTAGTATATAGTGATGTCACATCCATTGTGAAGAGGAATTGATGTTCACTGTCAGGTGGGAAGGTGTAATCATAGAAAATCTGCAGGGCATGGTTGGTGTCTTTCACATAGTTTGGTAGGTTGTGGACAAGGGGTTGGAAACAACCGATCAAGAAACTGTGACAGTTGAGCAGTTGGGCAGGAGCAGGCTGAGACGATAGGTCTACCAGGGTTGTCGCTCTTGTGAATTTTCGGTAGTAGGTAGAATTTTGCAGTGCGAGGTTCTTTGACTATAGTTCTTGTTGCTTCTTGAGGGAGATGACCTTTGGAAACTGCTTCTTTAATTGTCTTCCGGACCAGTGCGTTGTCTTGTTTGGTTGTTGGGGTTTTGATGGGAGCATAAGTTGAGGAATCAGAGAGTTGGCGTTTGGCTTCTTCCTCATACAAGTCTTTTCCCCAAACCACTACTGCCCCTCCTTTGTCTGCTCTTTTGATGATGATGTCGGGTCTCTGTTTCAGTTCTTTTAGGGCCTGAAATTCTGCTTGGGTGATCTGTACTTGACTGATCCCCAGCGTCAACTTCTTGCAAAGGGACTAAAGTTTGTTCCCCTTCAACCAAAGGCCCACCAGACAGACATGCTATATGACTGTGAACGATTCTTCCGCCGACTTCGACTCGCGGTTTTCTTTGAGAGCTGCTCACTACCCACAGCACGTAGTGCCACTAACGATCTAGCACAACTGTTCCCCTTTGAAAGGAGTGATTGGACCCCCAAGGATGGACGGTATCCTGCTCTTGACTATTATATTGACAAGTGTAAACACGACATTGATAAATTAAACTTGCCCCCTGTGAGAAAATCCAACCTCACCCAAGCAGAATTTCAGGCCCTAAAAGAACTGAAACAGAGACCCGACATCATCATCAAAAGAGCAGACAAGGAGGGGCAGTAGTGGTTTGGCGAAAAGACTTGTATGAGGAAGAAGCCAAACGCCAACTCTCTGATTCCTCAACTTATGCTCCCATCAAAACCCCAACAACCAAACAAGACAACGCACTGGTCCGGAAGACAATTAAAGAAGCAGTTTCCAAAGGTCATCTCCCTCAAGAAGCAACAAGAACTATAGTCAAAGAACCTCGCACTGCAAAATTCTACCTACTACCGAAAATTCACAAGAGCGACAACCCTGGTAGACCTATCGTCTCAGCCTGCTCCTGCCCAACTGCTCAACTGTCACAGTTTCTTGATCGGTTGTTCCAACCCCTTGTCCACAACCTACCAACCTATGTGAAAGACACCAACCATGCCCTGCAGATTTTCTATGATTACACCTTCCCACCTGACAGTGAACATCAATTCCTCTTCACAATGGATGTGACATCACTATATACTAATATCCCGCACAAAGATGGACTTCTCGCTGTTAAACACTACCTGAAACAAAGCGACTTTGATTTTGACCCAACCACCATCCTGCGCCTGACTGAACTTGTTTTAACTCTGAATTCTTTCGAATTTGGAAACGAGGCCGACCAACAAATCAAAGGAGTTGCTATGGGCACGCGCATGGGCCCATCATATGCCTGTCTCTTTATGGGGCACATTGAGACACAAATCTTTGCTCAATACCCTGGACGTCTACCTGAAGTCTTCAAAAGATTCATAGATGACTGTTTTGGAATCAGCACTCTACCCATACAGGAACTCCAATGCTTCATTGACTATGCTAACGCCTTTCACCCTTCAGTCAAATTCACATACGAAATCTCGGACTCTTCCCTCTCATTTTGGACATCAAAATCAGTATTCAAAGCACTCCACAGTCTCTCCACACAACAGTGCACTACAAAACCAACTGATGCCCACTCTTACCTCCTGTTCTCATCAAGCCACCCTCCTGCCATGAAAGAAAGCATCCCATATTCTCAGTTTCTTCGACTTCGCAGACTATGTAGCACTGATGATAATTACACCAAAGAAGCAGCGGCCATGACTACCTTCTTCACTACTAGAGGCTACCACAAGCTACAGTTCAGATGGCCTTGAACGAGCACAGTCCATCTCCAGACACCAGCTCCTACAAGACAAGGAAAAGATGACTACAGACAATGACCGATGCATTGCCACTCTGACCTACCACCCACACAATCTACCTGTGAAAAACGTTCTGCTCCGCAACTTCACTATTCTGAAGGAGGATCCAGCTCTCCAAAACATTTTCAGTCTACCACCTATGGTGGCATTCAAAAGGGACAAAAATCTTGGTGACCACCTGATGCACTCTACCTTCCACCCTTCATCCCCCCCCCAACCCAACCAGGCAATTTCCAGTGCAAGAAACCCAAATGCAAAACCTGTGACTTTCTTAATCTGACAACTACTGTGCAAGGCCCATCCGGACGCAGCTTCCACATGAAGTCTCACTTCACCTGCCAGACTCAGAATATAGTCTATGTTCTTAGTTGTACCCTTTGTCCCAAGATGTATGTGGGTGAAACATACAGATCTCTAAACGAACGTTTTAAAGAACATAGAGACAGCATCCTCACAGGAAAAGACACGCCTGTGGCAAACCATTTCAATTCGGACCATCACCATCTTTCCCACATCAGAGTAGCAGCCCTTTGGAGAAATGGTCGTCAAGAAGGGAACTACAGGAAATACATGGAAAGCCAGTTAATACAGCGCCTTGGCACCTTGAGCCCACATGGGCTCAATGTCAGGGAATGAACCATCAGCCCTCCTCTTTCTCCCCTCCCCCCCCCCCTCTTTCTTCTTTCTTTCCCCTCCCCCTTCCCCCCCCCTGCCCCCTCCCTTCTTCTTCCCCCTCCCCCCTCCCTCCCCCTTCCTTTGCTGTCCATTAACACTCCCCATTTCTATTGTGAATTATGATCACCCCTACACTCAATATTGCCCACCACTCCCACCTCTGCCCTTTCCACCCCTTCAAACCATGAACTGTGTTCAGTGACCCAAGTCAACTATCGTCAAGCTTCATTCCCTGTTGAAGTGTCTACGACACGAAACGTTGGACGTCTCCTCTCCAGGTACTCCTTTGGCCACCTTTTCCCTTTATTTATTTGTCTATTTGTTTGTTTGTTATCTATTTGTTTGTTTGTTATCTATTTGTTTGTTTGTTTGTTGTCTATTTGTTTGTTTGTTGTCTATTTCTTTGTTTGTTTGTTGTCTATTTGTTTGCTTGTTGTCTATTTGTTTGTTTGTTGAAATTGGAGGAGGCTTGTTGTTGTAACTGTTGTAATTGGAGGAGGCCTGTTGTTGTAACTGTTGTAATTGGAGGAGGCCTGTTGTTGTAACTGCCAAATTTGAGAGAGAGAAAAAAAATCTCGATCCATTCAAAGCCTGTAAGCAAATAAATCAGTTGATCTGCAAATGAATAATGAGTCAAATCAATCAGTTAATCAATCGATCAGTTCACGTAAACAAAACACCGGAAGATGAATATCAAGAATGATTAGCGATGAAAGAACAGGGTTTTCTGAAAACCACACACACACACACACACACACACACACACACACACACACACACACACACACACACACACACACACACAGTTCTCTGCACTAAAGACCTCGTCTCTCCCCTGGAGCAGTGCCTTGTTACACAATACAGCGACAGGGCAGAACGTTGGGTTTTTTGTTGTTGTTTTTTTCTCCCGTTTTTTAATGTCTGCGTGTGTGTTGTCATCATTGACCTCTCAGACTGGATTTTTATTGAAGAAAATTGCCAGGGACCACGCTCTTGATGTCAAGGGCTCTTTGACGGATGTGTGTTGGCATCCGTTAGTCTCGGGAGACGATGGATTTGCGCCCTCTGCGAATGTTTCAGTTGGTCATACAGCATCTGCTGTGGCTGTATAGACCCACATGGGAGTGGCAGTCTCTGCCGCATTTGATGCACTTGAAGGCCGAGTCAGCTGCTGGCAGCAGCTGCTTGTTCTTTCTCTGTGCGCGCTTGTCATCGGCAAGCTTCCGGAGCTTCTCTTCGCCAGCTTCCAGCCCAGTGTTCACAGTGTGTCTCCAGCTGGATCTGTCCCGAGCAAGCTCTTCCCAGGTGTTGGTGTCGATGTCGAGAGCCTTCAGGTCGCGCTTGCAAACATCCTTGAAGCGGAGTTGTCTTCCAATTGTTCTTTTGCCAGAGGCAAGCTCTGCGTACAGAATGTCTTTGGGGATCCTGCCGTCGTCTATTCGACGCACATGACCAAGCCACCTGAGGCGACGCTGACGGAGAAGAGTGGTCATGCTGGGAATCTTTGCACGCTCAAGCACATCGTTGTTTGTCACGCGATCATTCCATGTGATCCCAAGTATGCGCCGGAGACAGCGCATGTGGAAGGCACTTAGCCTCTTCTCTTGTGAGGCATACAGGGTCCAGGATTCACTGGCGTACAGGAGAGTGCTTAGCCCACAGGCTCGATACACATACGGATACGGAAAGTACATCTGCACACCGGACGTCGAGTTGTCTCATCAGCAGCAGCAGCAGCAGCAGCAGCAGCACCAGCAGCACCAGCAACATCATCATCATGATCATGTCATGATCGTCATCATCATCATCATCATCATTATCATCATCCTCTTCCTCCTCCTTCTTATCATCATCATCATCATCATCATCATCATCATCATCATCATCATCACCATCATCTTCATCATCATCATCATTATTGTGAGTATTTACATAGCGCCTAATTTCGTTTAGAGACCAAGCTCTAAGCTCTGTTCCACGCTCTCGTCTACACAACAGGCTGCCTACCTTGGTAGCGTCGACAGAAGACCTGCCTGCCGACACTACATTCAGTCGTTTAACGTGTCATTCAGTCAAATATCAGTCGCTCACTTCTTCACTCGTCCTTTTGATTTTTCACAGAGCATGCATGCTATGTTCTGTAAGTTGCTGGAATGGTGCTCGGTTACTTATCCTTGGAATTTAATAGTTTCTTGTAATTCAGTCCCTTGTGGATTCATTCCAAGAATTGGCCCTCAGCACTTGTGTCTAAGAGGATATCTTTTTATATTTTCTACTTTTCACAAGAAAATGTAGCTTGTTTTGCTGTTTCATGATTTTCTTTTGCTTCTTAGGTGGCACCTTTGGTTGGTTTTTTGAAAACTCAACAAACATACTACGGTATTGCACACCAGCCTTTTTCTGGGATAGCATTCTGCTTGGGGCCGGAAAGGCAGAAGAGTCAAGTTATCACTTTCCGAGGTCACTGAGGAGAAACCATCAGGTTTCGAAATACCGGTATCTGACAAGGAGTCATGATATGTTAGTGAGATTCCTCCTCTGTGAACATTGTCTCCTCAGTGGAGACTATGAGCTTGCTGAAAGTTCATTGTGAGAAGCATTATTATTTCCCATTCACCCACTCAAGCACCTACTGCTAGACAGGCAGAATTATCTATCTACGCCTGCAGATCTAAGACAAAGGAACAAGCTTTGTTTATAATTGAATGTATGTATGCGTCTATATAAAAAATATATACATAGACACACATGCATACGTATATCATCATCATCCATACCAAGGGCCAACCTGGTCTTCTCTTCAGTGACATCGGTGACGGGATTTTACGTGCATCAAGATGCTATCCGTGTGTTCATCATGCAGCCTCTGTTTATAGTCTCATTCGAAGACTTTGTTTTTAGTACATGGAGTCAGATCCCCCCCATAACGAAACGACCCAACGGAAATTCGAATCGTCAACCCCCAGAATCACTAGGATTACGAGTCAGATGCTCTATTAACTGAGCTGTTCTGACCTCATTGTTCCTATGGACTACCAGCGTTGAGACCTCTACTTAAGATCCAAAGGAAAGGGGATGATACTACAACAACCAAGGTGCCAACCAAACGGCCAATCAACCCACCAACCAACCAAACTAATCAACCAGCCAGCCAACCAACCGGCTAAGCAGACCCACCCTGTGCAAGATTGGAACCACGGGTCCCCCATATTCTGTAATGTTTGAGTCGAGTGCGTTATCCAGTGTGCCACTTTCCCACATACGTTCACATTCCTTCCCGACGAATGATAATCAAAAGAAACAGAGAACAGGAAAATGTTCATTCTAGCTCAACCACCCTCAACAAATTTTGGGTGGTTGAGCTAGAAATAAACATTTTCCTGTTCTCTGACAAGTAAGACTTCAACAATGAATTAAAAATGATAATCCATCACACATTCTCTTTCAATAACCAAAAAATAACGATTTTTTACAAACAAACATACTGTGTAGGATTATCCGTTTTTAATACTAATTTACTAAACTTTTCAGATTTTAGTTTTTGTTTAATCCTGTGTTTTTCCTGATCATTTTCAATAACATCATTTTCGCGCAAACATTCATCAAATGAGTCTTTCATGTGAAATAAAACTACAGTCTTTAATTGTTCTCTAAAGTCTTTTAAAACTGAGTTATATTTTTGACATAAAATCCACACACTTATCCCAGCATGTCTTCCACTGAAAGCAAGTTTTGACAAAGTGTTTCTCTTTTTAACTATGTCTCTTTCTGCCGAACAGTCATCTATAATAAATAGTGTCTGCGTTCCCTCAAACAATTTATAAAAGTGTTCTAAACACTCACTCAGCTTATTGCTGGGATCAATCAAATATATGTTATCATCCGTCCATATAAACCTTCTATCATTATATGCTTTGTTCCATTTAAGTGTTGGACAGAAAATCACAATATGATCAAAATTATAACGATAAACTGTTTGTAATAGGTCGAGGATAAATATTGTTTTTCCACAACCAGTCTGTCCACAAATTAGTGAACAATGAGGGGTTTTTATCATAAAGTTTAACATTGGCATTGACACCAAAGTCGTCTGCTCCATAGTTTTATAACAGAATTTAATCTAGTCCAGTTATTGTTTTTATCATGCTCTCTGTTAAAACTTGTTCAGTATAATAAAATCCTATAAGATCTAAATGTGTAAGATTAATCCAATTTAGTTCTGTAAGATTGTTTCTATTTAAGCCAATATTGATTTTGTTGCTTGTTGTTATGAGCTTAATATCCTCACCGTTGTTAAGAACGACGACAGTAACTTTAAGTTTTTCAACGTCTAAGTTTTGTCAGCTAATTAGAATTCCTTTTAAAAGGACGTCACTAACGCCCACAGCCCCATTCCTCACCTCATCTTTTAAGACAGAAATTTCAAATATCATTGTGAACGTGTCTCCTAATTTCATTTGCGGAATGAACTGTAATTTTGTAGAAGCATCTTTCAAAACCGATTCTCTTCTGTGGAGGATGTACTGTTTTTTCCCATTCGGCGTTATTTCAATCTCTTTCCGACTATTGTCCTCTGGCATAAGACTTACATGTAAAGGACCAGAGTTGAATGCTTTTCTGAAACCTTTTTGACGGCTAAAAAATGTAAATGGGCTTATGAATTCAAATTTTATGTCCCATTCTAAATATGGTTCTAAGTGCCATTTGCTGTCAGGTTTTCGAACTATTTTATATTCATACTGGCCAGCATTATTTGCTTCGACATTGCGCAGTTGCTCTAGTTTAGGAAACTTTTTGTTGTCGCCAACCTCTTTGCGTTTATAATCACCATCTTTAGTGTACTCAAAACCATACAAGCGCCTATCTCACCATTCTGTTCAAAGTCTGCAACGTCTGCAAGGTCTTTTAATTCTAAAGTTATACACCTCACAGGCGTTAATGTAACTCCGGATTCTTCTGGTCCACGCGACATTATTTTTTAGTACAGCTTATTATTTTATTTCCAAAACAATGTGCAGGTTTTATCACATTTCACGACTTTCCTGCTTTGTCTGCGATTTTTATATTAAATGATCCACCCTCCCACAAACTAATCTTTTAAACTGGTAAATTAGGGAATTGTAAAATTTCATAATCGCAATATGCAGCTTTCCCTGATGGAAGAGCTCTTAAAACAGTTGAAGGCCTTCCATCATATAAGTTTTCATCAGTGCTCAGCTCACCCAAAATGAACATAGAGTAATGAATGTAATGCAAGATCGAGCGGATTTTCTCCCTCATAAGTAGTTTTGTTTGGCGCAACTCTAAAACTATGAATAGGCCGATTGGCAGTTGTAAAGCCTAACATTTTAGCTAGCTCTCCATCAAAATAGTAACCTACTTCTTCTTCTTCAGGCTTGAAGGTCAACATTGTTTTCAGATTCGCATTGTTAAGTTTGAGAGAAATGTCAAAGTTACTCATTGCTTCTTTTAGTGAGCAAAACCCTAATAACCATCAGGTATGGTTAACTGGCTAACTAATTGTCCTTTATTATTAACTTTTTTAATCTTATTATTCTCCTTGGATTCGGTTATATTAAACCATACAATTTTGTAAAAAATTTCATGAAGTGAAAACCATTCTGGTTCCACAATTGTTACCCTTTAGCATGTTCTAAAAACGAAGGACGGTCTTGAGTTGTTATTGTTACAAACATTTTTAAACGAAATAAAAATGAGTGCATTCAAATATACAAATGCAAAATATTCTGTTGGGCCGCACTACAATCTTAAAAATAAAACAACTGATACTCTTGACATTTCTGTGACTCAGTCTGACGCCTTTTCAAGTAAAGGTGAGTACTCCATTAAACAGATATCTTAACCCTCCTATTAAAAAAGGACTACATCCCAAAGTGTGGTTTAGTCATCCGATGCATTTTATCAGAACCAGTTAAACTTTGCTGTGTTTTGTGCATCAACTGGGTGTGGAGTGTCGTATGCTGATCACTTAAATCATCCTGATCCTTTGGTGAGGTCAGTGTACAGATTTCATTTTTATTAACCTTCAGACGTATTTGACTGAACTACAAGCGCCATTGCCAAATGACAAACCGTTTAATCCATTCAGCAACCGAATAGACATGAAGGCTTTTGAAAGGATCTGTAACAATTCAAAATTAAGGCTAAGACGACTTTGGACAAAATTGGATCTTAATCATGGTCTAGGGCAAACCCCCTTTTTTTTGGGCTGCACAGAAAGTATAACTATGACTGAAATCCTCCTTACACATCTTTCTCTTCAGGGACAGCTGTTCACCTAGGTCCATAGAGCAAGAGCATAAAACAGCATGGACAACATTTATATTAGACGCTTCTAAGGGCCTAACTAAAGCAGGAATAGAACGAATAAACGACTCTGTTCGTACTTACGTTTGGGGTTTGCAAAGGTTCGCAAGCACAAACGAGATCGAGCATAACTGATCCTTTTACTGGATTTTGATGCACAAAAACAAAACTTAGCAAAATTTTGAGGACCCATTAATTCTACATTGATTTACCTTCAAGTATTAAAAGGGACCAAAATGTTTACAATTCGCAAAATCGAAATAACTTTGCTGTTGGCACTGGTTTATACATGCTGCCTTCTGACCTCAGACTCCAATAGGAACAATAATAAACTACAATAATGGAAATCCTTGTGGCAGGGAAAGAACAGAAGGTCGGGAAAAACGAAATAAATTCTGAGCCAGTAATATTGCAAGCAGTAAACAAACAATCGACCCCCCAAAAATAAGTCATCCAATCCCCGCAGCCCCAAAACCCGAAGACCGTTGAAGAAGTCAAAAAATAATGACCATGAATATGAAAAGACAGCGCTTGTTTTTGGATTAACTTGCTTAGGATTACTTGGTCTTTATTTTACTAAAAATTAACCCGACTATTAAGAGAACTAATGCCCATAAGTGCTCGGCCATAAAGCCAACTACTTTGCTTGCAGTAGACAAAAGCCAGCTAACAAACCACCCCCTAATATACTGGTAAACGCTAAAAGCTTTACTGGGCTAATTTTTTTAATAATCCGCAGATGATCAAGCTGTTTTTTACCCATGATTTATCAGGCGGTGATGGGGGCGATGGCGGCGGAGGCACTAGCCCAGCACCACCACCACCCATAATAGCCATCCCCCATTTTACTTATTGCAAATCCAAGGCTGTTATAACGCTTACTAATGTGACTCCTTGCTCGCTAAACAACGTTCGTATTCGTTCTGCTAGGTTGTGTCTTCATATAAAAATTTTTTGGATAGTTTCTCTTATTCTGGTCGCTTGAGATCGTAATTGTTCTTGGGAAGTAGACAACTCTTTTAGTATTGCTGATCTTTGTATTTTAAGTTCTTTTATTCTTTGGGTTATTATTTCTTTAACCTTAAACCCTAAGTTGTTCGTCATCAGCATCAGCGAGTTTTTCTTCTTCTTTTTTTTATACGCTCATCTAGTTCATCCACTTTTGCTGACTTTTTTTTAATTCGTCCTGATGGTTCTCAAAGAATGATGACGGGCCACTAGGTCTTGCTCGGGTATCGGCGGGTCGTGGATAGTTTTTAATGCTGTTTCTTCTGAAAAACTGGTTTCTGCTTGCATTATTTTGTCCGCTGTTTGACTTAAATCTTTAAGTTCCATGTTTTGTATTTGGCTATCTGTTGGGAGTTCTTGTAGTGTGTTTTGAAGTTTAGCAACTGCCTCCCTATCTAATTTTGGTTTAGCAATGCCAAAGCGATTTTGTACGCTCACAGGGAGTCTTTGCCTAATTGTACCTATGGCATAAACTTTGATGGGTCTCGTTTAGTTGTAAGCTGAACAGGTTCTCCTTGATCGTTTTCACATACAAATGGCCACCATCTTTTACTTCAAAATCAGTCTATAAATTGGGGAGGTTCTAAGCCTAAACTTTGGTAAAATGCTCCGGCTGTACTTTCTGTTAATTCACGCCGCATTGAGAGCGTTGAGCGATGCTGTATCAAAGGAGTCATTTCACTCATGTCGTCTCCAGGATCAAAAACATCATAATCTTCTTCGCCTTCAATTCCTGCCATGTTTCTTAAATAATAAACTTTTTATTTTGTTTTATAAAAATGTCACAAGCATATGTTCAATTCTTGACCCGCATAGAAGACTGAAAGAGCCCTTTGGCGTGAAGGGAAATAAACGGAATATTACTGTTCCAAATAATCCATCTACTATGATGCAGATCAAATTCTTACTGTCAAATTTCCAGACCTAGGAGCAGATGAAGTGATTGTGCCAGGCTCTGCGCAACTTACTTTCAAAATAGAACTCGAATCAGCAACAGACCCAAACAGGACAGTTGTCCAGAATCTGGGATGGGCAATCGTTAAGAAAATTTCTATAAAACTGAGGGGCAAGAAATATTTTCTTTACACAATGCAGACATATTTTTAACCTATTCTGATCTATGGCTAACCGGGAATGAAAGGGCTGACTTTGCGTTTCAAGGAATCGAAAATGAAGAAGCACTAAAACATAGAATAGGCGCTGGAGATACTAAAGACGGCAAAAAGTATGTAGCGGTAAATTTTGCGTATGGAATCGCTTTTCTATTCCCTTAGATTTTGAGTTGTTAAAAGCGCATGCGCCATACTTTCAAGGAGCATTAAAAGACAGATTGTCATATGAACTAACTTTTAATGAATACAAACGTGTTATCAGATCATCAGACACCGAAGCAAAGTACAGCATTTCTGACATCTCGTTAGAGTTTGACGTTGTTAGCAACCCTAATTTAGCAAGGCTGATTGAGCAACAATATCAGTCAAAATTAGCAATATATTACGAAAGAGTGATTCATCATACAACATATCCCAGAAGCAGGGCAGACACTATATGGAATTTTAGTTTTAGTGCCGCAGCAAGATCGCTTAAAGGTATTTTATTGCTGTGTGAAGATGAAGAACCATTCAAAAGAGGAAGTGAAAAGATTATTAATCCAAAATAACGAAAGTACAATGTTCGATTGAGGGTAGCCCTAACCAAATCTACGCTAGCGGGCTTAAACCTTATCATCATTTTGACGAAATAAGAAAATTGTTTGGGGGTGGGAGGTGTAGAAGCCCAACAGTAGACCTTGTGTCTAAAGATCTACACCTTCACAGTGTTAGACTTGATGATTATTTAACAACGAAATACGGTTTATGGACTGACCTAAGATCGACAGAGGATAATCAGTTGCATGGAAGTGGGAGAACTGTTAAAGACGGAATAAACATTCAAATTGATAAAGAAAAAGATGGCGATAAACCAGTTAATGTACATTTGTTTTTAATATATGATGCGCAGCTGAATATTCAAGATAACAGATTAAAAGATATACAATACTAAATTATTTTTTATTTTAAAAAAAAGCATGTCTGTTCAGGTTTATCCAAATGCGCCTACAGCACCAGAGCCACCAAAAGAAGGGATAGTAGAAACCCCTGACATAAAAACCTTTAGGTTAACAAACATTACGCAAATGCAACAAAAACTAGAGCAAGACCTTTCAAAATACAGCAAAACCAAACGAAGGTATTCTGCTGCCTTTAATGCTGTTACATATGTTAATACTGGAGCATCAGCTTTGAGTGGTCTATCAGCAGGAACGAGTGTAGGTCTCTTAGCAACAGGCGTAGGTGCGCCCGCAGCTTTACCTCTAGGTGGTTTGTCTTTAGCTCTTGGCCTGTGTTCATTAGCTGTAAGTGCTGCTGGCAAAAAATTAAAAACTAAACTCCAAAAGCACACAGCTATGGTTCAACTAATAACAGCTAAACTTAGTTCGTTCAAACTGACAATAAATAAAGCACTAGTTGACTCAAACATCACGGATGAAGAATTTAGTCGTTTACAGGCCGATTTTTGATGACTATAAAAGACAAAATTTGATCTTCAAAAAAAGGCAAGGGCAAGTTTTTTCTCAACAGCCAGACACCGAGCAATAAAAAAGAATTTTTTAAAAAAAGTAAACGAGACATTAAACTCTGTTCTAAACAGCTCAAAATAACAACATCAAAGGGCGTTTATACTTTATTTATGATCCAAGCAAAAAAAGACCGTTGATATTGATTCTGATTAATTTTTTTAAATTTAAATAAATATTTTGAGTTAGAAAAGAAAACTCAACATGGATAAGATATATGAAGGGCCGGACGAATTGTTTGAGGGAATGCTTAAGGAAGAGCGTTTATCAAAACTTTAAATGATATTAACCTAGAAGTCATTGAATCCAACAAACGTACAGGCAAGTGTTGCTCATGCTATTTCCAAGTTCCAGGTAAACTAACAATAGACCCGCCATTTAAAAAGTAATTTTAGCTGTTTTAATCGATTAAATAACAATAAATGAAGAAAATCTAGAAGTCTGGGTCTCAACTAAACAACAGGTTATTCTTTCTCATAATGACTTAAACGCCTGGTTGGGCAGACCAACTGCTTGCACAGTTGATGTGGCCGCTGAAGAACCCAAAAAATGAAGGCTCTGGTTGGTCAGAGGGCGAAGTCTTAGAGATCAGATTAAACATCTAAGTATGCACCGATTGTGGGCAAGGCTTACTTTCCGCACCCCCAGCATTAGTCCGCAAAAAAGAGCAGTTCTAAACAAAAAGAATACAGACAACAAAGTTTTATGTGGTGTTTTTCTTGCAAGGCGCATTACGTCCGCAAAAACGCAGAGAGAGTGTCTAACAGGGAAACCCTTTCATCAATGATCTTAACTTTTGTGGAATATCCTTTCCTGTTAGCGTGGACAAAATTTATCAGTTTGAAGAACAAAACAAACCAATAAATGTTAATATCTACACATGGATGAGGGAAAAAAATCTGCAACCCATCAGAGTGTCCCCAAAAAAAATCCATCGATTGGCGAACCAGACAAAAGCCATGTTGACTTACTACTGATGTTTTCACCAGCAGGCTACCACAATTACACATTGATACAGCAATGAGTAGACTAATGCGGCATACTCAAAAAATCAAGGGAAACAAGGATTCTGTAGAAAATGTTTAACAAGAATTCCATCTGCTCAAGCCGCAAGCGAACATATAAGCATGTATTAGCCCAGTTGACTGTAAAAGCAGAACTAACTACGCCCCCACCCGGACTAAAGTTAGTTTTAAGAACTGGAAACGGCTGCAAACAAATCCATACGTAGTTTACGCAGACTTCGAGTCGCTTATTGTTCCTTTTGAAGGCCGACGCCACAGAAACTTCCTAAAACAGTCTTAAAGAGTAATCACCAATTTGTTCATTTGCTTTCATCATTGTCAGGTCGGATGGTGCCCATTCGGAACCAGAATTGTATAGAGGACCAGATGCTGCAAAATACTTCTTAAAACGCATGCAGCAAGTGCGTAACGCCTGTTCTAATAATCTAAACTTATCTGAAATCATAATGACGCCTGAAGACCAACAACAGTATAAATCAGCCACACATTGTTGGATTTGCGGTTTAGGCCTCTCATCAGACGAAGCCAATCCGACAGTAAGAGACCATGATCACATTAGCGGAAAGTTCAGAGGAGCAGCGCACAGCAAATGCAATCTTCAACTAAAGTTTGAACCAAAAACATGGAAGCTGCCCATCTTCTTTCATAACTTGCGAGGTTACGACTCTCATCTTATAATGCGAGCAGTAGACAACGCCTTCAGGATAACATGCATTGCACAGTCATCAGAAAAGTACATGTGTTTCACTTTAAATAACATGTCTTTTTATGACTCTATGCAGCACATGATGGGATCATTAGAGTCACTGGCTATGTCCTAAAGTCCTGCCCAATAACAGAAGAATATTTTGACCCAACTCTTGTTAAAAGGGCGTTTACCCTTATGAATACATGAACAGTTGGGAAAGGTTTGATGAAGATACACTTCCGCCTAAAGACGCGTTCTTTTCTAGTCTTAGAGGAAAGGGCATTAGTGATTCCGATTACCAGCATGCTCAAGAAGCGTGGCAGAAGTTAAAGTGTAAAACGATGGGAGACTATCATGATGGCCGATACATGTTTGTTGGCGGACATTTTTGAAAATTATAGGAAGACCTGCATGAAACATTATAGCCTGGATCCCGCGCATTACATTTCTGCGCCCGGGATGAGCTGGGATGCTTTCTTAAAGTTTACTGGAGTACAGATTGATTTATTGTCAGATTTACCAATGATTCAGATGATTGAAAACGGATTGCGCGGAGGAATTAGTATGGCGTCGCACCATTACTGTAAAGCAAACAAAAAATACTTGGACGACTATGATCCGAGTAAAAGGTCTAACTATCTCATGTATTTAGATGCAAACAATCTGTATGGTTGGGCTAGGGCGCAATCACTTCCATTACGCAACTTTAAAATGTACACAGACGGCGGTACGAATAATATTCAAGGAGCATTAAAGTGGTTGAGCATTTGACGCCAGATCAACAGCGTGGATACATTCTAGAAGTTGACTTAGAATATCCTCAGAAACTCCATGACCTGCATAATGACTATCCATTAGCGGCAGAAAGTCTAAAGACGAATCCAACAGAGCCGCCTAAACTTGTGCCTAATCTCGTAACAAAAAAAAAAATATGTCTGTCATTACAGACTTCTACAATTTTATTTAAGGCATGGTTTGAAGTTGAGAGCAGTTCATCGTATAATTGCTTTTGATCAAGAACATTTTCATGAAACCATACATCATGAAGAACACTGATCTCAGAACTAAATCCACAGATGCTTCAGAAAAAGACTTTTTCAAGCTGATGAACAACAGCTGTTTCGGAAAGACTATGGAGAATCCGCACAAGCGTAAAGATGTCAGATTGTCACCAGAGAGAACGAGGCAATTAAGCTGACTTCAAAACCTAATTATCAGACTTCAGAAGATTTCATGATCAGCGTTTTGGCATAATGATGAAGAAAAAGAAAGTCAAATTGGATAAACCTGTATTTATTGGTTTACCGTTTTAGAATTATCAAAGCTTTTGATGTTAGAATTTCTTTATGACTACTTTAAGCCCTTGTATCCAGAGTCCAGAGTACTTTACACAGATGCCGATAGTTTTGTTATAGATATCCCTACTGAAGACATCTATAAAGACATGGAATTAGAAGTAGCTAAAGGGCATGCGGATGGTACGACACATCTGACTATCCTAAAGATTCGCCTTTGCATTCAACCGTTAACAAGAAGGTTTAGGAAAGATGAAGGATGAATTATCTGGAGGGTGATCAAGGAGTTTGTTGGTTTAAGGTCGAAAATGTACAGTCTTTCGAGCCAGGAGAAAACCATTAAGAAAGCAAAGGAATATC
Source organism: Conus ventricosus (assembly GCA_018398815.1). Taxonomy (NCBI): domain Eukaryota; kingdom Metazoa; phylum Mollusca; class Gastropoda; order Neogastropoda; family Conidae; genus Conus; species Conus ventricosus. Next base: position 16,967,169 of record CM031595.1, on the reverse strand, counting down.
TCGCAGTGTTGTGCAGTCAAACATATCACATGACAACTACAAAGAAGCATTGTTCAATAAACATACCTTTCATCATGACAACTGCGATCTAATCTACATGAGATCAACACAACTGTTGTAACAAAGAAGTCATTAGATAGAACAAACACTAAACGAGTATTTGTTAATCCAGAGTTTTCATATGCAATTGGGCACTGGAGAACGGCGTAATTATATATCTTCTTCGCCCTCGGTATATATTTTTTCCTTAAATTTATCTAGAAAATCAATCATATCATCTTCCAATTCATTAAAATTTTTTTTCTCATGTTTGCTTGACGTGCTCGAATTTTTTTATTATTTCAAGATATTCTTTCCCCATTTTTGATAGTCAAAATTTGGATTTTGGGCTGTAAGTGATCTGGATGCAGTGCCATGTGCCGATGAATCCTCGTAATTGTTTCTTTAACAGCAGAATACGTATCATATGATTCTCGTATTAATTCCTTAATAGCAGAACACGCATCATATGATTCTCGTATTAATTCCAAGTTCTCTTCATTTATCATTCTTGCTTCCATTTTAGTTTCATGTAAGGATTCTTTCTTTTGGCTTCCATTTTAACTCAAAATATATTTACGTAAATTAGTTAAAGCGGAACTGTGTCTGGTGGGATTATTTGCAGTTCTTCCTTCACAAAAGATCTTTGTGGAGCTGGTTGTTTTGTTGTGTCAGTTTCTCGTAAATAATACATGGGCGGATTCATTTTTACAATTCTTTTTATTTCATATGGATCAACACTCCAAACTGGATCTGTTGCCCTGATGCGAGTGTCCCCTTCTGCTTCCCCCGGTAAATAAAGGTACCTTACTTTTAAACCAAACGGTAATAGTTTGCTGGTTGTACTGGATCTTCAGCAACATTTATTGTTTGTTTTTTGATTGCTTGTACTGGTTTTAGCCCTTTAAATTCTTCATTATTCATGCGCGCAAAACTGAGGGCAGTCTTCTAACCCATTCTGTGTTGCGAGAATTGTCAATCAGCTCTCTGTGATACTGGTAGGAGAAAAGTCTTTCAGATAACTGTTTGTTAAAGTTTTCAACTAAAGCCTGTGATCTGTGAACTCCTGGAATGCCTCTTTTAATGGTAACTCTATGTTTTAACAATAATTGATTCACTTGGCCTTTAAATTCTTTTCCATCATCGACTTGAATCATGCGAGGATAAGTTAGCGGGCCTCGTTGGTATATCAGTTGTATGGCAACAGCAACAGCAGAAGCACTCTTTTGTTTAATGGTTCCGCATCTTTGTATCTTGAAGCTATGTCAATGACTGTAAGTGCGTACTTAAATCTTTTTCGTCTAATCGTATCATGGGGTAAATATAGAAGATCCATTTGATGGTGTCGTTCGTATTGTATTCACAAAGTGTGGTCTCTGTATTCGTCTAGGCGCTGGTAAATAAATTTGCCAAATTGCTTGTTTAGATAACCATTCCTTTGCTGTTTGTTCACTGACTCCCGCTGCTTGCTTAGCTTTTTATTGCTGTGATTCCCTTCCAATATCCTTTTGGCGAATAATAGATTTTGTTCATTTTTATTCAGCCAATATTATGTGCAACAAAATACACAATGGTCATACCAAAGACGATAAACACGATTTCTTGCATCTTTTGTTTTTCTGATGGTTGATAAAAGTCACTGAATTTTGGTGGGGGCAATGTTTCGATTGGTTTGCCTGTTACAAGATAATATTCTTTTAATTGCTTGATCAACGTCTTTAAATGTGTAAGCTGCATGTCCCTGTTTTTCAAGTTTGTCGTTCATAAAATCTAACTGCTCAATTCTCTGCTTTTCATAGTTATCTTGTGCTGCGGCTAGTTGCTCCATAGCTTTGTTATGTCTTTTTCTCTCCCCGTCATCCCGCAGTTTACTAAATGCGTAATTACTTTCCGCTAAAAGCAAACGCATTCACTACTGCACCGCCTATCATCATTACGAATGAAGCCATTTTTATAAATGTATTTTTTTAATTTTTACATATTGATACTATCAGGAATTATTCCTTGCTTAACTAGAAAATCTTTCGTAGCGAATGAAGCTGTAATAACAGCAATCAGCTTTGCTGAATCCTCAAAGCCTAGCTTGCCAAGATCTGCTGGTTTTATTTTAACAGGCTTTTACAAAGCATTGTGTATCCTACACTTAGGCCTCCAATAACAGCAGAATGTATACCAGGTTGGTAACAGTTTTTTCGGTGCTCATTTTTAAAAAATAAAATAATTATAATTAATAAAAAACATGAACAGCGATGATCTACTACACTACAGGCAGCCTAAACCTTCCTGAACTTACAAATGAACAAGTTGATATGTCAAAAAAAGAAAGGCTGTATTCTTTAGCAGCATGTGGGAAAACAAAACAGTTCCTCGGAAATGAATTCAGCATAGAACAGATTCAACAGATGTCGCCACAAGACATTGTAAAGTATCATAACAGGTATGAAGCGCAACTGGGATCAAGAATGGTAAAAAGTGTAGGCAAACGGTTCTTAGTTTGTACACTAAACTAGTTAGTAGATTTGCGCATATTGATTCTGAACAAGACTTTATGCATGATTTAACGCAGGATCCAGTTTTAGCAAAGTCATTAGAGTCTCTAGGATGTGATCTGTATTACAGATTTGGAACATTATTGTCGCCGCTAATCATGGATTAATTACTTTTAATCATATAGATTTTGTTACCCTAAAAAATGACCGAGCCGGAAAATCAGCAGAATCAGAAAACATTGATTCTGGCGGAGAAAGTGACCAGTAAAAAGCCTCCTCATCCTGGCGCGTTGCGGCAGGAAAAAGATTAGCAGAGTGGAACAAACAAAGAAAATACAGTTACATAATATAACTCATAATAAAAAGTGCTAGAGCCGCAGCCAGTTGTTTTCAACACCGGCTATAAACACACCAGAACAAGTTGATTCAAGACCTACGCCGCCAAAGCCTTCGTGGAATATTGTACTTAAAGCAATTGTCATTTTTGGCGGCATTGCTGCTGGGGTGGTTATTACGGTTATAAAATATATAAACAGCGACAGCGAAAACCGAAGCAGTCAAAAAAATCTCAGCCACTAAATACAGAAGCTGAACACAAAAGTATGCCAAAACCGCCAACAACAAAAGTTCATTTTGATCCATTTCAGATGCAATAATACTTTAAGAACTTAATAAATAATTATAAGTTGACTTGAATAAGAACTTGGTTGTACTTAGAGGATGACTTAATTACAATCTTGAGGTGACTTAAGTTAAGAACTTGAGGTGACTTGATCAAGAACTTATTAAGAACTTGAGGTGACTTGAGGATAACTTGAGTAAGAACTTAGAAGTGACTTAAGTAAGAACTTGAGGATGACTTGAGTAAGAACTTAGAGGTGACTTGGGGGTGACTTGAGTTAAGAACTTAAAAGTAACTTAAGTGTGTGCATGCGTGGGGTGGGGTGGCCGGGTGGGGTGGGGGTGGGTAGGGTGGGGGTGGTAGGGTGGGGGTGTGCAGGGGTTACCTCCTTAGTGTCCGCACATAGCAAGTACAGGCAGTACCCCCAGCCCTCTTGCTACTAAAATAAGGCGTTCACGGCATGAACGGCTATTTATAGCAAGGTGGATTTTACTGCAGCCCTCTTGCTACTAAAATAAGGCGTTCACGGCATGAACGGCTATTTATAGCAAGGCGGATTTTACCGCAGCCCTCTTGCTACTAAAATAAGGCGTCACGGCATGAACAGCTATTTATAGTAGCAGTCAGCAAGGCTAATTTTACCGCAGCCCTCTTGCTACTAAAATAAGGCATTCACGCATGAACGGCTATTTATAGTAGCAGTCAGCAAGGCTGGCCATACTGGCAGATGTACTAAGGTCTGCCTAGCCCTATCTAGTTTTTTGCCAAAACTCCCAAAAATCGCTATTCAGTTGCATAAGCCTAATGATACTTTAACGTTTGCTACACAGTTCATTTATACTGATTCCTAGCTTGTGAAATTTAGGATAGTTATAAAAAACACACAGAAAGTTGAATAAGTTTTCAGGCATACGAATCAGCCATGTTTACCTGCGTCTTAAGAAATGAACGCCATGTTTGAAGCGTTTTTGTTTTTTAAACATGACTTGAGCTGTCTCAAGCCAACGCCCAACAATCAATGCATGATGAATTGTTTGATTTGGCCAACTTTCAACAATGCAGCGCCATTTTTTAGATAAGGAACCATCTCATCAATAGTCAAACACGTATTGAAATCGGCTACATCTTGTTCAATATTTCTTTCAGCGTTTTCATTTTCTTGAATCAACAAACCTTTAAGATAGTCGTGCATTTCCAAAGCAGTCGGTTCACTTTTTTCCTTTTCTCCGCCTTCTAGAAAAGCAATGCTTTTTTCGGTTTCGCTGGGAGAGAACATGCTTCGCCTAGTTCCTTTTTTGACAAATACTCTAACATGCAGTTAAAGTAAAACTTGTTATCTTGAATAGCGCGAGCCTGTTCTTCAGTAAACCTGTTAGCCATTGTTTAAAATAACACCAAACACAGTAGTTGACAGAGCACAGTCAAAAACAACCTTCTCGTGCGGCAGTCAGTGAGAGAATGGTGAAATCGGTCTTCGCGTTCGAGAATGTTCTTTTCTGATTGCACCATAATGTTGCAAGTTAGCCTGGTCAGGTGAGCATCGCGGGCCCGCCCCGTGGAGGTTGTAGTCGGCTAATTACAGGGATTACAGGAGCCACATGGACCGCTGTACCGCCTGATACGCCCTGCCACAATCCGCGAACCCTGTAATTAGTCTGTGCACACAGTGTCTCGGCCAAGTCTTACATGATTTCCAGATTTAGGTGGGATTTTCCACTCTCTGTTTGGTGCAGTTTACAGAGACTCATTTGATGAATGTCTGCGCGAAAATGATGTTATGAAAATGATCTGGAAAAACGCAGGATTAAACAAAAACTAAAATCTGAAAAGTTTTGTAAATTAGTATTGAAAACGGATATCCTACACAGTATGTTTGTTTGTAAAAAAATCGTTATTTTTTGGTTATTGAAAGAGAATGTGTGATGGATTATCATTTTTAATTCATTGTTGAAATCTACTTGTCAGAGAACAGAAAATGTTCATTTCTAGCTCAACCACCCGAAACTTGTTGAGGGTGGTTGAGCTAGAATGAACATTTTCCTGTTCTCTGAAACGTTAAAACAAATCCGACGTTTGTGATTACCAAAGAACAAGTCACAGAGAGAGAGAGAGACAGATAGACACAGAGATAGAGACAGACGGGCGGACACACAGACGGGGGACAGACGGAGAGAGAGAGAGAGGGAGGGAGGGAGGGAGGGGGGGGGTGCAACTCTGTGTCTGAAGCCACTAATGGAAGTTACCTCCCAGTTTGGAGACCTTTTTACTCTTCCATTGTTCTTCGCGTTATTTAATGTCACATTCTCTTCTTCTATCGTGGATTCACCACAGGACCGGGCAAAGTGGGGTGGTGGTGGTGGTGCTTCCGGGTGCCAATCCCCCCTCCCTCCCTTCTCCTCCCCTAGCTGCCACGTGAAGGCCACCTAGACTCCCTCAGGACCCCCCCCCCCCTCCCCCCTGCCCCCTTCCCTGGAGTTTCTGGATCCCCCTCCCTCCCTCCTTCCGCGTGGCTAAAAAATTGAAATGTCCCCTGAATAGTCCGCTAAGAGAACACTAAAACTCGGAAAGGAGAGAGATCTCCGCCTCCTTCCTACCGAATCCTTCCCCTCCCATTCCCATCCATAGTTACAAAACTTGAAAGAGGCTAACGATCTACCCCACCCCATCCGAATTTTAGGAGAGGACAACTGCCTCCTCCTCTCCTCCTCCCTCTCCCCCCCCCCCCCCCCCCCCCCCCTCGTCTTTATAGCACTTTGGGAAAGGACAGCCCCCACCCCCATTCCCGTCCGCTTTTACAAAGGTGCTTTGCTGTAATTACATGTCTGTCAGTTTCCGCTCTTCCCCTAATAGGAAGGATCCTCCAGAACTCCCCCCCCCCCCCCCCTCCCCCCCTCTTCTACCTCCCTTCCTCTCATGAGGCTGCACCATCTGAGTGATTTTGTCTTTTTTTGTTATTTGTGTGTTTGTTCGTTAATTCATTTTACAATATTGTTTCTTTCACATTATTTATACAATTTCGAGTTGTGTACACATGTTCATAAGTACCTCAACTTGCTTTGAAAGTCTTTCGGTCATTTAAAAGTGTCAGTCTTATGTTGTCTATTTTGTTTGTTTGTTCCAATTACGAA
>CM031595.1:16957903-16959891 GCA_018398815.1 Conus ventricosus | reverse complement strand
ATGATTCCAGTCTGTTCTTGAACGTTCAGCCTTCCTACAGTAATGATTCCGTCTCCTTTCATCTTCTTTCCAGTAGTCTCCTTGCCAATAACGTTCAGTTGAAAGACTCGTTTTGCTGTATATCTTGGCGGTAAGATGATAAGGCATGAAAGAAAAATTCTGAAGGAGTTATTAACTTAGGGAGATAACAGATGGGTCGAGTTCGGTGATTGGTTTGTGGAGATAGAGTGAGGTATAATGAGTGTTGTCTGATGGGTATGATATCATTATTACGGAAGACTTTCAAATTGCGTTCGGTGTCTGTTCTGGCTTGCCTCTCTCCCCCATCCCCTTCCTTCTTCGCCGTCGTCCTGGTTTGTGTGTGTGTGTGTGTGTGTGTGTGTGTGTGTGTGTGTGTGTGTGTGTGTGTGTGTGGTGTGTGTGTGTGTGTTTGTGTGTGGTGTGTGTGTGTGTGTGTGTGTGTGTGTGTGTGTGTGTGTGTGTGTATACGTGTGTGTGTGTGTGTGTGTGTGTGTGTGTGTGTGTGTCACTCCACTCTACTCTACTCCACTCCACTCCACTCCACAACACGTTATTATACTACGCTACACTATATTCTTTATGATGCCACAGAGCGCTTCACACAACAGTCCTTACGTTCTATTATACCTCGTTGTCCACTGTCAAGTATTAGGGCCTGACGTTTTCGCCGACATCAATGACGCACATCCCTGGGGGTGCTTTGTTGGACACGGAAATATCATGGCGTTCAAAGATACCTATAATTATTTGGTTCGCGTCCAGTTCGTTTCTTTTTACGGAACACGCAACTCGGATGTCGGCTAAAAATACCTAATTTCAGTTCAAATTTGGTCTATGTATTAAGTAAGTGGATATGCTAAAAGTACATTGACATTAGTATCAATAGTTGTGTCAAAATCGTTGTGTCGTTAGTAGCAGTAGCTGTGTTGATAGCATAAAGTGTACCGTTACTCTCAGTAGCTGTGTCAACAGTACTAACTGTACTGTTGGTATGGTAGTAATAACTGTGCCGTTAATGTCAGTAGCTGTGCTGATAATACTAACTGTGCCGTTAATGTCAGTAGCTGTGGCAATAATACTGTGCCGTTAATGTCAATAGCAGTGCCAATAATACTGTGCCGTTAATGTCAGTAGCTGTGCCAGTAATACGAACTGTGCCGTTAATGTCAGTAGCTGTGCCAATAATACTGTGCCGTTAATGTCAGTAGTTGTGCCAACAATACGAACTGTGCCGTTAATGTCAGTAGCTGTGCTGATAATACTGTGCCGTTAATGTCAGTAGCTGTGCCAATAATACTGTGCCGTTAATGTCAGTAGCTGTGCCAATAATACTAACTGTGCCGTTAATGTCAGTAGCTGTGCCAATAATACTGTGCCGTTAATGTCAGTAGTTGTGCCAACAATACGAACTGTGCCGTTAATGTCAGTAGCTGTGCTGATAATACTAACTGTGCCGTTAATGTCAGTAGTTGTGCCAACAATACGAACTGTGCCGTTAATGTCAGTAGTTGTGCCAACAATACGAACTGTGCCGTTAATGTCAGTAGCTGTGCCAGTAATAATAACTGTGCCGTTAATGTCAGTAGCTGTGCCAATAATACTAACTGTGCCGTTAATGTCAGTAGCTGTGCCAATAATACTAACTGTGCCGTTAATGTCAGTAGCTGTGCAAACAATACGAACTGCGCCGTTAATGTCAGTAGCTGTGCCAATAGTACTAACTGTGCCGTTAATGTCAGTAGCTGTGCCAACAATACGAACTGTGTCGTTAATGTCAGTAGCTGTGCCAATAATACTAACTGTGCCGTTAATGTCAGTAGCTGTGCCAATAATACTAACTGTGCCGTTAATGTCAGTAGCTGTGCAAACAATACGAACTGCGCCGTTAATGTCAGTAGCTGTGCCAATAATACTAACTGTGCCGTTAATGTCAGTAGCTGTGCCAACAATACGAACTGTGCCGTTAA
>CM031595.1:16945403-16952903 GCA_018398815.1 Conus ventricosus | reverse complement strand
AGAGCTGGTGCTGATTTCAGTCCAACTATCAATCACTCTTTTTCCCCCACTTATTCCTTCGAGTTTTTACGAAGGATGCATGCTATGTGTATTCGTGTTATCCGAACCAACGGCTAAACTGGTTCTTTCACTCGAAGCACTCTTCAGGAATGGAGTCAGAGCCAATGGTAACCAATGTGAACTCCGAGGGGAAAATGCCTCTCGTCTTCAAAGGTCGTAACAGAGATTCGAACCTGCGACCCCAGGATCCCCAGGATCACAAATCCGATGCTCTACCTACTGAGCTATTTCAGCCAAGTATTCCGGTTAGGTGTTATTGTTATTTTCTTCGACGTTGTCATTATTAATATCAATTTTGTTACTGTCGTCATTTATTGACGTCATCATCATCATCATCATCATCATCATCATCATTATCATAACTCTCATGTACCGAGAACGAAGCCACACACACACACACACACACACACACACACACACACACACACACACACACACACACACACACACACACACACACACACGCACGCACGCACGCACACACACACACATATATATTTTATTCTATTGTCCGTTCACAAAGCAATATTTGCCCGATTATCCGGCAGTCAAAAACAATACTAAAGATCGTCGACGATCTCAAAGCCATTATTGATGATAAATCACTTCTTGTCACTGCAGCTAAATCTCTTCTTCGGAGTCCTATAGGGACAGCTCTGTAGTTTGCTCGTTTTGAAAATTTTAAAAATTTAAATTATAGGTATTGTTTATTGATGTTTTTTTTCTTCTGTCAAACATGGTATTACGTTGATGGGGGATATGAAATGACGGGGTATTCCTATTTGTGATAAAATACTAATGTCATTCAGGATGATTTTAAGGTCCCTCTAAAAGCACTATTTTGTGAAAAGACGCTAAATCAAACAAAACAAAACAAAGCAAAACACACACACACACACACACACACACACACACACACACACACACACACACACACACACACACACACACACACCAAAGAGTGCAAAGTAACGCCTATTTAATTTGCAGTGTTATTCTTATGACTATATAACTGTTTAAAATACTCTTTCTGGGTATTAAGAATTTGAAACTGATCGGTAACTACCTGACCATTCTCAAGTTCTAGTTTTGGCGTAAGTTTATCGGTAGCTCTAGATTTTTCGAGATTTAAGAAGAACTTAGTATTTTTGTCTCCTTTTTCTATCCAGTTCATCCTAGAGCGTACCTGAGCACTTTGTGTTTTTTCTTGTTCAAATAAATCATACTGCAGCCTAAGCTGTTCACGTTTTTTAATAGCCTCCAAATTGTGCGGATCTTTTGCAAGCAAAGAATCAAAACGCTGTAAATCAGCCTGTAGACTCGTGAGTTTGTTTTTTCTATTTACTGCTCTTTGTTTACTGTATTGTAAGGTTTCCTTTTTAAGTTCTAATTTAAGCAGCTCCCATTTCATATCGTGTGTTAAATTTGCATTGGCTGTATCCAAGTCAAAGGTTTCAATTACTCTATTGATCTTATCAATACATTGCTTTTCTTTTAATAGAGCATTATTAACTTTCCAGTAGCTTGGTCCACGCTCTACATTACAACTCTTCAAAGTTACATATACACCCCTATGATCAGATTGGGGAAAGGGAATAATGTTACATTCAAGCACAGCATCAATAGCATTCTTATTCAGTAATATGTAGTCTAAACGTCTTGCAATAAAGACGCCTTTAACCACACGAGACCAGGTAAATTTTTTTCGTCGATGTTGAACAGTCGCCAGGCATCATATAGATCACAGGATTCTGCTAAATTCTGAAAGCTTTTAACAACACTCTTGGGGTGCTTTTCACCAGAGATGATATCCAATTCATTATCCATTACTGTATTGAGGTCACCACAGACTACTAGTTTTTCACAATCAAGATTATTCAAAGTATTAACAGTGTGTTTAAAAAATTTTCAACTTCGCGTGTTCCGTTTGGAGCATAGACATTACAAATATAAATTTCATCTCCAGTACGTATCACCTTTACTATAATGCAACGTTCGCTCGAGTATTCAACTTCCCATTCGTATGGGAATTGTTTACGAAACAAGATCAACTGACCTTTACTTCTAGCTGATCCTTCGGCATACACCAGATCCCCGCCCCATTCCTTCCTCCATGAACCTATTACAGCTTCAGTAACATATGTTTCTTGCAAACAAATGACATCGTAATTATTTTCTTTAAATTTTCTAAACAGCGTTTTTCTTTTACTATTACTTCTTAGTCCATTAACATTCAATGACATAATACTAAATGCAGCCATCAGGGCAGTCTTAAAGCAGAACAATGGTCAAACATGAGGGAGACACAGTGTAGATAAAATCATTCCCATATGCTAGCGACGTCATCCTGATCGCTGAGCTCACGGTCGCCATCAGAGACGCCCTCTGCCGTCCTGGAATGCTTCGCTGGTCTAGCAGATCTGTAGTAGTGCTCTCTGTCTCTGTCCACTGAGCGACGTCGTTTGCTACTGTCCGAACGAGAGCGATGATCGCTGACACTGCTGAAGCCGACCAGAGTGCTCTGACGCTCCGCTCTCCTCCCTCTCAGTTTCTCCCGATCAGTTTCAAATTCTTAATACCCAGAAAGAGTATTTTAAACAGTTATATAGTCATAAGAATAACAATGAAACTGTTGAAGAGGAAGTTGAGTTATTTTTAAATGGCTGTGATGTACCTCGCCTGAATGATGAACAGATAGCAAGTTGTGAGGGTAAAATCACTTGCGAAGAACTAGCAAGTGCACTGAAGAGCATGAAAAACGGTTCTTCTCCAGGGTTAGATGGATTAACCACAGAATTTATGAAGGTATTTTGGGGGAAGTTGAGTACCTATCTGGTGAATGCATTTAATACTTCTTTTGAAAAAGGGTCCCATTGATTTTGAAAACCCAAACTGCCTTTTTTAGGGTTTATTTAAAAGGGAAAGATTTTTCCCAAAAACCCAAGTTAAAAACTGGAGGCCAATTTCTCTTCCCAAAACCCCGGAAAAAAGATACACCCAAGTGCCTTGAACATCAAATTTAAAAAACGTACCCCACTAATAGTCAAGGGAGGCCCAAAGTGGGGTATATTTAAAAGGCCGTAGTATTGCATAAAACCCCTAAAGACTTTTGATGTTATAATTAAATTATTTGAGGATAAAGAAAAAACCCGGGGGTATTATTTGTTTTTTGATTTTACAAAACCCTTTGGGCGGGTTTTTTCCAAGAATTTTTCATGAAAACTGTTTTTAAAACGATTGGGGTTTGGGGGGCTCAGTTTATCAAGTGGGTGGGGTTTTTAAAATGGAAAAAACCCCAAAATTTGAGTTGGATATAATGGCTGGTTTTCAGAAGTTTTTAAAGGGTAAAGTGTGGCTTTTCCGACGGGGGTGCCCTTTTTCCCCCCGGGCCTTTGTCATAGTTTTAAAATTTACTTGCTTTTTGACTTCAAACATGAAAAGGGTTTTAAAAAAGTTTTTCTTTTGATGTTTGTCTGGTACTGAACATTTTGAAGAATTGGGGAAAAACCCCTTTATACGCAGAGGGACGGGGATTTTTACTTCTAAAAAAGACAAAAAGATATAGTAACAGCACTTAAAATATTGGATGTTTTAAAAATTGTCTGGTCTATTTATTAACAAAATAAAGTCAGAGCCATGGGGCCCTTGGGCAGTATAAGGACAACAAATGGGAAGGGTTTTTGGGTCTGCGTGGGCTAAAGTTTTTAAAAAATTTTAGGTATTTTTTTTCCCAAAATCTTGCCGGCTTAGGGGAGGGAGAAGAACTGGCAGAAAAAATAAGAAAATTTAAAAACGAACTATTTTTTTTTGGGGAAAAAAACGCAATTTAAAAAAAATTTTGGGAAAAATTCTGTGTCTTTAAAAAGGGCTTTTTAGTATCACAGTTTTTTATATGAATGAAATTAATTTCATTCCAAAAAAAAGTCCTGCCCCGGAAATGAACACCTGTTATTTGTTTTTCTGTGGGGGGAAAAAAACACTGAAATTCAAAAAGCTTTTAAAAAATTTAAAAAGAGGGGGAGTTATAAAACGACTTCTCAAAGGGGGGTTTTAAATATGACGGGATATGAGGTGTTGCAGCAGTAAATTTCAATGTGAATGGCGGGTTTCCGGGTTTTGGGTCTAAAGGCCCTTTAGTAAATTTTTAAATGGTCCGGGAAATTCCAAGGGCATACTTTTCAATTTTTGGGGAAAAAGGTTTTTCCCTTTTTTAAACTCAACTGTTGGGATAAAAAAGTTTAAAGGTCGGGGGTTTTTCCCTAAACCCTTTTTGGAAAAACATACTAAAAAGTGGTTTTATAATAAAAAAAAAATACATCCCTCAAAAAACCTTTTCCATGGAATCCCTTTTGGGGAATAATGTCAATTTCACTTACCAGGGTCAAGTGATTATTTCAAGAAGTGGGGAAAAAAAAGGGTTTTAACGCACATACATGATATGCTACGAATAAAAATTTTTCTTTAAATTTTGAGAGGGGCGAAAAAATTTTAGGGGGGTTTTCCGGGTGGAAAATTTTTCATGCAGTAAAATGGGGGTTTTTTCATGGGTGTATCATCATTTCTAAGGGGCCCAAACCAGGGTATGTTTTTGGGTGAAATAAGGGAAGGGTATGTTTGTTTCAATGAAAATCTCCCCGAGAACAGCAAAGATGTTTCGGGATTCATTTTTTCAAAAATCTATACTGTACCCCCCCCTTGTTTAAAAATTTTTCCCAATAAATTCGGAAACACTTTGGATGAAAATTATTGGAGTTTAGCCCTAAAAGCAACTTCAGAAAACAGATTAGAGAGTTACATTTTTGGAAAAATCCTACTAATATTTTTCCGACAAACTTTCTGCTGTTTAAAATGGGGCCCAGCTACTGAAAAAATAAATGTTTCCTTTTGCAAGGGGTGAAGTGGGTTTTTTTTTGAGCATTCCTTTTTTGATGTTTTTAAATTTAAACCCGTTTTGGGCATGTGTAGAAAATACAAATTTTTCAGAATTTAATTTTTACATGGTGGTTTGCCAGAAACTGAAGCTTTTCTTGGGGAATTTTTTGGGAAAAAAGTGGCTATCGCAAAAAAAGATTAGATATATCAATCAACCCTTTTCTTATTTCTAAGATGTGGTTGGAAGATTTTTGATATGGTATCCTTTTCCATTTTTGTTCATGTATTTAAAAAAAGGGGGGGAAATTTTGGAAAAAATTGGGGAAATCAAAAGGGTGAAAATGTAAAAAGTATATGTCCTATCAGAAAGTTCAAGGGATAAAAATATTGCCTAAAAACGGGAAAAAAATTTATTTTAAAAAAAAAAAAAAAAAAAGGGGGAAAAATAGGAGGAGGGGGGACCCCAGTGGGGGGAGAGGAGGGGAAAAAACTGGAGCGCCCCTGCAAATTTGCACATTTATTTGTTTGATTGTTTGAAAGTGTCCTTTTTCCGGGCTCCTTGTTTCCCCCGGGCCCCTACTTGAAAAAGAAGACAGTAAGATAAGGGAAAAATGGGGGGTGAAAATAAGCGAGGGAAGACAGAAAAGAAAATGGAGAGGGGCGATGAGAAGAAGGTGGGGAGAGAGGGTGAAAAGGGGGGATCCAAAAAGACGGGGAAAGAGTTTTATTTGAGAGGGTTTGGGGAGAGAGGGGAGGGGGGGGGGGGGGGGGCGGTTGGAGAGGGGGGGGGAAAATTAACAAATAAACGAAAAAAGAGAAAAATTCCCTCCTAGGGAAAGATTGGGAAAGAGGGGAAAAAAAGGGGGAAACGGAGGAAAAGTGAGGAGGAGGAAGTGGGGGGGAGGGGGAGGGGGGTTGGAGCGAAAAGGGGAGGGGGAGGTTTGGTGAGTTGAGGAGAGAGGGGGTGGGGGAGGGGTTGGGAGCCCAGAGACAGGGGGGGGGGGGAGATGGAAGAGAGAGAGAGGAGAGGGGGAGGGGGAGAGAGAGAGAGAATTTAGAGAGAAAAGGGGAGAGAGAAATGGAGTGGGGGGAGGGGGGAGTTTTTTGCGAAAGAGGGGGAGGGTAGGTGGATAAGGAGAGAGAGAGGGGGGGAGCGAGAAAGGGGGAGGGGGGGGGGGTGGAAGGAGAGGGGGAGAGAGAGAGGAGAGAGGCAGGAAGGGAGGGGGGGAGAGGGAAAGGGTGGGGGAAGAAAAAAAAAGGGGGGAAAAAAGAAATTTAAAATAAGTGATCAATGTGGGAATTGCAAGCGCTCTGGTTGGAGCCCCACAAAAAAAAAAAAAAAAAAAAAAATTGCAGTACAAAACAGACAAGTAAATTTTTCTTCATATGTCACATACAACAGACACAAGAATGCACAAACAGTACTCGACACGACAGGCAGAAAAAAGCACAAAACAATACTGCACACGACAGGTAGAAAAAAGCACAAAACAATACTGCACACGACAGGTAGAAAAAGCACAAAAACAATACTGCACACGACAGGTAGAAAAAGCACAAAACAATACTGCACACGACAGGCAGAAAAAAGCACAAAACAATACTGCACACGACAGACAGAAAAAAGCACAAAACAATACTGCACACGACAGACAGAAAAAAGCACAAACAATACTGCACACGACAGGCAGAAAAAGCACAAAACAGTGCATCTCTGTTGAGTTACATTTTATGCATTTGTCATGCCTATTCTTTATAACGTCGGAAGAAAATATAATTGTTGACAATTCACTTGTCTGTGTGGCTTTGCGTCTCTAAATAAGCGTTAAGTTTAAACACTGTTTGTGTGTTCATTCATATTTTGAGCTGTTAGAGTAATACTGCACTGTTTTTTAAAAGAAGGAAGCATTTAAATGACTTTTTTTTTTCCCGTGTTAACAAGAAAGAAAATATAACAGAAAAAGAATAATAAATCTTGTAATGCAAAACCAAAGCAGACAAAACCATGTTCCAACAACAACAACAAAAATGTATACACTGGGCCATAAAAGGGATGTAAGAACTGTCCAACACACCATTTTCAACCTCACCGCCGCCATCGTAACACCAAAACTTCCTCGTTTTCCCCATTCGTCTTTCATCGGCAGCGGAAAGTGCCGGAGCGTTAATGCTGCAGCGATGGGCTCTTCATGCCTGTCGAGATGGCGTGAACTCATTCCCTGGCCGCGCCAATTTACTCAGATCGCTCAAATGAGTTTCCCAGGTTCCAGACTAGGTGATGATGACGAACAAACCACCGTAACAGCAGCAGCAACAGTTAGAAACAGCGGCAGCATCCGCCATCTCATTCAGCACCGCAGCAACGATGAAAATGACAAAAACATCATTGTCGTTATCGTTATTGTTATCGTCGTCGTATTTCCTCGTTATCAACGTTGATATTAAGACCAGCAAACTCGTCGCCGCCTTCGTCGTCGTAGTCGTCGTCGTCGTCGTCGTCATCGTCGTCATCATCATCATCATCATCATCATCATCATCATCATCATCATCATCATCATCATCATCAT
>CM031595.1:16935403-16937903 GCA_018398815.1 Conus ventricosus | reverse complement strand
CTACAAGCCTGAAACGCCGGCACAAAACAGTCACAAACTGTCCTGCAAAGGAAATGGGTTTTTAGTTCCACACACGTTTGTTTGTTGTTCTTGTTTTTGCATGGCAGTAAGTCAAAGTACCAACACAGTTCTTTTCAATGGTACAAAATGGAAATAGTGTCGTGAGGCGGGAACTATACAAAAAGACAGGAGAGAGAATGGGAATTAGCAGACTCAGTGAAGTATATAAAGAAAATTTATTGGCCAAAATGGAAATAAACACAGAAAACAGGGTGCAAAACAACAGTCATTTAATACAAGTGAATGTTCGGCGTCTTATAAAGGCGTCAGAAGCAACGGAAACACGTACACACACACACACACACACACACACACACACACACACACACACACACACACACACCCTTCGGAGACCGCAGGAAAAGACGATGTGCACACAGGTCAGTTGTATGGATTTGTGTTGCTGCTTTTTTTTTTTTAACTAGTCAATGTTCATTTGCCATTCTGGGAGACAAAAAATTAATGAAAATATAAACCAATTTACGGGCCTTTTAAAGAAATAATTTTTTTTCCCCTGTCATTCTTCTTGAAATTTTATCGCTTTTGATTGCAGTTATGGAATGAAATTGTCATTGATTGTCTTTGCAAATTGCAGTTATAGAATGAAATTGTCATTGATTGTCTTTGCAAATTGCAGTTATAGAATGAAATTGTCATTGATTGTCCTTGCAAATTGCAGTTATAGAATGAAATTGTCATTGATTGTCTTTGCAAATTGCAGTTATAGAATGAAATTGTCATTGATTGTCTTTGCAAATTGCAGTTATGGAATGAAATTGTCATTGATTGTCTTTGCAAATTGCAGTTTTGGAATGAAATTGTCATTGATTGTCTTTGCAAATTGCAGTTATGGAATGAAATTGTCATTGATTGTCTTTGCAAATTGCAGTTATGGAATGAAATTGTCATTGATTGTCTTTGCAAATTGCAGTTATGGAATGAAATTGTCATTGATTGTCTTTGCAAATTGCAGTTATGGAATGAAATTGTCATTGATTGTCTTTGCAAATTGCAGTTATGGAATGAAATTGTCATTGATTGTCTTTGCAAATTGTAGTTATAGAATGAAATTCTCATTGATTGTCTTTGCAAATTGCAGTTATAGAATGAAATTCTCATTGATTGTCTTTGCAAATTGCAGTTATAGAATGAAATTGTCATTGATTGTCTTTGCAAATTGCAGTTATAGAATGAAATTGTCATTGATTGTCTTTGCAAATTGAGATATGTTTTACCCGTGTGTGTCTGTGTGTGTGTGTATGTGTGTGTGTGTGTGTGGTGTGTGTGTGTGTGTGTGTGTGTGTGTGTGTTGTTGTTGAGCGGGAAACAGGGTGGGGGTGGGTGAGAGAGGGAGCGGGAAGGAGTGAAGGGTGAGGGGGACGTGAGAGAGTAGTTGGGTTGTGGTGGAAGGGGGGGGGGGGGGGGGGGAGGGAGGGGGTACTGCAGAAAACAGAAATTGTTCTCACCGGTTTTAGAGTAGGGAGAGTCTACCTGCACTTTCATGTGAAATTACTGTTTTAGTTTATTTTATCTTATCTTATTTCATTTCATTTTTTTGTTTTATTTCATTTTGGCTTTTCTTACTTCGTTTCATTTCATTTGATTTTATTTCATTTTATTCTGTTTTGTTCTGTTCTATTCTATTCTATTCTGTTCTGTTCCGTTTCATTGTACTATATATCATCTGAATCTGAAAAAAAAGACGGATGAGCACTTCGACGTTTGAGCAGAAGTAAAAGCTTTGTTTTATAGGAAAGAAGCGTGTGTTGTGGAGATAGAAAAAAAAAATCAAATTGCTAACGCGAGGAAGCATGCTAGCCTACAAGAAGCGAAACTGTGCCACGGTATTAACGGAAACCATGTATCTGTATCTGCGCTGCCTGTTGTTTTTAATGTGCCGCTGTGTTTTCACTGCCGACGTGGAACTGTGGGGTGTGGTGACCAGCTGAAACAATGGATGCTCTCTCTTCCTATCTCTACTTGCTGCCTTCTTTCTGTGTCTGTCTGTCTGTCTGTCTGTCTGTCTCTGTCTCTGTCACTCCTCTCTGTCTGTGAGAGAGAGAGAGAGAGAAAATGAAAAGAGATATACAGAGAGAGAGAGAGTTATGTGTTTGTATGTGTGTGTGTGTGCGCGTGCGTGCGCGCGCGCGTGTTCATGTGCGTGTACGTGCGTGCGTGCGTGCGTGTGTGTGTGTGTGTGTGTGTGTTTTGTGTGTGTGTGTGTGTGTGTGTGTGTGTGTGTGTGTGACTGAGATCGAGAGGAAGAGAGAGTGCCCTTGTGTGTGCATGTGTGAGTCTCTGTGTGTGTGTGTGTTGTGTGTGTGTGTGTGTGTGTGTGTGTGTGTGTTACTCTCTCGCCCTCTCTCTCTCTCTCTCTCTCTCCTCTCCTCTCTTCTCTCTCTCTCTCTCTCTCTCTCTAAGTCTGTGATGATCTATCTCT
>CM031595.1:16915403-16930403 GCA_018398815.1 Conus ventricosus | reverse complement strand
TTTCTTTTTCTACGCAAGCACACTCCGCTTCACCCTTCATTTTCCTGTCGTCTGCTGGACTTTTCACTCCAAAATCCTAGCGCCCTTCCAATGGCGTAGAAACACACAAGGAGTCCACGAGTTGTCACGACCGACCCCTGGAGGTCTGCCCTGACAGGATCGGTCTAGATGGGAGTGAAGGGAGTGACTGAACTCACACGCCCCGCAAGAGACCACACAAGAAAGATTACGATACAACACCCCATTTTTTCACACCAACACACACATAGTCACGAATAAGCATTCCAACACACACAACATGCACAATCACAATCAAGCATTTCAACACTCACGACATACACACAATTAAGCATTTCAACACACACGACATACCCATAGTCGCAAACAAGCATTTCAACGCACACAACATAACCATAATCATAAACAAGCCTTTCCAGCACACATTCCTTTCCGTGCTTCGTGTGGTTCCCCCACACCCCTGCCTCTCCAAAGTCCACTGTGAGCACCGAGTCGCATCAGGTGCCCCAAACCGGGTCGGTTCTTGAACGAAGCGTCTTTCAATGCCGACACCATTGACACACACACACGCCCAAATTGCACGACACAGAGCGAACCACACTGGTGTCCCGGCTGTAGGAAGTCCGAGGACCGTGGAGAACGCGTCCCGTGGATGCGGCGTTGTCGCTGAAGGTCCCGGACAGGGTCGGGATCCTCCAGCAAAGTCCACGTGCTCCTCAACCAGTGCGCGGCCCCAACAGCGCAAGCTTCGGGTGAATCCCCCCGGGAGGAGAGGACACGGAAGGAACTGGAAGTAAAGAAGGAAGGGTACTGGAACCCCGCAGTCAGTACGGTCTGGCAATATGCTGTTAATCCTAACAGCCCCTCGCATGATGGGCGAGGGAGGCTTGCCGAACACATCAATAACACCAGCCCAACACAGACCCGAGCATAACACAGTAAACAAACCAACTGAGGAATGTTCGCTAAAGGTCTCCTCACACGAAGCAGGCTAAACACACGAATAGCAAATTAAATCTTCATCCTCCCTCACTCACGTTCAACATTTTCCCTTCTTAGGAACTGAACTAATACAGCAACCATTGCTTCATAACTGCCACCACATTTGCAAATAATTCAATGGCACAATTATCCCCACATTTTATAGCAACATTTCAAAATGACACAATTCTCCAACCACGCATCCAAACGACTAATCATGCGTACGCACGCTCGCAAACATAAAACTCGTCCCCCTTGCACACACAAACAGACGGTGGCCGAAGAATAAGAGACTGTGTGATTGTGACAGGGGCGGACGAGCGAGACCAAGCAAGTACCAACCCTGAATCACCAGGTTCTCCCCCATCCCCACCGACTGCCGCATCACCAGATGCATAAAAAGGAGAAAGACTTTTGGATATAATTTAGAATGGCCAGTTAAAGATTGAATTAACCAGAGGAAAGTGGTCTCAAACAATATTTCTTTTATAATTTGAAAACAAAAGGAAATTGCGCAAAAGAGAAGAATTAGCCGCTAACAACAAAAACGAAACAAAACAAACGAACCACGAAACTGATGCTTACCAGCTACCCGTGGGTGACCCAGAAGTGGCGGGTCAAGCGACTCTCTGCCCTCTGTCCAGTCGAGAGGACCAGCAGAGCAGATGCGGAAAAGAGATGATGTCCCTCCCCTACAGGCCGACTGTAGGAATGAAGGTACCGACCGTACCTTCGACGAAGTGGTTGAGAACCAGAACTGGAGCAGGCGCTCCCAAGGACATCTTCCGCTCGAGTGAAGAGAAAACCTCCCTAACCGATGGCGGCCAACATGCCACCCTACGTCACAGTGAGAATACCTCAAGCCCGAGAGGAATGCTGCACGTGCGGCAGGTAAAAAGACAGGTGAGAGGCCGATAGAGACAGCCAGTTAAAGAGAAAGGTACCAGCCACCCGTGAACCTGCAGGATGAATTGCACGGGCAGTGGAATTAGAGAGAGAGAGAGAGAAAGTAAACCTAACCTGAGCTGAGCTACATTAAGGTGCAACCACACCACAAGCCACATTAAGGGACGGATACACGACAACAATAACGACAATAAATAAATGAATAATTCCACCACCCTAGATGGGTCAATCGTCATAGGCCTCGTGACAAACTCGTGACAAACCCCCCTTCTAAAAGCATCTGTTTCTCTGAGATACAGTGCTCCTTTGAACCTTGACGCATGTGCAAATTCACAACAATGGGACCGAACCCAACCCTCTGTGATCGACAGAGTACGATAAATCCAATACAAACATTCCACGATAGAATTACACAGGGAGATACATAATACTACATTTATCAAACAACTAAGCAAACCTTCCAAGAATAAAAGTAGCAATCCGAGACAGGTGATGATTCACTACCGTTTAACATCACTGAAGTGAAAACTGTCCCTATACCTGGTACCCAAACCAAAAAGGGACATAACCCTGGCTGAGGGGAATTGTCCCTGACTGATTTCCCCAATGGGTGTGCTGACTACGGAGCTCGGCTGAGATAGTCAGCATCCGTATTGCTGGAACCCTTGATATGGCGATAAGTGAACGCATGACTCTGCAGTTCCACTGCCTAACTCATGAGTCGACGACTGACTGGCCGGATCCGGTCCAGGCACTGGAGAGGATGATGATCGCTCTCCAGTACAAACTTCCGGCCGTACTTCTTCTTGGGCACGCCAGTGCGCGTCCAAAATCTGCAGAGAGCTTCAGCAACAGTAGGGGCATCGATAGTCCTAAGCGGGACAGCCTCTGGGTATCGAGTCGCAGAGTCTACCGCTACCAAGATGTGGCGGTGACCGCGATCGGATGGTGGATTAATGGGTCCCACCAGGTCGACACCAACCTTGCTGAATGGCTCCCCAACCAGTGGCACTGATCCTAGGGGAACACGCGTCAAGCGACCCTTAGGCGTTGTCCGTTGGCGGACATCGCAACTGCGGCAGTACTGCCTAACCTGTGAGTTCATCCCCGGCCAGAAGAAGTCTTGTCTTACTCGCTCGAGAGTCCGCTTTGAGCCCATATGGCCTGCCATGGTGAATCATGGGCCTGCCGGAGAACAGACTCTCTCAAGCTTTGGGAACGACTAGTTGCTTGGCTACCCGATCTGCCTGAGTGAAAACCCTAAAGAGGATCCCCTTGTGGAGCTTGAAGCTCACCTTAGCGTGTCGGGCCGACTGAGCGGACGACCCACCATTGTCGCAGGCGTTGGACATCCAAGTCCCTGGCCTGAAGACGAACCATGGTAGCAGGATCGGCTCTTGCAAGAACCTCGTCAGAGATCGGCTGAAGAACAGGACGCAATTCCTGCTCCTGCTTCTTGGCTTTGGCGCGCGTGGTAACTCCCACACACGCCTGTACGGGCAGATCCGTAGACACAGACTGACTGCGTCCGTCTGCAAAGGTGATGGTATCCCTATGAGAAGGGAATACAGAGGTCGCTTCACCACGATGGCCCATACTTCGCCACAGAAGTAGGGGGTGGAGATAGGAATGAGTACAGAAGGACGGGTGGAGGTAAAACCAGCCTCCAACCCGCACACATCGTAACTGGCGCCCCGCTGAGCCTCAGGGAAACCAAATCCTTATCCACAAAGAGCGTTGATGCTCCCGAATCCCTGATGAGTCGACCAAGGAAGAACCAACAACAGAAAGAAATACTGGGCACTCTGAACCACCAGAAGCTGGGACGGACCCCACGTTAGCCGAGGCACGAGGACGCTGGAAAGGACTAGCCCCATGACTACCGGCGGCTTTAGGGCAATCTTTCCTAATGTGGCCGGGACGACCACAAAGAAAACACAGTCGGGTGCTGAGGTCCCCGATGAACTGCCTGCCTTGCTCGACCCGCTAGCCGTCGTCGGCGCCCCATTGCCACTAAATCCTGTGGGGTCTTCCTGTCCGTATCTGGGCGATGCCCATAAGCTCTACGGGCTTCAGCAAACACTTCAGCGGTAATGAATCGCAGCTGCGAAATCCTGTGGTGCTGTCTCGCCTATACGGATCCTCAACTCTGGGGACACGGTGTTGGTCAGCTGTTCGATGAGAATCAGATCCTCAAGCTCCAGCTTAGCCAACTGACGCCAGTACCCAGCGTTTTGCGCAGCCTATCTCCAAACTGCACGAAGGTCTCGTCGTTATTCTTTTTCATGGACCTGAATTTCCTCCTGTACGTCTCTGGGGTGAGGTGGAAACGTTCACGCAGAGCCAACTGCATGTCTGCATAAGACGCGCCTTCATTTAGAGTAAGCACACACTCCCTTGCAGTACCTGATAATCCAGAGAAAAGGTGCATGGCCTTTTGTTCCTCGGACAAATGGTATGAACTAGCTACCTTGTCAAAATGCTCTAAGAACATATCAATGTCCTCACTAGGTCTGAACTCTGGAAGCTTTAATTTTGGGCCTCTAACTCTAATCACTTGCCTGTTGATTAACCCCCTGATTTACAGACGCGGGAGTCCGCGAAAGAAATTGTTCCATCTCTTTCCCTACGCAGATCTAACTCTTCCTGACAGAGGGCCTCCTGTCTGGCAGCCTCTTCCCTGCGCATAGCTTCCTGTCTAGCAGCCTCTTCCCTGCGCAGAGCCTCCATCCTATCTAGCTCTTCCCGACGGAGAGCTTCCATCCTACCTAGCTCTTCCCTACGCAGGGATTCCTGCCTGGAAGCCTCTTCCTTACGCCGAGTTTCCTCTTCCCGACGGAGGGCTTCCTGCATGGCAGCATCCTCTCGTCGCTGTCGCTCCAGAAACATCAGGACCGAGGTGATATCCTGAGCAGGATTCACCACTCCCGACACGGGAGGATGAACCGTCTGGCCCGTCCCTTGGGTCTCGACTTTCCCATGAGGAAAGTCTCCCGGGCATGCTCCTTACGAGGGGAAGCATGGAGAAGAGAGAGGTTTCAGTTTCTGCGACTCAACAGAAGCCCACAGTTGCTTCGCTATACTCTGACACTTCCGAGCGGAAGTGCCAGTCGGGGTCTCAGCAGGAAGATCCCCTAGTGAAAAAGTAGTGAAAGTACTCGCTGGACTATCGGCTACAGCACTGGAATAAGTAGAAGTCACTGTAGTCGAAGTGCTGGTACTAATAGTAGGGACTACATTTTGAAAACCCTTCTTCTTTGACGCACGCGTCGCCATACCACCAGCACCGGATGTTGCCATGATAACTAATATCCTACGTTCTCAAATACAGGGGAAAGACAATTCCACTTGAAAGAAACAAATACCGCTCGGATATGTCACGTCTCTTGGTGACTGACTGAGAAACAGCAAATAAAAAAAAACGTCAACGTACAATGTCCAGGCAGCTCCCACTCTGGCAACACCACGCTCCACAGCACGAGCAAACAGTGCGGTGGGGCTCACCAACAAAAATAAAAAAAAAAAATATGTCCAGGCTGCTCCCACCTGGGCAACACCGCGCTCCACAGCACGAGCAACAGTGCGGTGGGGCTCACCGACAAAAAAAAAAAACAAAAAAACAGACGGAATCCGAAGAGGAAAAAGTGACACTAACGTCCGATACACCCACCTGTACTCAATAACCACCCGTAAAGAAAACTGTTAACTACAAAACAGGAAATGACAGACTGAGGGCAACAGAAAGGAAAGTCCTACGGCCGTATCTGCGTGAGGCACCCGGCGGAAGAGTCTGGACGCGGTCGATTCCCCCTGGTCTCGACTCGACTCCCCAGTCACACCAGATGATCCTTCAGGCCACCAAGACTCCCTACACGCTAGAGTCACCAGCCAACCACCCACAAACAAACATGACAAACTGACTAAAGTATACAAAACAGACAGAACTGGACAGGTACTCCGCGAAACGAGGAGACAGTCAAACCCTTCACATCCGACGAGCCCCACAAATGTCACGACCGACCCCTGAGGTCTGCCTGACAGGATCGTCTAGATGGGAGTGAAGGGAGTGACTGAACTCACACCCCCGCAAGAGACCACACAAGAAAGATTACGATACAAACACCCCATTTATTTCACACCAACACACACATAGTCACGAATAAGCATTCCAACACACACAACATGCACAATCACAATCAAGCATTCAACACTCACGACATACACACAATTAAGCATTTCAACACACACACGTACCCATAGTCGCAAACAAGCATTTCAACGCACACAACAAACCATAATCATAAACAAGCCTTTCCACACACATTCCTTTCCGTGCTTCGTGTGGTTCCCCACACCCCTGCCTCTCCAAAGCCACTGTGAGCACCGAGTCGCATCAGGTGCCCCAAACCGGGTCGTTCTTGAACGAAGTGTCTTTCAATGCCGACACCATTGACACACACACACGCCCAAATTGCACGACACAGAGCGAACCACACTGGTGTCCCGGGCTGTAGGAAGATCCGAGGACCGTGGAGAACGCGTCCCGTGGGATGCGGCGTTTGTCGCTGAAGGTCCCGACAGGGGTCGGATCCTCCAGCAAAGTCCACGTGCTCCTCAACCAGTGCGCGGCCCCAACAGCGCAAGCTTCGGGTGAATCCCCCCGGAGGAGAGGACACGGAAGGAACTGGAAGGAAAGAGGAAGGGTACTGGAAACCACCGCAGTCATACGGTCGGCATATGCTGTTAAATCCTAACAGCCCCTCGCATGATGGCGAGGGAGGCTTGCCGAACACACAATATCACCAGCCCAACACAGACCCGAGCATAACACAGTAAACAAACCAACTGAGGAATGTTCGCTAAAGGTCTCCTCACACGAAGCAGGTAAGAGATTTCATTCACAGGCTAAACACACGAATAGCAAATTATATCTTCATCCTCCCTCACTCACGTTCAACATTTTCCCTTCTTAGAACTGAACTAATACAGCAACCATTGCTTCATAACTGCCACCACATTTGCAAATAATTCAATGGCACAATTATCCCCACATTTTATAGCAACATTCAAAATTGACACAATTCTCCAACCAAGCATCCAAACGACTAATCATGCGTACGCACGCTCGCAAACATAAAACTCGTTCCCCTTGCACACACAAACAGACGGTGGCCGAAGAATAAGAGACTGGTGATTGTGACAGGGGCGG
This sequence comes from Conus ventricosus, assembly GCA_018398815.1. NCBI lineage: Eukaryota > Metazoa > Mollusca > Gastropoda > Neogastropoda > Conidae > Conus > Conus ventricosus. The sequence goes on along the minus strand of CM031595.1, from coordinate 16,923,289 downwards.
ACGAGCGAGACCAAGCAAGTACCAACCCTGAATCACCAGGTTCTCCCCCATCCCCACCGACTACCGCATCACCAGATGCATAAAAAGGAGAAAGACTTTTGGATATAAATTAGAAGGCCAGGTTAAAGATTGAATAACCAGAGGAAAGTGGTCTCAAACAATATTTCTTTATAATTTTGAAAACAAAAGGAAATTGCGCAAAAGAGAAGAATTAGCCGGCTAACAAACAAAAACGAAACAAAACAAACGAACCACGAAACTGATGCTTACCAGCTACCCGTGGTGACCTAGAAGTGGCGTCAGCGACTCTCTGCCCTCTGTCCAGTCGAGAGGACCAGCAGAGCAGATGCGGAAAAGAGATGATGTCCCTCCCCTACAGCCGACTGTAGGAATGAAGGTACCGACCGTACCTTCGACGAAGTGTTGAGAACCAGAACTGGAGCAGGCGCTCCCAAGGACATCTTCCGCTCGAGTGAAGAGAAAACCTCCCTAACCGATGGCGGCCAACATGCCACCCTAACGTCACAGTGAGAATACCTCAAGCCCGAGAGGAATGCTGCACGTGCGGCAGGTAAAAAGGACAGGTGAGAGGCCGATAGAGACAGCCAGTTAAAGAGAAAGGTACCAGCCACCCGTGAACCTGCAGGATGAATTGCACGGGCAGTGGAATTAGAAGAGAGAGAGAGAGAGAGAGAAAGTAAACCTAACCTGAGCTGAGCTACATTAAGTGCAACCACACCACAAGCCACATTAAGGGACGGATACACGACAACAATAACGACAATAAATAAATGAATAATTCCACCACCCTAGATGGGTCAATCGTCATAGGCCTCGTGACAAACTCGTGACACGAGTCATGCGTCATTCTGCTATTTTTGCTGACATATGGTATTGAACTAATTTACTGACTCCAAATTCCAGGATAAAATTATATTTTTAACATACATCTTTTTTTTTTCACAAAGCCAGGGCAATTTTCGTCTGTTCAAACTTTGTTACTACTAGTTCCCTCGAGTTTTCTACCCTTCTTCTACAGATACGGACACTGTGAAAGTGGCGATCCCTTACATTAAAGGAGTCTCAGAGCGTCTAGCCAGGACCTTCCAACAACATGGATGCAACGTGTTCCACAAACCCACCAACTCCCTTCGCCAGGAACTGACCTATGTCAAAGACAAAACGGACCCCCTCAAGCAGTGTGGTGTAGTGTACCAGGTAGGTTGTCAAGACTGTGCCAATACCTACATTGGCGATTCAGCAAGACCACTCACCACCCGTCTACAAGAACACCAAAACCGATCTACTTCTGCCATACACGAACACCTACAAGCCACAGGCAACAGTTTCAGCCCCCAAGAAACCAAGATCTTATCTACAGAGCCCTTCCTCACAATAAGAAAAGTTAAAGAAGCCATCGAAATCAAGACCAGACGCACCAGCCTAAACAGAGATCAAGGCTTTGAACTTCCCCCCATCTACAATCAGATTCTGACAACCGTTCACCCCACACAACAGTCACCCCACCAGGCCTCGCTGCCACAACAGCAACAGTGACCCTGTCGAAATATTCTCAAAGTAAGTTTTCGATTCTGAGTCTAACTACTTTTCTAACGTCGAATCCAGAATCCAGAAACCTATATTCTTATTTGTTACTGCTTGACCTTTGCTGTAACCCGCAAGGTTTTCTTATGGTAATGTTGCTTATAGCCCAGCCGCCCACAAATAAAAGTTACTCTGTGTTAGGTGTTCTTATGGGTAATGTTGCTTATAGCCCAGCCGCCCACAAATAAAAGTTACTCTGTGTTAGGTGTTCTTATGGGTAATGTTGCTTATAGCCCGGCCGCCCACAAATAAAAGTTACTCTGTGTTAGGTTTTCTTATGGGAGCAAAAGTTACTCCACTTGTTTACTGTTTATTGTTTACTGTTCCCTGCCTCATTTCATTTCCAATTTCGTTTCGATTAAATCGAGGTTATTTGTATTTGTTTCTGTCCGACTTTGTGTTTGTCTTTTGATCACCCTTGCATCCTTGGGTGGATCCCCAAACGTAGGCTCAAAGATTGTCCCCTACATTTTATACTATTTGCATAATGTCTTTAGTTTTTCAGCAACTTCTTTCCTCCCCACACTTTCGTTTGGTTTCATTTACTATACCCTTCACTGGCTGCTTTGGGGTGCTATTGGATTTTTTTGCACCCTTGGTGGTGAGAACACCACAGTATTATGGACTGTGGTGTCTCTATTTGACGCCAGGAGCGCAGACACAACCAGCCGTGTCTCCCTGATGAGTTCCGATCCAGCGGACGAAAGGCCTCTGATCAGGCAATACAAATATATCTGCCTTCAAAAGGGATTGCGATGGTTCCCTTATGCAGCTAGTGAAGAGTTTTCATATCTGTGATATATTTCCTTAATTTCATGTTCCCAGTTTCTCCATCTTCAACCTCCCCCCCCCCCCCCCCCTCCTTAAGTCCAAATAATTTTGCTAAATCTACTATGAAGACTGTTGAGTTGTTGGCCTGCGCTTGTCTCCCCCCCCCCCCCCCTCCCCCCACTATTAGATTGTTCGTCTTTGTATTTGTCTGACTTTATTCAAGTTTAAAAGGCTGTGCCAGTCTTGAATAAAAGTTACTCTATGCTAGTTTCCTTATGGAACAAAAGTTACCCCACTTGTTTATTGTTTACTGTTCCCTGCCTCATTTCACTTCCAATTTCGTCCTTGAAGTGTTTTGGACTGAGCTTTGTTGTATTTTGCTGAACTCTTGACGTGTTTGGTTGGTCTATGACGTGTTGCACTGGTGCTTCCTGAAACCTTGACTGGTCCATAACATGTTTGACATTTCTTTGAAGCATTTTCACAACACACACACACACACACACACACACACACACACACACACACACACACACACACACACACGCATGCATGCATGCACGCACACACACACACTCGCGCGCGCACACACACACGCACACACACACACACACACACACACACACACACACACACACACACACACACACACACACACACACGCGCGCGCGCGCGCGCGCGCGCGCGCGCACAGAGAGAGGGGGAGAGGGAAGGAGGAAGGGAGAGAGACAGACAGACAGAGAGAGAGAGAGAGGGAGAGAGGGAAGGAGGATGGGAGAGAGACACACAGACAGAGACAAAGACAGAGAGAGAGGAAGAGGGAGAGTGCACGGCATAGTATAGCACAAAGGGGAGGAAGACAGAGAGACAGACAGAAAAACAGAGAGAGAGAGAGACAGAGAGACAGGTACGGACAGAGAGACAGACAGACAAACAGAGAGAGGGAGAGAGAGGGGTACGGACAGACAGACAAACAGAGAGAGACACACAGAGAGAGACAGGTACGGACAGGCAGACAGAGAGAGCGACAGAGAGAGAGACAGGTACGAACAGAGAGACAGACAAACAGAGACAGAGAGACAGACAGGGACGGACAGAGAGACAGACAGAGACAGAGACAAACAGACAGAGAGACAGACAGACAGAGAAACACACAGAGAGAGCGAGAGACAGACAGACAGACAGAAACAGAGACAAACAGACAGACTGACAAACAGAGAGGAGGAGAACACTTCATCAATTTTCAAGGTAACATGATAGGGCTGAAGATAGGATGTGAATGCTCTGCTTTGTTCCTTCTCTTGGCAAACCTCAGGAAAATTGCAGAAACACGTGTGTGCAGCCGGTGCCATCAACTGGACTTGCCACATTTTTGCCGCCCTCCTCCTCCCTCCCCCCGGACTATTTTCGCATACCCAAATCACACGAACTTCTGTTATGCCACAGAACCAACATATGCCACAATAAACGCACAAGAAGTTATGCCTTTGTTGAGGACCAAGTCATATCTTCTTCAGTCTTCTAGATCAAGGGGAAAATAGTCAGAGCTATGAACAAGAGCAGACAAGGGGAAAACTAAGAATGCAAAGAAAAGCTGTATCAAGCAAGAGTGGGGACATTGAGAAAAGTATAGACAACAACGACACACAGAAGTTTTTTTAGATTTAAAAACTATCAATTAAAAGCAAATAAGATCAGCAGCATCGAGGACAAAGACTGCAACGGTCTCACACAGGGGAAAGACATCATAAAAAGGTGGACTGAATAGTGTACTAACAGTGCAGGATTCGTCTAATGATGACCATTTTCCAACTCCAGCTGCTAGTGAAATTAATATCTGTGTTGGCTCCAGGCATCATAAACCTTCCTGCAGAATTCTGGTGATATGACGGAAAGGCAGTTATTGATATCCTAACTGCCAGCTAACAACACCTGGAACGCTGGGGGGGTGGGACTCACCAAAGATTCAGCTACAAATCGTCATCCTCTCAAGAAAGAAAATCTCTAGCACTGCCAGAGTTTCTGCACTTTTGTTGAAATCAGCCAAGCCAGTAGTGTTATGCTCAGAATCATTTGAACAGATTACGACCCCAAACAGACACCAGTATAGCTGAAGAACAGGTTGAATTCCGCAATTGCAAGTGTACCGTCGAACAAATCTTTAATCTGCGTACCCTTTGGAAAAAAAAAGCATCCTGTACATCACAGAGAGAGAGAGAGAGGGAGAGAGAGAGAGAGAGAGAGAGAGAGAGAGAGAGAGAGAGAGAGAGAGAGAGAGAGAGAGAGAGAGAGAGAGAGTTCATGTCTTCATGGACTTTAGTAAGGCGTTTGACAGTATCTTACAAAAGACACTATTGCCCACAATGAAGAAACTTAACATCGAGCAAAAGCTAACCAGCACCATTTAGCAGCTGTACTCCAAAGCAAGTAGTGCTGTGCTTAGGTGTTATTAGAGTTGCTTCCATACTTCAATTGGAATACTTCAAGGCTACTTTCTATCTCCCACACTTTTCAACACATCCCTGGAACGTTTTATGAATGCTGCACTTGTAGATCGCGTCAGCATTGTAGAAAATAAAACCCTAATAAACCTTTAATTACCAAACGATATTGACACCCTGTTAGGTAGTTTTGTTCAAAGACTAGATGGACATCAGCCCCGAGAAGACCAAGCTGATGGCCAGCCATAACACGACCGTCCTCACTGATATGACTGTGTATATTGACAAAAGCTAGACACTGTTCAACAGATCACTAACCTAGGATCCATCAGTAGCAATGAAGATCCAAAGCAGATATCTTCTCAACGGCAGCAAAGACAATGTCAGCACAGTAAAGATTAGACTCTGTGTGGGAGGACAATAATAGCATCTCCATGAAACACAAGACAGGCTCCTGCGTGCACCGGTACACCCCATATTCCCGTATGCATGCCAACACGTGCACATCACAGCGGATCTGGACAGAACAATCCAAACCATGGAAATGAGATTTTACTGTGGGATATTAAATACCAGACATGTTTATCATGTTTTCAATAAGTAAGTGCATCAAATCATCAAGCATCATATCTATCCGTATAAAAATCAACTTTTTTCAGTTAGGCAAAAGAACAATACACTGGTATGGGTATGTAACAAGACCGAGTGGCTTTGTTAACACAATCCTTCAGGACATTGTTGAAGGAGGGAGACCGAGTGGAAGACAGAAAACAAATTACAACATTGCGACACAGCCGACAGAACTGAGGGACCCTGGTGAACTGTTCTTCAGTGAGGTGCCTTAACGATTCCCCACGGGGCTACAGAAGAAGAAGGAGGAGGAGGAGGAGGAGGAGGAGGAGGAGGAGGAGGAGGAGGAGGAGGAGGAGACGAGGAGGAGGAGGAGAAGAAGAAGAAGAAGAAGAAGAAGAAGAAGAAGAAGAAGAAGAAGAAGAAGAAGATGATGATGATGATGATGATGATGATGATGATGATGATGATGATGATGATGATGATGGAGAAAAGAAAGAAGAAGAAGAAGAAGAAGAAGAAGAAGAAGAAGAAGAAGAAGAAGAAGAAGAAGAAGAAGAAACTGATTTCAACTCCAGAATGAATAGGAATACTAATTCAAAACACGAAGTGAACGGTTTTTAAGCACCGAAACGAATAGTGAAACAGAACAAGTTATCAAAACGAAAAGTGACAGCACAAAGAACAATCGAAATAACTGAAACTCCAGAACGAACGGTCACTTAAATTTGAGTGAAAATAAAGAGAGGAGCCGTAAATTCAATTTGAAAAATAAAGGAAGAAAAGCAGTCAATTCAATATAAATACCAAAACAAACAGTGAATCCGATCGAACTCCAGCACAAACAGTTAATCTAACTTGAATACCAAAATGAAAAGTGAGAAGAAGAAGAAGAAGAAGAAGAAGAAGGAGAAGGAGGAGGAGGAGGAGGAGGAGGAGGAGAAGAAGAAGAAGAAGAAGAAGAAGAAGAAGAAGAAGAAGAAGAAGAAGAAGAAGAAGAGGAAGAATGATAATGAAGCTGCTACTGATTACAGGAAAATAATCAAGTACCAGACACGAGAGATAACTTCTGGAACAGTTACAGGCCCATAACTGGGAACTAATTGCTTGCGGAATCAATTGGCAGAGCACTCATGCAGACTGGAAGCACACAGAACAAACATGTTTTCTAGCCTAAAAACAAAAACAAAAAGAAAGGTGATTCATGCGTGCCCATATATCCAGAAGTGACCCCTGTAAATAGCAACACCATCAGATGAAATTAATAAACACGAATTAACTTTTTTCCCCCAATATTGGCATAGTGTTTTTCTTATCCTGAACACGATGTCACTGATGTTATTCTGGATTTTATCATCCAACTGGCTAAACTCATTGCAAGTAAAATGAATACGTCTGTTCCGTTCTAGGCGCCTTTTTGAAAACTCAAAGCAAAGGAAAATGAAAATAGAAGCAAAGTTCAAACTAAAATTAAAAAAAATAAACATGTTTCAAGAAGCAACTATATCTATGTCAACTTCATTAAAAAAAAATTGTTAAACAAACCATTGATCACTGTTTTGGATGTTTAACACACTGCATACACGACCCCACTTCTGTCGTTTTCATAAAGACTGAATTACAGACTGCAAATATACATCTCCATTGGTTGATTAATGGTAATTATACTCATGACGTTGGATTGTGTCTGAACATTTGTCAAAGAGTTATGAGAGAGAGAGAGAGAGAGAGAGAGAAGAGAGAGAGAGAGAGAGAGAGAGAGAGAGAGAGAGAGAAGCGTTTGTTTTTATTTCTGTTTTCAAATCTATTGGATTATCCTCCCCCTTCCCCACCCCCTCCCCCTGCTCCCCCCTTCCAGTTATGTGTAAATAGCCCCTTACCCACCTAATACCCTTCCCTTCCTGCTTACCCACCCAATACCCTTCCCTTCCTCCTTACCCACCCAATACCCTTCCCTTGCCCTTACCCACCCAATACCCTTCCATTCCCTCTTACCCACCCAACACCCCTTCCCTTCCCCTTACCCACCCAATACCCTTCCTTCCCCCTTACCCACCCAATACCCTTCCCTTCCCCCTTACCCACCCAATACCCTTCCCTTCCCCCTTACCCACCCAATACCCTTCCTTCCCCCTTACCCACCCCCAAAACCCTTCCCTTCCCCCTACCCACCCAATAACCCTTCCCTTCCTCCTTACCCACCCAATACCCCCTTCCCCTTACCCACCCAATACCCTTCCCTTGCCCTTACCCACCCAATACCCTTCCCTTCCCCCTTACCCACCCAATACCCTTCCCTTCCCCTTACCCACCCAATACCCTTCCCTTCCCCCCTTTCCACCCAATACCCTTCCCTTCCCCCTTACCCACCCAATACCCTTCCTTCCCCCTTACCCACCCAATACCCTTCCCTTCCTCCTTACCCACCCAAACCCTTCCCTGTGCCCTTACCCACCCAATAACCCTCCATTCCCTCTTACCCACCCAACACCCTTCCCT
>CM031595.1:16907903-16910403 GCA_018398815.1 Conus ventricosus | reverse complement strand
ACGTGGATTCGCTCCATGGAGCGCGTGCCGTAACGCTATCAGGGTACTGGCACTAACTAACTGGACAGGGAGAAACCAAAATGATTGCTACTCTCAGAAGACCTTGACCAAATAACTCACTTAGTAATGTTGGTCCTTTGCCCTGAGCACGTAGCAAATCATGCTGAGGAATGCGAACACGGATTGAACCTGCGCCATGATCTCTCTTGCTAAGAAGGCAGAAAATGATGAGCTGGGTGAAAAGGATAGGGATTTGTCATGTCTTGAGTGTATGTAGGTGTGCGTTCGAAGGATGCTTTGAATGTAAACAACACTTCTCATTTCTTCGCTTCATTCAAACTAAAATTGCGTTCCATACATAAATCAAATGCCAGTAAATCTCAAACTACTTTAAAGTCAAGTCAGCATCGATTCTGTGTCTCATTCTACTTAATGTTCGCTAGTTCAGTTAGAAACACAAAAAGTAAATCATGCCATGTCGGCAGTTTTGTCCACGACATAGAGCAGACTTGACAAAAGGTCATGCTTGTTTGTCCTAACTTCCCGCAACATTTTTGACGATATTTTGAGGGATGTAGTTAATGGTGACGGCGAAAAATTAATGGGAAGTGTTTTGGTGGAATGGGGGTTGTGCGTCTTGTTTTAAAGTCAGAAGTTAGTCACAGACACGCGTAGAACTTTCAATTTTTTGAAGAAGTTTCCTCGTTATGTCCGTGTGCCTCACGTCGGCTGTGTGAATATAATGCCAGAAGCAGTACAAGTTTGGAGTTATGAACATAGATTTCTTTTACAATGGGAACACCAATGGTCAGCTTCATTTTTAATGTCGATCGATGTCTCCTCGTCTCCCATTAGATTTCCTTCGGCACGTTTCTGAAGGTGACTGCGATCGGGTGAGTATGGTTTTGTGTATGTTCTTTATTTGTTATTTGTGACATTTCAAAAGAGACATAGTTGTTGAATGCACTCTTGTCTGTTTTGTAAAGTGTCTTAAGCGTTGGTTTGTACCATATGCATTGTGTTCATTTGTATTTTGCCTTATTTCTGTCACAGGAACGGGTCCATCACATGTGTTAGTCCTGTCATTTTCAACGGCATCGTCTGTCATCCAGCAGCTGTCACCTCACTCATGTGTCTGGTCGAGAAAGTCCAGACCATTCTCTTCAAATTCGCCGAGAACAACGGATCGTGTGACTACACCTTTAGATGTTGTCGTGCTGCCTTTTCGTTGCGAAATCTTGTAGTAGGTGCTTTTCGCTGTTGTCGGATTAACATGTTGTTACGAAATCTGGTCACCTGTATTTGTTGTCATTCTACCTTGCTGCAGCAGAATCTTCTCTATATTTGGCACTTTCAGCTGTTGTCATATTGTATTGTTATGAAGTTTGCAGTAGCAATAGCAGCTCTCAGCTCTCTGTACATATTTCTCAGGTCCATACATTTCCTTTTCTCTGACTCCTAACCTTGATCTCTCAGTTATATTCATCCTGCGCTGCTCGTTCCCACAACACCACGTTCTTTATCTTGCCGCCATTCCATGTCAGCAGTCTACAAACACCTGTTGAAGTACATTTGCCGTTAGGCCACGAGTCAGGGAAGGCTTCGCTGTGTTGTTTCATCATTTCCGAAATGTCGCCCTGAATAATGTCTTTTCTGAGACAAGAATAAGAAAAAAGAAGAAAAAATATAACCCGAAGATGCGGCTGGGACCCAGAGAAGCACTGTCCTCAAACGCCGAACAAATCAGCTGGGAACAATCCTGCACCACCCTTGGAAGCCTGCGCTGTGTTCACGTAGGGTGCAGGCACGCACAGGGTGTATAGTATACTTTTCCGATATACTACCAATGTGTAAAACGGTGTCTACTTATCACTTTACAAACTATAATTATTGTTTAGTCGCCCAGTCGAGCGGAATGGGTTGTCGCACCTTTGAATGCCATCAACAAACCCCCACTTCCCACCCCACCCCTACCCACGCACACACCACTCAGCTTTCTAACCTCCGCCACGAATCTGCCGACGCCGAAACCTGTTAAACGGAATGCTGCAGAGGGACAGATGTGGGAAGAGAATTCAACGAATGTAGCAGAGGGACAGATGTGGGAAGAGAATTCAACGAATGTAGCAGAGGGACAGATGTAGGAAGAGAATTCAACGAATGCTGCAGAGGGACAGATGTAGGAAGAGAATTCAACGAATGCTGCAGAGGGACAGATGTAGGAAGAGAATTCAACGAATGTTGCAGAGGGACAGATGTAGGAAGAGAATTCAACGAATGTTGCAGAGGGACAGATGTAGGAAGAGAATTCAACGAATGCTGCAGAGGGACAGATGTAGGAAGAGAATTCAACGAATGCTGCAGAGGGACAGATGTAGGAAGAGAATTCAACGAATGGTGCAGAGAGACAGATGTAGGAAGAGAATTCAACGAATGTAGCAGAGGGACAGATGTAGGAAGAGAATTCAACGAATGGTGCAGAGGGACAGATGTAGGAAGA
>CM031595.1:16895403-16900403 GCA_018398815.1 Conus ventricosus | reverse complement strand
CACAAAAGTGCTCCAGCAGACTCCTTTCTCTGTGGGTTCGTTCATGCTGAGATCTGTACGCCTGGTACTTTTTTAGCAATCCGTGGCTTGTTTATATGTGTATAATCAGTTCTGTAAGCTACAAGATTTCTTTTCTACACGTCCCTAACACCCCCCTCTTTATTTGCAGCGATCCCTAGGGGCCTTTCTTACGTTCGACACTTTGTTCAGGTCTTCTTACCTTAGGTCTTCTTACACTTTGTTCAGGTCTTCTTGGAACGATCCCTAAGGGCCTTTCTTACGTTCGACACTTTGTTCAGGTCTTCTTACCTTCGTATCCTTTAGTTTTCTGTTTGTAAACTTCCCTGCTGACGTTTGTATTTCTGGTTGCCTGTTGGTGATTTTTAACGTACTGAGATTTACTCTCTGTTTATATCTTTGATCACTCTCTGTCTTATAACTTACATCCTAGAGGGGCCCATAGGCAATGGCTAGAGCGTTTTCTAACGGTTTTGAGTTCGAAGTTACACGTTGGATCGGTTGGGTTTTTTTTCGGCTTGAAAGTTTTCTCTGTCCGCCCAGCAGTAAATAGGTATCTGATTAAGTTCAGGGAAGGCTGAGGATGGCGGCAGGAGAGGAATGGGCTCCGCCTTCTATTATGCCGTGCCGTAGACACGTTGAACCCCTTACAGCTGACTGTCACCACGGCCGATAGGCTGTGGGAACTTCATTTCATTAAATATCTTTTAAATATCCTTTTCTTGGCATGCTCCATTTCATTCAGTCCCCAAGAGCGTTTGTTTCTGTAAGATAACTCTTAGATAAGTTGATGTTCGTCTCCTCAAAAGTTTGCGTCTGTTATATTTGTTTTCCCTGTTTGTCTAGTGACCCACACGTAACGTGTGGAGCATTAGTAAGTAGTTACTTCCTTACACAGCCTCTTCGCCCCACGAGACCAAAGACCATCAATGACATTTCTTCAGGGAACTCGACTCTGAGTTGTCTGATCTGCTATTACCAGTGTGTTCTACCATCAATGACATTTCTCCAGGGAACTCGACTCTGAGTTGTCTGATCTGCTATTACCCAGTGTGTTGTCTGATCTGCTATTACCCTGAGTTGTCTGATCTGCTATTACCCTGAGTTGTCTGATCTGCTATTACCCTGAGTTGTCTGATCTGCTATTACCCTGAGTTGTTGATCTGCTATTACCCAGTGTGTTCTCTTCCTCTTCAGTTCTGTCCTTGTGTGTCTTCTCCGGCCGTTGCTGGATTATCCCTATTCATCCTCCCCCCCCCCCCCCCCCACCACCCCACCCACCCCATCCCACCGCACCCCACCCCCACCCCGTCCGTGACAAGTGGCGCTGGACTTTGGCTTCTGAAAGGTGTATCCTACCCAGACCTTCTTCCTCCTCAGAACCAGCTGTTTGGGGGTCTTCCCCTATCCCCCTCCCCCCTTCACCCTACCCCACCCTTTCGGGTTCCAGGTCAGAGCGTGACAGGCGGCGCTGGACTTTGGCTTCTGAAAGGTGTGAACTACCCGTACCTCCTTCCTCTTCAGAACCAGCTGTTTGGAGGTCATCCTCTATTCATCCTCCCTCGAACCCCACCCACCCCACCCCCACCCTTGCCCAGGTTCCAGGTCAGAGCGTGACAGGTGGCGCTGGACTTTGGCTTCTGAAAGGATCTGTGTGCCAACAAGTTCCTCCTTCCTGTCCCACCCTTGGCCACAACTCCACGTTGCTGACGTTGGCCAGGGTGCTCATTAAAATATACGCCACAGACAGATGTTGCGGATAAATGTCTTTTGTATCTTCTTCCGTTGCATCGCTGTGGTCTTCTTGTTCTTCGTCTTTGTGTCTCCGAGCCTGAGGCCTGTCGTCGGATCGATTTGACATTTGAATCGAAAATGCGCAGATTGCTTTTCCGCCTTGAGGCTCGCATGTTTTGCAAGTATGGCAGTTCGTTCTTTGCCTGTCCGTGCTTTGACTGCTCGCTCTGTTACCCCCCCCCCCCCCCCCCCACACACACACACACACACAACCACCACCACCCCACCACCACCCCATCCTCTCACCCCCTTCTATCTTCCCATCCCCACCCACCCTCCTCCTCCTCCTCCTTGGCCCATCCTTCCCATCTATCAACAACACTGCCCGGGTACAGTGACAGGGAAGTGGTGGTTGCTATAAATATGCAGGTGTTTGTTCGCGCACTGTACGCCAAGGGCGTTTTGTTTAAATCATCCTTTGTGTGGGGGAGTCTGTTTTGTCTGTTTATCTGCTCCTCTCTCTCTCTCTCTCTCTCTCTCTCTCTCTCTCTCTCTCTGTGTGTGTGTGTGTGTGTGTGTGTGTGTGTGTGTGTGTGTGTTTTGTAGTGTGTGTGTGTGTGTGTGTGTGTGTGTGTGTGTGTGTGTGTGTTGTGTGTAGTGTGTGTGTGTGTGTGTGTAGTGTGTGTGTGTGTAGTGTGTTGTGTGTGTGTGTGTGTGTGTGTGTGTGTGTGTGTGTGTGTGTGTGTGGGGTGTGAACGTATGTATGCTTCCGTACACGCACATGAACACTTCCAAATAAACACAGATGCACACAGCGCGCACACGCCTCCATGTAACTGAACCTATGCACACATCCGCAACATGCACTCACATAATCACATCCCAAACACAAAAACACACAATGTGCGCGCAAATCCACAGTCATGCGTGCGCAGGCACACACACACACACACACACACACACACACACACACACACACACACAGTGCAGATAGCCATTCACAAGTAGGCGCATTTTCACGCACATCACCTTCACCTAGAAACACCGACGACAGCGAAGACAGACAGAAAATTGAACTACCACCCACACAACTATCTCAGCATCTCTCACAACAGATTCACCACCACCATTTCAAAGTGTTTCATTTACTTTTTGTTTTTATTTTCTTTATCAACTTCTTCGATGACATTCGCTCTCTACACACGTGGACCAGTTTTCACTTGCACCATCACTACAAACATCGAGGGTTCGTACGTCCTGGCAGACTGTGGCGGCATGAGGACCAACAGTCAACACTGGGGGGGAAAGACATGTACACTAAACATTGCAGCTCTGAGCCTTTCTATAAAACAGTAGTCAGACAGAGAGAGAGAGAGAGAGAGAGAAGAGACAGACAGACAGGCAGACAGACTGACACACAGGCAGACAGACAGAGACGGAGAAGGCAAGCGAACGAGCGACCGGGCGAGAGAAACAGAGAGAGAGAGAGAGAGGACGGGTAGGAGGGTTGGGTTTGCCCGTGGCTCCGCGCGCACGTTGTGTGTGTGTGTGTGTGTGTGTGTGTGTGTGTGTGTGTGTGTGTGTGTGTGTGTGGTGTGTGTGTGTGAGCGTGTGTGCGTTGTGCGCATACGCGCGAGCATGTGTGTGTGTGTGTGTGTGTGTGTGTGTGTGTGTGTGTGTGTGTGTGTGTGTGTGTGTGTGTGTGTCTGTGTGTGTGTGTGTGTCTGTGTGTGTGTATGCGTGTGTGTGCGTGTCGTGTGAGCGTGTGTGTGTGTGTGTGTGTGTGTGTGTGTGTGTGTGTGTGTGTGTGTGTGTGTGTGTGTGTGTGTATGCGTGTGTGTGCGTGTCGTGTGAGCGTGCGTGTGTGTGTGTGTGTGTGTGTGTGTGTGTGTGTGTGTGTGTGTGTGTGTGTGTGTGTGTGTGTGTGTGTATGTGTGTGTGTTTGTGTGTGTGCGTGTGTGTGAGTGCGTGTGTGTCTGTGTGTGTGTGTGTGTGCCAGCGCATTCGCGCGCGCGTGCGTGTTTCTGAGCCTGTCTTTGTATTCCTGCGCGATAGGACACATCACCCTGTCCTCCAACGAAAACACCCAACACTTACATCGACCATTTCGAAAGGGTACGTCTGTGTGTTGCGATAACCCCCCCCCCCCCCCCTCCAACCCCCACCCCCTCCAGCCCTCCGGTCTTCTGACCTGGAGCAGCACAAAGCTCTCGGCACCCTAACAAGTATGATCTATCACCAGTGCACAACACACGTCGCCTGGACAGACAGAGCAGTATGAAGTCTGTATGGACTGATGGACTCGATGACAGTGTGGATAAAACAAAGGACAGCAACATAGCATTGACAGGCATCGGCCAAACAACCCAGTTAGCGGCAGAATTCATCACAAGGCATCAGTTCTAATTATAGAGCGCGAGGAACAAGACAACATCACTAAGGGGAAAAAAATCAACAACACGGCTTCCAGCATTCATAGTCGGCTACTACCCTGTTTGTACCATGGACGAGAGAGAGAGAGAGAGAGAGAGAGAGAGAGAGAGAGGAGAGAGAGAAGAGAGAGAGAGGAGAGAGAGAGAGAGAGAGAGAGAGAGTCCGTTTTTTGTTGTGATGATACGCCAACGAGTGTGTGATCTGGTTTTGCCTGGTTTCCACATCACAGGCCTTTCGTTTGATACCAGTGATCTTGTTGACATGTTTACAAACCACACGCTGGTGTATTTGTTTTCCCCAGTACAACCGATACTGAAGCGTTCTAAAAACAACATGGTAAGTTTTTCGTTTCAATCACCGCTTCTCATCATTAAAACGTTTTACAAAATTAACAATCTAGATAGAACGATAGCTGCAGTATTTACAATTAACAACAATTCATCGCATCTGAGAAGAAAAAAAAATAAATAACAAGTTCTAAGGTACGTTATACAGACACTGCTAACACAGGTTTTTGAAAAAAAATATCCACACACCTTGTCCAAAAATATATTCCAATGACATCCATCTGCAACATAACAAGAAGAATCACACCGATGCCAATATAAATATAACACAAACTCAACAATCATCAGATCACAAGATTAGTTAGTATCTATGAGACATGCTGATTAATGAGCAATTACACCGATGAGCGCATCACACCACTGCGCCCCCCCCCCCACCCACCCCCCCCCCCCCCCCCCCCCCCCCCCCCCCCACTCTCCTCCCCACCTCAACAACTCAGCATCTGCGCCTCAACCTTAGTCAACCTC
>CM031595.1:16882903-16887903 GCA_018398815.1 Conus ventricosus | reverse complement strand
GTGTGTGTGTGTGTGTGTGTGTGTGTGTGTGTGTGTGCGTGCGCGCGTGTGTGTGTGTGGATCCAACATTAATTGTGTTTGTATGAATACGCCGGCGTGAGTGAGTGCATGCGTGCGCGCATGTGCGTATGTGGGTGTGGGTGAGCGCGCTCGCACGCCAATATGATTGTGATGATGCGTGTGTAGAATGTGAGGATGCTGTCTAAGAATCTGCCTTTCTGTCTGTCTGTCTGCCTGGAAGTGTGTGCACGTGTTCGTCTAGCTATTACTTTTTCTGTCACTCTGCTTTCACTATGTCAACAATGGATGTGTTATCCACAGTCGCCTGACTGTTTGCATCACTCCTGCTGTCGTTCTTCTAATGTTCTCTTTGCTCACTAACGTTGGTTGTGATTTAATTTGAACGGCCGTGACGTTCCTAAGTGCTCTCTGTGTTCTTGTAATTGGCTTAAGATCTAAGGGTCAAAACCTTAATGAATAGTCTGAAGCGTGCTAGACGTCATGATTGAAATATTCCAAATTAACCAAAAATTGAATACAACGCTGTCAAGGGTGTGACGGGTGATTGGAAGGCCAATACCATTGTCACGCATGCCAAACTGAATCAAATGTGTGTGTGTGTGTGTGTGTGTGTGTGTGTGTGTGTGTGTGTGTGTGTGTGTGTGTGTGTGTGTGTGTGTGGATCCAACATTAATTAGCTGGAAAGTAGTGACGCATTACTTTTAACAAACGCCAATTCACAATATCTGGACATAACACAGTGAGTTTTTTGTTTGTTTTTGTTTTGTCCGCTCCCTATTCTTTGCCTGCAAACTGGTTGTTAAAAGCTGATAATTAAAATCTTGATCTATTAATACATTGTTGTGATTCGTATTCTACGTCTAATGAAAAACCAGTTCCGTCCGTCAGCTAAGTCATGACTATACAGGTTTTTAAACAAAATCTTAAAATCTAAATTCAGCAAATGAGATTTAAACATACATTGATCCGTCATGGGGAATAACTCTATCGTCTTCGAAAGCGTATGTCTGGAATAAAACGCACTAAGTACCTACGCAACTTGACTACTTTGCACTGAAAACATTGAACACATGTCAAATAAACATTAAACGATCGTTGTTCTTTGTTTTGTGATTGCTCGTTCGCTCATCCAAAAATCGATATGCGTCTGTTACCCACTCATTACTTCTTTTTTTTCTCAACAAACCCCAAACCTTCTTGACACAGGAATCGGAAGAACATTCGCAGCGTACAGACCTCTACCGAGGTCATATGAACCTTGGAACGGTCCTTCGAGTCTGTTCATGTGTGTGTGTGTGTGTGTGTGTGTGGGGGGGGGGGGGGGGGGGGGGGGGGGGGGGAGTGCCAGGAGAAGTAATAGCTGGCTCGGATAGAATAAGTTAATTCCCATGGAGGGTGTTTTGCTTGTGTGTGTGTGTGTGTGTGTGTGAAAATACAGAAAATATACGAAGACAGAAAATATACGAAATATGAAAGTTTACGTCACCAAAAAGTTTTAAATATTCCGTGAAAATATACTGCTCAGTATTTCGTTACTAATTCGTAGCAGTGACGTCATGCTGGATCACCCTTTAGATCTGCTTGCCCAAATCCGCACCGCAACTAACTGAGCTAGTCACTAGTTCACGACGTTCTGTTCTTCCATCCGACACCACCGAAACTGGGTGCGTAGATTATTTCATGCGCAACAGAATCGGTAGTCACCGTGCTGTACGATCCGTATGAACTCTCCGTTTGATCCACAGCCGAGCCAACATTTCATGGGTGTGTCCATACATCCCATTCCTGATTTAAAACAGGTTCAGCAGTGTTTGAGTTATCCTGCTGAAAACAAACAAACAAACGGGCGCAAAAGGAAATACTCTCTTGTCGAATGGAACAATGAGAGAGTGCCGCCAACGGACGCTAAACCTGCATGCCGGGACGCATGGTACTGCTGTCTTCCTCGGTCCAACTGCAGCGTTTTCTTGTACCCAGTTATCGTTCTTTATCTGTCTTATCCCGCGCGCGAGTTTGTGTGGTATTTTCAGAACACCTGCTGTTGAACCCAACAGCGGTGCATGCATCCGTCTAGGGCCAGTAGTGTGGAGCTATCTGATAACTGTTTGACTCGTTTGCGAACGAGTTGTCCTTCGATATGTTGTTGATTGTGCAGCTTAACGCTGGATATTATGCTCTGGATGCGTATCCATCGGCTGTTCCTTGACCTCGCTGGTTGTTCAAGTCGGCCTAAAAGCTTACATCTGTGAAAAAGCAGCCGATCAGTGCAACACGCTCTCAACATCAAGACAGCATGGCTAGTGGATGAAAATGGGCGGTTGCTAATCCCTTACGACTGCCAAGGGGCTCAGTTCCCAAGAGTGTACAGCGAGACTGTACTTAGAGCCACGACTGGAAACAGCGTCCTGCTCCATTGGCTACATCCACTGCGCAGGATACGAAGACTTTCACTGCATTTACCGACCTCTCCGAAAATGACCGAATGTCAACAGTTATCCTGAAAGATGGGTAAGCTGGTGTTGAAAAACAAAATGACGTTATATCACATGCAATCCCCATTCATGGCTAATATAATTTCCCCAGGCTAAATCCGGACTTTGTGGGCCTAATACTTTCGATACTGACTTGCCTTCAAATATGTTGTTTTTTTCTCTCTCCGTCGTGTTTTCTTTGCATTATGTAAAAAAAAATTACAAATTAAAACAAAGACAACTAGATATTCCACAAAAGCCAAATCAACACACAAGTTGACATCTTTGACCTAATTTGGCCTTAATGTTTGACTGGAGTTCTCTTTCTAAGGGAAGCAAGCCGGTAAGGTTTTCACTAAGCGGCTCCTTTCAATCCAGGATTACCATCGTTGAACTCTGACCTCACTTACTTCATTCAAACACGCCATGTCTCTATGTCCCTGCTTCAGTCAACTCTTGCACCACGGAAGTAAGACTCCAGAGGTCACCATCGCCAAACAAATAACAACACGGGCTCCCCGCTCAAGTCTCCCACTGCTCTGAAAGACACCAGCCACAGACTCAACGAATTCTCTGCACTCCACCACCACCACCGCCACCAGTACCGCACTGCCAGATGAATGCAGCTCCTTAACTCTCGTTGAATGCACACACACACCGCAGCTGTTATCTTCCGGTTATCTGTGACAGAGCACAATGAAGCAAGGTGTGGTGTGATGCCGGAGAAAGGCAAGCTAGACCCACATAACAGGATCAATGCTTCAGATCTCTCGCGGACCGCGCCTGCCGCTGTCTGGCAGCAAATCTATGGCGAGGTGTGTTCCACTTTCCGCTGCACGACTTCACCGGGTGTAACGTGCACTGCGTGCGTCTTAGCCTGTCCTCCGCTCTTTGGCGAGTGCTGTGGCGTAAGTCTTACGTTCAGCTGGGCGACAGTGCAAGCGTTAGCAAAAAATAAGAATAAAAAAAAAAAAAACCAGTGAATGGTTCTTTTAGACTGAAAAAGAAGGGGAAAAAAAAAAACAACAACAATAAATGAACGTGTTCCCAAAGATATTGTCGCTATCAATGACAAACGTTGAAACGTTTTGGCTCATGACATTTGGTCTGTTTGGAGTATGAGACATGCAAATGTGGATATTAACAAAAGAAATAGAAAAAAGGGACAAAAAAGTAAACAAAACAAAACAGGGGGAAAATGCAGTTACTTCAGTTTTCAGATGTTGTCGTTGGCTGTTGTCGTTGTTGGCAAAGTTTTGTGGGGGAAAAAAACACTCAATAATTTAATTTTTTTAGAAGTTTGGTGGTGGTGGTGGTGGTGGTGGTATTGATTGTTGTTGTTGGATGGATTGTTGTTATTGTCGTCACATAATGCCAGTCTTGATCCTCGATACTTCAGTGCTTTCATTTTTCGACCAATTCTGATGTTTAAAGGTCTACTTTAGAGGTTTTCGATAACTGGTCAGCTTATGCAGAATATGAAATGTTTGATAAATTGGTAAAATAAACATCCGATTCGCTCCCGATCACACGAAATCGATCCGCGAAGGTGGGCATTTTCACCTGTAATCAAGAAAACGGGAGGTAATCAACTAAATCTTGGCATGGCTTAACTGCTCTTGGATGTGACGTCACATGAGTGACAGCGACGGCGACAGAAAGCGATTTTGATGGTTCTTGCATATCTCGCTCAGTATTTAATTTATCATGTAAAAGGAGTAACTATGATTGCGACAGCCAATGCGACTCTGGGGATGTTTCTGCAAGGCCTTTACCTTATCAGTTTGAACGCTAAGTTCTTTTTACCACGTCAGTTCCATCTGGACCACGGAAACGAGCTGTTCAGTTCCAGCTGGACGCCCGAACACAGCATTCCGAAGGCGTACGGACTTTACCGAAGTGAGGGAGGCTACCGACTGACTTCTTGATGCGATCACGCGTGGACGGCGAGCGGAGATTCTCCTTCCTCAAGCCTTAACGTGTTCATTCAGTTTAACAAGTGTGATCTGTCCATAGATAAAAACAGAATAAACGTGCGACTATCGTACTCATCTGTACAAGCTTACCACTCCGCCTTCAAAGTACACGCGCACAGTGCAGACGAAGTTTTTGATCCACTCGAACGGGCTCGGCAATTGTCGGAATAGCTCGTTTCCGCGGTCCAGCTGGAACTGACGTGGTAAAAAGAGCTTAGCGGCCCGGCATGGTTGCACGAACCGAATCCACTTCTTTCGAGTATCTGGATGAGATGGAAATGTGTGCAAAGAATATCCGTCTCCTGCTGAGCTGCTGCACTCGACTACAGCACAATATCTGCCACCCCTCGTGACTTTTTAGGCTGTGGGGGATCGCAGCTCGTGTTGATTTCACTTGGCGTTGGCTTGTTGTGTAGGTCGCGGCTGACGGCCAGTCCATCAAGTGACGTCACGGTTTTCGGTCTACCGCGCGGGTTTGAACAGGTGTGCAAAAGTCGTTTTTTATCTATGAAATTCTTCCGGCGATTTGAAA
>CM031595.1:16857903-16862903 GCA_018398815.1 Conus ventricosus | reverse complement strand
ACAGGGTGTTGATGCTGTTGTTGTTGTTTTCATGTTCTTCTTTGTTTCTTCTTCTTTTTCTTTGTTTCCTCTTCTTCTTCTTCTTTTTCTCCTTCTTGTTTACTTTTTCTTCCCCTTCTTCTTCTTCTTCTTCCTCTTCTTCTTCTTCATCTTCTCTTCTTTCTTCTTCTTCTTCTTCTTCTTCTTCTTCTTCTTCTTCTTTCCTCTTCTTCTTCTTCTTCTTAATCTCTTCTTTCTTCTTCTTCTCTTCTTCTTCTTCTTCTTCTTCTTCTTCTTCTTCCTCTTCTTCTTCTTCATCTTCTTCTTCTTCTTCTTCTTCTTCTTCTTCTCCTTCTTCTTCTTCTTCTTCTTCCTTCTTCTTCTCCTCACCTATTCTTCTTTTTCTTCTTCTTTGCTTGTTCTTTTTCTTCTTTTTCTTTATTCTTTTCATTGCTTCTTCTTCTATGCTTTTCTTTCTTCTTCTCTTCTTCTTCTTCTTCTTCTTCGTCTTCTTCTTCTTCTTCTTCTTCTCTTTCAATTTGTCTTCTTCTTTACTTGGTTTTTCCCCCTTGATTCTTTATTGCTTCTTCTTTCTTTCTTTCTTTCTTTCTTTCTTCTTCTTCTTCTTTCAAATTCTTTTACTTCAAATTCCTCTTCTTCTTTCTTCTTTTCTATCTTCTTCTTCTTCTCGCTTCTTTTTCTTTTCTCCAACAACCCTGCCTCCTCCCTCCCCCCCCCCCCCCCCCCCCCCCCCCATTCCATCCATCTCTCTTCTTTGTTTTCTAGTTGTCTTTCCGTTAAAAATCTGGTTTTTTACTCTGTTCTGCTCTCGAAGTATTGCTTGAGGCGTTGATGTTTCTCTCCTTTACCATTTTCCATTCCATGTTTTCATCTTCTCGTCTTCCTAAAAAAAACAAAACCACTGCCCTTGCTTCATACATAAACAAGACAATGGTGGACAGTAAGATGGACGCAGCCTCTCTCTCTCTCTCTCTCTCTCGCTCTCTCTCTCTCTCTCTCTCTCCTTTCTCTCTCTCTTTCTCTCCTCTCTCTCTCATCTCTCTCCTCTCTCTCTCTCTCTCTGTGTGTCTCTCTCTGTGTCTCTCTCTCTCTCTCTTCTCTCTCCTCTCTCTCTCTCTCTCTCTCTCTCTCTCTCTCTCTCTCTTCTCTCTCTCTTACGTGTGTGTCATTTGTGTGTGTATGTGTGCATGCGTGCGTGCATGTGTGTGTGTGTGTGTGTGTGTGTGTGTGTGTGTGTGTGTGTGTGTGTGTGTGTGTGTGTGTGTGTGTGTGTGTGTGAGTGTGTGTGTATACATGTGTGTGTGTGTGTGTGTGTGTGTGTGTGTGTGGTGTGTGTGTGTGTGTGTGTGTGTGTGTGTGTGTGTGTGTGTGTACGTGCCTGTGTGCGCGAGTGTATGCGTCCATGTGCGTGTTGTGTATCTGTGTATTAGTGCATGAGCATATACGCATGTGTCTACACACGGGTTTTCCAAGCATATCAGCCATGCTCTGGGCCCATCACGAACCATAACCAGGATACCTAGCCTACAGATCATTCTGCCATTTCACATACAGTACCCCACCCATTACAAGAGACGGATGAGGGGGGTGAAGAGGAGGCCTAGCCTACAGATCATTCTGCCACTTCACATACAGTACCCCCCCATTACAAGAGACGGATGAGGGAGGCGGAGAGGGGCGCGAGAGAAAGAATAGCAGTCTGGCAGGACAGGAATAGCAACAATCAATATCACGCCTGCCTCTCCCCTTCACACCCTGCAGCTCGGCTGATGGGGCGTCAATGGTCAGACTTTAAAAGCTGTTCAGTGGTTCTCTTCAGAGATTCAGTGTTCTCTGTGCCGATGGTCAGACCTTAAAAGATGCTCTGTTCTCTTCAGAGATTCAATGTTCTTTATGCCGATGGTCAGACCTTAAAAGATGCTCTGTTCTCTTCAGAGATTCAATGTTCTCTATGCCGATGGTCAGACCTTAAAAGCTGCTCTGTTCTCTTCAGAGATTCGATGTTCTCTATGCCGATGGTCAGACCTTAAAAGCTGCTCTGTTCTCTTCAGAGATTCGATGTTCTCTATGCCGATGGTCATACTTTAAAAGCTGCTCTGTTCTCTTCAGAGATTCAATGCTCTCTCTGCTTATGGTCAGGCCTTAAAAGCTGCTCACTATTCCCTTCAGAGATTCAATGTTCTCTGTGCCCATGGTCAGACCTTAAAAGTTGCTCCATGTTCTCTTCAGAGATTCAATGTTCTCTGTGCCCATGGTCAGACCTTAAATGTTGCTCCATGTTCTCTTCAGATTCAATGTTCTCTGTGCCCATGGTCAGACCTTAAATGTTGCTCCATGTTCTCTTTAGAGATTCAATGTTCTCTGTGCCCATGGTCAGACCTTAAAAGTTGCTCCATGTTCTCTTCAGAGATTCAATGTTCTCTGTGCCCATGGTCAGACCTTAAATGTTGCTCCATGTTCTCTTCAGAGATTCAATGTTCTCTGTGCCCATGGTCAGACCTTAAAAGTTGCTCCATGTTCTCTTCAGAGATTCAATGTTCTCTGTGCCCATGGTCAGACCTTAAAAGTTGCTCCATGTTCTCTTCAGAGATTCAATGTTCTCTGTGCCCATGGTCAGACCTTAAAAGTTGCTCCACGATTCTCTTCAGAGATTCAATGTTCTCTGTGTCCATGGTCAGACCATAAAAGCCGCTCACTGTTCTCTTCAGAGATTCAATGTTCTCTGCGCCGATGGTCAAGCTTGAAGCCATTCACGGTTGTACACACGTTCCATGCTCTCTGTAACCAAGGTCACATCTGAAGCCACCCTCCATCTTCTTTGGAGGTTCGATGCTCCCTGTAATGATGGTCAGACCTCCAGCCATGTGCCATCTTCTATAGGAGTTCAATGCTCTCTGCAGTATCGATCAGACTCCCAGCCATGTGCCATCTTAATCTTCTATAGGAGTTCAATGCTCTCTGCAGTATCGATCAGACCTCCAGCCATGTGCCATCTTCTATAGGAGTTCAATGCTCTCTCTGCAGTATCGATCAGACTCCCAGCCATGTGCCATCTTCTATAGGAGTTCAATGCTCTCTCTGCAGTATCGATCAGACCTCCAGCCATGTGCCATCTTCTATAGGAGTTCAATGCTCTCTGCAGTATCGATCAGACTCCCAGCCATGTGCCATCTTCTATAGGAGTTCAATGCTCTCTCTGCAGTATCGATCAGACTCCCAGCCATGTGCCATCTTCTATAGGAGTTCAATGCTCTCTCTGCAGTATCGATCAGACCTCCAGCCATGTGCCATCTTCTATAGGAGTTCAATGCTCTCTGCAGTATCGATCAGACCTACAGCCATGTGCCATCTTCTATAGGAGTTCAATGCTCTCACTGCAGTATCGATCAGACCTCCAGCCATGTGCCATCTTCTATAGGAGTTCGATGCTGTATGTAATATTTGTCAGACCTCAAACTACTCTGTCTTCTTCAGAAGTTTTTTTTTTTTTTTTTTTTTTTTTTTGCTGTCTCAACCTCTGCGCCACCTCAGAGGCAGTGTACCTACGCCGCTCATTCCGACACCCCGTCCACAGCCACAGCTCGGTCGGCCCCGCCGCAGCCCCGGCACCAGCAATCCACAGGGAGCAGTTAATGTCAAGTCGTTAAGAGGCAACCCACCGGAGGAGACACTGCACTGCTGTCGAGTCACTTCGGTGGTGTTCAGTGGCGCCTGTTCTGATCTAACATACGCAGGACACCACCTACTAAGCCCCCTACTGACGACAATAATTGCTTAGTCGCGGAGCCTGCGTGAGTGAGCTCTCCCTCCGGAGGGCGCCACCACGTCCGTCCAACGACAGCCCCCATGGACTCGCCGATACCGGTGACCCCGACGGAACCAAACCAAGGCCACAGACGTGGAGAGGACATCGAAATTGAGGTCACCATGAGAGCAGGGCATGAAGGGCCACAGAAATGAGACTTTTTTTTATTTTATTGCTGATCAATGAGAATGAGGATGAGGATGATTAAGATGATGCTACGGATTTCCATTTCGGTCTGAGACTACATGACAGGGCTGTACTCTACGCTTCCTTTCATAATATATCCCGGCGTCAACCAGGCCCGAGAGATACAGGCACCTGCAGTGTTGGTCAGGAAATTTGAGCAACACTCTCAGAAACGCATCCATTAAGTGGATGAAACTCGACTGTGTGGTCCCAGTCTTCCCAACTGAGTCCGCAGCAAACTCAACTCTGGGTAGGAGCCGGTCGGGCAGAAAAACGCACATGACTTCTGATGGGATTCGAACCCACGACCTCCCAGCCGGGAGTCCGCGACGTTAACCACTTCGCCACGGCGGCTGGTGTCTTCTACAGAAGTTAAATGCTCTCTGTAATCGTCAGACCTCAAACTACTCTGTCTTCTATAGAAGTTAAATGCTCTCTGTAATCGTCAGACCTCAAACTACTCTGTCTTCTATAGAAGTTGTTGTTGTTGTTGTCGTACCCTGGCTAAAAGACTCCAGGGATCATCCGAACAGCTGAAGTATTTGAACACTATGGCACAAATGCATCAGCTGGGGATGAGAACATTACGTGTGTGACCGTTTTTGATTACCCGCCACATGGGCAGCCACACTCCGACTTCGGGGGATTTGGGAGACTGATAATGTTATGCTAGGAGCTTGTCACGACTGAAGACAATCCCCACATAACTATGCAGAGCATAACAACATTTTGATGTAGCCTTGGTGTTCTGGCCTATGTCAATTGGTCTGACACAGCCTTAAGCCAAGGCGTTCTATAGAAGTTAAATGCTCTCTGTAATAATCCTCAGACCTCAGACTTGTCTCCATCTTCTTCAGAGGTTCGATGACCTCTGTACTGGTCAGACCCCAACCCTCTCCATCATCTTCTTTGGAGGTTCAATGCTCTCTGTAATAACGGTGAGACGTCAAGTCACTCAACGTTTAGTGTAGAAGTTCAGTGCCCTCTGTCATGACTTGAAGCTATTCTC
>CM031595.1:16825403-16840403 GCA_018398815.1 Conus ventricosus | reverse complement strand
GCTAAAAAAAACTCTATATGGTTGGCAGAGATTAAAAAATAATTATCATCATCACCCTCATTATCATCATCATTATCATCATCATCATCATTCTTCTTCTTCTTCTGTTACAACTATAGCGACACGACTACCACTACTACAACTGCTATAACAACAGCAATATCAACAAGTGCTACTACTACGACGACGACGACGAGTACTACTACTACTACTTCTGCTGCTACTGCTGCTGCTGCTACTACTACTACTACTACTACTACTACTTCTACCACCACTACTACTACTACTACGTTACTCCACTTTTACTGTTACTACTACTACAACAACTACTACTTCTTGTACAATAACAACTACCAATACTGCTGCTGCTGCTGCTGCTATAACTACTACGACCACTACTACTACATCTACTGCTACTACTACTACTACTACTACTACTACTACTACTGCTACAACTACCCCCACTACCGCCCCTTCTACAACTATTTACTTACATAATTATTTACTTCTACTAGTACTACTGCTGCTGCTGCCGCTCCCGCTGCTTTAGTCAGAGTGGATTCCGTCATTTTTACCTCATTTCCTTTCCACCACGTTTGATAAGAGCAGATTCAGTAGTTTTTTTGTTGTTGTTTTTTTTTTACCAACTTTTACTGACAGACACACAAACAAACATTTCAAACAGACAGAGACACAGTAAATAATGATATTAAAAATATTGATAATGATAACAATTATGATAATAATAAAAATAACATAGCATTTATAAAGGGCCTTGCCACGGACAGTAAACGGTCGTCATTGATAAGATCACAAACAAAACATTAATCACGATCACAAAACAACAACAACAACAACAACAACAACAACAATAACAACAAAGACCAAACACACTGGGCCTACCTCCCATCGAAATCTGTGATGCTAGACAGACGCTTCTCTCTCTCCTCCAGGAAAGAAATCAATGCGGCAGGCCGGCGGTGTGGTCACTACAGGTCAGCCTCCGTGAACAGTGGTCAACAGTCTGTCACACCTTTCAGCACAACGCCTCTACAGATACAGGACAATCCTTGCACCCACGGCCTCTGAGTTCAGTCCCTGGGACAAGTCCTGCAACAGCTCGAGGACCTCCTCAACGCTGTCCTAGCGATGGTGATGACTGATGATTCTGTTGGTGGTGGTCTTGTGTGGAGTTTCTTATGGAATGAGGGTGTCCAAGCGTGTTGACGGTGTCTCAAGTCGTCCTGGATGGAGTTCTGGTGAGGAAGGATGGTGATGTTGTTGGTGGTGATCTTGTGTGAAGTTTCTTCAAGGACTGAGGGTGTCCAAAGGTGTTGACGGTGTCTCAAGTCGTCCTGGATGAAGTTCTGGTGAGGAAGGATGGTGATGTAGTTGGTGTGGTCTTCTGAGAACCTCTGAGGATGCTGATGTCGTTGTTGGTGGTCTCCTGAGATCCTCGTCTATATGGGCAAGGATGATGATGTCCCACGTGGGTGTCAAAGGAGGTCTGGTGATGGTGATGACTCTGTTGGTGATCTTAGGTTGACGTCTTCCTCTATGGGCAAGGGAGCGAGAAGGTTGGGTAGTCGGTCTCACGGAGGCCTCAGTGGAGTTGTGGTGACTCTGTTGGTTAGGGTCTTCTCCAGACGTCTTCGGTAGAGAAGGATTTAGCTAAGCGGTGATCAGTGGGACTGTGCTGGTAAACTCTCCTCCTTTGTTTGCTCGGTCAACCTGGGAATGAATGAAATACATACACATCAGTGGATGGTGGAGAGAGGCGATGTTTAGGTACAAGAATAAAAGTAAACTGGCACGAGTGGACGTAACTGATAAAAGCATGGTGTGTGTGTTCGTGTGGGTGTGTGTCGTGTGTGTTGTGTGTTGTTGTGGTGTGATGTGTGTGTGTGTGTGTTGTTTGTGTCGTGCGCCGCGAGCGACGCTCCCACTTCCACGTGTTGCCCTTTCATACGCTTGTGTCTGTATGAATTGGCTTCATAACGCCACACATTTCTCGTTAAAGGGAATAATTTATATGTTTGTGTTTATTCAGTATCACATTTTTCGTCGTTTTTATTTGTTACATGTAGTCAGTAGTAGTAGTAGCTGTAGTATGTAGTAGTAGTTAGTTCCGTCATAATTTTCTATACACCTGTCTGTATACAATTAAAAACGAACTGTATACAAAAGCAGGTCGCGATGCATAAATTAGCATGCTCATCAAAGAAAATTATTAGGCCATTAAATAAGCAAGAAAAATAGTATGTCTCGAATCCAGTATATACACAATGCACAGTAATTAGGAAAGAAGCATCACAAAATGCCATCAATAAGAAATCAACAATACAACAATATGAAAGATATCAAAAACTGATGATTTTACTAAAATACTAAATGATTCCTAGCGTGTTACGTCAAAAATTTAAAATAACCCATGGTTGACTAAATCCGGTTCAGCTGTGTCTAGTTGTACTAGAAAAAGATGACTACACTTCATTAATGAACTCTTGGAATTATTTTTTTCTCTGGAACTGAATCTACTATTATAGTTTGCATTTATTATTCAAATTATATTCTGCCTATTTTTTGTTCTTAATTTCAGCAGCAGCTGCAGTAGCACGGTATAGCAGGAGTGGTTAAATGTAAAAATAATAGTAGCTGCAGCAACAGCAACAGCAGCAGCCTGTGTGTGTGTGATGTGTGTGTGTGTGTGTGTGTTGTGTGTGTCTGTTGTGTGTGTGTATGTGTGTGTGTGTCGTGGAGCGCGCGCAGCGCGCGAGCGTGTGTGTGTGTGTGTGTGTGTGTGTGTTGTGTGGGTGTGTGTGTGTGGTGTGCGTGTGCGCGTAAGGATGTGTTTTTTTGTTTGTGTGTGTGTGTGTGTGTGTGTGGGTGTGTGTGTGTGTGTGTGTTGTGTGAGTGCGTGAGTGCGTGCGTATGTGGTGTAGAAGTGCGATGCTGCGCGCCGCGCGGGCTGTGTGTGTGTGTGGTGTGGGTGTGTGTGTGTGTGTGTGTGTGTTGTGTGTGTGATGTGGGCAGTTTGTGTCGTGAGTGCGTGCGTGCGTGTATGTGTCGTGCGTGCGTGCGTGCGTTACGTTGTGTGTGTGTGTGTGTGTGTGTGTGTGTGTGGTGTGTGTGTGTGTTGTGTTGAATGTAAACACAAGCCACAGATCTAAATACTTCTCCAAGAAGCCGAAACCATCAAGACAATAAACTAAAATTAGTACACATCGAACTCAAGCCGCCTTCATTTATATATAAAGAAAAGGAGGGAAAAGACATCATTCGCGCACCCCGACCGCCCCCCCCCCCCCCCACAACCCCCCTATCGTTATTCCCACCCCATCCCTTTCTTCCACGCCTTCTCCACCCTTACCCCTACTTGTTAAAAACACACACACACGCGCGCACACACACAACAATCACGCACCACATACATACATTCACTTTACCACACTCACGCGCGCACGGTTTGCGCGCGGCGCGCGCACACACACACAACACACACACACACTCACACACACACACACAAACAACACACAACACACACAACTTACCTCTCTCAATCCTACACTCCAGAGTTGTAGTGGTAAGCAAAGATCAGAACCGATGTAAGAAAGAGGACCATCAAACAAAACACTTACACAATAACAGCTGGCTATACAACTACGATCAATGCAAAAGACCACTCACCTGTCAGTCTACCCAATCACTCGGGCGACCTTAAGACTGAAACCGAGGGGTGCTTAGTTCCTTATGAGACGACTCCATGCAAACCAGGGGAAACACACACACACTTCCACACACACACACACACACGCTACGTCGCTCATATTCTCTCCCCCCATCTTCCCCATTCTTCTCTATAGCTCTCTATCACTTCTACTTCCCCCATTCCTCCAGCTTGGTTTCCAAGCTTTCGCAAGCTAACGGTTTTCTTCTGACCGATGCCCCCTCACCCTCCTCTCACGTGTCTGCGCGTGCAGGCGTCTCTCAACATCGTCTCCTGGCGTCCGTCGCCGCACGCGCTCCTCCGCCTACAACTGATTTACCTCTCTCCCTCCTACGCTACCGTCCTTACTCCGTCCTCCCCCACCCTCCCTCTTCCTCCCCTGCCATGCCTGTTTACAGTTCTCCCCGTTCCACACCAGACACACCGGGTAGCTTCTCTCTCTCTTCTCATCTCTCTCTCTCTATCTCTCTATATCTCTCTCTCTGTGTCTCTGTGTCTCTGTCTCTATCTTGTCTCTCTCTCTCTCTCTCTCCTCTCCCTCCTCCCTCTCTTCTCCCTATCTTTTTTATCTCTCTGGGGCTCTGTATCTCTCTTCTCTCTACTCTCTCTCTCCCTCTCTCTATCTCTCCCTCGCGCTCTCTCTCTTCTCCCTCTCTCTCTCTCTCTCTCACTCTCTATCACTCCTCTCTACCCTCTATTCCTCCCTCTTCTTCTACTCTCTTCTCTCTCTCTCTCTCTCCCATCTCTATCTCATTCTCTCTCTCTTCTCTCTCTCTCTCTATGGCTGGATTGGGGAGAATGGTGAACTAGGTAGATCTTACGTGATATGGGTGTGCGTGTATTTTATGGAAGGGCTAACGGGTGTCTGTAGTAGTAGGGGAAGAAGCGGGGGGTGGGTCGGGGGGGGGGTTAAGATCGAGGGTGACTGTGTGTGTTGTGGTGTGGGCTGTGTGTGTGTGTGTGTGTGTGTGTTGTGATATTAGACTGAGACTGAGGGCTCCTTTTTTGGTTTATAGACACAACTTTGGAACTAATAGGACGAATGATCATGATTTATAGTGTTTAGACTACGTTGGATCTGAGCTCGTTTTCCCCTATACTTTGTAAATTATGTCTTCTGTTATTCACGTGGTCCATGAACATATCTCGCAAAATGATTTGTAAATCGTTTTTGTCCAAGCATTCTACTGGACATAGTTTTTACAGACTTTGGGTATGGCGTATCTTTTGATGGCTGATCTCTTAATTTCAAGTTTCGTCTGTATCTGGGGTGCAGATGCCGATGAAATGTGTTTTCATCTGTGACCACACCGGACCTCAAGCTGAGAATTATCGTCTCCTCTTATGCTACTTCTGTCCCTTTCCATCTGTAGACTCGTGTGCTCCCATGAAATAAACACAGTTTTGCTTGTTTATAATTGCATAATTTCTAAGTCGGTAGTTTTCAGTTATTTTGTGCAAAAAGTATAGTCTTGAAATGACGACTTTTTGTTGTTTGGTGGTGGGGTGAGGGTTGTGGGTGGTCGTGATGTGGTGTTTGTTTTACTTTGTTTTTGTTTCCAGAGTGTTTGTATAGTTCGTTCTACCGATTCGAAGGTGGGGATAGATTCTTTTTTTCTTTGTTTTTTTTCAGATATCACGACCATTCAAAATTTATGGAGAACATTTCGGGTGAATTCTAGCGTCGAAGTGTCTCATTTCTGTATATTTGAAGAATGACCTTGACTGCAGGCTGTTTGTTTCGGCAGAACGTGTTGTCTGCTTGTGTTTGTCAGGAACCAGTGTATGGCATGTTTTAGTGTTTGCTGGCTGATAGGAAAATGATCATGCTTCACAGCACATAACGCATGTTGGGGCATATAACACTTTTTTGTTTGTTTGTCGATCCTAAACAGTTCTTGTCCAAATTTGAAAGCAGGTTTTTTCCCATGAGGAACAACATAGAGTGGGGTTTGTGTGGTGTGTATATGTGTTGTGTTGTTGCGTTTGTGTGTGTGTATGTGTGTGTGTGTGTGTGTGTGGTGTGCTGTGTGTGTGGGTGTGTGTGTGTGTGTGTGTGTGTGTGGTGTGTGAATGTGTGTGTGTGTGTGTGTGGTGTGTGATGTGTGTGTTTGTGTGTGTGTGTGTGTGTTCGTTGTGGAAATGACTATTTTTTCCTTGATCGATTCTTTGAGGGATGGAAGTGGTGGACGTTGGAAGAATTTGCATAATCAACAAAAACAAAATTGAGTGCCTGTCGTGCTTCGTTTAAATGTGTTGTGAATCGTCATTTCCCTTGTGTCAAGAAGTAACACATCAACGAACTAGAAACACACATCATCAACAACAGTAAACCCCCACACAGATTGTCCAGACCCACAAAATGGAAATACATCAGTTAATTCCTTTACTGCATCGGGTCAGAGGGCAACACAAGTTATTGAGGCATGTGGAAGCCTCAAAAATACCTATCTTGTAACAAAGTGGGGGTCTAAGACATCCTTGAAACGCTCGGACAGCAAAAGGTCTTCATAGGCGCGAACTCTTCTCATGACAAGTGTTCTGTCCACGGGCTCCAGTTTCACTTATAAGGGGTGGGGGGTGTGGGGGGGGGGGGGGTATTATATCCCAACTCGAACGTTTATTTTGATGAGTGTTGAAGTTTTGTAAGGGGTAGCACAGTAGTTGTGAGCATGTCTTGTCTATGAGTTTACGAAACTCAGTGCGAATAATTTGGAATGATCTTTGATTTTCATTTACTTAGTTATATTTTTTTATTTATCTGTGTGTTTACCTTGTTGTTTATGTATCTGTGCTGTTTACAATGTGGTTATTTTATGGGTGTTTTACCTTGTTGATTTATTTATTTATTGTTACATTTCATTAATCTTTTACAACGTTTTGCTAAAGAAGAAAAAATGCGACGAGATTAAATAATGTGGAAACAAATCTCTCCCATCACCACCATTTCACTTAGCTATCACCTACTATTCTCCCCCCCCCACCTCCTCTCTCTCTCTCTTCTCCTCTTCTCTCTCTCTCTCATCTCTCTCTCTCTCTTATCTCATATCTCTCTCTTTCTCTCTCTCTCTCTTTGCACCTCCTCCCCTCTCTCTCCCGCTCTACCAATATTGTTGACTAAAATGTTGAATAAGCATTGCTTAGCCTTTACCATCTATCCTGAAACATGCTCCGATGTTTTTCCTATATATATATATATATATATATTTATATATATATTATATATATATTAATCAGCCCCCTCCCACACACTCTTATATTATAATGCCTTGGGGACCTATTATGCAGAGATGGAAAGGGACTGATCCAATACAGATACACACTGCAAGGAAAGGAATGACAGCCAAAATCTTGTCAAACAGAGTGTGTTGGATATATTAACTAGCTGAGAGAATGAGCTAATAGTCTGTTATTGTTCTACCCAATGAGCCTGATCAACTAGTCTATCATAATTTTTAAGAATCATCAGCATACAAACGGTGTCATAAAACGACCATTTTGTTTTCAGTCTACCCAATTGTCAGTTTCAGTTTCAGTTTCCATCACAGAGGGTGTTTACTGAGTGCGGACTGGTCCATGAACGCTACACACCCACTAACAGCCAAGTTGGACACCAACCCGGCGCATTGTTGTAATCAAAGCTGCATGGTCAAATGAATTTAGTGACTAAGTTAAGAGAAATTAACATGAAGAGGGTCTCGGTCCAGGTCAGTCGTCCATCATACACGCATCTCAATGACGACCAATATTAATGAATGAATGAATAAATTCAATAGAGAAGCAAATTTATAAATGAATAAAATAAACAGACAACTCAATAACTAAATCAATAAATGAAAATACGTAAAAAACTGTATTGCGCCCCCGAATTAGAGAACGTTAGTGACTGCTCTTTCTTCGTGGACATTGTATCTGATTGCTGTTTCATCTTGCCTGAGGAAGCACATGAGAGGTCGAAACGCGCGGTATGTTTTGCCTGTTGTTTTGTTTGTCCATACTAAGCGGCGAAGTTCCTTAAAATTACTTGCTTAAAAAATGGTTTCATTTTGAAACGAAATAGTATAAATAAAATAAGGAGATAAATAAAGTGTTACACTTCCCCATCACTTGCTTCCCTCAAACATACCCACAAACCCTCTGCTAACCCCCAGCCCAACCCCCACCCCCACCTTCTTTTTTTTTTTTTTTTGGCAACATATGGATCAAACACGTCCGACTGACGCAGGATCGGGGCGAAAAGAGCGAGATTAGGGGAGAAGAGGGGTGGTGTGATGAGATGGGAAGGGCGGGGGGAGGAGGGAGGGAGGGATGAAGGTGAGGGGGGGGTGGAGAGGAAGGCGTGGGGGGGGGGGGGAGGGGGAAGGGGTGGGCCATGCACAGGTGCGTCAGCGGAGCGAGAAGTCGCACATGGACGATCGATGTGTTGACGTCTGAGTGAGAGAATTCCGTCTTCCATACCGCCCCCCCACCCCCCACCTCAATTCCTCTCCCCAGCTACCTCATCCCCAACCCCACCCCCAGCCCATCCCCTACGACCTCACTGCCACTGTATCATCAGTGGGCTAGGACACAGATCGAAAAACCTCGGGACCTCCATGGAAGTGGGTTGAGAGTGAGAGAGAGAGAAGGGGGAGGTGTGTGTCGTGCTGTGTGTGTGTTTGGGGGGGGGGGGTGGGCGGGAGGGCGGAGGAGAGGGGAAGGAGGAGGAGAAGCTAGGGGGGGGGGACGGAGAGACTTGGGCGAAGGGTGGTGGAGGCGTCCGATCGGGAGGGGACTGCCTGTGGCAGTTGTTCCGTGAAAGTCAATTTGTTTTTAACAAAGATTCCCCTGGAACTCTGTTTAAAAAACAAAAAATGACTTGGAAATAGATAAAACCACGCGCTGCGCAGATATCACCGAAGTGATCATGGTGTTCGAAGTCAGTGTCTAACAACTGTCCGCTTGGAGTGTTTGGGTTTGATTTCTAGTCTCTGGTCTCTTTCTTTTCCTCTGTCTCTGCCCTCTGTCTGTCTGTCTGTCTGTTGTCTGTCTTCTCTCTCTCTCTCTCTGTCTGTCTGTCTGTCTGTCTGTCTGTCTGTCTGTCTGTCTGTCTCTCTCTCTCTCTCTCTCTCTCTCCTCTCTCTCTCTCTCTCTCTCTCGGGCTGGCTGGATGACTGTTTCCCAACTTTTGAGTTTGTGTGTGTGTGTGTGTGTGTGTGTGTGTGCTGTTGATTGTTGTTGCTGTTGTTGTTGTTTTGTCTTAATTTAAACGTCTATAGACATGGTGATATTAGACGGTGTGTGTGTGTGATGTGTGTGTGTGTGTGTGTTTGTGTGTCGTTGTGTGTGTGTGTAGTGTGTGTGACGTTGCGTGCGTGCGTGAGTTGACTGTGTGTGTGTGTGTGTATGTGTGTGTGTGTGTGTGTGTGTGTGTGTGTGTGTGTGTGTGTGTGTGATCTCTAAAATCTCCCTCTTATTCTTTTCATCTTTCTCTCTCTCTCTCTCTCTCTCCTATCTCTCTCTCTCATCATCTCTCTCTATTCTCTCTCTTCAGTTCTTTTCCGTTAGGTGCAGTCGTCGGTAGCAAGCAAACAGCAACTGTAGCAGGTGCAGGCCAGTGACTTGGTAGAAGTAAGCGTTGCAATAAGGCGCAGTAAGCTGCAACAGTAAATTTCAGTATCACTGACAATACATCCATCATCATTCATCGTCCTCATACCTTCACCATCACCATCACCATCACAATCCACCATCTATCACCATCATCATCACCATACCATCGTCATCACCATCCTCATCTCAATCCCTCATCATCCTTCATCATCATCATCATCTTCCATCACCATCATCTTCAACACCATCAACATCCAATCACCATCATCATCATCATCATTCATCATCATCACTTCACCGTCCTCATCACCATCATCATCGTCATCACAATAACAGTCTTCATCACCATCATCATCACTCACATTCTATCACCATCACCTTCATCATCCTCAGCATCATCCTCATCCTCATCCTTATCCTCCTCCTCATCATCGGTCACCATCATTACATCAATCACCACAATCCTCCTTCTCCCTCTCCCTCATCCTCCTCTCATCTTCGTTATCTTAACCCATCATAACATGATTACACCACCACATATCCTCTCATCCTCCTCCTCCTCATCCTCCTCTCCCCTCATTCATCATCTTCATCATATCATCATAACCATCTTCATTCATGATTACCAACCACCACAATCCTCCTCCTACTCCTCTCTCCTCAATCATCACAATTTGACTGTGCAGTATTATAGCAGCAGAAATCAACAAGAGCAGTATTCATCGCAATAGCAGCAACTGCAGCAGCACAAACCGCAGCAGCAGTAGCAGCATCAGGAAATTAAGCAGCGTCAATCGCCGCCAGGTGACTGATGAATCATTTCCATGGGTCTGTCTATGACGGGAAAATCGTGCGAACTCTGAGTGGGGATGACGACAATGCTGTGATGGTCTCTCTCGCCATCAAAAA
Organism: Conus ventricosus; assembly: GCA_018398815.1. Lineage (NCBI taxonomy): Eukaryota > Metazoa > Mollusca > Gastropoda > Neogastropoda > Conidae > Conus > Conus ventricosus. The sequence goes on along the minus strand of CM031595.1, from coordinate 16,830,175 downwards.
ACTCATCTCTCTCTATCTATCTCACTCCTCTCTCTCTCTCTCCTCATCTCTCTCTCTCTCTCTCTCCTCTCCTCCTCCATCATATCTCTGTCTGTCTTGTCTCCTATCATGTCTCTCTGTCTCCCTCCAGTTTTTCTTCTGTCTGTCTCTCCGTCTCTGTCTCTGTCTCTTATCGTCTCTCTCTGTCTCCCTGTCTCTGGTCTGTCTCTGTTCTCTGTCTCGTCTCTCTCTCTCTCTATCGCTACCTTCTCACTTCTCTCTGTCTGTCTCTGGTTGTATGTGTTATGTGTGTCTCTCTATCTGTGTTTTCTCAGTTGTCTGTCTGTCTTGTCTCTCTCTCTCTCTTTCTCTACTCTATCTGTCTTCTGTCAGTCTGTCTGTCATATCTCTGTCTATGGTTCTGTCTCTCTCTCTGTGTCTGTCTGTTCTCCTAATCTCACTCGCTATCTCTTCCTCTCTCTATCCATCTCTCTCTCTCTTCCCTCTCCCCTCTCTCTATTCCTCTTTCTCTCTCTCTCTCTCTCTCCCTCTCTCCCTCTCTCTCTCTCTTTTTCTTATTTCCCCCTCCCTCCTCTCTCTCTCCCTCTCTCTCTCGCTCTCTCTTCTCTCTTACCTCTTCTCTCCCTCTCCCCTCTCTCTCATCTCTCTCTCAATCTCTCTCTCTCTCCACTCTCTCTCTCTCTCTCTCTCTCTATCTCTCTCTCGATCTCCCTCTCTCATCTCCCTCTCTCTCCTCTATCCCTCCCTCCTATCTCTTCTCTCTCCCTTCTCTCTCTGTTTGACCACGAAAGGTGGGAATGGACGGCAGGGAGGAGACAGAAGACAGGACAGACAGACTGACAGACAGACTGACAGGACAGACAGAGACAGCGGCAGAGAGACGAGAAAGGTATTGTTGAAGAGTGAAGGTGAGGGTTGATGATGTGGCGAGAGACAGGAGCGAACCGAGTAGATTGGAGGTGGGGTATGAAACGGGGAAACAGAGGGGGGAGGGGGGATACAGGGGTGTCTGCAGGAGGAGGAAGAGAAACAGGGGTGTGGGGAGGGGAAGAGAGCAAGGAGGCGGGAAAGGAGGCAAGGAAAGGAAGGGGGTGGGGGGGGGGGGTGGGGGGGCAGGGGGGGATGGGGCAGGGTGGGGGATAGGGAACTGGGAAGATGTTGCGACCCAGGGCGGAAGGGAGACGCGGCGAAGTGGAGAGAGAGATTGATGAGGAGAGAGGAGAGAAGGAGACGAGAGGTGAGGAGAGAGAGAGAGAGAGATGGAGCAAGAATGAGGAAGCGAGAGACAGAGACTAACAGCAGAAGAGAGAGAGAGAGAGAGACGTGCAAGAGAGAGAGAGGAGAGACAGAGTAAAAACATGAGAGAGAGAGAGAGAGAGAGAGCAGCAGAGAGAGCGAGAGACTGAGGACAAACAGAGGAGAGTTGGAGTGCAAGAGAGAGCGAGAGACAGAGACAACAGAGAGAGAGAGAGAGAGAAAGCAGAGGAGAGAGAGAGGAGAGCATGGGCGGGGAACCTCAACTCATCAGCTTGTTAGCGGACCAGGACGGCGAAGCCTGGGGCAAGGATGGCGGAAAAGGGGGAGAGGTGAGGTAAGTGGGGGTGGGGGTGGGGGGGGGTGGGAAGCGGGGGTTGGCGGAAGGGAGACGGTTAGTAGAGGAAGAGGTGGTAGTGTGAAGGGTAGGTGGGATGTTAGCGTGTGAAAGGAGAAGGTGGGGGGGGGGACGGGGGGGCCAGGTTGTTAGGATGAGATCTTAGTGGGGGCGTTTATGTTTTCGTTGTTTTTTTGTTTTAATTTACTTGGTGAGAAAAACGCAAATTCTGTGAGAGAGAGGTGCGGCGAATTTCGATCAAACCTAGGATCGTTCATACTGGTCTGGAGTCTCTCCATCTGGAAAGGCTTCCCTCACCGTCCCCCCTCCAAACCACTTCACCCTACATCCCCGCCTCCCCGGCTCCCCGCTCTTCCATCACAATACACACCAGCCCAACATTGCCACCCCCCACCCCCCCCCACAATACTATCTCACCTAACTAATCTTTTACCCCAATCTTTTCCTTTTGGGTATTGATTCTGAACCACAGTGTTTTGGGTGGTGAGTTTTGTTTGGTTGTTGTTTGGTTGGTGGTGGTTTTTTTTTCGTAGCTCTCTCTCTTATATCTCTTCTCTCTCTATCTCTCTCTCTCCTCTCATCTCTCTATCTCTCTCTCTCTCTCTTACTCTGCACCCCCACCCCCCTTGGTGCATTGCACGATTGTAGTTTTTATTTGATAGCATTTTCTTTTAAAAATTTTTTCTCATTTCAACATTCACATAAGATTCTTGTCTTGATCTTTCTTATAAGTGCATTCAATTTACTAAAACCAGCAGTGCTTGTTTCTTCTTTTCTTGATGATAAAATCTGTTCGTACTGTTGGTCTGTTCTGAAGTAATATCTTCTATGCTCATCCCATGCATTCATACCTGAATGGATTATTTTTAATTGTTCATGCTTTGTGCATAGCAGTGGCTCGGGGCTTTACTAAGAATTATTGTTTTGTTCCTTTATCCGTTTGTATGGTCCTCTCTGTGTGCAGAATGTGGTGGTGTTCTTATTGACGTTGCTGTTGTTGGTGCTGCTGCTGCTGCTGCTGTGCTGACTGCTGCTGCTGCTGCTTGCTGATTGCCAGTTATCAATGATAATAGGTGCAAAGTGTTGTTGTCTTTGGACAGATTAAACTGGTATTCCTTCATCATACCAGTTAATGTGTTCTGTTTTTCGAGACCAGCGTTTATACGGATCCACTTTCACAATGACGAGACTCAAACAGGATGATAGGGGAAAACTGGGGAAAAACATGTAGAGCTAAGAAGAGGTTCATTTCACATTGACTGGAACAATTCAGAGGCGGACCCCATGTCTGCTGGTCTGTTTGGTTGTTTGTTTGTTTGTTTTCAGAAGAGGGGCAGGAGCTTCGTGAGGAGATGGATGGGGGTGGGTTTATGTCTGTTTTCTACTTTGTTTTGATTACAATCTCAATTAAAGCACCTTTTCCGTAGCGCCCAGTTTGTTCATCTGCGGGTGCACTTCCTCCGCTGTGTTCGTGTGGAGCAGTGGTTCGTGCTGCACTATACCACACTTCTCACCACACTGCTCTATGCTGTGATAAACATGGACAGTTGACCAGCGTCAAGCCAGGACATGACCCTTCCACACCATTTTGCCCCAGAAAAGACTCATGAGGCATCAAGTGGCAAGCACGATTCCGGACACTGAGAGTGCTCACTTGTTCTGGCCTGCCTAGCTTCTTCACCATCCTGATGCAGTCACAGCTTCGCTGGGCAGGTCACGTAGTTCGCATGCCAGACCGCTGGCTGCCAAAGAAACTGTTGTTTGGCGAACTGCTACAGGGCAAACGCTCTCATGGAGGCCAGAGGAAGCGTTTCAAAGACAGCCTCAAGTCCTCCCTGAAGGCCCTCAACATCAGCCACACAACATGGGAGCAGACTGCCCAGGACAGAGACGGGTGGCGATCAGCTGTCCGCAAAGATGCAGAGACCTGTGAAAGCAACAGGACTGCTGCAGCTGAGCAGCGCAGGATGATCAGGAAGACCAGTGTCAACAGATTTCCAACTGCTGCCACCATCCCCTGTCCGTACTGTGACAATCTTTCCGGGCGCAGATCAGCCTGACCAGCCATCTACGCATTCACCCCCGATCCCAGGATGACTAGATGGTCTTCGTCGTCTCGACGGACAACAAACAAAACATACCACAGCAAAGATCGATGAGTTTCAGACCGAGGCTCTAAGCACCCAAAATGGCTTGACGTAGCCAGATGTCTTCGTGCAAAATTATTTAACCACTTCACGTTTTTGTTATAAACCACTACGGTCACTGTCATGCAAAGAAATACTACCTTTGAAATGTTTCAATGTGTTTCAAGTTTTCTGTTCACATAGATCTCTATGTTCTGATGACTCTTCCATCAGCTTATGAATACCAACTTCAGATGCAAATCTATATATCATAAATCAGTGGAGACTACAGATCATTGTACCACTTGCATCAAATAGCATTCTGGTTTTCTTTTCAAATTGAAGATGGTGAAGATAGGGAACAGTTATGTATACGTAACAACGTTGAAATGTGAGTACATGGGTAATGAGGGGGAGAAGGTTATCCCCGAATACTTTGCAAAGTAACACAAGAACATCCCGGGAAGTGAGAGGTGGGGTGGTTTTGTTTGTTTGTTTGTTTTTTGTTTGTTTGTTTGTTTTGCTTACATTTCAGCAGCGTTGCCCCCACTCCCACCCCACACCTCTTCCATAACTGGCAATCCATCAGGAGCAATCAGAATCCGGTCATCACAAGGCACCCAGCAGAGGACACCCTGCACTGCCGAGTGGCTTCAGCTACATTCAGTGGTGCCTGTTCTGGACCAATTCATCACCTGCATCATCTACTAAGCTGCGTACTGTGGCCAACAGTTGCTTCACGTTGGAGTAAACGTGAGCGTCCCCTTCCGAAACGTGCCACTAGGTTCATCCGAAAACACTCCGTATGAATTTGCCGATACTGATGGTTTAAATAACTTTTATTTCAGAAGCAAATAAACAGAATACCTCCATAATTAACATGACGAATGAGCAACAACAAGCCCTAGGTTTATGCTGTGCTCAAATATACATGTACAATATATTGGCGGTTAAATACATTCACAATATACTAAGCATTTCACTTCGTGCTTGGGATTTTTTGTAAGGACACACTGAAAAAGAAAAAACAAAAA
>CM031595.1:16802903-16820403 GCA_018398815.1 Conus ventricosus | reverse complement strand
TTCAATCTGTTTACTGTCTTGTTCTAATCCCCAGACTTCAGCTGCGTATGTTAGGATAGGCTGAATTTGTGCATCGAAAAGCTTCCAAAATAAATTTATATCAATAGGTGTTTAGTCTTCTTAATGATTTCATAATTTCCATCACTCCTTTTTTTGCCTTTCTGCAAACATCAGACAGAGCACTGCTAACACTCAACTTTGTGGTAAAAGCCATCCCTAAGTATTTGTACGAGTTAGTTACCTTTACTTCTTCATTTCCATTAAAACCATCTTTGAGAGAGAGAGAGAGAGAGAGAGAGAGCAGACAAAAAAGAAGAAGAAAAAGAAGAAGAAGAAGAAGAAGAAGAGAAGAGAAGAAGAAGAAGAAGAGAAAGAAGAAGAAGAAGAAGAGCAAGAAGAACTAGAACAAGAGCCAAAGAACAAGGGAAGAACACAAAGAAGACAAGAACTATCAATTTAAAAAGCAGTCACTGTAAAAGTTCATCTGTCAAATGCATAGCAAAGCAAACCTCTCATTTACTTGTATACACTTGAGAGGATTTCAGCTTCAATGCCAAGGTGATTTTGAGAGGATGATCTTCTCCCCGAAGTGCTCTGTGTATCCAAGAGATTTTTTTTTTTCTTCTTTTTTTTTTCCTTTTTTGTTTTTTTGTTTTTTTTTTACTTCTGTATCCTTGAAGTTGTCGCCATCTGTCGGTCCACTCGGATTTGATGAGCTAGCGGTGTGGGTGTGGGCGAGTTATGGAGGGGAAGAGGAAGACGAAGCGGAAGACGGTTATGTGCGGCAGCAGTGGTGGAAGAGGTCGCCCACGCTTCACATCATTTGGTCGACGTTAATTGTGTCTACTACTGTGAAAGATTGCTGAAAGAGAGAGAGAGAGAGAGAGAGAGAGAGAGAGAGGAGAAAAGATGAAGAGGAGAGAGAGAGAGGGGACCGACTGACAAGACAGACAGCCAGGCAGAGAGACCGACAGACAGAGAGAAGAGACAGAGAGAGAGAGAGAAGAGAGGAGGAGAAGAGGAAGAGAGACACACAGACAGACAGGACGGAGAGACAGACAGACAGACACATAGACGGACTGACTGACAGGCAGACAGACAGACAAACAGAGAGAGACAGATGCAGAGAGGCAGGTGAGGGGGGTTGTGTGTGTGTGTGTGTGTGTGTGTGTGTGTGTGTGTGTGTGTGTGCGGCGCGTGTGTGTGTTTCAGTGTGTGCTTGTGTTTGTGTGTATGTATTTGTGTGTGTGTGTGGTGTGTGTGTGTGTGTGTGTGTGTCGCTCACGCGTGTGTTTCATTTGTGTTTTGTGTCCGGATATCAAGCAATACATATGTTTGCTTTCCTTCTGCATTTGCCCCCTAAATGAGGGTTTAGAATATTCCATTATAATGCAAAAAAACAAAGAACCAGACACAAATGCAGACACAGACATGTTTAACCATTTAAAGCAAAACAAATAAGCAACACGCATCAAAACTATTGTCATCTAACATTCCTGACCAGAGAGAGAGAGAGAGAGAGAGAGAAGAGAGAGAGAGAGACAAGACAGAGACAGAGACAGAGAGACAGAGAGAGACAGAGAGAGACACAACAGACAGACAGACAGACAGACAGACAGACAGACAGACTGATAAACACACTCACAATGTCGTTTTCACATATTGCATGATTCGCATGGCAATGAAAGAAGCTTGTTAAATCTATTCTCTTACATTTATGCGTTTAATCAGGGAAATTGAGGTTCCAAACTTAAGCGCCTCGGCGATTGGATTTGACTCGTTCGAACAAAAGTTTCTTTATTACATGTTCTATCCCATTTATCATTACGCTATCATCACTTTTGACTGGATATGTCATCAGACACGAACTTCAGTCTGAGTATGGCGAACTGATAAAAAAGGAAAAATGCATGAATTTTTTTTTATTTCTAATTACACACACACACGACACACATCACACACACACACCACACACAGCACACACACACAGACGCACACACACACACACCACACACACACACACACACACAACACACACACACAAACACACACACACAACACACACACACACACAACACACACACACACACACACACACACACACCACACACGCACACACGCACAGCACGCACGCACGCACGCACGCACACACACACACACACACACACACACACACACACACACACAACACACGCACACACACACACACTCACTCACACACAACACACGCATGCACGCACACACACACACACACACACACACACACACACACACACACACACACACACACACACACACACACACACACACACACACACACACACATATACGCACGCATGCATGCACGCACAGGCACAGACACACACACGCGCGCGCGCGCGCAGACAGACAGACAGACAGAGAGACAGAACAGACAGACAGACAGACGAGGCAGAGGCAGAGGCAGAGGCAGACAGACAGACAGATGGGCAGATGGACGGAGGGGCTGATAGACAGTGACAGACAGACAGCCAAAGACAGACAGTCAGACAGACAGACTGACTGACACAGAAAGAAGGAGAGAGAGAGGGGGAGAGACAAACAGACAGACAGACAGACAGACAGGCACACAGACACAGACACAAAGATAAAGACAAAGACAGACACAGAGAGACTGTCAGAGAAAGTTTATCGGGCGACGTATTCAGATCCAACTCCATTGATCAATCCGAGAGAGACAGGGAAGAGAAAAGAGAGCCAGAAACAATTCCATTGCTTACTACGAGAACCCAGAATAGCTTCTGAGTCAGCTCTCCGAAGCCGAGTGGGCGGAGAAAAAGATCGAGGTATATTCCAACACTTCGTCTTCTTCTTCTTCACACCCCAACCTTTCAACTGCTCTCAACACAACACAGCGACCGACTAGGCGTTCATCAGACAGATGCTTGCATGTTTGGGGAAAGAAAACAAAAAACAAAAACAAAAAAAAAACAAAAAAAAACAACCAACCCTCAACCGACGAAAAACCACATTCGCCAACAATTCCTTTTCCAAACACGCGCCTACACACACGCGGACACGCAAAAAAATGGGCTGCATGATTTCACCAAGCCGCTTTGGTGCAGTGGTGGTTGTGTGCCGTGCGGCTGAGGGATGGGGGGAGGGAGGTCGAGGGTTCGATTCCCATCAGAGACATTATATTACTGGGGTTTTTTTTTTTTGTTTTGTTTTTTTGCCTCGACCTGGAGCTATCCGAATAGAGTGTGCAGTGGCAGACCGGAGAGAGAGAGAGAGAGAGAGAGAGAGAGGAGAGAGAGAGAGAGAGAGAGAGAGAGAGTGAGAGAGAGAGAGAGAGAGAGAGTAGAGAGAGTGATTTTACACACACACACATCTCTCTCTCTCTCTTCTCTCTCTCTCTCTCTCTCTCTCTCTCTCTCTCTCACGCACGCGCACACACACACACACCACACACACACCACACACACACACCACACACACACACACACACACACACACAGAGCACACACACGCGCGGCGGCGTACGCACGTACACACACACACACACACACACACACACCACACATACACACACACACACACACACACACACACACACACACACACACACACACACACACACACACAACACCCTTCCGCCTCTCCCCACACAGACACACAGACACACACACGCACACACGCACACACGCACACACACACGCACACCCCACAACACACACACACACACACACACACAACACACACACACACACACACACACTTGATGGCCTCCAAATGCACCATCAGCTTGCTGACGCTCTCAAGCTCTTTCCCTGGAAAACCTCACCCATGCAAGTTCCACTCAGTGGAATGAATGCCGTGTGAGGAATCGACCACAAAGGGTGGAGCAAAACACATCACAGAGCCAGACTCCATGAATTCTCCAAACAGTCAACCCTCCTTGAAGGCAATGACGGCCTCTCTCAATGCTTTACTCTTGTAGTGAAATGTAACTGTGTGGAGATTATGGCGTGTCCGGATGGGGACTGATTGTGGAATCCTGTCTCTAAGTCATGTTCCTTCGCCCCCCAGGCCCTAAGCCCCCATTTCTCTCTGCCTCTCTGTCTTGTCTCTGTCTTTGTCTCTCTGTCTCTGTTTGTCTGTCTGTCTGTCTGTCTGTCTCTCTCCTCTCTCTCTCTCTCTCTCTCTCTCTCTCTCCTCTCTCTCTCTCTCTCTCTTTCTCTCTCTTACACACACACACACACACACAGACACACGCACGCACGCACGCACGCCTGCACACACACACACACACACACACACACACACACACACACACACACACACACAACACACACACACAAGCACACACACACACACACACGCGCGCGCCGCGTGCGCGCACACACACACACACACACAACACACAACACACACAACCCCACACACACACGCACGCGACCGGCGCGCGCGCGCGCGCGCGCGCGCGCGCGCGCACACACAAAACGCACATGCGCGTGTGCCCTCGCGAGCTAGGCACGCACGCCTACAGACACACTCAGAAGCATACTCATTTACCTCCCAAGTATCACACAGGGGCGCGCGCGCGCATCCTCACACACACACACACACCAACACACACACCACACACACACACACACACCACACACACCACTCCTCCTCTCTCTCTCTCCCTCTCTCTCTCGCTCTCTCTCTCTCTCTCTCGCAACACACAACACACACACACACACACACACACACACACACACACACAACACGCACGCACGCACGCACGCACGCACGCACGCCACGCACGCACGCACGCACGCACGCACGCACACACACACCACACACACACACACGCACATACACCAAACACACACACACACACACACACACACACACACACACACACACACCACACACACACACGCACACACGCACGCACATACACCAAACACACACACACACACACACAACACACACACACACACACACCACACACCGTGACAGGTGATTGAGCAATGCCATGTGGGTCTGTCCCCAATTATCATCGCCCACACAGTACTGCAAAGGACTGACAACCAACACATCTGACCCCCAGACAGTGACATTGGGAATGATTTCAATCCACCAATCAAACGGCGTTACTATATTTAGGGCATCAAGAATAATGGCGGCACGAAATTGAAACAGATTTCCAAGATGCAGGGCTGCACTGTAACGTTAGCGTCGTGGACTGCTGGTTGGAAGGTTGCCGGTTCGATTCCATTCAGAGCGGTTTTTTTTCTTTTTCTCCCGACCGGCTCCGAACCAGAGTTGAATGGCTCAGCTGTGAAGACTGGAACCACACACAGTCGAGTTTCATCCCCTTAATGGATGCTTTCTGTGGGAATTTCTCAAATTTCCTTACCAACACCGCAGGTGTCTGTTTATCTCGGACCTGATGGAGGCTGGAATATATCATAAAGTAAGCGTAAAGCTACAGCTCTGCCATAAAGTCTCAGACCAGAATAGAAGGCCTCGCCTTCATCTTCGTCATCCAATATCGGTCTGCATTAAATAAATAAATAAATTCAAAAAGTCTCCAATTCTGTGGCCCTTCATGCTCTGATCTGATGGTGACCTCAGTTTCAATCAGATCCCCAGGTCTGTGCTGCTGGTGAGTTCTTGACGAGGTTGACGGTATGGACGAGTTCATGGGGCCTGTCTTGGGACGGTCGTGGTGGCGCCTTCTGAGGGGAGACGCCCACACTCACTCTGGCTTCGTGACTTGGCAATGATTGTCGTCAGACAGAGGCATTGTAGGTCGTGCTGTGCGTATGTTGGATCAGATTAGGCACCACAACAAGATCTCCGAAGGGACTCGGTGGCAGTGCGGTATTTCCTCTGACTGGTGGCCACATGGTGACTGGTTATCACTTGCTCCCTGTGGATTTGTTGGTGCCGGGGCTGCGACGGGACACAACCAGAATGTGGCTGTGGACGGGGAGTCGGAATGGACGGCGTGAGGTAGGGCCACTGAAGTGGCACGGAGGATAAGAAAACAACGACAACAGAGAGAGAGAGAGAGAAGGAAAGCAAAAAAGAAAGAAAGAAAGAAAGAAAAAGAAAGGGTAAAAAAGGAAAAGAAAGAAAGAAAGAACGAAAGAAAGAAAGAGAAGGAAAGAAAGAAAAAAAGAAAGGGTAAAAAAGGAAAGAAAGAAAGAAAGAAAGGAAGAAAGAAAAAGAAAAGAAAAATGAAAAGAAAGAAAGAAAGAAGGCAGAAAGAAGAAAAAAGAAAGAAAGAAAAGTAGAAAGACAGACAGAAAAACAGAAAGAAAGAAAGAGAGAAAGAAAAAGAACAAAAAAAAGATAGTAAGAATGAAACAAAGAAAAGGAAAGGAAAAAAGATATGAAGATAAAGAAAGAAAGAAAGACAGAAAGGATGAAAGAAACTAACAAGAACAAAAGAAAGAAACTAACATGGAACAAAAACAAGAAAAAAAAATCCTTTATGACCTTTAGACAATATTTATCTTGTCTGTGTGTTAGATGAAGCGGATTTCTAACGGAAAGAAGCTACTTATTTTAGAAACTAGACGGTGTAAAACTTCGTTTTTAATTTTTCATGCCTGTCTCTTTACTGAAACAAACATCAACATATACGATCGGAGTACAATTGCCGAATTCTGTACATTTTCTTGCAACTGGTCATGGAAGTGATTCGAATTCACCTGCTACATGGGAGCCACTGGTGGAGTTCCATTTAACTGCTGAACTGGGGGGGGGGGGGGGGGGGGGGGGGGGAGGGGGGGAGGAGGGGAGGAGCAGAGCGTGCAAATTGAAAGGTTAGAGACATTATTTGATGTTGACTTTAGAGGAGTCATTTCTTCCCCTGAGTCCACTGGCTTTTGACCCCCTGTGACACATCCCTTCAAAGTCAGAATTCGGGTTTACAGCAAAGGTCAAGGAGTAACAACAAAGTTTGAACAGATGAAAATCGCTCTGGCTCTGTAAAATAAAAATGTAATGCGTAAAAGATTATTTTATCCCGGAATTTGGCGTCAGTAAATTAGTTCAATGCCATATGTCTGCAAAAATAGCAGAATGACGCATGACTCGTGGGCTCCTTGTGTGTTTCTACGCCATTGGAAGGGCGCTAGGATTTTGGAGTGAAAAGTCCAGCAGACGACAGGAAAATGAAGGGTCATGTGGATCGTACTTGCACAGAAAAAGAAACGGACATAAGACCTGACTCAGAGCGGGTAAGTAGGGGGTAAAGGGTGGACTGTGTTGAATATGTTTTGGTATTGGCGACTTTCTGAAAAAAAAAAAAAGTAAAACACAGGCCAGCTTTGAGTGATAGAGAAAAGGGCGTTTGGGCCTAAACAAACCCGTGCCGGGACTTGTAATAAAAACGACAATCTCACGAACGTCTACACCCACCGCGAAAAGGGGGTTTAACTTGGCCCTATTATATAACTCCTCCGCTGCATTAAACGAAGGGCCCCCTTTTTGGGTTTTTGGGTTTGGGATTTAATTTTTTTTTAAATTTATACACTTTTGTTTGTGCCCTTGGTCGGCGGGACGGCAACAAAGACGTAACTACGACGGGAACCAAGCGAGGTTCGCGGGATTTTCCCCCGCATTTGAATTCAAATAAAAAAAAAGCGGATCGTCAATGTAGGGAAATTTTTCAAACCGCTTTTGAACTCCTTTCTTGTTTTTTCAAAAAAATCTGCATCTGTGCAGCAGACCGACAACACGAAGTGACAGAGAGACAGAGAGTTAGAAAATCGAAAACATCACACAACAACACCCCCACCCCGCGCGCGCGCGCGCGCGCGCACCCGCACAGCACGCACCACACATTCACACATGCACCACCACACACATACACGGTGCCGCGCGCGCGCAAACGCACAACACCCCCACGCACATACAACACATACAACAAAAATAGAAACAGAGACAGAAACAGAGAAAAACAACAGACAGACAGACAATAGCCCGATAGGCAGAGAGAGAGAGAAGAAAAAGGAGAGAGAGAGAGAGGAGAGAGAGAGAGGGGGACGGTTTATAAATAATTAAATTCAGTAGCTGTACACCTTATCTTAGGGGCGGAATTTATCGTCCACAAAAAAGATCAAGCTGCGTGTAACAAAATGATAACACAAGTACAAACACGCGTAGAACGCGGGTTGGGGCTACACCGCTTTTTTAAACCCCATGGAAAAACCAGTTTAACAACGAAAAAAGCACAATTTTTTCCACAAAAATATTTTGGAGAGAGAGAGAGAGAGAGGAGAGAGAGGAGGGGGAGAACCCCAACGTTTATTCGAAAAAAGGGCCCAGGCCCTTTTAAATGTGTGTGTGTCTGTGTGTGCGTGCTGCGTGCGTGCGTGTGTGTAAAAGGAGAAGAGGAGAGAGAGAGAGAGGAGAAAGAAAATGAACAAACGTAATTGAATAAGCAAAAACAGCTCACCGTTTTTCTTTCATCACTTGAACAAATGAATTTTTGGTAATAACCAGATCTTCAAACAAACAAACAAACAAACAAAGACACAAAAAAATTAAAAAAACAACATTTTTTTTGACCTAGGGTTTTGCGAAATATTGCATGAAATCTTCTGCGTAGTCCTAAATAAATTGACGTTTGAACACGTTTTATGTTCCAGTGCACGATTGATTCTCTTTTTTCTGTTTTGTCTGCGAGAACATTAAAAAGGTTCCGCTTTGGGATTTCAAATCGTTTTACAAAACGTTTTCTTTGAATGAATATTTTTTTCAAACGACAAAGCAAATGCAGGGGCCATTACCCTTTATTTTTCCCCCTCGATGTTTTCAGTTGTTCGCTTCACATCAACACCATGCCCCCCCCCCCACTCCAAACTCCACCACCACCACCACCACCACCCCACCTCTTCTCCTCTCTCTCTCTCCCCTTTCTCTCTCTCTCTCTCCCTCTCTCCTCCTCTCTAAAACCCTCTCCTCCTCCTCTCTCCTCTCTCTCTCCCTCTCTCTCTCTCTCTCTTCTCTCTCTCTTTTCCCTTTTTTCTCTCTTTTCATTGCAGTTTTTAAAATGTTTGAGAATAAGCCGTTTTTTGCTAGAAATAAAGACAAAGAAAAAGAAAAAAAATCGATTCGTTGTTTTAAAGGGAGATTTTTATTTTGAACTTTTGCACAACTTTAAATTTTGGGGGATAGTATTAAAGTAAAAACAATTCTTTTCAATTCACATTTCTTTTTGAGAGAGTTTAAATTTTTCTTTCATAGAATTTTCTTACTTTTTTTGTTTCAACTGAATCTGTGAATTTTTTTTCAAAAAGATGAAAAATAAAAACAAATTCAAATCACCATGTCATGTTCCACCCATTTTAAATTTTGTATTCCTTGCTCAATGATTTTGTTTCCTCCTTTTCTATTGAGTTTTTTTTGTTTGGGGAAAATTTGCTTCTTGGTCTTGCTGTTTTTTTTTCTGTTGCAAAACATTGCTACTGCCCCATTTTTTAAATACCTAGGGCCAAATCACATTCGACATCAAAATTTAATCTCTCTCTCTCTCTCTCTCCTCTCTCTCTCTCTCTCTCTCTCTCTCTCTCCCCCTCTTCTCCCGCTCATGTCGACCAAGCGTGACCACATTTAAAGTTTTTCCCATTTTATTTATCCGGCGTAGAATGTTCCCTTTTCAAATCTATACCTAAAGAATGTTGTTTGGTTGTTGACGTTTTGATTTGTGCGTACCTGTAAGTTTTTTTCTCTTCTTTATTATATTAAGTCCCGCTTCAGTAAAAGGCAGTCTTTCATCTAATAAAAAAAATTCAAGTAATTGGAATCTCTCCCCTCTCTCTCTCTCTCTCTCTCTCTCTCTCCCCTCCTCCTCTCTCCTCTCTCTGTCCCCCTTTTTTTCCCCCTCCCTGGCTCCTTTTCTCCTCTTCCTTTTTACTAGCTGTATCTTTTTTTTTAAACTTGTGTGCATGTCGTGTGTGCTGTGTTGATGTGTTGTGTGGTGTGGTAGTAGTGTGTGAGTAGTTGTGTGTGTCCTGGCCGCGCGCGCGCGCGCGCGTGTGATGTGTGTGTGTGTGGTGTGTGGTGTGTGTGGGGTGTGGTTGTGTGGATATTGTGTTGTAAGGTATTGGGAGGTGCCCGTCGTCGTGCGTTTTGTGCGTATGAGCCGCGCGCATGCGTGCGTGGGTTTTGAGTGGCGTGTGCGTGTGTGTCTGTCGTAGTGTGACTTTCAAGTCATAATACTACACAGATTAAAATAAAAAAACCAAAAGACCCTTCCAACCGAACAAACCTTGCTATCGACTGAACCCACCTTTGTGTAGCTGTCGTTCGCCCTTTACACTATAAACCCTTTACGGGCGGGCCATGTTTGAATTTATTCATTAGTTTTTAATGGCTGTTCGTCACAGAGGGTTTACAGCGGGTTAACTTAGTAAGGGGTTAGAGGAAGGGGGGGGGGTAGCTCCTCTGTCAATTTATTTTTTGCACCGCCCGTGGGGTCATCATCCCCTCAGTAAACCCTCACATAGGAATAGGTAGAGGGGAAACGGAGACCGGGGTGAAGATTGAAAGTTGCTGTCATTTTAATAACGGTGCAGGAATGTCTTTCAGGTTCTGTGCGTAAATGGGCTTTTTTTGCTTCGGTGTTGAAAAGTGGGATGTTTGGGGGGGGGGGGGGAACCTTCTGCCATGCCCGTGTTCGGCCTCATTTTTTTTGCTTTTGCTTCTGGTAAAGGCCACGTCCCCTGTTTGGGAGCCCTATTTATTTTTCCTTCGTCGTGGAGGGCAGCGAACCGGCCGGGAAACCCTTGCTGGGCGGAAAAAGGGGTCCCCTGAGCTTTGAAAGGGTCCATCCTTGGGGACCCAAAAACATTTTTCAGACTTGACGGGTCTCCGACCTCCCCCCGTTATTAAAAAAATTTTCATATTCAGGATGCAGGGGTTTTTCGACGAATATTTACGCTTTTTACAAAACCAAAAAACGCTCTCGCAAGGCCCCACGCACTCTGCACTCACACGGCCCGCACAAGGTGACGGGGAAACCAAAAACATTTTATTGAAAAAATCAACTTTTACAACTTGACTCCCAGCCCCCACCCTCCTACACAAAACAACTCTGTATCATACAACAATGTAAAAACATACAAAAAATTTCAAAATCGCACCCCGTTTTCATTTTTCTTTCTTACCCGGGAAAAACAATATTCCACTATTCGTTTTTCACACTTATAACCAAACGTCCAAACTTTTCCCCATTTCCTTGTTACGTCAGTTTTTCTCATCCCCCTGGACGACCACGAGCTGAAACTGCCACACCGTTTATTTCCCCCCATTGGCCCAAAACCCATTTGGGGACACTGGCAACGAAGCAAGTCGCACCCTCACACCGAGCTCCCGGACTCCACCGACTTCGCCCCCTCCACGGGAAAGGGGGTCCTGTCGGCCCCCTTTCCCCCAGGGCTTCTCTGGCGCAAACACCCCACCTTGCGCAGCTCCCGTCTAGGCCCCCGCAGACCGCTTCGTCACCGCCCCAACGGGACAATTTCTTCCCCGTCGCGCTCCGGCTACAGCACCCCCCCGTCTTCCCTCCCCACCCAGGGGAAACAAGGCACAGCAAACCTCTGCTTCACCTGTATTTTCTTTACCCTCAGCAAGGGGCGAGTTCACTTTCCCTTTAAATGACACACACTTTTTTGGTTTCCCCAAACCCTTAACTTTTTCAAAGAAAGAGAGAACCCGAGTTTAACTGGGTCAACCAATGGAATCACGGGCACACACACATCACACGATTTGTACCAATAAATCCCCAAGTTATTTTTATTCCACCAATGGAATCACTAGTCACCTACACATACACACACACCACAGCTGCTAGCGCCAACAAAGACTTGGGCACCCAGTGGTTAATGCATAACCTCCTATTCAAACTCATGTTCGATTCCCCCAGCAAACCCATTGAACTAACAGCCTGGACCTCTCTACCAGCCATGACTGATACTTCAAGTATTTACAAACCTCTATAGACAAAAAGGGCGCAAACCACTCAATAGGCCGCAGCCTTCCATTCATTCCTCAGAACAAGGACGACTGAATGGTCGCTGTACTCTGCCTGCAGGCTGACGTCACCTACCCGTGACGGTCACCTGACACGATCGCCTTCCTTTCAGGCCCACGGGAGAGCCCAGTGAATAGCCAGTGTTCAAAGTGGACACTCTTCTCTACCCAGGACTGGCAGGTCGCCAACTCCTTGTCACTATCCCTTGGACATGCGAAACACTTCCCAGTACTCACCTCCTTCAGTATACGACTGGGGGTATCCCCCCCTGGTGATGCCTGAATTCGCACACTTGAAGACCCAAGGAACGTGCTCTCAACAACAGCAAAACTACCCTTAATTTGCCTAAATGTTCGGGAACATTCGGCCGACTCATTACAGAGTCGTTCCAGACTCTTACTTCCTTCGTTGAGGTGGCGCATTTACTGTGGGCTTTGGGCTCTTCGTTGAGTGAAGCTTGCCAGTAGTTCTCTTCTGTCTTCACCCGCTGTTCTGGTATAATATATATAAATATATAAATATATATATATATATATATATATATATATATATAATATATATATGGTGTGTTGTATTTTCGTTGGGTTTGAGAGTTTGTACGCCAAGATGGGATTGGCATTTATTCGTCAGTACAAATTTAAGTGACATTGAGGTCATTTATTTTAAGTTGGATGTTAAGCAATGGCTCTGTTTGGGAGCTACTTGTATGCTTGACATATATATCTAGTTCTTCACGGGAGTCGGTCATATATTTGGATAAATGTTGGAGTCGGGATATTCCAGAAGCGATACTTCAAGGATTGAAGCAAATTTTTTTTTTTTTTTTTAAACATCAAGTCGGGTCCGAAACAGAACGAGTTGCCGCCGACTAACATCAGTCGACTGGCGGAGATTTCCGATGTGGCGCTCCCGCCATTGGTCCCGCTCCTTGTCTTGTTTATTTGTCTCTGTGGGTTTTTTTTTTATTAGTTTTTTTTTAATGTAAGTATTTTATAGATAATATGGAAGAATGAGTGAGTTTTATGGAATTTCATCTGGTATTAATTTAAAATGTAATGTGACCTTCCAAGAGTTTATTGCATTGCAATTTGTAATATGAATGAGACAATGTAATGTGAAATATGAGAATTATGAGAATTATAGTAAAGGAAAATAAGGAAAAGAGAAAAACAGCAATGATTCGGGAACAGGTGAAACCAAAAGAAAATAGTGATTGTGAAAGTTTATTCTTCTTTGAATTCTTTAAATTGTTTAAACTGTACGTACACAGTCCACACATGCCCTGCATTCACACTCATAATCTACAATCATCACGATTATGCGGCGAGGGACTGACATCCGCCGCAGGGCGTTTTTTTTTTCGTTTCTTCTTCTTGAGTGGAGATAGGCCAAAGTTGGGCGACCTGGAGGATGTTCCCGGAGGGGAGGATTCCGGAGCCGAACCTGAGGGGTGCTGGAGTCCGGCGCAGGAGGAGCGCAGCCAGTCTTGCTTCGGAGATTTAATCCGAGGAACACTCTTGGACAGTCTTCAACATATCAGTTATGTGGCAAGTGTGTATGGGCTGTGGATTTGTGTGCGTGCGCTAGTGTGATTTAATGTATCCTGTTATGCCCTGTTGGTTGTATAGTTTGTTTCTCCTCTTCTATTTGTTGGGGGGCGGTAGCTTTAGATGGTGATAGGTCGGGTGGCAGTGAGATCCGGTGGTGGTGTTTTTTTTTTGCTGAAGCTCCCATCTATCGGGTTATTTTGTCCCTTAGCGACAGTTAGCTCCTGATAGGGTCTATACTTTGGGTTGTTTTTTTTTTTAGTTATTCTTTTTCCTGTCTTTCCTCCCTATAAATGGAGTGTATGTGTGAGTGATTGAGATGTTTAATATATTTGAGTAAATTTGTGTATTTGAAATTTAATAATGTTATTTATTCCGTACTTCCTGGAGTGGTCTGGAGATAGTGAGTGGTTGAGTGTTGTGCCGCTATGCTCTTTGTCTGTTCCTGCCTCATTCCCCTGACAGGGTCTTTTACCCTTGACAATACCTTGCTCTTGATTCCAGAACCGGAGTTTCCGGTACCACAGCCATTGTTCTATCACCAACTCAATATAAAAGTCTGAACCAGATGAACTTCCAGCTGAACGGCTACAATATACAATTCCACTCGTGTCGTTGGGGCGGTTAAAAGATTGGCAGGAAATTTGCTGGGCTTGGAATACACACAGCATAGAAAGAAACAAGACACACGCTCAAAATCCTACCATGGAGTGCAGGGTTCGTGGTTTCCATGGAAGGAACCTCCCACACTGCCCTCCTGTCAACAGAGGATGATTGGTGTTGAAGCTTTCAGTTCTGGCACCACTCGGAAGCCACACAATATAGGGGCTGCCACAAACATCCCCCCACTTTCTCTGGAGATCTCTCCCTCCCACTCTTTCTGTCTCGGGCTCTGCCTGTCTTTCTGCCTGTCTGTCTGTCGGTCTGTCTGTCTGTCTATCTTTCTGTCTGTCTCTCTTTCCGTGTTATTGTATGTCTTTCTGTTTGTTTGTCTGGGCTTCTGTCTGTCTGTCTGTCTCTGTCTCTCTCTGTCTCTGCCCCACTGTGTGTGTGTCTGTGTGTGCGGGGGAGGGGTTGCATCTCTCTCTCTCTCTCTCTCTCTCTCTCTCTCTCCTCTCTCTCTCTCTCTCTCTCTCTCTCTCTCTCATATGCGTGTAATAGAGAACGCGCGTATGTGTGTGTGTGTGTGTGTGTGTGTGTGTGTGTGTGTGGTTTGTGAGAGAGAGAGAGAGAGAGAGAGAGAGAGAGAGAGAGGGGAAAGAGAAAGACAGACAGACAGACAGAGACAGACAGACAGACAGAGAGAAGAGACGGGGGCGATAAGCAAAGAGAAATGCAAAGAGAGGGTTTCAAAGACCCAGACCCTTATTCAGTTTTCTTTCCGTTATAATTCATTTCTTTTCCAAATTAGCACCCAACTGTCGGTAGAGATCAGAAGAGAAACATTCTGTTTACTGCATACTGCCATTTCCCCATACAGCACAAAAAATCATGTCTTCTGATCGCATGGCAAACACTATGTGGCTGAAGCATGATGAGTATTCAGCACAAAAAAAAAAAAAATACACTTCACAGTTTTCAAGCTCTAGAAAGAGAACTCTCGCAGTCACGCGTGATAACAAACGATCATGAAGACGTGACTTGGCAAAACGGGATGTGCCCACAATAAGAACCATGATCACAATTGAGCGCCAATCCCAGTCCCTCTCTCCAATCAACAGGACGTCATCCAGGACTGTCAGTATGAAGGGAAAAGGCCACTGTCCGTTCATCAACTTGGTAGGAGAGGGGGGGGGGGGGGGGGGGGTCGTAATCTGGGTGATCCTGGGGTTGCGGGTTCGAATCTCCGCCGGGCCGTTTCGGTACAGGGGGATTTTTTTCCTCGAGTTAACATTGGTTCTGACTCCATTTCCCATACAGTCCTTCGAATGAGACTATAAACCGAAATTCCGTGTATGAACGCACGCATAACATCTTGCTCCACACGTACATCCCATCACCAACTTTCGGAAGAGAAGACCAGTTTGCCCGTTGGTATGGATGACATGTTACACATAGCATGCACCTTTTCCGAGGATGGATTATGGCTGCCTTAATGGCGGTATAAAAAAAACTGTCATACACACAAAACTCCACTCCCTTTCTTGGGTAGATGAGATTAATCCTTGCCTGTCTATAATAGGGAGTGTCCGCAGAGCATCAGCCTGCGTACGCAAAAAAAAAAAAAAAAAAAAATCAGCTCGATGCGAACGCGTGGGCGAACGAACGATACAGCCTGTAGCAATAGTCAGTGGCGTTTCTTACGAAGGATCAGGCGTACGTTGACGTGACATCTGCCGGGGCTTAAGTCTATGAATATAATGTCCTGCAGAGGTGAAAGGCTGTTACCGCATTGATCTTACCATCTTTGGTGGGGAGTTTCCATTTTTCATCCATCCTGACATTCAGCTAGGCCTTGATCTAACAGATCTTTTTTGTGATCATTATAATTATGTCTCCTTATAAACAGATTGATTTCGTCCTTCAGTTTTCCCTTTTTGCGAATTTTCTGTAAGTAAGTGGATTCTGACATAGCTTGTCATCTTCGTTTAAACAAACACACACACACACACACACACACACACACACAACACAACAACACACACACACACACACACACACACTGAAATGCTAATACAATGACAGGGAGGCCTGACAACAAACAGAAATCTTTAAAAGCGCTAGTTGCAAATGTTTGGGGTTTTTTTTGTTTGTTTGGTTGGTTGGTTTGTTTGTTTACGTTTGTTTTTAGATCAGAAAACTGTATGATCCAATATATATGCATGTAGATAGATAGATAGATAGATAGAAGATAGATAGATAGATAGATAGACAGACAATAGATAGATATAAAAGAGACAGAAACAATGAACAAAGAGGCAGTTTCAACGACCCACACTCTGACTCAGTTCCTTTCCATCTCTAATCCATTTCTTTTCCTTTTAAACAACAAACATGTCAGCGGAGATTACAAGAAAAATAATCTGTTATTACATACCGCCATTTCCACACACAGTACAAATAATCATGTCTTATCGCATTAGAAATACTATGTGGGTGAACCATGATGAATATTCGGCAAAAACATTATAATTACACTTCACGGTTTTCAAGCTCTGAAAGAGAACTCTCGCAGTCACTGCTGATAACAAACGATCATGAAGACGTGACTTGGCAAAACGCGATGTACCCAGAAAAAGAACCATGATCACAACTGAGCGCCAATTCCCATTTCCCTCTCTCCCCTCAACAAGACGTCATAAAGGACTGTCAGTGTGAAGGGAAAAGGCCACTGTCCGATACATCAGCTTGACGTAACGCGTAGGCGAACGAACGACACAACTTGTAGAAAGTCATGCGTTTTTTTTTTTTTACCAAGGATCAGAACGGTGAGTTGACGTGACATCTGCCAGGGCTTAATCTAGACTGTAGTGTCCTTCGAAGGTGAAAGGCTGTGACAGCGTAACTTACACGATCTTAGCGGGAGTTTCCCATTTATATCTCCCCGGACGTTCAGTTAAGCTTTGATCAAAAAAGTTTTTTTTTCTATTTATTAGATTTGGTCAATCCTTGTTTTTTTTTCGTTTTCTTTTTTCTTTTTTTTCTTGGCCTAATTTTCTGAAACCAAGCAGATGTTGAAATGACCGTCGTCGCTTTGTATACACACGTCGTGATGCGCACCTGCGCGCGCACGCACACACACACACACACTAACACGATTACACACACACACACACACACACAACTACACACACACGCGCACTACACGCACACCCACACATCGCACACCCACTCGACACGCACACGCACACGCGCACGCGCGCGCAATCCAACTAAAACCAAAATTTTGCGCAAATACACGCACAGCATGCATGTGCGCAAGAACACGTAA
>CM031595.1:16795403-16800403 GCA_018398815.1 Conus ventricosus | reverse complement strand
AAGAAAAGGGGGAAAAAATGAACAAACAGGGGTGGATTGAACCGACGAGAGAGGAATGCGTTCCGCATCCATGGCCAGTCGATCTGCGTCCCGCTGTGCCATCATCTCACCTAGCGTGACAGTCAAATGCAAGTGGAGTGTTGTGGCACTGTCAAATGGCAAGTGGAGTGTTGTGGCACTGTCAAATGGAAAGTGGAGTGTTGTGGCACTGTCAAATGGCAAGTGGAGTGTTGGGGGCACTGTCAAAGGGCAAGTGGAGTGTTGTGACACTGTCAAATGGAAAGCGAGTGTTGTGCACTGTGTGGGCCCTGTGCTAACTCGGCAGGGCAAAAACAACATAACAACTACTCCAATATGACCTTGACCAAATAATCACTTGGTTTCGATCATTTGTCCTTTACATGTAGCAAGTAATGTGCAGGAGCACCTGTGAAATAGTAGCTTTGCTATGATTTCCGTGGTCAGCAGAAAAATCTGATGAGATAGATAAAATATAGGGACATATCATTTTCAAACAAGTGCAAACGTGTGCTCTTCCGATATTTTAAAGGCCGATTTTCTTCATCAGACAACATATATATATATATATATATATACGTCTGGACGGCTCCTCTTTTGACCTTCGGTCGCCTCACTGCCAAGACAAAGAGCACATCAAAGATCTCCTTCGAGAAGTCCTCTTTGCCGATGACTGCGCACTGGTGGCCAAGCAGAATCCGATCTGCAAACGATGCTTGACCGCTTCTCTGATGCTTCAAAGCTCTTCGGCCTGACAATCAGCCTCGCAGACTGAGGTGCTTCACCAACCGCACCAAACACCAACCCTCGGCACCCACCATCGTCATTGACGACTCCCAGCTTTCGGACGTTGAACATTTCAGATATCTAGGAAGTACCATCTCCTGTGATGCTCCCTGGACAGGGAAGTTGATGCCCGAATCAGCAAAGCAAGCCAGGCGCTGGGAAGACTCCGCAACAGAGTGCTTAGTCAACACAACATTCGGCTGACTACAAAACTGAGAGTTTACAACAGCAGTGTCTTGCCCTCTCTCCTCTATGGGTGCGAATCTTGGACACTGTACCGCAGACACGTCAAGAAGCTGGAGAACTTCCACATGCGAGCTCTTCGCTCCATACTCGGAATCCATTGGCAGGACCGTGTTTCCAACCTCGAGGTCCTGGACCGTGCTCACACTACAAGTATCGAGTCCATGCTCATCAAGGCCCAGCTTCGATGGGTGGGGCATGTCATCCGTATGGAAGAGCACCGTATGCCAAGGCGACTGCTGTATGGAGAGCTTCTGCACGGCAAGAAAACCAAGGACGCCCAAAGAAACGGTACAAGGACTCGGTCAAATCAAACCTCCAGTGGTGCGAACCCAAACCAAAAGAACTAGAGGAGTGCGCCAGTGACCGACCTCTGTGGCGGGCCACAATTCACAAAGCCGCTACCAATCTTCGAAAGTACCGACGCCAAAAGCTGACTGCCGCCCAGGGATCAACGCCACAGAGCAGCAGCAGCAGTGATCACGACAACGGACTTCCAGTGCCCCACTGTTCCAGACTCTGCGCCTCCAGATTGGGGCCGCAGAGCCACCTCCGCGTACATCGATGAGCTGCAGAAACGCTAACGTCCCTTCTCGGATCCGAAGACTACCATCATCATCATCATCATAATATATATATATAATATATATATATATATAATATATAATATATATAAATATATATATATATATAATATATATATATATATATAACACATAATCTGGTGCCCATAACTTTGAAACCACTTCAACATCGATTTAGAGGCTAATTCCAGTTAATGCCGATTGGGTCAATTAATATCACAACAGGCGAGCAAAAGAGCGAGCTAAAAATCGAGAAGTCTTGTTCTTGCACTTGAGCGAGACTCGCCAAGTGTGACAAGGCCTTTTAGACACAGGATCACTTCAGGAAGCGTAGGCGTCTCCACAGACGAGGAGTGGGCGAGGATGAAATGCCTCTGTCTTCCCCTGGGATTACCCCCCCCCCCCTCCCTCCCCTCCCCCCTCCCCCCCCCCCCCCCCCCCCCCCCCCTCCTCCCCCATTTGGTGTGACTAAAAACTCGCTTGTCAATTTCAAAGAGCTGCTTTTTCCGGCGATGTCTGTTTCGCTTTAGGTTAGAGATCAGTCTCGCACGCGCGTGTGACGGACGACTTCCGCGCAATTAGCCTTCATTCATTTGATTATAAAAGGTCAAGGGATCAAACGTGTTTTTAAGTTACATTCGTCTTTCAAGGAAAAAAAAAAAGGAAACCCAAGAGAGATGATTTCGTTGTTTGCTTCTTCGTCTGTTTGTTTGTTTGCTTGTTTGTGCGTTTGCGTGTGCCTTTCGTTCGTTCTTTCGTTCGATCGTTTCATTCATTCGATTGTTTAAGAAAAAAATAACCATAATTTCAGTTCTAGTCACTTAATCACGTTAAGGTATGACACGAAGAGCTCTATTGAATCTTCTGTTTTACCCAAACATGGATAACGACGCAGTAAACTCAGGATCTCTGTGCACAAAGTAGGAAGAAAATATAGTCAGACAAGCTGATCTTGCCGTCAACAAATCAAGTGTACCATTTAGGCCACCTTACAGAATCAAACTTTCACAAAACGAGGATAATACATGGGCAGACCTCGCCGGATGAGGTCTGCATAAAACAGGAATAAACTGGAACCGATCTTCTTCATCTCTGTTTCTAAAACCAGATGGAAAATCCAGCAGACCACACCATGTCACAAAGCTCTGTGTTCTCACACACCATGTCACTAAAGCTCTGTGTTCTCACACACCATGTCACTAAAGCTCTGTGTTCCTACACACCATGCCACTGAAGCTCTGTTTTCCCACAGACCATGTCATCGAAGCTCGTGTTCTCACACACCATGTCACAAAACCTCTGTGTTTCCACACACCATGCCACTAAAGCTCTGTGTTCCAACATACCATGTCACTAAACCTTTGTGTTCTCACACACCATGTCACTAAAGCTCTGTGTTCCAACATACCATGTCACTAAACCTCTGTGTTTCCACACACCATGCCACTAAAGCTCTGTGCACTAAACCACTGTGCTCCACACACCATATCACTAAAGCACTATGTTCCCACATACCATGTCCCCACAGCTTTGTGTTCCCACAAACCATGCCACTAAAGCTCTATGTTCCCACAAACCATGTTCCTACAGTTCTATGTTCCCACACACCATGTCCCCACAGCCCTATGTTCCCACACACCATGTCCCCACAGTTCTATGTTCCCACACACCATGTCCCCACAGTTATATGTTCCCACACACCATGTCCCCACAATTCTATGTTCCCACACACCATGTCCCCACAGCCCTATGTTCCCACACACCATGTCCCCACAGTTCTATGTTCCCACACACCATGTCCCCACAGTTCTATTTCCCACACACCATGTCCCCACAGCTCTATGTTCCCACAAACCATGTCCCCACAGTTCTATGTTCCCACACACCATATCCCCACAGTTCTATGTTCCCACACACCATGTCCCCACAGTTCTATGTTCCCACACACCATGTCCCCACAGCTCTATGTTCCCACACACCATGTCTCTACAGTTCTATGTTCCCACACGCCATGTCCCTACAGTTCTATGTTCCCACACCCATGTCCCCACAGCTGTATGTTCCCACACACCATGTCCCTACAGCTGTATTTCCCACACACCCTGTCCCCACAGTTCTATGTTCCCACAAACCATGTCCCCACAGTTCTATGTTCCCACACACCATGTCCCCACAGCTGTATGTTCCACACACCATGTCCCTACAGCTGTATGTTCCCACACACCCTGTCCCCACAGTTCTATGTTCCCACAAACCATGTTCCTACAGTTCTATGTTCCCACACACCATGTCCCCACAGCCCTATGTTCCCACACACCATGTCCCCACAGCTCTATGTTCCCACACACCATGTCCCCACAGCTCTATGTTCCCACACACCAATGTCCCCTACACCCCGCTCTATGTTCCCACACACCATGTCCTCACAGTTCTATGTTCCCACACACCAAGTCCTTACAGTTCTATGTTCCCACACACCATGTCCCCACAGCTCTATGTTCCCACACACCATGTCCCCACAGTTCTATGTTCCCACACACCATGTCCTCACAGTTCTATGTTCCCACACACCATGTCCTCACAGTTCTATGTTCCCACACACCATGTCCCCACAGTTCTATGTTTCCACACACCATGTCCTCACAGTTCTATGTTCCCACACCATGTCCTCACGGTTCTATGTTCCACACACCATGTCGCCACAGCTCTATGTTCCAACACACCATGTCCCCACAATTCTATGTTCCCACACACCATGTCCCACAGTTCAATTTTCCCACACACCATGTCCCCCACAGTTCAATTTTCCCACACACCATGTCCCCACAATTTTATGTTCCCACACACCATGTCCCCACAGCTCTACGTTCCACACACCAAATCCCCACAGCTCTATGTTCCACACACTAAATCCCCACAGTTCTATGTTCCACACACCATGTCCCCCACAGTTCAATTTTCCCACACACCATGCCCCACAATTTTATGTTCCCACACAGCATGTCCCCACAGCTCTATGTTCCACACACCATGTCCCCCACAGTTCAATTTTCCCACACACCATGTCCCCACAATTTTATGTTCCTACACACCATGTCCCCACAGCTCTATGTTCTTTCACATCATGTCTCCACAGCTGTATGTTCCCACACATCATGTCTCTACAGTTCTATGTTCCCACACACCATGTCCCCACAGTTCTATGTTCCCACACACTATGTCCCCACAGTTATATGTTCCCACACACCATGTCCCCGCAGTTCTATATTCTCACACACCGTGTTCCTACATTTCTGTGCTACCATACACATGTCCACACACTACCCTACGTTTTCTATAATTCTGTACTTTGACACATCATGTTCTGTC
>CM031595.1:16772903-16790403 GCA_018398815.1 Conus ventricosus | reverse complement strand
CCCATTCACCCACACAGCTAGTTTGGCAGAATTATCTACCACTGCCTATATGAATGCTTATCTCAATCTATTTCTTCAATCTAAGACATAAGAGCAAGCTTTGATTATAATTGAATATTTCTTGCAGTCATTGCAACACCAAGCTGCTCTGTAAGTTGCTGGAATGGTGCTCGGTTACTTATCCTTGGAATTTATTAGTATATATATATATATATATATATATATATATAATATCAGTAAACTCTTGTATGATGTTGTAAGCGCTTTGCTCAAGCGATTTCTCTAACCTGTATCTAAACTGTGATTATCCGAATGATCATGGAAAGGACACTACGACTGATAAAAAATTATATATGATGAGTAATAGCCTTTGATTTTCTTGTACCCAAAACAAGAAGCGTCCTGCTCTTATTTTTGTCCGTCTCGTCTTGTCTTGTGCATTTCGTGTCGTCGCATTTCGTCTCCTCTCGTCCTGTCTCGTCTCGTCTTTTGTTGTCTCGTCTCATCTCGTATTCCGTCTCGTCTTGTCTTATCTTTTCGCATCTTGTCTCGTCTCGTCTCACTCTTCGCATTTCGTCTCCCCTTTACTTGTCTTGTCACGTCTCGTCGCATTTCGTCTCGTCTCGTCTCGTGTTTCGTCTCGTTTCTTCCCGTAACGACTGGTCTCATCTTATCTTGACTCGTATGCTCTTGTCTTGTCTCATCTTCTCTTTTTGACTCCTCCTGTCTCGTCTTGTCACGTCGTCTCTCGTCTTGTCTTGCCCTGCAATCTACCAGGAATAGAAATGAGGTAAGGGAGGGAATCTGCTTTCCGGGGAGAAAAACCGTAGAGTGTGATTATGTGCCAGCCTTTTTGTTATGAAGAGTGCTGCAGGAACCCAAGAGATCACGTGCCTTGAGGGCCCACAGCGAGATAACGACGTCCAGGCGAAAATGTGTGCATTGACGTTAAAAATGGTCGATTTCCCTCCTCTTCCTTCTCCTCCTCCTCCTCTTATTTTTGTTCTTGTTCTTTTTGTTCTTGTTCATGTTTTGTTCTTCTTCTTCTTCTTCTTCTTCTCCTCCTCCTCCTCCTCGTCCTTCTTCTTCTTCCTCTTCTTCCTCCTCTCCTTCTTCTCATCCTCCTCCTCCTCCTTCTTCTTCCTCATCTTCCTCTTCTTCTTCTCCTTCTTCTTCTTCTTCTTCTTCTTCTTCTCCTCCTTTCACTCATCCTCAGTCTCCTTTTCCTTGTTCCTCCACCTTTTCCATCTCACCCTCGTTCTACTTCTTACTCTTCTGTTTGTTTATGTAGTTGTTTTACACCTTCCGCTCTTGTTGCTAAATGAACACGTCATGAACATAACGGATATGAAAGTAGATTCCGGTCATAGTCATCTATTCCTCACATTCAGATTTCATCTCGGTGACAGTTTTGAACTTCAAGACCGCCGATGACCAAATAATGGAGTTACCTCGACTAATGATTTCCATGCATGTCCGCGCCGCGTGCGATAAGGGTAGCATTTACCTTGAAAATTGAGTTGTCATGCTAATCCTTGCGACCGACACACGCGCGCGCGCGCAAGCTCGTAGACACACACACACACACACACACACACACACACACACACACACACACACACACACACGCATACACACACATACGCGCGCGCGCGCGCGCTCACACACACACTAACACACACACACACACACACTCATGCACGTACGCACGCACGCACCCATGCATGCGCACAGACACACGCACACGCGCGCGCGTGCGCACAAAACATAAACACATCCAGAGTGGGTCATGGAGAAAAAAAAGATATCTATCTGTCTATCCATCCATCCAACTATATATCCGTCTATGTATCTATCTTTATATGTATGTATTCTTTATAAACGATAAGTGATGTTTCTATTTATTCTGAGCATTTTCTTAAATGTGTTGTAATTTCTCTAAAACATCGACATACTCTGGCATTCTAACATTGTACACACACACACACACACACACACACACACACACACCACACACACACACACACACACACATCATCATCATCATCATCATCATCATCAACAACAACAACAACAGCAAAGCAGCAACAACATCCTCTTCGTCATCTTCCATCTTCACGCAAAATACAATACTCAGGTTGTGTGTAGGCCGATCGTGCCTCGGGGCCTAAGCTAATTTCCTCCAACATGGAGGCGGGTGGCGGGTGGGGGGGGGGGGGGGGGGGGGGGGGGGGGGGGGGGGGGGGGGGGGGCAATCGGACACCAGGATCCATTAACTTCCTCCACCCCCTCACTCCCCCCTCTGTCTTCACTCCTCTCCCTTCCCTCTCCCTCCTCCCCCAACCCCCCCTCCTCGTCTTCATCCGACCCTACGCACACACGATCACCTGCGTGGACGGATAGCAACCATCCCTCTCCACACTGGCCCAAAGGCGCCCCCGAGACCAAGGCCAGATTGACCGTATTGAAACAGTTGGCAAACACACACACACACACACACACATTCACACACACACTGCAGATGTGGCCAACCACATGCTAGACACACTGTTGGGACATTCGCAGACCTGACCTTTCAAAACCTTGCTTCTTGCAGGCGCGCATTAGTTCTGCGCGAGTGCCATCGTTCGAACGTTCAAGAAACTGAAGTTATTATGAGATCAATGCCGAACTAAACTGGGCAGCGGCCAGACATTAGCAGTACGACAATCATGCTTTAATACCAACGTAGATACATGTCCATAATTTTGAGTATTCAGCCCACCTGATATACATATATTATTATCGATCATTCGCTCTCCAGGAAGCCTACTCGTGCGTCGGTTTCACAGAGACTCACTCCTGATTAAACATGTTTTTTCATTTTCAGCTGATTTTACGTAGTCGCACGTGCTTCTTCTTTGCGTGTATAATTCAGTCTTTTCAATTTTCGGCAGGTTTGAACTAATGAATACTCTCAAACCCCTGAATCAAAACTGAACTTTTAAGATCCGTTCAGAAATTTTGTTTGTGTATATATATATATATATAATATATATATATAAATATAAATATATAAATAATACAAGATAATGTGGTAAAATACCCAAAATGTTTCCAGAGCCTCAAACCGCTTGGGAGCAACATTTGTTAAAATAAGGTATTAAAGAAATCTACAATTTTTTCGAACGCCTGCGCTGTCATCAGATGCTTTGTTTGCCCACCGCCGATTGTTATATAGCGTGTGGGCTCACGTTTCGGTTGTTTGCACGTGCGGTTGGCTGCACGGTTTTTTGGGGGGCTTTCAGGTTTTTGTTTGACGGTTTCACTAACAACGATTTCCATTTATGCCTGCAGTTGTTTACTATTTCTGTTTTAAAGTTTTAAAGTTGCTAAGTGTGGTTTGCATAGTAATCAACCATTTTTCAGTTAAACATAGGTTGCACCTTTTTGAAACATTGCTGTATGATGATGCTCTCTTTATGATTTTCCAGGATATATTGTAGCTTGTTTTTGCGTCTTTAAGTTTCCAGATATATTTGCTCAGTTCTGTTTGGTTTTTATATTTTTCTTTATTAAATGACTGTTTGTGGTTTGCATATCTGGTTTTGAAGTGGTTTTCAGTGATCCCTATGTATGTTTCTTTTTCATTTTCTGATGTCACAGTAGCCTGGTATACAATGTTGTTGTGAAGACATTTATTGTCTAGTGGGCACTGCTCTTTTCTGGTGCAATTGCAAGATTTCCTTTCTCACCCTTCTTTGCTGTGTTGATTTTCATTTTGTTGGATGCGTCAATTAGGTTTTTGAGTTGGCATACAGAGTACGATAGTTTGACATGTTTTTTGTTGAATGTATATATATATATATATATATATATATATATATATATATATATAATATATATATATAAATATATATATATATATATATATACAACAAACTAATAAATTCCAAGGATAAGTACTGAGCACCATTCCAGCAACTTACAGAGCAGCTTGGTGTTGCAATGACTGCAAGCACATACTGTTAGTTAGGCAGAATCATCTGCCACTTGCAGTATGAATGCGTATCTCCCCCTATTCTTCAATCTAAGACATAAGAGCAAGCTTTGTTTATAATTCAATATTTCTTGCAGTCATTGCAACACCAAGCTGCTCTGTAAGTTGCTGGAACGGTGCTCAGTACTTATCCTTGGAATTTATTAGTTTGTTGTATTTTAGTCCCTTGCGGATTCATTCCAAGAACTGGCCCTCAGCACTTGTGTCTTAGGGGATATCTTTTATATTTTCTACTTTTCACAAGAAAATGTAGCTTGTTTTGCTCTTTCATGATTTTCTTTTGCTTCTTAGATGGCACCTTTGGTTGGTTTTTTGAAAACTCAACAAACATACTACGGTATTGCACACCAGCCTTTTCTGGGATTGCATTCTTCTTAAAACTGAAAAGGCAGAGGAGTCAAATGTACCACTTTCCGCGCGGTCACTGAGGAGAAACCACCAAGTTTCGAAATATCGGTATATGACCAGGAGTTGTATGTTAGTGAGTTTCCCTCCCAATTGGAGGATGTCTCTCCCCCTTGGAGAATATAAGCTTGCTGAAGGCTCATTTTGAGAAGCATTTATTTTATTTTTTTCCCCATCCACCCACTCAAGCACATACTGTTAGTTAGGCAGAATCATCTGCCACTGCAGGTATGAATGCGTATCTCCCCCTATTTCTTCAATCTAAGACATAAGAGCAAGCTTTGTTATAATTCAATATATAATATATATAATATATATATGTATATATATATATATAATATATATATAGCTGAACAATTAAGTAGTGGGAGAAAACAAGTGCAGGTTAACAATTCTTCCATCATTATGATAATGACTTGGCAAAGAGTTGTAGAAGGAAAAAAAATTGAAGATGAAGAAAATGGGAAAATAAATGTTTTAAATATGAAAACCCTTCACTAGCTGCATGAGGAAACCATCACAATCCCGCTCGAAGGCAGATTTATATGTGTTGCCTGCTCCTAGGCCTTTCGTTTGCTGGATCGATCAGGCAAACACGGCCGATTGTGTCTGTGCTTTTGGCGTCAAATAGAGACACACCCAGTCCGCAATTCTGTGGTGTTCTCACCACCAAGGGTCTAAAAAAGAATCCAACAGCACCCCCAAAAAGCCAGCGAAAGGTAGATACTAAAACAAAACAAAAGTGTGGAGAGGAAAAAAGTTGCTGAAAAACTAAAAACATTGTGTAAATAGTGCAAAATGTAGGGTCAATCTTTGAGCCTATGCTTGGGATCCATTTAAGGATGCAAGGGAGATCAAAAGATATGGAACAGTGAGTGGTCAGCTCTGCTGTTCAATATCTTTTTATCTCCCTTGCATCCTTGAATGGATCCTCTAGCATAGGCTCAAAGATTGTTCCCTATATTTTATATTGTTTGAACAATGCTTTTAGTATTCAGCAACTTTTTTCCTCTCCACACTTGTGTTTTGTTCCATTTACTACCCTTCGCTGGCTGCTTTGAGGGTGCTGTTGGATTCTTTTTTGAACCCTTGGTGGTGAGAACACCACAGAATTATGGACTGTGTGTGTCTCTATGTGACACCAAGAGCACTCACACAATCAGCTGTGTCTCCCTGATGAGTCCGATCCAGCGTACGAAAGGCCTAGGAGCAGGCAATACAAATAAATGTGCTTTCAAGACGATTACGATGATTCCCTCAGGCAGCTAGTGAAGGGCTTGTCATATTTACAATATATCCCCCCCCCCCCCCCCCCCCCCCCCCTTTTCTTCATCTTCAATTTTTTTTTTTAAGTTCAAATCTTTGCCAAGTCATTACTATAACGACTGAAGAATTGTGAACCTGCACTTGTTTTCCCCAACTACTTAATTGTTCAGCATTCTATATATATAATATATATATATATATATATAATATATAGATGAACAATTAAATAGTGGGAGGAAACAAATGCAGGCTAACAATTCTTCAGTCATTATAGTAATGACTTGGCAAAGATTATATATATAAATATATATATATATATAATATATATATAATGTGTTGTGGTGTGTTGTTTTGTTTTGTTTTGTTTGATTTAGCGTCTTTTCACAAAATAGTGTTTTTAGACGGACCTTGAAATCATCCTGAATGACATTAGTATTTTTTCACAAATAGGAATACCCCGTCATTTCATATCCCCCATCAACGTAATACCATGTTTGACAGAGAAAAAAAAAATCAATAAACAATACCTATAATTTAAATTTTTAAAAATTTCAAAACGAGCAAACTACAGAGCTGTCCCTATAGGACTCCGAAGAAGAGATTTAGCTGCAGTGACAAGAAGTGATTTATCATCAATAATGGCTTTGAGATCGTCATCTTTAGTATTGTTTTTGACTGCCGGATAATCGGGTAAATATTGCTTTGTGAACGGACAATAGAATAAAATATGGAACGTTAACATTCTCTCTCCACAGGGACACCTAATGTCGTTTATATGTTTGCATTTTAACGCATTGAGTTTTAGTCTGTAACATAAAGAGCTAACTTCTCGTGACTCATTATTAATACCTTTTTGCAATAAGGAGTCTTTACTGTCAAAAGTTGTGACATTGTGGCTGGCTTTTTTATAGACTGCCTCCAGAAGATGATATCCCTCTTTTACAGATAATGGAATCTTTACAGTTGTGCAGCCATTTGCATTCCTTGCACCTTTCCTTGCCATTCTATCTGCCCAATCATTTGCCTGGACACCACAATGAGAAGGGACCCAACAAAAAGTTACATCAGAACCTTTTTGCATTAGAAAATTAACAAGATGCCTTATTTCAATTATAATGTCAGCTCTTTCCTTTAGCTTAGTTAAAGTTAGCGACAGTAAAACAGATCTTGAATCAACACACAAAAGAATTCGTAAAATAATCATGGGAAGGTTTGCAATATACCTTAAGGCCATGAGAATAGCTACCAGCTCTGCAGAGAAAATGGAATGGCCTTTTCCAACATGATAAGCTTGTTCTTTCTTTAAGCCAGGAACAACAAATCCAGCACCAGCATTTCCATCATTTATCACTGAACCGTCTGTATATACCTCCAAATGGTTCGGATATAGAGCTTCAACATGCGATCGAAAAGAAAATGCTGCATAGTGAGGGCTATTTTCTTTTTTTCAAAATACCATAGTCAACATCAAAATTTGCGTTCATTAATTCCCATGAAGGAATGGGAGAGAATGGCGGGTACCTACATATATCTTTATCGTTTAATCCTGATTTGCTTTGAATGTCTGAAGTGTAAGTGGCAATTGTTGTCAGTGATTTTATTTCTCTTGCCCTTTTCGGAAAGTGAATATCGGATCTTAATGTTCTTTCTACTTCATTAAAATGATCAACAGAGCTACTTCTTAGAACATATTTAGCAGTAGCTAGCCTGCGATAATCATCTAGAGGTATAACTCCTGCTTCTTTATATGTGTGTGTGTGTGTGTGTGTGTCAACTTACCTGAACACTCTCTGAAGAGCATGAGATGCATTGTGGTGGAAAAGGTCCACAGCCTGAACAAAACCGCAAGACAGAGAAGAGAAGATTTCTGGAAGAATAAACTAGAGACAGTTTATCCTTTGAGATTCAACGGCCTTGATTCCGATGGACACTGATTTGCAGAGTGGAGACGGGGGAGTCTTGGTTAACTTATGGGAGGGGTGGGGCATGATGTGTGGTTGGGTGGAATTCTTTATGTGATCTGCACGTGTGTGTATATGTGTGTTTGTGTAAATACTGTTATGGAATGGTCCCTGTGGCAGAGGGACTTGGTTCTCTTGCGATCTCGGTGGCAGAGAGACACGTGCATATGTGTGTGTGTGGGGGGGGGGGGTGCACGTAAGTGTGTGAGTGTGAGTGTGAGTGTGTGAGTGTGTGCGCGTATGTGTGCGTCTCTTTTCTTTCTCAATCTCTCAACTTCATCTCTTAATCTCCATTTTTTTCTTTTAAATGGCACAAACACTGACTTCATAGCTATGACAACTTTGTTCAAATGCGTCAGTACTTATGACGTTATTACCTTGTCAATAAACAAGCCCCAGAAGAAGGCCGCATGGCCGAAAATTTGGCAAAATATTATGACATTAAGTGCGTTGTGTTCCTTTTAATGTTATATATATATATATATATATATAATTATATATATATATATAATATATATATATATATATAATACAACAAACTAATAAATTCCAAGGATAAGTACCGAGCACCGTTCCAGCAACTTACAGAGCAGCTTGGTGTTGCAATGACTGCAAGAAATATTGAATTATAAACAAAGCTTCCTCTTATGTCTTAGATTGAAGAAATAGTGGAGATAAGCATTCATATCTGCAGTGGTAGATGATTCTGCCTAACTAACAGTATGTGCTTGAGTGGGGAAAGATAAAATAAATGCTTCTCAAAATGAACCTTCAGCAAGCTTCTACTTTTCACAAGAAAATGTAGCTTGTTTTGCTCTTTCATGATTTTCTTTTGCTTCTTGGGTGGCACCTTTGGTTGGTTTCTTGAAAACTCGGCAGACATACTGCGGTATTGCACACCAGCCTTTTCTGGATTGCATTCTTCTTAAAACTGAAAAGGCAGAGGAGTCAAATTACCACTTTCCGCGGTCACTGAGGAGAAACCACCAAGTTTCGAAATATCGGTATATGACCAGGAGTTTATATGTTAGTGAGTTTCCCTCCCTATTGGAGGGTGTCTTCCCCTTGGAGACTATAAGCTTGCTGAAGGTTCATTTTGAGAAGCATTTATTTTTTCTTTCCCCACTCAAGCACATACTGTTAGTTAGGCAGAATCATCTACCACTGCAGATATGAATGCTTATCTCCCCCTATTTCTTCAATCTAAGACATAAGAGCAAGCTTTGTTTATAATTCAATAATATATATTGAATATATATGTGTTGGGGGCTTTCAGGTTTTTGTTTTGGGTGTATTCACTAACATCTTCCAAAACCACAACTTAAAAATCACCATTGAAGCAAACAAAAAGGTAGTAAACTACCTAGACATAACACTTGATCTCATCAACTACATATATAAACCATACAAGAAGCCCAATGACACACCTATCTATGACACACCTATCTATGTAAACATCAAAAGCAACCACCCACCATCTGTATTAAAAGCCATACCCAATGGCATAAATCAGAGACTATCAAACCTGTCATGCAATGAAAGAGTATTCAACAATGCAGCAGTAGAATATCAAGAAGCACTGCAAAAAAGTGGGTACAACTACAAACTACAATACAATCCAGACAATAACACAAATAGAAATAAGAAAAACAGGAAAGGAAAAATCACATGGTTCAACCCACCATGCGATGGAAAACTCAAAACAAACAAAGGAAAAGAATTCTTTAAAATTTTAACAACCTCGTTCCCAAAAGAACACAAACTATATAAAATATTCAACAAAAACACCGTCAAACTATCGTATTCATGCATGCCCAACCTCAAAAATTTAATTGACGCATCTAATAAAATGAAAACCAACACAGCAAAGAAGGGTGAAGAAAGGAAATCTTGCAATTGCATCAAAAAAGAGCAGTGCCCCCTGAGCAATAAATGCCTCACAACAACATTGTATACCAAGCCACTGTGACATCAGAAAATGAAAAAGAAACATACATAGGGATCACTGAAAAACGCAAACTAGAACTGAGCAAATATATCTGAAACTTAAAGACGCAAAAAGAACAAGCTACAATATATCCTGAAAATCATAAAAAGAGCCAATCACCATACAGCAGATGTTTTCAAAAAGGTGCAACCAATGTTTTAACTGAAAAATGGTAAACAATGCAAACCACACTAAGCAACTTTAAACACAAAACAGAAATAGTAAACAACTGCAGGCATAAATGGAAATCGTTGTTAGTGGAATACACCAAAACAAAAATCGCTGAAAGCCCCCCAAAAACACGTGCAGCCAACCGCACGTGCAAACAACCGCAAACCGGAGACACCACACGCTATATAACATCGCGGAAGGCAAACGCAAAAACCATCCTGATGACAGCGCAAAACGCGCTCGAAACAAATTTTGGTAGATTCTTTTTTTAAAAACCTATTTTAACAAATGTTGCTCCCCAAGGGTCGAGCGCACAACTTATTCACCGATCATTTGGGTATTTTATCACACTAATATATATATATATATAATATATATAGATATATATATGTCTCACTAACATATAACTCCTGGTCTATACCGATATTTCGAACTTGGTGGTTTCTCCTCAGTGACTCGCTGAAACATTCCTTTTTAATATCCATTGACAGATATATATATACATATATATATATATATATTATATACATATATATATAAACAAACTAATAAATTCCAAGGAAAAGTACCGACACCGTTCCAGCAAAAACGTTTTACAGAGCACTTGGGTGGCAATGACTGCAAGAAATATTGAATATAAACAAAGCTTGCTCATTATGGTCTTAGATTGAAGAAATAAGGGAATACTCCATTCATACCTGCAGTGGCAGATGATTTCCTGCCTAACTAACAGATGTGCTTGAGGGGTGGATGGGGAAAAAATAAATAAATGCTTCTCAAAACGAGCCTTGCAGCAAGCTTATATTCCTCCAAGGGGGAGAGACATCCTCCAATAGGGAGGACACTCACTAACAAATAACTCCTGGTCATATACCGATATTTCGAAACTTGGTGGTTTCTCCCTCAGTGACCGCGGAAAAGTGGTATATTTGACTCCTCTGCCATTCTCAGTTTTAAGAGGAATGCATTCCCAGAAAAGGTCTGGTTGTCAATACTGAGTAGTATGTTTTGTCGAGTTTTCAAAAAACCAAACCAAAGGTGCCATCAAGAAGCAAAAGAAAATCATAAAAGAGCAAACTAGCTCATATATATATATAATATATATATCATTGAACAAATAAAAAGTGTCCTTAAAAACTGAAAATTGCTCAATCCCTTGGAGAGCAACATTCAAAACACTGTGGAATTCAAAGTACGAATTATTATTAATGTCCTACACACCATTTATAGATTTCATGAATATTACATCTTACGAGTGATATAAACATTAATGTTTTCGCGCCTATTTGCATCTTTGTAAGAAGGGAAAAACATTTGGGGAGTGACATCCATTAACAATGATTTCCCTTCCCCAGAGTGAAACAATTCAGTTTTTCACTCATGCACTAACTCTATCGGGCAGATTCAAGAGTCGTTTGACGTTGCAGAGGTCTACGCTTTAGACCCAATGCCCTTTCTCGTGCTTGTCTTTGGTCTCCATACTTTCTCTTCCTCAACGTGGCCGGTCTGGCCTGTTTGCTGGTCTGTCCAGTATACCGTCTGCCTGCTTGCCGTTCTGTCCTGTTTACCGGTTGCCTGTTTTGTCGTTCTGTCTGATTTTCTCTGCACTCCTCTGTCGCGTCGTCATTCCGATGTCTCCTGTTTGTTCAATCAGGTCTTGTTGATAAAGCATCGTTATCGTTCTTTGTAGTTCTGCTTCATGTTATGACCCATCTCTCCTCTCCTCTCTCTCTCTCTCTCTCTCTCTTCTCATCTCTCTCTCTCCTCTTCTTCTCATCTCTCTCTTCTCTCTGTAGTGGTTCTTGTGTTTTGTGCGTGTGTGTTGTGTGTGTGTGTGGTGGTGTGTGAGTGTGTGTGTTGTGTGTGTGTGTGTGTTGCGTTTTTGAGTGACAGAGAACACAGAGAGAGAAGAGAGAGAGAGAGAGAGAGTGTGGTGTGTTGTGTTGTGTGTGTGTGTGTGTTGTGTGTGTGTGTGTGTGTGTGTGTTGTGTGTCTGTCTGTGTTGTGTGTCAGTTGTGTGTGCGTTGGTGTGTGGTTGTGGGTGTGTGTGTGTGTGGTTGGTGTTGTGTGTGTGTGTCTTGTGTGTGTGGTGTGTCTGTGTGTTGTGTTGTTGCAGTTGTTGTTCATTCACTTTAACGTCTTATCACTAAATGTGATATTGACAAGGTGTGGTGTGTGTTGTGTGTGTTTGTGTGTGTGTTTGTTTGTGTGTGTGTGTGTGTGGTGTGTGCGTGCAGCGTGCGTACGTGTGTGCGCGCCCGCGCGTGTACGTGTGCGTGTATGTGTGATGAGGGAGAAACTCTAAGTAGGAATAAACTGTAAAAAAAAAAAAAAAAAAAAAAAGGAAAAAACATCAAAATTGAAAACAAACAACAGTACGAAATCAGATATTGAAATCGCAATTACAGAATTGACCATCTGGCTTAACATAAGAATTCGTACAAATTTAAAGAGACATTGTATCCTGGAATAGCACTATGAAGCATCCTTTCTAAATTCTGACAAATCGGAATCAAGTCGGGGCAAAAGTATAGAACGTGTGTTGTACAATTATCAAGGGCGCCGCAAGCACATCGAAATTATTATGACATATTTGTTCTGAATGCATTTATTTTTAACCGTAATAATAAGGAGAGAAGTGTTTACTGTGTCTTTGGATATAATCCAATGTTTGTATTAACGGTTTACAGGATTTACTGTGTAAGCCATTTTTAAAAGATTACTTTCTCGAAGTTCGTACAACAAAGTATAGAGAGTCGGGTTTGTGTAATCGGGGGAGAACGCTTTCTTTGTAAGTATTCCTCAATTAATCAAAAGAGGCTCTTTGTAAGAGAGAATATCCTTCATGTAAGCACAAGGGTATATGAATAGTAGCCGTATTGACGAATTGTTTGCACCTGCTCGAGCAATTCCAGTCGCCCATTCATTTTTTTATTGGATAGAAGCAATGGGAAGGACCCAAACAAAATTAACTGTTGTATACCTCTTGACATAAGTTGTGAATGAAGTAATTTAATTTCTGATATGATTTCACACATTTTTTGAATTTGTAGAATTCTAAAGCTTGAAAAACTACTAAAATCTACATAAGAAGAGAAACACCAAAAAGATCAAATGATCAATCATCTATGTACTCTACGGCCATTAATAATGCTATAAGTTCGGGGCTGTAAAAATAGACAGATTTTGCCCCAAGATAAAGGACTTCTTTCTCAATATTTAAGAATGAATGACAAAGCCTCACACCATCCATTAATGTTTAATAGAGACCCATGTTTTGTGTGTGAGTGTGTGTGTGTGTGGGCGTGCGTGCGGGCGTGCGGGTGCGTGCGTGGCTTGCGTGCGTGGCGGTGTGGTGTGTGTGTGTGTGTGTGTTGTGTGTGTGTGTGTGTGGTGTGTGTGTGAGTGTGTGTGTGTTCCCTGCCACTCCTACGTGATCTTACTTTCCCAGTGTCCCTGCTTTTTTTCGTCTATTTGTCAGTCAAGGATTCGTTGATGAGTGTGTGTGTGTGTGTGAGTGTGTGCGTGCTTGCGTGCTGCGTAGCGTGCGTGCGTGCGTGCGTGCGTGCGTGCGTGCGCGTGCGTGCGTGCTTGCGTGCGTGCGTGCGTGCGTGCGGTGCGTGCGTGGCGTGCGTGTGTGTGTTTGTGTGTGTGGTGTGTGTGTTGTGTGTGTGTGGTGTGTGTGTGTTCTCCTGCCACTTCCTACGTGACTTCTCTTTCTTTCCCTGTGTCTGACTTTCGTCTAGTGTTCAATCAAGATTCGTGCTTAGTTGCAAGTTCTGTCCCATGACGTCATTACTTATTAGTTGTTTGTTTTTTTCTCATGTTTCTGAACGATAATGATACTATTATCTTGATCGCTTCGTGTTCTGTTTTGGGATTACTACCATTCGACGGTTGTGTAATGGTTCGTAAATTGATGATTATTATTTGTTTTTCTTTTTACTTTAACTGCAATATGTTTCCTTGTTCGTCGGTGTATTATCTTCTGTGTTGTTAGTGATCAATTTTGTATATATAACGAAGGCTTGTATTGTTACTCATGGTTCTGTGTGGTGAGGTTATTATTTGTTGTGGGTTTTTTTTGTCCACGCCATGCGCAATGATGAATATCGTTTATTCGTCGGTTGATTCATTTCTGTGTTATGATATTACTGTTATGTATAATTATAGCTTGTTTGTGATTCGTTATGTTCTGTGTAGTGATGATTGTCGTTCTTTGGGCCTATTTTCGAAGTTCTGTAAATTATGGTCATTCAGTTGGTTTGATTCCCTGTCTGATAAAGAAATGATCATATTAGGTTTTTTGATTAATGTTTCGGTGTGATAAAAACGATGTTTATTTGTTTGAATTATGTTTCTGTGTTACGATAACTATCATTCTGGTTTGAGTACTTCATATTCTGTAAGATATACGTTTGGGGGAGAGAGAGAGAGAGAGAGAGAGACAGAGAGAGAGAGTAGAGAGAGAGAGAGAAGATAGAGAGAGACTCTGAACTCTGAACTCTGAAATTTAATGATTATAGGCCAACAGCCCCTTTCATGGGGGAACACAGAAATATGCCTCACTTCTAAAGAGACATACAAACAGGGAAACTCTAATCACAGAGAAAACATAACTCTGACTGGACAGACATTTTTATAATATGGGCAGTACAGATTTTATGTAACAGGAATTTTCTGATTCACATGTTTGTATTGTCGATGAAAGCTTGTCTAATTTTGAAGGCAGAGCAGGAATTTTTGCCAAATTGACTATTTGATCGGCAGTTCAATTTACATTCCACATTCTCCACCCGCCAGTCACGGTAAAATTAAGCAACTTTCTGATCTGATAGTTACAATGGCACTTGAACATAAAATGAATTTCGTCTTCTTTGTAGATTTAAACATACAGGGCACTGTCGTGTTTTCAGCTGTAGGTGAAAAAGCGAAATCTGTGTACATTTAATTGGGACACCACACCATTCTAATTTGTGCCAGAACATTCTGTAATTTTCTACATACAGAATACTGGATAATTTTTCTCGAAAAACAATGTGTTTCAATTTACCATACTGGACAACCGTGGAACTGAGATCCAACATGGTTTCGCTTGAAGGCAAGAAATTACTAAATAATCTGAATTTTAATTCTTTTATTAAACCTAATTCATTACCACAACGCAAAAAAACAACCTACTTGCAATCCCTATTTCACCCAGGATATTCTTGACATTTGTGGCCCCTGTTACATGGCCTTTCTCATGCATAGACAGTGACAAGTAGTACGCTTTCTTGAAAATCTGGTAATCTTGTTTTTTAACAATCTAAACCAGAACTTGATACACCTGGTAATCGTTGATATCCAAAATGGCAACGTCCAAGTTCTCCATATACTACGTCCGTTTGCTGACTTGTTTCTTACAGTAAAAAATCTTATGCATGCGTCACGATGGACCTAGCTCCACTAGAGGGTAAGCTTTGTACCCCCATATCTCAGAGCCAAAAAGAAGCACGGACCACCTTGTGCATCAAAAAGTTTGAAGAAAAATATCCGGTAATTACACCCAATTCCTTTTATTAGTGAGCACAGGAAGTCGTTTGGTACATTCTTCACCCTAAGTTTCATTTCTTCCATGGCAAGTGTAAAACTATTGTCTAGTAGAAAAAGTAAGACTAAGTATTTGTACGAAATAACCCTTCCAGCGGGGTGCCATCAGAAAAAACCAACTCTCCCTTGAGCGAGAGAAACCACCCCCCGTCCTGAAAAACAATAATGTTTGAACTGTCCTACAATTTACTGTTAACCGCCGTCCCTTCTGTTTCCCATTTGGAAGAATATTCAGCTGATGCAGTAGCCCAATCGAAGTAAGAAGCCAAAAGAGTGAGATCATCAGCAACCACAAAAAGATAGCTCACTTCGTCTGATGTGAGGGTAGCACCATGTTTACAATTAAAATTATCTCATATTGCAAGGTTCATTTATTAACAAAGAAGAAAAATAACGGACTAATAACACTTCCTTGCTTTAAACCTTGTAAACATTCAAAGAAACTTGATAACGTGTAATTATTATGACATAAAAACACACGCTTTCACACTGGAGTACATTGCCTGAAATATTTTTAGCATCCTACCTCGCACGCCCGCTCGTAGCAGCACCGCCCACAAAACCTTACGGTTCAATAATCATATCTTTTTTGAAATCGAATGAAAGCCACGAATAGTTTTCGTACTCTTCTGCAAATATTTTCAATTACTGCGTTTAAAGTGAATATAGAACTATCGTTTGAGCGGGGCCCTTTTCTAAAGCCTGCTTGTGCGTCACAAAATGATGCCGTATTGCTCTGTGCCCCATGGAAAGTAACCTGCTGGGCCATTGATAATAGTCAAAAACCTTACTAAAAACACTCAAAAGAGATATGCCTCTGAAATTATCAGGAAAGTTGGCATCACCCTTCTTATACAGTGGAATTATTGCTGCCTACCGCCCATTTTGATGGGAAAAAGCTCCTAGTGAATATAGCGTTGAAATACTTCTTCAAGTAAGGTAGAACTAATTGCTCTGCATTCTTCAACATTTCAGGCAAAAGACCATCTAACCCGCTGCCTTCTTATTTTTCATGTGTTTAATGCGCTTTAACTAAAACACTGATTTCTTCTTTCACTTATCTCTCCATCCCATTACATGGTCAAATAACGTTTCGTCAGATCATCATATAGGCAATCATCTCCGTTAACAAATCCTTCGTTAAAACTGATTCAAAGTCTGTACCCACTCGTTTTTCTGTTATGACATTTAGAACAACACTTTTTCTTTATTCTTGAATAATTTCAATTCCAAAACTGAACTGGAGTTTCCGCTGAGCTTAAAGAATT
The DNA here is from genome assembly GCA_018398815.1 of Conus ventricosus. Taxonomy (NCBI): domain Eukaryota; kingdom Metazoa; phylum Mollusca; class Gastropoda; order Neogastropoda; family Conidae; genus Conus; species Conus ventricosus. The sequence continues at coordinate 16,773,714 of CM031595.1, read as the reverse complement.
TTCAAATCAAAGTTTCTCTGTGCACGCTCTTTCATGTCGAGCATAGTCCCTGTATTCTTCCGTCACTCCGATGTAATAAACGTCGTCAACTTTATCTTTAGATTTTCTAGCCCATCGAAGATGTCTTATAACTTCCCTTTTCATTTGAAAAGCACTCCTATAATCAAACCATCTGGCTCTTCGAGCACTTTGTTTACACCACTAACACTTTCCTTTTCATGGTTCAGCAGCCACCTTTAATGATGAAGTGAAAAATTCAACCGACCATCTAGATTCCCTATCAATCAGAGAAGTTTGCCACTCAAGTTGGGTCAGAAAATGTTCTGATCTTAAGTGTTCAGTGAACATGTGAGCTTGGCTTCTGACCCGAAAATCTTCTCCAGCTGGACATCTTGTTGACATGGGTTAACAATGGAATTTACCTATCTTACAATACAATTCAACAAGCATGTGGACTGACTCAATTCTGTCTCCTATGACCATCCCGGTTGTGATTCAAAACTGCTGCTAAGATCGAAGCACGTAAGAAATAATCAATAACGCTATGACCCTGTTCATAAAAATATGTGAAATTACCAGAACCCTCGAGCTCTGGACGACCCAATTAATAATTTTCAAGTTATAACAGCGCACATATCAAGTAACTTCTTGCCAAAATCATTTGTCGCTACGTCACATGATATTCTGGTTGTCTATGATGTAGTAGACCTATCAAAAACATCAGAGCAAAAATTCTGAGTAAATGGACTTGTTGATGACTTTGTACAATACCTGGTTCGTCCATTAAATCGCCCATTACCAAGCAAGTAAC
>CM031595.1:16757903-16767903 GCA_018398815.1 Conus ventricosus | reverse complement strand
CAACGCCCCCTTTTCCCCTGTTTAAAAAAAGAAAACCCCCGGTTCTTGACATTAAAAAAAACCCGCCAAAAATTCCCAAAAATAAAGCAACGCCCCTTTTTTCCCAACTTTAAAAAGGAACGCCCCATTTCCCCAACATTAAAAAACCCCCCCACCCCCAACACCCAAAGAAACGCCCTTTTTCCCAGACACAAAGCAATCCCGGTTCCAAACTTAAAAGGAAAAAACACCCCGCCCCCCAAATTTTAAAGCTTAAAAGAACGCCCCTTTTCCCGACATAAAAAGCAACACCCCTTTTTCCTGACATTAAAACAACCCCTTCCACCCCCTGCAATTATGGGAAACACCCCTTTTTTTCCCATTTAAAAAAAATCACCTTTCAACACCCCGGTTTTTCTTCCGCCGTTAATCAACGCCCCTTTTCCCCAGCAAAATTGCAACCCCCCCTTTTTTTCCTAAAATAAAAAGCAACGCTTCTGTTCCCGCCCATTAAAAGCAACCCCCTTGTTTTTTGACATGAAGGGTCTTTTCCCATCTTTCCGACGTTAAAGCAAGGGCCCCGTTCCGCCTTTAAAGGGAAAAACCCATTTCTTTCCCGGGTGTCAAAGCAACAACCCCCCTTTTTTGTTCCCGATATAAAAAACAACACTCCCAATTCTAGGGAACCCCAACAAAAACCCCCCTTGCAATATATAATTGATTTTTGTTTGCGGGGTGTACAAGCCCACCTAATTATATCTATGCTGTAAGGATGGTTTTTTTTGCATATCAATCTGGTCGGTTTAAGGACATGGGTGTGCATAAAATGAAAATGCAAAACACACACACACACACACCCCAATATATATATTTTAAAAATATATAAATATATTAAATAAAAAATTAAAATAAATAAATATAAAAAAAATATATATATATATTATATATATATAAATAAAAAAATTAAAATTTAAAAAAACCCTTTGCTTTTAAATAGAAAATTTGAAGAAAGTTTGATAATAGATAGATAGAAAGATAAAATAATAGATATAAAACAAAAAAGCCTTTTCACGACTTTAAACACCCAAAAACGCCCCTTTTCCCTACAAAAAACCCGCCTTCTAAAACTTCCCTACTTCAAAAGCAATGCTTTGGCATTCAATGTCAAACAACAACCCCTTCTATCTACAAAAACAAAACGAAAAAAAAACAAAAACATGCACCCCTTTCCACTATAAAAAACCAACCCCCCTTTTTTCCTGTGGGGGAAAAAGTACAGGGTTAGGGTACTCACCCCCGGGATACAAAAAAAAAAATGTTTTTTCACACCTAAAACCAGCAAAAACAAAAACAAAACCAAAAATTTAACGTCAAGCCCCAATCCAAAATAACTAAACCAAAATCCCCCTGACTCCCAGGATGAGTAAAAGTGAGAGTAGTTTTGGCAAGCGACAATCACCTAGCAGAAAAAGGTAAACAACAACCCCGACTAAAAACCAATCACGGAAAAATCCCCCCCCCCCCTTTTGTCCAGCTACCCTTTGATTTCCCGGGTTATCAGGAGAGCCAAAGGGGGCACGTTTCGGAAACCCCGCAATTAAACCGGTGCCCAAATAGTTTTCCCAAATCGATCGAGGGAAATCCCAATGAAAAACCCTTCCCCTGCGGAAAAGGGGAAAATTTTTTTTCTTGTAGTGAGGGGGAAAAGGGGGGTGTGGGGTTGGGGGGGGTGTGGGGGGGTGGGGGGGGGAAAGAGCTGAGTATGCTAAAAGGAAATGGGGGGGTTTGTTTAAAATTCGACACACCCCCCCCCCCCCCCACACAAAACCACACCCCAAACCCCCCCCCCCCTCCCCCCCCCCCCTTCCCCCCCCCTTCTCTTCTTCCGCTTCCGTCCTCCATCTTTTTTTTTTTTCCTTTTTAAAACTTTTGCCATCTCTAGGTCCTTTTTGCGGCCCCTTCTTCTCCTTCCACACATTTTTTTTTTCTTTTTTTGGTGCAAATTTTTTGGAAAATGACGTCGCCTTTTGCAGGCATGATGGGGGTTCCGGGGCAGGTTAAACCCCCAAATTTTTTGCTCCCCTCCCACCGATCGGCTTGTCTTTTTTTTTTTTTTTAAATTTTACTTGTAACCGCCCCCTTTTTCCCCCTCTCTCTCTCTCTCCTCTCTCTCTCCTCTCTCTCTCTCTCCCCCCCCCCCGGCCATCCCTCTCTCGCCTCCCCTCTCCTCCCCTCTCTCTCTCTGCTCTCTCTCTGTCTCTTTTCTCTCTGCTCTCTCTGTCTCTCTCTCTCTCCCCTCTTCTCTCTCTGTTTTTCCTTCTCTCACCCTCCTCCCCCCCCCCCCCTCCTTTTCTCTTCTCCTCTCCTCCCCGCTAAAAATGAAATTTTTTTTTCCGACCGCCCTCTTTTTTTTCTCTGCCCCGTCTCTGCCTCTCCTCTGTCTTTTCTCGTCTCCCCCTTTCCTATCTACCCCTCTCCTCTCGGGCTCCCCGTCGCTCTCTTCTCCTCTTTCTCCTCTCTCCTCTCTCCTCTCCTCTCCGTCCCTCCTCTCTCTCTCCCTCTCTCCCCCCTCTCTCTTTTTAAAAGAATTTTTCTTCCGAAACCCCACCTCTCTCTGTCTCTTTTCCTTCTCTCTTCCCTGTCTCTTCCTTTTCCCCCCTTTTTCTCCTCCTCTTCCCCTCCCCTCTCTCTCTCCTTTGTCTCTCTCTCCCCTCTCTGTCTCTGTCTCTCGGGCGCCTCCCCCTCCCCTCTCTCCTTTTCTCTCCCCTCTCTCTCTCCTCTTTCCCCCTCCCCTCTCCCTCTTTTTACAAAGAATTTTGTTAATTATCACTGACTGTTTTTCCGATTCAAGCAAAAGACACAGACCAGTTTAATGGCATCTTACCAAACAGGTCCAGTAATTTTTAAAGCTGTGTCCCCCCTGTTTTAACAAACTTTTTTTTTATATCGCATACATCCCTCTTCATTAAATTTTAAAACTTCTTAAATGATTTTCGTCCCTTTCTTAATCCTTCTCTCCCTTTGGGGTTCTTTTTTTCCTGCAACCACCTCCCCCCTTTTGTTTTTGTTGGGGCAAGTGTGTGGGGGGTGGTGTGTGGGGTGTGGGTGGGCGCTGCGGCGGGCGGGCGGGCGGGCGGGGGTGTGCGGGAGGTTTTGGGTGAGTAAGTATGTAAGTAGCGGGGCATGTTGTTCATGAATTATTATTCCCCGGGGGCGGAATTGCTCAGGTTTTGGGGGGAAACGCCGGCCTCGGAAACTTTGGCATCCTGGGGTTTTCGGGTTCGAATCTTCCCCCGGGGCCCTTTCGGAAAAAACCCTGGTTTTTGACTCCATTTTCCCCAAAAAATGCCTTCGAATGGAGTATAAAACCCCGGGGTTTCCCGGGGGTGAACGCACCATTTAAAATTTTGCACACCCGTAAAAAACCCCAAAACCATTTTTTCGGAAGAGAAGGCCAATTTGGCCTTGGGGGGATGAATACGTTCCCTACAGCATGGACCCCCCGCGTGGGGAAATTTTTAAAAAATTTAGGAACTGAGTGGGCAATATTGACGGAAAACACGGAAAAAACGACTGAAGCGCTGGGAGCACCCCTTCAGTCAGCAACCCAAAACCCCGGTAGGGAGCCCCTTTTCTCCCGAAAATGTGGAAAGGGCCCGCGCCTAAACCTTTGGCGAATCTTTTTAAATGGGTATTTTTTTTATTATTTTTATTATCATTATTAAAATCCCTTAAAATTAAATTAAAAAATTAATTTTTATTTTATCATTATTTTTTATTATTATTATTAATTTGGATTAAATTTAAAATTTTTAAATTAAATTTTTATTATTAAATTTTGGTTTTGCATGTAAAGAATGCTGGTTTGATAAAACCAAGGTTTTTTTTATTTTTCCCGAAGGAACCCTTTGATGGGAAAAAACTTGTGTTTGGCCCTTTTTTTTATTTTCACCTTTTGGTTTTGCTGTAGGAAAAAAGGGTGAAAGTGGGGTTTTCGCGCGAGTTTCTTTGCCGTCTGTCTTTTTTCCTTTTTTTACCCCTAATGTGTGTGGTGTGGGGTTTTTTTTTTGGGTAGGGGCGTGCTTTCTGGTGCGTGCCCTGCGTGGGGGGCGGGGGCGTGCGTTTCCCTGCCGGGGGGGGCGGGTACGTACCCCATACAAACAAACAAACATACATGCATACATACATGCCCACATACATACACACACATACATGCATACACATCATATATACAACCATCCATCTATCCATCTATCCCTCCCTCCTTTCCCAAAAAGTTCATCCACCACCCCCTCCCCTCCAAAATCCATCCCCCAATTCAAACATACATACATAAAATACAAACAAACAACATACATACCCTACATACATACAGCAAACAAAACCCTGCCCAAAAATTTCAGGGATACCCTACATCATCCCGCATCATGCATACAAAAATGCATACATGCATACAAAACAAAACATACCCAAAATACATACATACATACATACATGCATACCCAATTTTTCCCCCCAAAAAATACATACATTAAAAAAACAAACATACATACATACAAACTAACATACAAAACAACATACATACATACATACAAAAACATACTACATACAACAAACATACATAAAAAATCCACTTACATTCATACACCATCCAAACCTATATCATACCCCACATATAAAATCTTTCGAAAAGAACCCGGGGCCTCGCTCGCTGGGGTTCCACGATTTATTCCCAAATAAAGGAACCCCCACATCAATCAATTCTCCTCCCATGGCTTCCCCCCTCCACCCCTCCACCACCCCCTCCCCCCTCACTCCCCCCCCCCCCCCCCACCCGCCCCTTAAACCAAACCCTTTTCCCTCACCACCCCCGGACGAGCCGGGGGTCGGCCCCCTCCTCCCCCCCCCCCCCCCCCCCCCCCCCCCCTTTTCCCCACCAGTCCGCAAAAAGCGACCCAAACGACCCCAAATGCCAAGCAGGAAGGAAAACCCCCCCCGCCCGACGTCACAGAGAAAGCGGGCCAAGAGTGGCGTGACCCCCTGGGGGATCGAAACCGCTCGATCACAAAATGGTGGAGGGGAGAAGAGAGAGAGAGGGGGGGGAGCGGAGGGGAGGTCAGAGAGCGAACGAGAGAAGACAGACAGACGGACAGGCGGACAAGAGAGAGGAGAGAGAGAGAGAGAGAAGAGAGAGAGAGAGAGATAGACAGATAGACAGCAGATATATAGACAGACAGACGGACAGAGGCAGAGACAGACAGACAGACAGACAGACGGACAGATCAACAGACAGACAGACAGACAGAGGACGACAGACAGACAGATAGACAGACAGACAGAGATAGAGACAGAGACGGAGACAGAGACAGAGAGTCAGAGAAAAAGGGGGAATGGAGGGAGTAGAAAAGATTAGAGAGAGACCGAGAGAAAGGAGAGAACGAGAAGGGGAAGAGAGAGAGAGAGAGGGAGGGGAGGGTAAGAAGAGAGAGAGAGAGAGAGAGAGAGAGAGAGAGAGAGAGAGGAGAGGGGGGGGAGGGTTGGCATAAGCGGAGGTGGCGGGAGGGAGAGGGAAAGCGGCGATATAGAGGTGGGTTAGGAAAGGTTGGAAGGAGATAGAGAAGAAGAGAGAGAACGGAGAGAGCCACGGCGAGGGAGGAGGAGAACGTGAACATGGAACTGCAGTCCAGCAAACAACTAATGACTGAATGTCGGGAAAAAAAAAAAAAAAACTAAGCAGGTGACAGTCGCAAAATTAAAGAGGAAAAGGAGTGAGAGAGAGAGAGAGAGAGAGAGAGAGAGAGAGAGAGAGAGAAGAGGAGGAGTACCAGCAGTATAAGAGAGGAGGAGGAGGAGGAAGAGGAGGAGGAGGAAGAGGAAGAGGAGGAGGAGAGGATTGGTTCTATCGTCATCCATTCGCCAGCATGTGAGTTGTCGTCCGTGAGTTAACCGATGCCGGCATGTATGACGTCATTGCCTTGGGGAAGCAGATTATTTGTGAAGACAACGTCGTCACCTGACCGCGGGCTAAGTGATTACGTACCTGCTGCTTGAGTGTCTCCTCCCCATCCAACACCCTTCCCCCCCCCCCCCCCCCCCCCCCCCCGCACCCACTCCCCTGCCTCTGTCTCTGTTTCTGTCTGTCTCTCTGTCTCCGTCTCTGTCTGTCTCTGTCTCTCTCTCTCTCTCTCTCCTCTCTCTCATCTCCTCTCTCTCTCTCTCTCTCTCTCTCTCTCTCTCTCTCTCCCCTTGTTTGTCTGTTTCTGTGTGTGTGTGTGTGTGTGTGTGTGTGTGTGTGTGTGTGTTGTGTGTGTGTGTCGTGTCATCCTCTCTCTCTCTCTCTCTCTGTCCTTGTCTCTCTCTCTCTCACTCTCTCCTCTCTCTCTCTCTCTCTCTCTCTCCTGTCCTTGTTCTCTCTCTCTGTCCTTGTTTCTCTCCTCCTCTCTCTGTCCTTCTCTCCTCTCTCTCTCTCTCTCTCTCTCTCTCTCTCTCTCTCTCTCCTTGTTTCTCTCTCTCTCTCTCTCTCTCTCCTCTCTCTCTCTTCACACACACACACACACACACACACACACACACACACACACACACACACACACACATCAGATTGTTTCTGATGCCTCACCAGTTCGTGATTAAGGGAAGGGAAAAAGGTTTCTATTTTGAACGCCGACCGGGAAGGGAGAGCACTCAGTCCACTGCCGTTCCCGTGTGTCAGGATGGCCAAATGGCTGTACACACGGATTTATTAATGATCGACATTCTCCATGCGTTATGGCTTCATTTGCTCCATCAGTCCACTCGCGGCTAGTGTTTATGCCCTCTCCCGTTCATTATCGTCAGGGTTGGTATTAGAGGGCTGTTTGTTGCTGCTGCATCCCGAGTCAGCGTGCTCCTGGTTGTGTGTGTGTGTGGAGGGTGGGGAGGATGGGGTGTGGGGAGGGACAGGGGCGAGGAGGAGGAGGAGGGGGGGAGAGAGAGAAGGGGTGAGGAGTGTGTGGGTGCGCTCGCGTGAGTGTGTGTGTGTGTGTGGCCTTTGTATGTTCCATCCTAGTTACAGTTTGTTTTTCTTGTGGCGGTTCCGCCCGTAGCCTTCGTCAGTGTAACCAAATTGTAGACATTTTGGAATCAATCTGGTCTCTTTCATGAAAATTTTAATCAGTTGTACTGTACTCGTTTGTAAGCTCCACAGACGTCATTTTTAAGCCTCAGAGGAAGTAAACTTCAAATTTGTGCATCTCTTGGTGTAGGGTTCAAAAACTCTTCTTGTTTGTTTTTTTTTAATCAAAATTTCTTATTTTATGGTGTGGATTGCCGCTTTCTTTAATGTGAGCAGGCCATGACGTTGTCAAATGTTGAAACACAGATTCGATTGACTGGATCAATTGTTTTTGTGTCTTCCAGGCTAATATTTACCGCTGATATTGTTTGCACTATTGATGTACATTAACATTATACGGTCAAGCAGGTCCGCCCTTTGGGCACATTCGACTTTTCCACCAAGTTTCATTAAAATCAGGTGCGTGTTTTTTTGTTGGTTTTTTTTGTTTGTTTTGTTTGTTGTTGTTTTTTTTTGCGTAATGGCGTTGACAGACAAACAGGCAAAGCAACGGCCTCAGGGGAGAACGTAACTTTGCTGACCAGAGATCGTGTGGGAGGCTAACAGAAAAGCAAACTGACCGGCGTGGTTTTTGCGGTAGAGGTGGACTACACTTGACCACGGGAAAATGCTGTCTTCATTGACGAGACGTTGAAAGACAGATTCGATTGACTTGATCAATTGTGTAACTCTTCATGTGTTTGGGGATAACATCTTCCTCGTCTACATTTCCACAAATCGTTAGTAGTAGCATCAGTCAATTTATTGGAGTGCTTCATAAAGATTTTGGTGAAACATTCATAAGAACTGTAAAAAGAGTAGGTTCTGCGATGTTTCCCTGAGGGAGTCTGTTGAGGGTATTAAAACGGCTCGACCTTTCAGTTCCAACTCACTTCCTGAGAAAATGTTGTCATCTAGTTTAATATCAAGCCGCTGATACTGCTGGCACCATTGACTTCCATCAAATTATACAGACAAGTGTGTCCACCCGCGGGTCTCATTTGACCTTTCCGCTAAGCTTCTTTAAAATCAGGTGCGTGGTTTTCGCGTAATAACGCCGACAGACAAAGCAATGGCCACAGGAGAATTCTCATAACTTTGCTGCCGGAGGTAATTACTGACAATATTCAGAAATATTTATGACACTGTGACGAACAAGCTGTTAATTGAACATTGCACGAGATTCACAAACAGTCCAATTGAACACTTCTCGTGTTTTATTAAAGTTCCTTGATACAGAAGAATGCATAAGCGACGCTCTACTGCATGACAGACAGAAAACAATGGTTTGTTTCTATCGTCAAAGTTTTCTGAAACATTTATTCTGATTCAAGAGCATGTTTGTCCTGTGATCCATAATATTCTAAAAAGAGAATGTTTGCCTTCGTTAGTGACTTTAAAATTAAAAAAAAAGACAGAAAGAAAGAAAAAGCCATATGTGTGCACTGACTGGAAGGGAGAGAGGTTTGAAGAAGTTTAATTGTTGTGTTTGGTGTAATAATTTTACCCATCAGTGTTCCGATTGTAACTACAGAAAGTGCCCAGAGGATTGTGCTGGCGGTAGACAGCTTGTGTGGTGTGTGTGTTGTGTGTGTGTGTGTGTGTGTGGGTGTTTGGTGTGTTGTGTGTGTGTGTGCCGCGTGCGTGCGTGCGTGCGTGCGTGCGTGCGTGCGTGGTGTGTGTGTGTGTGTGTGTGTGTGTGTGCGTGCGTGCGTGCGTTGCGTGCGTGCGTGGTGGTGTTGTGTGTGTTGTGGTGTGTGTGTGTGGGTGTGTGTGTGTGTGTGTGTGTGGGGGGGGTGTGTGTGTGTGTGATGGTGGGTGTGTATGAGTGCGCGCGCGCTTGTCTCTGTCCTGCAATATTTAGTGTGCAAACTTGACGTAGGAGTCAGATTCCGTTCTGAAGGGGGCTGAACACTCAGGGGACGGACATATTGTGAAATACGTTTTTCGACCTTTTCATTCCATCTTCCCTTTCTCAAACGGGATGACGACATTTTAAAACTCACCCTCGGCAAGATTCAGTCCCTTCCTATGGCACCAACATCGTCGCAATCTAATACTACCCCACTGCACAACGCTTCCAGAGTAATCAGAACTGCTATCCATCCCTAAGGTTATCAGAGAACTGTTCGCTCGGCATACGCCCCAGACGAACCGAGCAGTGGATCATTCGAGGCAGAGAGGAGATTGAAAAGTATGTTGAGAATGCAAGCGCTTGCGCACGTTTTCCTGCAGGTGCCAGAGAGTTTGTGCACACGGTGGAATAAAACGTCGAAAGTGGGATGGATTACTATGAGAGAGAAGAGAGAGAGAGAGAGAGAGAGAGAGAGAGAGAGAGAGAGAGAGACGTGTACAGAAATTGAGTTGGGATTGTCCTCACACACACACACACACACACGCGCACGCACGCACACAGACACTCACACGCGCGCGCGCACGCGCGTTAATAATATTGATGTAAAGGGACTGTTACTAAATTAAAAATGAAGGGAGCGGAGAGAGAGAGAGAGAGAGAGAGAAGAGAGAGAAGAGAGAGCGTGCGTACGTGCTTACTGTGTGTTTGTGTGTGTGTGTGTGTGTGTGTGTGTGTGTGTGTGTGTGTGTGTATGTATGTATGTGAGTGTGTGTGTGTGTATGTGTGTGATGTTGTGTGTGTGTGGGTGGTGTGGTGTGTGTGTGTGTGTGTGTGTGTGTGTGTGTAGCCTCTGTGTGTGTGTGTGTGTGGTGTGTTGTGTGTGTGTGTGGTGCGCGCGCGCGCGCGTGTGTGTGTAGTGTGGTGTGTGTGTGTGTGTGTGTGTTGTGTGTGTGAAGACTGTGCAATCACACATCTGAACTAACTCTCTCTCTCTCTCTCTCTCGCTCCTCTCCTCTCCTCTGTACTCCTCTCTCTCTCTCTCTACTCTCTCTCTCTCTCACTCTCTCTCTCTC
>CM031595.1:16745403-16747903 GCA_018398815.1 Conus ventricosus | reverse complement strand
TTCTAGTTTGTTTGCTGCAGAGTACAAATTATTTAGTTGTCTCTGGAGACCGACCACTGATACTGCTAGTAAAATAATGTCATCAGCAAAAAGCAGCATAAACAATTCCAGAATGTCAAAAGTTACTCCATGTCGACCATTTTCAATTATTTCCAAGGCTAACTCATTAATAAACAGAGAAAATAATACTGGGCTACATACGTCGCCTTGTTTGACCCCACTTGTACACATGACATGCTCAGATAATTTTGCACCCGATCTTATTTTTGCTTTTACCTCACAGTACATACTTTTTATGCAGCGATACAATTTACCTTTTATTCCATTTTTTAACAAAACAGGCCATAACAATCTTCGAGAAATTGAATCAAAAGCCTTCTCAAAGTCAACAAAAGCAACATATAACTTTTGATTATTTACAAATTGTTTCTGAACAGCAGCAAGCAGGGTAAATATATGATCAATTGTGGAAAACCCTCTTTTAAATCCCGCCTGATGTTCTCCAGTTATGTTATTTTGACTTACCCATTCATACAATCTACTATTAATAACAGAACTATAAATTTTGCTACAAATATTACTTAATGAAATACCTCTATAATTATTTACATTGTTAACCTCGCCCTTCTTAAATAAGGGTAAAATAATAGATTCTTTCCAGCTGTCAGGATAAGTGCCATTATCGAAAAGAAAGTTAAATAGTTTTACCAAGAAATTCAAAACAGACTCACCAGAATATTTGAAAAATTCACCAATTAAACCATCAGGGCCAGCAGATTTTCCATTTTTCAATTTTCTAATGGCTAACAATACTTCTTCTGTAGTTATTGCTCTATCATAAGGAAATTCTTCATCTTCATTATAATTAACTATGATCTCTGTTGAACTAGTTCCGTCACTTTTTTCTAACAAGTTTTTAAAATGTTCAAACCATTCAGATATAGAAATATCATTTGATGGTTGACATCTTTTCTTTGAAATTTTGTGTATAGTTTCCCAAAAGCCCTGTTGGCTCTTCACAGAATCGATCAGTTCATTTAACAATGACATATTATATTCTTTCTTTTTTCTTTCATTTAAATTTTTATATTCGCGTCTTGAAACACAGAACGCGACTCGATCCTCTTTGTCTAAAGTTTTACAAAATTTTCTCCATAGGCTACGCATTTTACATTTTGATACTTTACAATCCCCATCATACCAGTTATCATCAGGGGTTCGCTTATTTAATACTATCTTCTTTTTCAAATTTTCAGCTTGTTCTTTCATGATCACATTAAATCTACATATGGCTTCATTTACATCCACTTCGATAAGATCTTCTGCAACTGCCATTTTCTCTTTCACATCCTGAGAGTCCATGGACTGTGTAAATTTCAGGGTATAATCCTTATTCCAGCAATATTTAACTATAAACTGATTATGTTTACCATTCGAACCAGTACTAATGCATTTTTAGCATTTTGTATATCAATACATAGTACGAGGGGCATATGATCAGATTCAAATCTTTCCATAACATTAAGTGTTAACTGTTCACACAGTAACTCAAAACCATTTACTGACATCAGAAAATAATCGTTCACACTGCATCCTACATCAGAAATATATGTGAGACGACCTTCAAGGTCGCCATTACACATTCCGTTTAAAATGTACAGTCCCAAAACAGTACACATGTTCAAGAACTTCTTACCATATGAATTTAACATTTTATCTTGAGAAGTTCTTTCCATGCGGCTATCAATCTTATTATAGTTAACGTGTACTTCATATTCATCTAAAATGTCTGGGGTCTTATCAGCAGTTCTAGCGTTCATATCGCCACATATTAATATTTCAGTATCCTCCAAATGCAGCAGTTTACTAACAATACAATTTTCCAACAAATCAATGCCGTTGTCAAGACCATTAATAGAGTAATAAGGCGAATTTTCGGGCGGAACATACGCACACACAAGCAACAAGTTTTATGAAGACCAAAAAACTCCCTATCAAAAATAAATAACATGGAATAGGGACTCTCACAATCAACCTCATTCACATAGGAAAGAAGATATTTTCGTATTAGACAAATTATTCCCCTGAACCTCTCCCTTGTCTCGTAAATTTAACAGCTGGTTTGACGAATATTTGATAATCAGTAAACAAACTCGATTCAAATTTTTCTGCAAACGTTTCAACCAGACAAACAAAATCAAATGAAGAAATGAACTGAATAAAATGCATGTCATCTAATTTGTGAAACAATCCACATACATTCCAGTGAAGGAAAGAAATACTGTTTACAGGCTTACTCATATGACAATCTTGACCATATAAATTGTCATTATCTTCTGAACTAATGCTCCCATCACTCTCATTCATTCTTTTCATGTCTATTCCACTCCCAGTCACACTGTCACTGTCACTATCTGATTCCTTCGACTTCACACTGTCACCGTCACTGTCTAATTTACTGTCACTACCTAATTCATTCTCCGCCACATTTTCACTGTCA
>CM031595.1:16725760-16730760 GCA_018398815.1 Conus ventricosus | reverse complement strand
CACTCATCCCCATCCCACAATCCATCCCCATCCCATCCACCCCATCCTCACTCCATCCCCCATCCCTCACTCCATCCCCCATCCCTCACTCCATCCCCCATCCCTCACTCCATCCCCCATCCCTCACTCCATCCCATCCTCCACCATCCTTCCCCATCCTCCCCCATCCCCCCATCCCCCCTCACTCCATCCCCTCCTCCCCCACCCCATCCTCACTCCATCCCCCATCCCTCACTCCATCCCCCATCCCTCACTCCACCCCCATCCCTCACTCCATCCATCCCCCATCCTCACTCCATCCCCACTCCTCCACCCCATCCCCATCCTCCCTCACATCCATCCCCATCCTCACTCCATCCCCCATCCCTCACTCCATCCCCCATCCCTCACTCCATCCCCCATCCCTCACTCCATCCCCCATCCTCACTCCATCCCCATCCTCACTCCATCCCCCATTCCCATCCTCCACCATCACTCCATCCCCCTCACTCCCATCCCCCATCCCTCACTCCATCCCCATCCCTCCTCCATTCCCCATCCTCACTCCCTCCCCATCCCCTCCATCCCCCATCCCTCACTCCATCCCCCCCATCTCCTCACTCCATCCCCCATCCCTCACTCTCATCCATCCCCATCTCCTCACTCCATCCCCCATCCTCACCCATCCCCCATCCTCACTCCATCCCCCATCCTCACTCCATCCCTCATCATCCCCATCCCTCACTCATCCCCCCCATCCCTCACTCCATCCCCATCCCCACCTCCATCCCCACTCCATCCCTCACTCCATCCCCCATCCCTCACTCCATCCCCCATCCCTCATCCCATCCCTCACTCCATCCCCCTCCATCCCTCACTCCATCTCCCTCCCTCACTCCATCCCCCATCCCTCACTCCCATCCCTCACTCCATTCCCCCATCCCTCACTCCATCCCCCATCCCTCACTCTCCCACTCCACCATCCCCCATCCCTCACTCAATCCCCATCCCTCACTCCATCCCCATCCCTCACTCCATCCCCCATCCCTCACTCCATCCCCATCCCTCACTCCATCCCCATCCCTCACTCCATCCCCTCATCCCCCTCCATCCCTCATCCCATCCCCATCCCACTCCCTCCCCATCCTCACTCATCCCTCCATCCCTCACTCCATCCCCCATCCCTCACTCCATCCCCATCCCTCACTCCATCCCCCATCCTCATCATCCACACCCTCATCCATCCCCCATCCCTCACCCACCTCCCATCCCTCACTCCATCCCCATCCTCACCCTCCCCCATCCCTCACTCCATCCCCATCCTCACTCCATCCCCATCCCTCACTCCATCCCCATCCCTCACTCCATCCCCCATCCTCACTCCACCCTCATCCCCACTCCATCCCCATCCCTCATCCATCCCTATCCCCACATCCACTCCGATCCCTCACTCCATCCCCATCCTCACTCCATCCCCCATCCCTCACTCATCCCCATCCTCACTCCATCCCCCATCTCTCATCCCCCACCATCCTCACTCCATCCCCATCCCTCACTCCACCCCCATCCCTCACTCCATCCCCATCCCTCACATCCATCCCCCATCCCTCACTCCACCCCCATCCACTCATCCCACTCCATCCCCCATCTCATCCACCCCATCCTCACTCCATCCACCATCCTCAATCCATCCCATCCCACTCATCCCCATCTACGTCCATCCATCCGACAAAATCACCGTCACATCATCCCCCATGCCTGAAATCCAATGCCAACATCAAATCCACCACAAATCCTCACATCCAAGCACCATTCCAAAATCATCCATCCCTCATCAAATCCCCATCCTCAACACAAATCCGACTCACTCCAGACCCCATCCAAGAAATCCACTCACCATCATCTCATCCCTTCCAACTCATCCCCAACCCCAACGTCCATCCCATCCCTCAGCCCAGCCAACTAGAACCTGCAATCATCTATCCCTCAAGAACCATTCAACAGACGACACCAGAACCCCATCCCTCACGAGAGAGACAGGCATCCGCAAGCGAGAAGAAATCTATCCCTGAGAGACAATGAGACCGAAACTGTGAGCAGCAGACCATGCAAAAGTCATTTGTATTCTTCGAGAGAGAGAGAGAGAAGAGAGAGAGAGAGAGAGAGAGAGAGAGAGAGAGAGAGAAGAGAGAGAGAGAGAGAGAGAGAGAGAGAGAGAAGAGAGAGAGAGGAGCAGAAGAAGTAATTTGGGTAGAGAGAGAGGGGGAGAGAAACCATGCAAAAGTCATTTATACCTTCAGAGAAGAGAGAGAGAGAGAGAGAGAGAGAGGGAGAGAGAGAGAGAGAGAACCATGCAAAGTCATTTAACCCTTCAGAGAGAGAGAGAGAGAGAGAGAGAGAGAGAGAGAGAGAGAGAGAACCATGCAAAAGTCATTTATACCCTTCAGAGAGAGAGAGAGGGAAAGAGAGAGAGAGAGAGAGAGAGAGAGAGAGAGAGAGAGAAGAGAGAGAGAGAGAGAGAGAAGAAAATCATGCAAAAGTCATTTATACCCTTCAGAGAGAGAGAGAGGAAAAAAGAGAGAGAGAGAGAAGAGAGAGAGAGAGAGAGAGAGAGAGAGAGAGAGAGAGAACATGCAAAGTCATTTATGCCCTTCAGAGAGAGAGAGAGAGGGAAAGACAGATACAAGAGAGAGAGAGGAGAGAGAGAGAGAGAGAGGAGAGAGAGAACCATGCAAAAGTCATTTATACCCTTCAGAGAGAGAGAGAGGGGAAAGACAACAGACAGAAGAGAGAGAGAGAGAGAGAGAGAGAGAGAGAGGAGAGAGAGGAGAGAAAAGAGAGAGAGAGAGAGAGAGAGAGAGGAGAATCATGCAAAAGTCATTTATACCCTTCAAAGAGAGAGAGAGAGAAGAGAGAGAGAGAGAGAGAGAGAAAACCATGCAAAAGTCATTTATACCCTTGAAGAGAGAGAGAGAGAGAGAGAGAGAGAGAGAGAGAGAGAGAGAGAGAGAGAACCATTGCAAAAGTCATTTATACCCGAGAAAGAGAGAGAGAGAGAGAGAGAGAGAGAGAGAGAGAGAGAGAGAGAGAAGAGAGAGAGAGAGAACTATGCAAAAGTCATTTATACCCTTGAGAGAGAGAGAGAGAGAGAGAGAGAGAGAGAGGAGAGGAGAAGAGAGAGAGGAGAGAGACCATGCTAAAGTCAATTATATCCTTCAAAGGGAGAGAGAGAGAGAGAGAGAGAGAGAGAGAGAGAGAGAGAGAGAGAGAGAGAGGAGAGAGAGAGAGAGAAGAACCATGCTAAAGTCAATTATATCCTTCAAAGAGAGAAAGAGAGGGAGACAGACAGACAGACAGACAGAGAGGTTTCGTCTCGCTCAATACAGACATATTGGCCGACGGCTATGGCCGTGTCAGATCTATCGTCTGCTGCTTCAACAGATAACTTTTTAAAACTATATATACGTTCAAATGTTTTGGTTGGCAGGCACTCCTTGAGAACCCTCTGTCTGGTACCAACTTGCTGTGAAAGTCGGCCACTTTTCTTGCAGGGCTTAATGTCTGGAACCAGCTTGCTGTGAATAGAAGAACTTCTCTCAGAGCCCAGTGCTAGGAACCAACTGCCATTCAGCATCTGGGAGATCCTGTCAGAGCCAGACATTGTCTGGAACGAATTGTTTTTGAATGTGGGGCACTTTTTTTTATCGGAAACTAATACCTGGAAGCAACTCTACTTGAACATCAGACAGTCTTCTTTTATGGGCCAAAGTCTAGAACCAACTCTCCATGAACACTTTGCATTTTGCTATAAGGAACCATTGACTGGAACCAATTCTCCGTGAACATTATGCATTCATGTATCGGGAACCAACGTCCTGAACCGACTATACATGAATATCAGACAGACGTTTTTTACTGGCTCAATGTCTGGAACCAGTTCTCTGTGAACATCAGACAGTCTTCTTTCATGACATAGTGTCTAGGGCCAATTCTCCTTGAACAGTATGCACTCTTCTACTAGGAACAAGCGTCCGGAACTAACTCCACCTGAACATCAGTCATCTTTCATACGCCAGTGTCTGGAACCAAATCTTCGTGAACATCAGACTCTTTTTTTTCCTAAGAACCAAACTTTGGAACCATTCTCCCTGAACATCAGATAGTCTCCTTTCAGGAACCAATGTCTGGAATACATTCACCTTAGCATTATACTCTGTTCTTAAAAAAAAAACCTCTACAGACAACTCTGCGTGAATATCAGACGCTCTTCTTTCAGTGCCCTGTGCCAGGAACCAACTTTCTATGAGCATAACGCACTCTTTCGGGCATGCCAGAGACGAATCTTTACTCGCCATGGTAAGTGGGGGAAAACGGAATTTTCAAAAACCAAAGACAAAAAGAAAAACAAGAGAAAAAAAAAACAGAAATAAACATGATACTGAATAAAAATAACGAATAAAAAAAGTTTTAAGCTGAAGCTGAAAGGAACATGTGGTTGGAAGGAATGGGCGGAAAGAACACAACAAAGGGAGGGAGGGGGGCGGGGCAGAGGAAGAGGGAATGATTTTCAAAGAAGGAAAAAGCAAAACAAACAACAAAAAAAGCAAAAAAGAAAAAAAATATCGAACTAAAAACTCAAAGCAGAAGCTCAAAGGGACATGTGGCAAGAACGAAATGGGCAGAAAGAAACAAAAAGGGGGGAGGGGGGGGGGCAGAGGGAGAGGGAGGGGTGATCGTGGAGAAGGAGTGGGACGGAATTCATCGGCGTGACCAATCCATTATACAGGTCAGAGTTCGGGGGTTACAGGAAAGGTCAAGTAGTTACAACCACTTTTGAACAGAAGAAAATCGCCCTGGCTCCGTGAAAGAAAAAAGCCATTGGTGAATGTGAAGAAGATGATTTTATCCTAGAATTTGGGGTCAGTGAATAAGTTCAATGCCATAGGTCAACAACAAAAATAACAAAATGCATGACTTGTGGACTCCTTTTATTTCTACGCCATTGGAAGGGCGCTAGGATT
>CM031595.1:16695661-16705661 GCA_018398815.1 Conus ventricosus | reverse complement strand
CTTGAGTGCGGTGTTCAAAGTCGTTCAGCAAGAAGAAAAAAAGAAAGAAAGAAAGAAGACAGGAAGGAAGAAGAAAAGAAGGAAAAAAAAGAAAGAAAGAACGGACAAAAAAAGGAAAGAAAGAAATAAAGAAAATCAACAAACCTTCTACAAACAACTCTTTTAAGCTATGCGTATTTTTGAGCTGTGTCTGTTTATGAACTATGTGTGCTTTTGAAATTATTGTGTTTGTGAGATACATGCATCTGTGTTCTGTGACATGCGTTAAAAAAACCTTAACAAACCATCTTCTGTGAAAAGCTGACACTAGCCATACGCGCTTTTGTGTCCGTTTCCGTGGTATGTGTGCTTTTAAACTTAGTGTGCTTTTGAATTGCACACATGTGTGTACTATAACATGCTGTCAACAGCTGCCCGATAAATGTGCGCGGTGGTATGCATTTAATGGGTGACTACTCCATAAAGTGGCGTCGTGGTATGCGATCAATGACTGCCCCAAAAAGAATTCGCTGTGCTGTGCAGTTAAAAGCTCCAGGAAAAATGGGCTCCATTCTAAAGTCTGTAGCCCATACCGATCAAAGACGTTCGGCGTAGGATGTAATCAAAAGCTAGCGAAGAAAGCTTCCATAAGACGTGCAATTAATTTAGAAGAAATCCGGACCAGAATATGCAGTTAATAGCTAAAAACAAAACAAAAACATGTGCGTATACATGCAATTGATAGATAAACCAGAAATCCACGCGAAGACATACAGTAATTAACTAGATTTAAAAAAAAAAAAAAAAATATATATATATATATATATATATATATATATATATATACATATATATATATATATATAATATATATATATATATATAGAGAGAGAGAGAGAGGAGAGAGAGAGAGAGAGAGAGAGAGAGAGAGAGAGAGAGAGAGAGAGAGAGAGAGAGTAGATAGAAAAGAAATCTGCGCAAGGATATTGTAGTAGTTAGAAGAGAAATCTGCGCTGAGATATAGTAGTAGCTAGAAAAGAAATTCGTGCTAGAATATAGTAGTAGCTAGAAAAGAGATCTGTGCTAAGATATAGTAGTAGCTAGAAGAGAAATCTGCGCTAAGATAATAGCTAGAAAAGAAATCTGTGCTAAAATAGTAATAGATTGATAAATCTATGCTATGATACAGCAGTAGCTAGAAAACAAATCCGCGTTAAGATATAGATGTAGATAGATAGGAAATCTGTGCTAAGATACAGTAGTAGCTAGATAAGAAATCCGCGCTACGATGTAGTAGTAGACAGATGAGAAATCCGCGCTAAGATAAAGTATTAGCTAGAAAAAAATCTGCACTAAGATAAAGTATTAGCTAGAAAAGAACTTTGTGCTAAAATATAGTAATAGATAGATTAACTGCGCAAAAATACAATAGTCGCTAGAAAAGAAATCAGCGCTAAGATATACTTGTAGATAGATAAGAATACCGCACAAAGATATAGTAGTAGATAGAATAAAATCCGCGCTACGACGTAATAGTAGACAGATATGAAATCCACGCTAAGATATAGTATCAGCTAGAAAAGAAAACCGTGCTAAGATAATTATAGTAGCAGATGGATAGGAAATCTGCATTAAGATATTGTAATAGAGGGATACATATAGTAGTGGACAGATGAGAAATCTGCGTTTAGATACAATTGTATATAGATAAGAAATCTGCGCTAATATATACTAGAAAATGGATAAGAAATATATGCCAAGATATAGTAGTAGCTAGAAAAGAAATCTGCTCTAAGATACAGTTGTAGCTAGAAAAGAAATCTGCGCTGAGATATAGTAGTAGCTAGAAAAGAAATCTGCGCTGAGATATAATAGTAGATAGATAAGAAATCTGCGCTAAGATATAGTCTAGCTAGAAAAGAAATCTGCACTAAGATATAGTCGTAGCTAGAAAAGAAATCTGCGCTGACATATAGTAGTAGATAGATAAGAAATCTGCGCTAAGATATAGTCGTAGCTAGAAAAGAAATCTGCGCTAAGATATAGTCGTAGCTAGAAAAGAAATCTGCGCTGAGATATAGTAGTAGATAGATAAGAAATCTGCGCTGAGAGATAGTAGTAGCAGGAAAAGAAATCTGCGCTTAGATGTAGTCATAGATCGATTAAAAAAAATCCCACACTGAGAAATAGCAGTAGACAGATAAGAAACCTACGCTAAGGTGTAGTAGTAGCTAGAAAAGAAATCTGCTTTAAGGCGTGCAGTTGATAGCGAGACAGGAACTCTGCACTAAGAAATCTATGCTAAAACGTGCAGTTAGTTGCTAGACAAGGTATACGCACGAAGACGAGCAGTTACCAGATAGCCAAGCAAATTACACTCAGGCACACAGTTGATAGCTAGACAAGAAATTTGCGTTAAAACATTATCGAAAAGAAATATGCGCTAGGAGATGCAGTAAGTAGTTAGGCAAAAATTCTGCGCAAAGACGTAATGGTAGTAAGAAAAGAAGCCAAGACATGCTAGAAAAGGAGTGTGCTGTAGACATAGTAGTAGTTAGGAATGAAATCTGGGCTAGGACGTGCAGTTTACAGCTAGACAAGTACTATGCGCTAAGGCATGATAGTAGCTAGGAAATAAATATGCGCTAAGGCGTGCAGTTAATAGCTAGACAAGAATTCTACGCTAGGACATACAGATACCGGAATACAAGAAATCTGTGCTGGAAAGGAAATCTGCGATAAGGGTGCAGTTAATAGCTAGACAAGAATTCTGCGCTAGGACATGCAGAAAACAGAATTTTTTTTATTCTGTGCTGGAAATTAGATCTGCGCTAAGACAAGAAATGAGCATGAAGACATAATAGTAGCTAGAAATGAAATCTGCGCTAAGACGTGCAGTTAAATGTCAGAATAAAAAAAAATCTGCGCTAAGACGTAATATCATCTAGACATGAAATCTGCGTTAAGACGTACAGTTAAAACGGTTAGATAAGAAATATGCGCTAAAATATGCAGACGAGAGTTAGAACAGAAATCTGAGCTAATACATGCAGTTAATAGTTAGACAAGAACTGTACTCTAACACATGCAGTTAGCAGTTAGAACTAAAGAAATCTGCGCTGGGACATAATGGTAGCTAGAAATGACATCTGCCCTAGGACATAATAGCTAAAAATGAAATCTGCCCTAGGACATTATAGTAACTACAAATGAAATCTACCCTAGGACATAATAGTAGCTAGAAATGAAATCTACCCTAGGACATAATAGTAGCTAGAAATGAAATCTACCCTAGGACATAATAGTAACTAGAAATGAAATCTACCCTAGGACATAATAGTAACTAGAAATGAAATCTACCCTAGGACATAATAGTAACTAGAAATGAAATCTGGCCTAGGACGTGATAGTAGTTAGAAATGAAATCTGGCCTAGGACATAATAGTAGCTAGAAATGAAATCTGCTGTTGAACATAATAGCTAGGAATGAAAGCTGCCCTAGGACATAATAGCTGGAAATGAAATCTGCCCAAGGACAAAATGGCAGCGAGACAAGAACTCTGCCCTAAGACATGCATGTTTTAGAATAAAGAAAATCTGCGCCAAGACATGCATTCAACAGGGAGAAAAGAAATCCGCGCCAAGATGCTTAGTCAATAGCTACCGCATAAACGTGTACCATGGGTACACATGCAATCAATAACTTCCCGGGATATGATGTGCAGTCAGTATGCGTCATCAATAACCGTCTGAATAAATATCTGTTTGCTGTGGTGCGCAGTTTGTAAGGGATCCAAGAAATGTGCTCTGTGACATATGGTCTCTTGTTTTTCTATAAAGGTTCGGTGGAGGATGCAGTCGACTCGATCACTATGTGATAAATTACAGTTGTAATGATAATATCATTATGTGGTCGATGGTTGATCGAGGAATTCGCGCTGTGCGTCTTGTAGCTGTCCGATGAACGTGCGCCGACGTGCAGTCAAAAGCTACATGGGATTTATCATCTGTGTTACACAGTTAATGTGCGCTGCAATGTACAGCAAAGTTACTGGAGGTGTGTGCGAAGTAAAATAGATTCATTAGTTACCTCCGAATTGTGCATAATAAAATGTAGTCAGAAATGTTCATTATGAAACGCAGTCACTGTCTACAAATGGGCGCTATAATATGCAGTCAATGGCTATCTGGTCAATACTCACTCTTTTATACAGTCAAAGCTATCCGTGAACAATGCGGTCTTACATGCAGTCAACAGCTATCCCACAAATGTGCGTTGACATATGCGTTCAATAGCTGTCCTAGAAATGTGCTTTAAATGTGTTTAACCATATGTTATGTATTCGGTAACTTTACAATAAATGTCCTCTACCAAATGCAGTCAGTAGTTCCTGAACCGTGCACTGTTAAATGCATTCGGTAGCTTTCCAGTAGATGCACTCTGTTATACCATCTACCTCTGTCCGCTCTATGCACTATCACAGAAACGCACACTGTTACATGTTTTTAACAGCTATCCAATAGGCCTAAATGCGGTCTGATATATGCAGTCAACAGCTGCCAGATTAACGTCCACTGTTATATACACATGGAAAAAGTTAAGCAACCCTCACATTTATCGCTAAGGACGAGATATAATACTATTTAAATGAAAGCAACACTCAAGTAAATCAAAATGGTCTTTATTCCATGAAAGTATGACACTGTCCCATTACCGAAACAATAGAAATATGGTTCAGTGTTTGAAAATTCAACTGCAAAATGGTGAACACAGATGTGCACCATTTTTGAACAAAAACATGGCATGGTTAAGTTTGAAAATAACAATTTCATCCAGTTGATGCCGAAATTAATTTTGGTAGGAAAACAACAATGAAAGTGTCCAGATAGCATAACAGCAAACAAAAATCAATACCGGGTGTATCCTCCCTGTACATTGATGACTGCTTGAATCCTTCGTCTCATCCCTCCAGTGAGTCGTCTGATCTGCTGAAAGGTGATCTGCTGCCACTCCCGATGCAATGCTGCTTCCAGTTCCTGGAGATTTTGCAGAGGAGGGTCCAGTGTCTGTATTCGACGGCCAAGCAAGTCCCATAGATGCTCCAGCGAATTGAGGTCCGGACTCATGGCAGGCCATGGTAATGTTGTCACCGCCTCTTGCTGGAGGTATGCTGTGACTGCTCTTGAACGATGAGGCCGGGCATTGTCATCCATGAACACAGGTCTTGTGGCTAGTGGGTGGTCGTCAAAATGAGGCACAACAGCTGGCTGCAGTACCTCCCGGATGTAGCGATCTTCTGTCAAGTTGCCACGAATGGTCACCAGGTCCATCTTGCAGTCGTGTGAGATGCATCCCCACACCATGACGGAGCCTCCGCCAAAGGTACAGTTTGTTTGATGTTCCTTGCAGCATAGGCTGTTTGGGGATGCCTCCATACTCTCGCTCTGCCATCTGTAACATGCAGTAAGAAGCGGCTTTCATCAGACCAGTGGATCTTCCTCCAGTTCCTTAGGTTCCAGTGCTGTCGGGCAAGACACCAGGTCAAACGTAATCTCTTATGATTGTCTGTAAGGTGTGGACGCTTGATGACTCTTCTTGCCCTCAGTCCTATAGCTTGCAAGCGATTTCTAACGGTTTTTGTGGACAGAGGTCGATTTGGCAGCCACTGCCGTTTCAGTGTGGTTGAAGTTGCGAATCGCTGTTGCCGTACCAGTCGGTGGAGCGCCCTGTCTTCACGCTGGGTAGTGACACGTGGTCTGCCTGATCGTGGCCGGTCATTCACTGTGTTCGTTTCAGCATGTTTTCTTATCCATCGGCTGATTACTGACGTTTGGTATCCCAGTTGACGTCCAATAGCTTTGCTGGTCATACCAGTAGAATGCATGCCAATAATTTGCCAACGTTGTCCTTCTGACATTCTTCTTCGTTCCATCTTGTTGGACAGTGACTGTGCAGTGAGAAACTTACTCAAAAACGCACGTTTCTGTGGAGTGAGCAAACTTCATTTTTGCGAGTGCACGGATGGTGTGATGCTCGTGCACGCCACATGCAGCCAGAGACTCACTGTCACACTTGGCTGGTTTTATCATCTCTATGGAATACCCGTCTTGTCAGAATTACTATTTTGTGCCATGTTAATACTCACAGTTACCTGGGACGGTATGTTTCTTTTAGGGTTGCTTAACTTTTTTCCATGTGTATATGTAATCAGTAACTATCCAATAAACGCTCACAAGCACGTGCAATCAATGTATATTCCAGAAATTTACATTGCTGCATACAGGCACTGGCTATCGTCAAAGTTATTACACGGGAATGTTATGAGCCGTGACAAAGAACATTCGGTCAAGTTCCTTTGGATTTGTGGTTATAGGAGTGAGGAGGAAGAGAAACGACAGGGAAGGAAGGGGGAGATAGTGCAGTAGATGCACACACACACACACACACACACACACAACACACACACACACAGTAATACATAATAATATAAAATAATATGTATATATATATATATATATATATATATATATATATATTATTTTATTTTATTTTTCCCCATTCACCCACTCAAGCACATACTGTTAGTTAGACAGAATTATCTACCACTGCAGATATGAATGCTTATCTCCCCCTATTTCTTCAATCTAAGACATAAGAGCAAGCTTTCTTTATAATTCAATACATATTTATTAGTTTGTGTAATTTAGTCCCTTGCGGATTCATTCCAAGACTTGGCCCTCAGCACTTGTGTCTTAAGAGGTTATCTTTTTATATTTTCTACTTTTCACAAGAAAATGTAGCTTGTTTTGCTCTTTCGTTATTTTCTTTTGCTTCTTAGGTGGCACCTTTGGTTGGTTTTTTGAAAACTCAACAAACATACTACGGTATTGCACACCAGCCTTTTCTGGGATAACATTCTTCTTAAAACCGAAAAGGCAGAAGAGTCAAATTACTACTTTCCGCGGTCACTGAGGAGAAACAGTCAGGTTTCGAAATATCGGTGTCTGACCACGAGTTATATGTTGGTGAGTTTCCCTCCCTATTGGAGATTGTCTCCCCCTTGGAGACTATAAGCTTGCTGAAGGCTCATTTTGAGAAGCATTTATAATGGTTTTTCCCATTCACCCACTCAAGCCATTACTGTTAGTTAGGCAGAATCATCTACCACTGCAGATATGAATGCTTATCTCCCCCTTATTTCTTCAATCTAAGACATAAGAGCAAGCTTTGTTTTTAATTCAATATTTCTTGCAGTCATTGTAAGTTGCTAGAATGGTGCTCGGTACTTATCCTTGGAATTTATATATATAAATATATATATATATATATATATATATAAATGCTGAACAATTAAGTGGTGGGGGAAAACAAGTGCAGGTTAACAATTCTTCCATCATTGTAGTAATGACTTGGCACGATTTGAATTTTTTTTTTTTAAGAAAGAAAATGGGGAAAAAAGTATATTATAAAAATGAAAACCCTTCACTAGCCACATGAGGGAACTATCGCAATCCCTCTGGAAGGCAGATCTACATGTATCGCCTGCTCCTAGGCCTTTCGTCCGCTGGATCGGACTCATCAGGGAGACACGGCTGATAGTGTCTGTGCTCTTGGCGTCAAATAGAGACACAAACCCCAGTTCGTAATTCTGTGGTGTTCTCACCACCAGGGGTTCAAAAAAAGAATCCAACAGCACCCCGAAGCAGTCTCTCTCTCTCTCTCTCTCTCTCTCTCTCTCTATATATATTTTATATAATATATATATATCATAATTCATTCCCGTAAACACCTCTCTGTCCCTTTCTCTTCTTGTCTGTCTGTTGTCTGTCCGTCTCTCTCTCTCTCTCTCTCTCTCTCTCTCTCTCTCTCTCTCCCACCCGAGAAAGGGAATTTTTCGGGAAGCGGCTGACACTATACTTAATACGGAATACGTTGACAAATTCTTGGAACTGGACTGTAGTTGTTAAAATGGAAATGCAAAAGTGGGAAATGGGGGAGACTGAGAAGCAATGATGGAGAGAGAGAGAGAGAGAGGGGGGGGGGGGGTGAACAGCGGGTTAAAATGCTAGTCTTTTACACATATCTAAAGTCATTATAATGGTTGCACTATTTTTCTGTCTCTGTCTTGGTCTCTGTCTCTTTCTGTCTGTCTGTCTGTCTGTCTGTCTCTCTCTCTCTCTCTCTCTCTCTCCTTCTCTTTCTCTTTCTCTGCCAGTCTGTCTCTGTTTCTCTGTCTACCTCTCTGTCTCTCTCTGTCTCTGTCTCTCTCTCTCTCTCACACACTCTCTCTGTCTCTCTCTGTCTCTCTCTCTCTCTCTTCTCTCTCTCTCTCTCTCTCTCTGCCTGTCTGTCTCTGCCTCTCTACCTCTGTCTGTCTCTGTCTCTCTCCCCCTCTCTCTCTCTCTCTCTCTTCTCTCTCTCTCTCTCTCTCTCTCTCTCTCTCTCTCTCTCTCCCAGAAAGTGGGCTTTCTGGGAACAAACGTCTAGCAGCTCCGTTATGTGGAATGCACTCACAGCATTACTCCATCCCCTTCAGATTGGATATAGTTTTGATATCGATAGAGGCAGAATTGGGAAGGGGAGGCGGGGGTGGGTCAGACATTTGGGGTGGTGGTGGTGGTGGTGGACCAGAGAAGCATTGCTAACACGCTGGTCTGTCTACATATCCAGCTGTCTGTACATCTGTACCTGGACATTCTCGTCCTAGTTTCTAAAGACAGTCTCCGTCTTCTTCTTCTTCTTTTCTTCTTCTTCTTCTTCTTCTTCTTCTTCTTCTTCATCTTCTTCTTCTTCTTCTTCTTCTTCTTCTTCCTTCTTCTTCTTCTTCTTCTTCTTCTTCCTTCTTCCCCTTTTTTCTTCTTCTTCTCTTCCTCTTCTTCTTCTTCTTCTTCTTCTCTGCAGTCGATTGTTTTTGGTTGCGTCAGATCTTCATTCCCATCGCCACGATGAATCCCACAGTCTTCTCGGAAAGTCTTGATGGCTGCCACAAAGCTGCATTTCAAACTGCTCCCTCTGGCCAGGTTTGACACCGTAGAACATCATGGGCTGGACAGTGTTGGAGGGTATGCTCTGGGGTCTGAGATCCAGTTCCACACGTACATTCGTCTGGGTGGGCAATCTTAATTTGTTTGAGGTGGGTCAGCAGTCGCCAGTGGCCAGTTCTTAGTTTTCTGGAGCTGCTGGATTGGATCAGCACCACTGTCTGCACCCAGCCTTCTCTTCCACTGGTTTTGGTATTGGTTATGGATGATAGCGTTGGTCTCTCTGTAGGTCACCGGGTGGGTGAACTGCTCCTTATTGCTGCCTGCCTTGGACACAGGGTCAGCCTTCTCATTCTCAGTGATCCCACAGTGGGATGAATTCCACCGGAGTACAATGATGGATCATCTTGGATGTCTGATGTTCCAGCCAAGATGTCTTTGTGTTTCACCCAACAAAATACAACCTACAACAATGACGCTTTGTGCTCCGATATTTTCGATTGACGCTTGTCAGTCATACATTATTCCTCCTGCCAATTCGCAGAGTTGCCTTTGAACCAGAAATCTCCATGGGGGTACTTCCCTTTAATTTCCCCCGGGGGGGTTTAGATTAAATGTTGGATCTCTTTTTTTTGTCGGGTTTTGGGTTTTTCCCCACCTACCCCTCCAAAATCCTTTTTTTCCTTTTTTTTTTCTCACCCTCTTTTCCTCCCTGGCCCTTTTTCCCTTTTCCTTTTCCCCTCTCCCGCCCGGGTGGGGCCCTATGTGTTGGGTTAAAAAAACCAAAAAAAACACAACCCCCCCAAAACAAGGGGAAAAAACGAACTAAGGGAAAAGTTTTTTAATCCCGGAATTTAAAAAAAAAAAATACAAAAATAAATAGAAATTTAATAAAAAATATTTAAAAAAAAAAAATTCGTAAAGTTTTTTTTTAAAAAACAACCTGTTTCTTCTCGCTTTGTTTTTCCCCTGTTTCTTTGTTTGTTGGTTTTTTTTTTTTCCCTTCTCCCCTTTTTTTTTCCTCTATCTTTTTTTTTTT
>CM031595.1:16665546-16690561 GCA_018398815.1 Conus ventricosus | reverse complement strand
CTAATGGATTGTCATTATGCAGGTCATGGAGTTCAGAGGATATTCTAAGTCAACTTTAGAATGATAGCCGCGCTGCTGTTCAGCGTTAAAACTGCCCAACCACTTTAATGCTTTTTGAATTTATTCGTACCTGTGTAATCTTGATGTTACGTTATGGATGTGATTGCGAGCCATTGCCCAAAATACTGATTGTTTGATCTAAATACATCATAGATAGTTAGACCTTTTACTTGGATCTTAATCGTCCAAGTATTTGCTTGTTTGCTTATACCAGTTAATGATGCGACGCCATTACTATTTCCCACGCTATCCGTTTTCAATCATTGAATCATTGGTAAATACGACTATAAATCAAATCTGTACTCCAGTAAACTTTAAGTAAGCGTCCCACTCATCCGGCGCGCAGAAATGTAATGCGCGGGATCCAAGCTATAATGTTTCATGCAGGTCTTTCTTAATTTTCAAAGACGTCTGCCAACAAAACATACCTTCAGCATTAAGTAGGAGTCATGATTCGTCTCCATAGTTTTACTCTCTAACTTCTGCCACGCATTCTTGAGCATGTTGGTATCCAGAAGCACTAATGTCCTTGCCTCTGAGACTAGAAATGACACGCGCCTTTAGGGGAAGTGTGTCTTATCCAAACATTTCCCAACTGTTCATGTATTCATAAGGGTAAACACCCTTTCTAATCAAGAGTTGAGTCAAATATTTTTCCGTTATTGGGCAGGACTTTAAGGGACATAGCCAGTGCCTCTATGAGCTCATTCATGTGTTGCATAGAGTCGTAGAAGACATGTTATTTAAAGTGAAAACACATGTAACTTTTATGAGATGTGCAATGCATGACACCTGAAGGCATCGTCCACTGCTTTCATTATAAGGTGAGAGTCGTAACCTCGCATGTTATGATAAAAAAAAATGAAAAGAAAAAAAAAAAAAAAAAAGTTACAGGCTGCTTTCCACGTCTAGGATCAAACTTTAGTGAAGATGGCATTTGTTATGCGCCGCTCCTCTGAACTTTCCGAACTATGTGATTTTGTCTCTTACTTTTGGATTCTCTGATGCGATTGATGAGAGACCTAAACCGCAAATCCTAACAATGTGTGGCTGAGTCATACTGTTGGTGGTCTTCAGGTGTCATTATGTTTTCAGATAATGTTTTGATTTTTAGAAACAGTCATTGGCGCACTTGCTGATGCGTTCTAAGATGTATTTTGAAGCATTACGGCCCTCTATATAATTCTGGCATCTGAATGAACGCCATCCGACCTTTGACAATCGATGTCTGAAAGCAAATGAACAAATTTGATGATTACTCATTAAGACTGTTTTTCGAAGGATTTTGCTGGACGCTGGCCCTTCAATAAAGGAACAATGAGTGATTCAAAGTTCTGCCGTATAAAACTATGGATGAATTTTTGCATCCGTTTTTCCTGTGCTTATATCTAACTTTAGATCAGGTGGAGGTGTAAATTAGTTCCGTATTTTAACAGTCTACAGAAACTTTTACAATGTTTCTTATGTTTCGCTCGCGGCTTTGAACAGATGGCATTCTTGTTAAACATTTTCTACAGAATTTTGTTGCCCATGTCTTTTGAAGTATGCTCATTAGTCTACTCATGTGCGTATCAAGGTGTAATGCGGTAGCCAGCTGGTGAAAACATCAGTAGTAAGTCAACATGATTTTTGTCTGCGTTCGCCTAGTGTTGGACTGTTATTGGACACTTTAATTGGCATCCAAATTTGCCTTTCCTCATCCATGTGTATACTTAACAGTTATTGGTTTGTTTTGTTCTTCAAAAACGATCATTTGGTCTACACTAACAGAAAGGACACCCCACTAAGTTAAGATCATTGCATGTAAGGGTGTTAGTTAGACACTCTCTCTGCGTTTTTTGCGGGCGTGATGCAGCCTTGCGAGACACTCCACCATGAAAACATTTGTTGTTCTGAAGTCTTTATGTTAGAACTGCTCTTTTCGCTAACCAACTCTCGAGGTAGTGGAATGTAAGCCTTTCCAACAATCGGCGCATACTTAGAATGTTTTAATCTGATCTTAGGACTTCGCCCTCTGACCAACCAGAGCCTCTCATTTTGCTTCTTTCAGCCGGCAGACGTCAAAACTGTGCAAGCAGTTGTCTGCCAACGGGGCGTTAAGTCATTAGAGGAAGATATAGTCTGTTGTTTAGTCGAGACCCAACTTCTAGATTTTCTTCTTTTATTGTTTATAGGCGATTAAAACAGATATACATTTCTTTAAACTGGCGGGTCTATTGTTAGTTTCTTGGAACTTGTGAATTAGCATGAACAACGCTTGCCTATACGTTGCTGGATTAATGACTTCTAAATCAATATCAGTCAGTGCTTTGATAAACGCTCTCTCTCGAGAATTCCTTCAAAAAATTTCGTCTTTCTTGCCCTTTCATATATCTTAGCATGTTGAGTTTCTTTTCTAAACTCAAAATATTATTTAAATTAAAAAAAAAAATAATTAATCAGAACCATATCGGCGGTCTTTTTGTGTTTGGACCTCATAAACTAAAGTATAAACACCCTTTGGTGTTTGTTACTGTGAGCTGTTTAGAGCAGAGTTTAATGTCTCGTTTACTTTTTTAAGCATTCTTTTTTATTGCTCGGCGTCTGGAGGTTGAGAAAAAGTCTGTCCTAGCCTCTTTCTTTGTCGATCAAACTTTTGTCTTTTGTAGTCACAAAATCAGGCCTGTAAACGATATTAAATTCTTCATCCGTGATGTTTTGGAGTCAAACTAGGCTTTTTTAGTTGCAGTTTAAACGACCTAAGTTTAGGCTGTTATTAGTTTGAAAACCATAGCTGTGTGCTTTTGGAGTTTAGTTTGTAATTTTTTGCCAGCCGCACTTACAGCTAATGAACATAGACCGAGAGCTAAAGACAAACCTCCTAGAGGTAAAGCTGCGGGTGCGCCTATGCCCGTTGCTAAGAGACCAACACTCTTTCCCTGCTGATAGAGCATTATAGTTGATGCTCCATATTAACATATGTAACAGCATTAAAGGCAGCAGAATACCTTCGTTTGGTTTTTGCTGCATTTTGAAAGGTCTTGCTCTAGTTTTTGTTGCATTTGTGTAATGTTGGTTAATCTGAAGGTTTTTATGTTAGGGCTTTCTACTATCTCTTCTCTTGGCGGCGCTGTAGGCACATTTGGATAAACCTGAACAGACATGCTTTTTTAAAAAAAAATAATTTAGTATACTACATTTTCTAATCTGTTATTTACAATATTCAGCTGCGCATCATATAATAAAAACAAATGTACATTAAGCGGTTTATCGGCTTCTTCTTCTTTATCAATTTTGAATGTTTATTACGTCTCTCACAGTTCTCCCGCTTCCATGCAACTGATTATCCTCTGTTGACCTTAGGTCAATCCATAAACCGTATTTCGTTGTTAAATAAAACTCAAGTCTAACATTGTGAAGGTGCAGATCTTTAGACACAAGGTCTACTGTTGGATTTCTACACCTCCCGCCTCCAAAAAAGTTTTCTTATTTCATCAAAATGCTGATAAGGTTTAAGCCCGCTAGCGTAGATTTGGTTAGGACTACCCTCAATCGAACATTGCACTTTCGTTATTTTAGGATTAAAAAACTTTTCACTGCTCTTTTGAACGGTTCTTCATCTTCACACAGCAATAAAATACCTTTAAGCGATCTTGCTGCGACACTAAAAACTAAAATTCCATAAGAGGATCGGCCCTGCTCTGGATATGTTGTATGTTGAATCACTCTTTCGAAATATGGGAAATGTGAATGATATTGGTGCCAATTAGCTCCGCTAAATTAGGTTGCTAACACCATCAACTCTAACGAGATGTCAGAATGCTGTACTTTGCTTCGGTGTACTGAATGATATGATAACACGTTGTATTCCTTAAAAGTAAGTTCATATTGACAATCTGTCTTTTAATGCACCTTGAAAGTAAGGGCAGGGCGCTTTTAACAACTCAAAATCTAAGGTCAGGAAAAAGCGATTTCCATACGCAAACTTTACGGCTACATTACTTTTTGACGTCTTTAGTATCTCCAGCGCCTATTCTAGTTTTAGTGCTTCTTCCTTTTTCGATCCTTGAACGCAAGATCAGCCCTTTCATTCCCGGTTAGCCCTAGATCAGAATAGTAAAATATTCTGCATTGTTAAAGAAAATATTTCTTGCCCCTCAATTTTATAGAAATTGTCTTAACCAATTGCCCGCCCCAGATGCATTACAACAGCCTGTTAGGGTCTGATGTTGAAACGAGTTCTATTTTGAAAGTAAAAGGACGCGCAGAGCCTGGCACAATCATTCATCGCTCCTAAGTCTGGAAATTTGACAGTAAGAATTTGATCTGCATCAATAGTAGATGATATTTGGAACAATATAATCCCGTTTTATTTCCCTTCACGCCATGGGCCCCTTCTGTTTTCTATGCGGGTCAAGAATCGAGCCATGTGCTTGTTTGTGGCATTTTTATAAAAACACAATAAAAAGGTAATTATTTAAAAACTATGGCAAGAATGAAGGCGAAGAAGATTAATAAGTTTTTGATCTTGGAGACGACATGAGTGAATTGTCCTTTGACACAGCATCGCTCAATGCGCTCAATGCGGCATGAATTAACAGAAAGTAAGGTTAAATCATGTACCAAAGTTTAGTCAAGAACCTCCCGAAATTTAAAACCAAATGATTTTGAATTAAAAGATTATCATTTGTTTGTGAGAGCGACCAAGGACCAACTTGTTCAGCTTACAACTAAAAAAGACCCATCAAAGTTTTTAGCTCCGTGGGTTCAATTTAGAAATAGACTCATTGTGGCCAAACAGAACAAATCGCCTTGCCATGTTAGCGGCAAAATTAATGGCGGAGGCAGTTTCTAAACTCAAAACACACTGCAAGAACTCCCAACAGATAACCAAATGCAAAACATGGAACTTAAAGAAGTAAATCAATCAGCAGCGAATTCATAAATACAATAGAATCAGAAACCAGTTTTCAGAAGAAACGCATTAAAGACTATACACGACTCACCGCTACCCATGCGAGAACTAACGGCCCATGATCATGCTTTGAGAGCAATCAGAGCGAATAACAAACAATTTAGCAAAACTAGGTGAACTAGATGGGCATATAAAAAGAGAAAAAGAAAAACTCGTTGAGGCTGATGAACGCCCATCTTAGGGCATGATATTAAATAAAGAATAACCCAAAGACTAAAAGATCTGAAACAAGAAAGATCAGGCAAGACACTAGAAGAGCTGACTACTAGCCGAGATCCAATTACGAACTCAAGTGACTAGAATAAGAGAACTATCCGACAAATTTTATAGTGCAGACGCAACTCTAGCAGAACGAATAAGGAACAAGTTTAGAGAGGAAGGGAAGTCACATTAGCAAGCGTTATAACCAGCCTAGGATTTGCAATAAGTACACTAGTGATGGCTATTACAGGCGGCGGTGGTCAAAGTTCAGTGCTCCACCGCTCGCCTGATAAATCCAGGGTAAAAAAACAGCATGGATCATCTTGTCAAGTTTATTAAAAAAATCTAGCTGGGTAAAGACCGTGGAAACGCATTACCAGGAATATTGGTAGTATTGTCTGCTGGCTTTTGTCTACTGCAAGCAAAGTAGTTTGGCCTTTAATGCCGAGCACTTAATGGCATTAGTTTCTACTTAATATTTGTTACTCTTAGTAAGATAAAGACCAAGTAAACCTATGCCAGTTAATCCAAGAACAAGCGCTGTCTTTTCAATATCATGGTCCATCGGTCAACAGAGTCCCAAGCATTTGCTGAGTCTTCAATGACTTTGGGGGTTTGGACTTCGGGATTTGGATGACTTAATCTTGGTGTTCCTTTTATTGTTACTATTACTGCTCAAATTTTTATGTCGTTTCCCAACCTTCTAGTTCATTGCCTGCTATAAGAATTACAAATTATAGTTTATTATTATTCCTACCTGGAGTCTGAGGTCAAAGGCAGCATGTAAAAAACCCATGGCCAACGGCAAGTCTACTTTCGATCTTGCGTATTGTAAAACATTTTGGTATCTTTTAATAGTTGAAGGTAATTCAACTGTAGAATAATGGCGTCCTCTAAATTTGCTAAGTATTGTTTTGGCTTCAAGCCGAGTAGAAGATCAGATATGCATGATCTTGCCTGTGCTTGCGAACCTAGCAAACACCAAACGTAGTACTAATAGAGTGTTTATTCGTTTCTATTCCCCCCAAGTTAGGCCCTTAGAAGTGTCCTAAGATAAATGTGCCATGCTGATTCTATGCTCTGCTGTAGGACACAGGCTTAACAGTTTTGCCTGGAAAGAAAGATTTTAAAGGAGAATGCCAGACATAGTTAACTTTCTGTGCGTGCCCCAATAATAAAGGTCGCCTAGGCCTGATTATGATCCAACTTTTGTCTAAAGTCTGTCTTGATTGTTAATATATTAAATTCGTTTACAGATCCTTTCAAAAGCTTCATGTCTATTCTGTTGCTGAAAGGATTAAATGGTTTGTCATTGGTAATGGCGCTTGCAGTTCAGACAAAATACGTCTAAAGATGTAATAGAAAGAAATCTGTACACTGACCTCACAAGGATCATGGTGGATTAAAATCGGCATACGACACTCCCCACCCAGTTGGATGCGCAAAACACAGCAAAGTTTAGCTGTTTCT
Source organism: Conus ventricosus (assembly GCA_018398815.1). Classification (NCBI taxonomy): domain Eukaryota; kingdom Metazoa; phylum Mollusca; class Gastropoda; order Neogastropoda; family Conidae; genus Conus; species Conus ventricosus. The sequence continues at coordinate 16,683,876 of CM031595.1, read as the reverse complement.
GATAAAACTGCATTCGGAATGACTAAACCACTCTTTCTTGGTGTGGTCGTTTTCAATAGGGGGTTTAAGATAGCTCTTCAATGGAGTACTCACCTTTTTTAATGACAAGAGGCAGTCTTGGGTCACAGCAATGTCAAGAGTATCAATGCTATAATTTTTTTAAGATTGTAGTGCGGCCCAACAGAATATATTGCGCCAGTATAGTTTGAATGCACTCATATTTATTCCTGTTAAAAAAAAATGTTTGTAACAAAAACAACCCAAGACCGTCCTTCGTTTTTAGAACATGCTATTGCTACCAATTGCGGGGCCCAAAACGGTCGCGCTCCATGAAAATATTTTACAAAGTCGAAGGTATTAATATAAGCGAAACCAAGGGAATAATAAGATTACAAAAGTAGTGGCACAAGAGCAACCCGTTAACAATACCTGATGGTTTATTACGTTTTTTGCTCACTAAAAGAAGCAATGAGTAAATTCGGCCATTCCTCTCAAACTTAACAATGCAAATCTAAAACAATATTAACATTCGAACCCTGCAAAAGCAGATTACTTATTTTGATAAGAGCTAGCTAAAATGTTAGGCTTTAAAAGTTGACAGTTGGTGGTTTGTGGGGGGGGGGAGGGGGGGGGGGGGGGGTTCTCAGGTCACTAAAATGATTTGTTAGTTTGCGCCAAAACAAAACACTTTAAGGGGGAAAATCCGCTCGATCCTGCATTACATTCATTAACTTTATGTTCTTTTGGATGAGCTGAACACTGATGAAAACTTATATGATGGAAGGCCCTCAAATGTTTTAAGAGCTTTACCGCGGGGAAAGCTGCAATTGCGATTATGAAATATACAATTCCTAATTTACAGTTTAGAAGATTAGTTTTGTGGAGGTGGATCATTAAATATAAAAATTGCAGACAAAGCTGAAGTTGTGAAATGCAATAAACCTACACATTTATTTGGGAAATAAAATTAATAAACTGTACTACAACTGTCGCGTGGGCCCAGAAGAACCGGAGTTACAATAGCGCCAGTGAGGTGTAAAAACCTTAGAAATAAAAGACCTGCAGACTTTGCGGACTTGAACAGAATGGGTGAACTAGGCACTTTGTATGGTTTTGATTACACTAAAGAAGGTGATAGTATAACGCAAAGAGGTTATGCGACAGCAAAAGTTTCTAAACTAGAACAGCTGCGCAATCTTAGAAGCAAATAATGTTGGCCAGAATGATTATACAATATTGAAAGCCTGACCCAATGCACTTAGACCATATTTAGAATGGGACATAAAATTTGGAATCATAAGCCCATTTACATATTTTAGCCATCAAAAAAGTTTCAGAAAAGCATTTCAACTCTGCCTTTACAAGAAAGTCTTATGCCGGACGACATAGTCGAAAAGAAAATGAATACGCCCGTATGGGAAAAAACAGTACATCCTCCACAGAAGAGAACGTTTTTTAAAAGATGCTCTACAAAATTACAGTTCATTCCACCATGAAATTAGTAGAAGCGTTCACATGATATTTGAAATTTCTGTCTTAAAAGATAATGGGAGGGAGGGGTTGTGGGCCGTTAGTGACGCCTTCTAAAAGGAATTCTAATTAGCTGCAAAACTTAGACGTTGAAAAACTTAAAGTTACCGACAACATTCTTCACAATAGCGAGGATATTAAGGTCATAACAACAAGCAACAAAATCAATATTAGTCTAAATAGAAACAATCTTACAGAACTGAATTGGATTAATCTTACACATTTAGACCTTATAGGATTTTATTATACTGAACAAGTTTTGACAGAGAGCATGATAAAAACAATAACTGGATTAGATTAAATTCTAGTATAAAACTATGGAGCAGTTAAACTTTATGACAAAAACCCCTCATTGTTCATTAATTTGTGGACAGACTGGTTGTGGAAAAACAATATTTGTCCTCGACCTATTACAAACAGTTTATCGCTATAATTTTAATCATATTGTGATTTTCTGCCCAACACTTAAATGGAACAAAGCATATCATGATAGAAGGTTTATATGGACAGATGATGACATATATTTAGTTAACCCCAGCAATAAACTGAGTGAGTGTTTAGAACAGTTTTATAGACTGTTTGAAGGAACGCAGACACTATTATTATAGATGACTGTTCAGCAGAAAGAGACATAGTTTAAAAAGAGAAACACTTTGTCGAAACTAGCTTTCAGCGGAAGACATGCTGGGATAAGTGTGTGGATTTTATGTCAGAAATATAACTCGGTTTTAAAAGACTTTAGAGAACAGTTAAAAACTGTAGTTTTATTTCACATGAAAGACAGAGACTCATTTGAAGAATGTTTGCGCGAAAATGATGTTATTGAAAACGATCAAGAAAAACATAGGATTAAACAAAAACTGAAATCTGAAAAGTTTAGTAAATTAGTATTAAAAACGGATAACCCTGCACAGTATGTTTGTTTGTAGATAATCGTTATTTTTTGGTTATTGACGTCTTACTTGTCAGAGAACAGGAAAAGGCGGCTTTTAGGCCACTTTCGCCCAAAAACTCGTGGAGGGTGAAAGTGGCTTAGAGTCGGCATATTACTGTTCTCTCAAGTGGCTGCACACCAAAAAAAAAATTAATGCGCCAAGGCCTTGGTAAGGAGTCGCGTATTTATAGACAGACACAATTAGATTGCCTTGAGAATTGTTATTGTGTCCGAAAGTTGATTTACCTTTCTTTTCTTTCATAATGCACATCAAGGTACATGGCAGGAGGTTCCAAGCAGACAGATTAAAACGAAAGGAATGGGACTATTTGGGGGAACCATATGGCGCAAAGATTGAGTCACGAGTGAAATGTGACGTCCGCTAAGGGAATGTCGTGTCTTTGAAGATTGTAATGACGTCATCGTGGAAATCTTTCAAAACAAATGAAATGATTAGTGGAAGGTTGTTCTTTTGATCAATTATCAGTTTAATATCAAAGTTCGCTAAAGCTTATGCTAGGCCTCAAAAAGCTTACAGGATCATAATATGGTGATTTAGAGCAAAATCCTAATTGTGGCGTGTGGCCAAGTACCATTCGTTTGGAGTACGGGCGTTTCACCATGGGAGAAAGAGTTACCTTACTGTCAATTATTTACTGTCTGCTATTCGCTGCTTCATTAAAGATTTCCTTTCATAATAATGTGGGTCCACGGCACACTGATTGGTTTAAGGGCAGCTTACCTTGCTTAGATGGTCTGATGACATTTTATACGAGAAACTGGCCCAATAGGATGATACTGGCAATGAAAATCGGTTACATTAAAGGTCTCCCCTGTCATTATTTATCTATTTTATCAATGATAATATGCTTGATCTGCTGCGATGTTTTATCTGTTTATTTATCTTTAAATGCTAACGTCACAAAAGCATGCCGTGACTGGAAAAACGAATGAAGAACGACAACACTGAACAGTGGAAAGTGTGGATGAAGTAGGCAGGTGCACAGGGAAGTAGCAGATCAAATTTAACCGTGGAAAATGCACAGCATTTCATGCTGGTAACAACAAAACAAACAAACGAACAAAACACCCAACAACAAAACAAACTAAACAAACCAAACCAAAGCAAACTTATCATATCAAATAGGATGTGGGTGTTCTTAGACTGGTGGACAAACGTGACATCAGTTTAGCCATCATAGCCTGTTAATACCGCTGTTCAAAGAAATAACTGGCATGATCACTCTATCAGTTATATCAAGTATAAAAACATGAGACGTGGTGATTCCAGTATTTAAGTCATTTACCATCTTAGTGGGTGGAAATGTGGAATAGTCCCCATCCTTGGAAAACACACTGGCCTCCACTTAATATGGGGATGTGCAGAGAGATGATCAGAGAAACTACGAGTAGCCAAATTCAGTCGACCTCAGAGGAAAGTGGCGTCTTCCAAGTCTGAGGTACTGGGGATCGAGGGATGTGTGACACATGGTCAAAGTGATCATTGGAAAGCAGCACAGAAAATCGTTTTCATTTTAAAAGGCAAGAAAGATACACGGGAATACCAGCTTATAATTGGCGACAAAACAACTAAATCTATTTCTCTCTCTCTCTCTCTCTCTCTCTCTCTCTCTCCTCCTCTCTCTCTCTCTCTCTCTCTCTCGTTTGTGTGTGAGTGCGCGCGCGCGCGTGTGTGTGTGTGTGTATGTGTGTGTGTGTGTTTAAAAAACAAATCATTGAATTAACCTGCTTAATAACACATCTACCGCAAGAACGTTCAGTTTTAAAAATTCTCATTAGAAACACACTGGAAAGATTGTCGCTTCCAGACCGACTGAAATTTCTGTGTTGAAACTCAGCAGCCGCTGTCATTCGTACCAAGAGCTGGAAAAGTCCGTGTGTCCGCTCAGAATATTATGATACCCCTGAGCGCAGAACTGCAGTGAGAAGTATTAGCCTACTGCCGGTCCTATACTACGCATCTCCAGCCTTGCTCTCCGACCAGTTTGCAATTGTGCCTTTGCCGGATAGAGCAGGGCCATATGGGTTGACGGATTTCTGGACGATATGGAATTTATGATCGCCTGTACCATCTGTGTGAAGCAATTGTTGAACAAAGGATACAGCCATAGTTATTACTGGCACCTGCTCACTTGACATGTGCGCATACTATCGTCGCCGTTGGCGAACATTTCACACACGCACGCACGCACACACACACACACACACACACACACACACACACACACACACACACACACACACACACCTGCACATTCACACATACAGATATCCTGATACGCGTGCATGCAATACAAAACCACTCACATGATTTGAGTCTACCCGATCTGACATGCCCGCACGGTAGTACGGCATGTACGAGGTCACTGATCTGGACATTCAGGTGTTGACATAGGCCTACTCGCACACAAATGCAAACACACATGTGTGCAACCATGCCTGCACGTCGCACCCACACTTTTGGACGTATACTCTCTCCTCTCTCTCTCTCTCTCTCCTCTCTCCTCTCTCTCTCCTCTCTCTCTCTCACACACACACACACACAACACACATATATATACATTCTCACACGTGCGCGCGCCGCCGTCACTCGCTCACACACGATAATACTAGAACAAACGAAGTAGCCTACGCAAATCGATTGTAGGCACGATTTACCTTCTTTTCTTCATAATGCACACAAGGTACATGGCAGGAGGTTTCCAAGCCACAGATTAAAACGAAAGGAATGGGACATTTGGGGGAACCATATGGCGCAAAGATTGAGTCACGAGTGAAAGTGACGTTCGCTAGGGAATGTCGTGTCTTTGAAGATTGTGAATGACGTCATCGTGGAAATCGTTTCAAAACAAATGAATGATTAGTGGAAGGTTTGTTCTTTTGACCAATATATCAGTTAATATCAAATGTTCGCTAAAGCTTATGCTAGGCCTCAAAAAGTTACGGGATCATAATATGGTGATTTAGAGCAAAATCCTAATTTGTGGCGTGTGCCAAGTACCATTCGTATTTGGAGGTAACGGGCGTTTCACCATGGGAGAAAAGAGTACCTTACTAGTCAATATTTTCCTTGTCCTGCTATTTCGCTGCTTCATTAAAGATTTCCTTTCATAATAATGTGGGGTCCCCGGCACACTGATTGGTTTAGGCAGCTTACCTTGCTTAATGCTGATACATTTTAACGAGAAACTGGCACAATAGGATGATTAATGGCAATGAAAATCAGTTGACATTAAAGGTCGCCCCTGTCCATTATTTATCTATTTTTATCAATGATTAATATGCTTGATCGCTGCGATGTTTTATCTTTTATATATCTTTTAAATGCTAACTCACAAAAGCATGCCGTGGACTGGAAACCGGAATGAAGAACGACTACACAAACAGTGGAAAGTGTGATGAGTAGGCAGGTGCACAGAAAGTAGCAGAATCAAATTTAACCGTGGAAAATGCACAGCATTTCATGCTGGGTAACAACAAAACAAACAAACGAACAAAACACCCAACAACAAAAACAACTAACCAAAACCAAACCAAAGCATACTTATCATATCAAATAGGATGTGGGTGTTCTTAGACTGGTGGACAAACTGACATCAGTTAGCCATCATAGCCTGTTAATACCGCTGTTCAAAGAAAACTGGCATGATCACTCTAACATATATTCAAGTATAAAAACATGAGACGTGGGTGATCAGTATTGAAGTCATTTACCATCTTAGTGGGGGAAATGTGGAATAGTCCCCATCCTTGGAAAACAACACTGGACTCCACTTAATATGGGATGTGCAGAGAGATGATCAGAGAAACTACGAGTAGCCAAATTCAGTCCGACCTCAGAGAAAGTGGCGTCTTCCAAGTCTGAGGTACAGGGATCGAGGATGATGTGACACATGGTCACAGTGATCATTGGAAAGCAGCACAGAAAATCGTTTCATTTTAAAAGCAAGAAAGATACACGGAATACCAGCTCTATAATTGGCGACCAAAACAACTAAATCGATGCTCTCTCTCTCTCTCTCTCACTGCCTCCTCTCTCGCTCTCACTCTCTCTCGCTCTCTCTCTCGTTGTGGTGAGTGCGCCGCGCGCGTGTGTGTTGGTGTGTGCATGTGTGTGTGTGTGTTTTAAAAAACAAATCATTTGAATTAACCTGCTTAATAACACATTCTAACCGCAAGAACGTTTCAGTGTTTAAAAATTCTCATTAGAAACACACGGAAAGATTGTCTCTTCCAGACCGACTGAAAATTCTGTGTTGGAAAACTCCAGCAGGCCGCTCATCGTACCAAGAGCTGAAAAGTCCCGTGGGTCCCGCTCAGAATATTATGATACCCCTGAGCGCAAGAACTGCAGTGAGAAGTATTACCTACTGCCGGTCCTATACTACGCATCTCCAGCCTTGCTCTCCGACCCGTTGCAATTGGCCTTTGCCGGATAGAGCACAGGGCCATATGGGTTGACGGATTTCTGGACGATATGGAAATTATGATCGCCTGTACCATCTGTGTTAAAGCAATTGTTGAACAAAGGATACAGCCATAGTATTACTGCACCTGCTCACATTGACATGTGCGCATACATCGTCGCCGTTGCAACATTTCACACGACGCACGCACGCACAATCACACACCACACACACACACACACAACACACACTACACACACACACACACACTCAACAGACCTGCACATTCACACATAACAGATATCCTGATACGCTGCATGCAATAGCAAAACCACTCCACATGATTTGAGTCTACCCGATCTGACATGCCCGCACGGTTTGTACGGCATGTACGAGGGTCACTGATCTGGACATTTCAGGTGTTGACATAGGCCTACTCGCACACAATGCACAACACACAGGTTTGCAACCATGCCGCACTCGCACCCACACTTTTGGACGTATACTTACTCCTCTCTCTCTCTCTCCTCCTCTCTCTCTCTCTCTCATCTCGTCTCTCTCTCATCCATCTCCTCACACACACACACACACACACACAAATAAATATACATTCTGCACACGTCGCGCAGCGCGCCCGTCACTACTCGCTCACATACACACGATAATACTAAACAAACGAAGTAGGCCTAAACGCACATCGATTGTAGGCCGAGTAGGTAGTTACACAAAGACAATGGAGGCTAACAGACACACATGTGTGCAACAAGCACCTTGCACGCTAGGCATGTATGCCTGCACGCACACACACACACACACACACACACACACACACACACACACACACACACACACACACGGACTTCACACAACACACACACACACACACACACACACACACACACACACACACAGGCCTACACACACACACACACACACACACACACACACACACACACACACTGACGCCCAAGCGGCATGAATATTGGACACATATCCAAAGCTTGCGCCTCCCACACACAAGCCTCCTCCAGAATAGGATTCACGCAGTCCTTTATCATCTCATTCAAGCCGTTCCCCATTCCCCTCTCCCCCTTGGCCCTAGCCCTCCCCGCCCCACTTCAAACACCGTTCGGGTCCCGTTTTTTTCATCAGTAGACAGGACCTTCTTACAACCATGAAAATCATTATAACAACAATGATAATGATACTTAGATTGTTAGTGTTAGTATTTGTTACAATTTGGGCCATGTTTGAAAAATTCAAAAGTGACCAACATTTTAGCGGCTCTGTTGGGATATTCTGATAGCAAAGAATTACGGGGAGCGAACGGGGGAGGGGGGGGGGGGGGGGGGAGGGGGGGGGGGGGGGGGGGGGGGGGGGGGGGGGGGCTCTGATAGGCAAAGAAGTACGGGGGGAGCTAACGGGGGAGGGGGGGGGGGCAGCCTTGAGAAAGAGACCCCAATCCCCTATCTATTACACCACGTTTTTCCTTATATTATTGACCATTGTTTGTTGTTGCTGCTGCGGTCGTCGTTGAAGACAACAAAACCACCCAAGATGTGTCGCTTGAACAGGATTCTCTGTTAAAATCACAGGAAACGAACGGTTTAAATAAAACAGCCTGTCGCCGTTATTCATATACCCCTAGCAAGAAATAACCCAGATTTTTCCCGGGCTTCGTCTCAACTGAATCGAATCTGTCGAGATAAGATGCAACGTGGTCACCCACCGCATTTAGCATGCACTCGATCAGAAACAGCCGGTCCCTCCTACGCACGCGTCTGTTCCATTCAATCAAAGGAAGTCTGGGAACAAAGATTACAACGGTTTGTGGATTTAAAAAAATCAAAAAATAATCAACATCAAACGAGAATACACTGCACCTTTTCCTGACCACTTTTATGTTATTTTTCCAAATACGAATCCCCCTCCCCCCCCCCCCCCCCCCCCCTCCCACTCTCTCTGCTTTTTTTCAATGCATCACTAAAACATTGCATTGCCCCGTGTTTTCCCGGGTTCACAAGAAATGGTAAATATGAATTTATTTTTTCTTTTTATAAAAAGGATCCACCGACGGGACCTCAAGATCGCAGGAGGTAGACCTAGGCTTTTGTGCATGGTTGGACCTGATTCTTCTGGTAAGAAACTGAAACCCTAGCGTTACGTTTGGAAATGTCATTTTTATCATTTGTTTGTCCTTAAAACATTATTATGCAATAAAACATGGTGGACAACATCATACTCCGAGTTTCGTAGCATTCCGATTCCAAATAATCCTACTACAGTTAGGTATAGAAGTGAATTTTTGTACAAACAAAACATCAATTTAAAAAAACAACAACAAAAAACCAACCAACCAACCAAACAAAAACAAACAAACAAAAAAACAGATTTTCTAAAAATGACCGATACGATTTTTCACTAAAAGCTCCTTATTACATTATACGTTTTTAAATCAGTCACATCAATGTTCCTGAATCAGACAATTATATTCCACTTAGAAATCATTTTCCTTTTTTCTTTGTCATTTATTGTTCCCCAACTGGCAACTTACCCGTAGGAATAAACCTAGACAAAACCATAGCTGACTTCTGTCCGCAGCGACATCGATGACCACTCCACTGGTCGTCAGGGGGGGGAAAAACCCCAATGTTGCATCTCAAACCCAAGGTTGGAAAAGACTGTCATCAATACTTGAACAAAGGCAAGAATCCATCTGACTCCTGTGGCCACACACGGTTGTCATCTCGTGGTCTCCATAAAGAACGGTAACACACTCAACTACAAACATGTTAGCTTCCCGCAACTCATCAAGCGCACGTCCTCAGCATCCAATCGAATCAACGATAAGGAAAGGCTAGGAATTTAAGCACTAATCACATACGGTCCGAACATTGTGGCCGCACATCTATATTTCACTTTCTGTTTAAAAAATCTCCACATGTGCGCAACAGAAAATTCGCTTACGGTTCAATTCAGTCCATTCATAGGACATTCTAGAAGTCATGACAATATACACAATGTCTCTTGTCATGACATACCCATGCACCACACACACACCACACACACACACACACCACACACACACACACACACACACATACACACACACAACACCCACACACACACACAAACACACACACACCCCTACCACTCTCTCTCTCTCTCTCCTCCTCGTCTTTCTCAGAACAGAATAGAATAGATAAACAAATTTTAGTCGTCATAGCCGGCGCTATTATGCATACTGAGATACCCCCCTTCCCCTCCCTCCCCGCCCCCCCCCCCCCCCCCCCACTCCACACACACCTGATAGAGTGACGGAATAATGTACATTGATTGTGAAATAAACTTTGGAAACAAAAAAATCATAGTCTAAGCCAAGAAGTTGTATTCATGTTGAAAACAGGAGATAGGATTCAGAAGAAAGGATTGCACAGGTAACCCTGCTGGACTATTGTCCAATTCGGAGTATTGACCGGAGAAGACGGAGAAGAGGTGTGTGGGGGAGCACTTCACTCTAGAGGACAGCTAAGTTCATCTACTGAGACAGAACTACGAGAGTGACAGCGAACGAAAGGACGAGAAGAAAAACAACAAAAACACGATGGACCAATGATGGCTGTTCAAATCTACAATTCTTTATACTAGCATGCATTGTGATGGACTGAATGGAGTTTAGCAATTGTTTTGTCCCTGCGGACTTCACAGACTGTTTACAAATAATTTGATACACCAGTGAGGCCCGTTCCTGTGCAAAAGCTGAACAAGATGATCACATTAATTTCAAATGCAATCTCCTGACTTCAGCCCTTTAAAGGAGTGTAGGGGCGGGAAAGGGGTAGGGGAGTGAAGAGGTAGTGGGTGTTGCGGGGGGGGGGAGGGGGAGGGGGGGGGGCGAGACCAAGATATTCGTTTCAATTTAACCCCACCTCGGCGCTCTCTTACTGAAATGTAAATATGGTGACCGGTGAAAAGACGATAGGGCCTAAGGGGGAATCTCTCGCCTCAGCGGACATTCACAATGCCGTGCACAACAACAGAGTGAATCTGGGGCAGTTCATTCCTCCGTCGGCCGTTGCTCTCCCGCCAGTCAGTAGGACTGGAGCCACACGACAACACTACTTGGTCTTCACGGAACAGGATACACCCACACACACACACACACACACCACACCACACACACACACACACACACTCACTCACACAACACCACACAAACATTTTCTTCATGTATTGTTTTGTTTGGGAGGGGGGGGGGGAAAGGGGGGGGGGGGGTATGGAACCGGATCGGAGATTCAGTTTACTTGAGTATGTTTGGCCTTCGTGAAAGCGCCCTCTCTCTCTGGCTCGCTTTCTCTCTCTGTACGTGTGTGTGTGTTGTGTGTGTAGTCCAGAGCTTCGTATGCTACTTGCTGCAGTCACAGATCTGAAATTTATGTTGACAATGCGCAAGGGTCTTTTCGGTCGTTTGTCGTGCTGGCTAGCTGTAGTGGGAGTAGATGCATGTTCAGGATGGAAAGTAACTTCTGTTGGTGTGTTGAGGATGTTTCAGCTGAGGGATCTGGAAGAGTTGTCCATGTCTCAGAGTCCACACCGTGTAAGTCAAAGACTGTCACGCTGTTTGAGCTGCTGCAATTTGAGCAGAACCAATGGACTTGTGAATTGCTCAACCCGTCATAAGTTTCGGGTCCTATGCCTTGACAGTGGGCGTGGAACCATAGGCCACATGTCTCACACTCAACACCCCGGTCATCCCATCCTACAGTAGTGGAACATTCACCACAGTGATAATGCACACTAGCTGAGGCAGTTTCGTTGGCACTATGAGCGCTGCTTAGGTCTGGGCCTGGATTTGGTTCGGGTGCATAGCTCTGGGCAAGTAGTAAGGCAGCGAGGTAGAGTAGTGTTTGTTTCTGCCTGTGGAAAGTTTGGGTACTGGAACAATGTAGTCACAAGGACCAATATGGTAATGTTTCGGTTGAACATGGTTAGTGTTTGAGTTAACAACTCACCTGTTAAGCACGGTTCTTTGTAACAAAAAAAAAAAATCTTTTCAGGTGTCTTCAGTGCAACTAAAATAGTATTCCACCTACTGGTAATCGACTTCAACTCCACATGTGCAACATTTACTTGTTGGGCTTCAAGAAAGAACTACCTCCACATCTCCTCATTTCATTTCCAATTTTGTTTCGATTAAAATTGAGGTTATTTGTATTTGTTTCTGTCCGTCTGTGTGTTTGTCTTTTGATCTCCCTTGCATCTTTGGGTGGATCCCAAGCGTAGGCTCAAAGACTGTCCCCTACATTTTATACTATTTCCATAATGTCTTAGTTTTTCAGCAATTTTTTTTCCTCCCCACACTTTCGTTTGGTTTCATTTACTATCCTTCACTGGCTGTTTTGGGGGTGCTATTGGATTCTTTTTTGCACCCTTGGTGGTGAGAACACCACAGTATTATGGACTGTGGTGTGTCTCTATTTGACGCCAGGAGCGCAGACATAACCTGCCGCGTCTCCCTGATGAGTTCCGACCCAGCGGACGAAAGGTCTCGGAGCAGGCAATACAATATATATCTGCCTTCAAAAGGGATTACGATGGTTCCTTATGCAGCTAGTGAAGAGTTTTCATATCTGTAATATATTTTCTTAATTTAATTTTCCCAGTTTCTCTTTCTCTTCAAACTCTCCCCCCCCCCCCCCCCCCCCCCCCCCCCCATCTGCCAAATCTTTGTGCCAAGTCATTACTATGAAGACAGTTCAGTTGTTGGCCTGCGCTTGTTTTTTTCCCCCCACTATTAGATTGTTCGTCTATGTATTTGTCTGACTTTATTCAAGTTTAAAAGGCTATGCCAGTCTTGAATAAAAGTTACTCTGTGTTAAGTTTCTTACGGGAGCAAAACTTACCCCACTTGTTTACTGTCTCTAGTAAAGGACCCCCTACAACCACCTCGGACCTTACCCCACTTGTTTACTGTCTCTAGTAAAAGGACCCCCTACAACCACCTCGGACCTTACCCCACTTGTTTACTGTCTCTAGTAAAGGACCCCCTACAACCACCTCGGACCTTACCCCACTTGTTTACTGTCTCTAGTAAAGGACCCCCTACAACCACCTCGGACCTTACCCCACTTGTTTACTGTCTCTAGTAAAGGACCCCCTACAACCACCTCGGACCTTACCCCACTTGTTTACTGTCTCTAGTAAAGGACCCCCCTAAACCCCCACCCCCCACGACGCCACCCCCAAACCTCGGACCTTACCCCACTTGTTTACTGTCTCTAGTAAAGGACCCCTACAACCACCTCGGACCTCTTTGCCTCCTCAGCGTGTTCAGAAAACTAATTCCTTTCATACATGTCGCAGCAACCGGAAATGATTAATTTCTGTCTACAGTAGAATCCGGTTATAAGAAAGTGCAGGGGAAATTTTTTTTGTTTATTATAGCCGAGTTTTCCCGTATCCGAGTCCTCGGTTATAAGAAAATTCCTTGGAATATCTTTCTTATAACCGAGGCCTCGGTTATAAGAAAATTCTTTGAAATATTTTCCTTATACCCGAGGCCTCGGTTATAAGAAAGTTCTTTGGAATATTTTTCTGATAACTGAAGTTTATAATTGACCTCAGTGAAGCGCCTTTTCTTCTGTACCAGTGAGCTTGTTCGCTTTTATGTGTTCGGCTGCATATACATGCACCCTCTGGGTCGATTTCTGTAGTAAAATCGTCTGTATTAATACATAACCGCCTTGAGTCTATTTTCGTTGATAAGAAATGTTTGCATAATGTCCCTTCAAGTAAAGAACATGAGAAGGCCCGTTTAAATCTGATATCCGTGTATGTATCAGAGGTGTTCAAGTTTTCAGTGCCCATGCATCGTATTACAAAATGTACTGTCCATACAGGCCCACGGAGAGACAGACAGACAGACAGACAGGGGGTGGGGTGGGGGGTGGTGGGGTCAGAGATGGAAAGGAAAGAGGTGTTAAAACAATTCTTTCATCAGAGAGAGAGAGAGAGAGAAGAGAGAGAGAGAGAGAGAGAGAGAGAGAGAGAGAGAGAGAGAGAGACAGACAGACAGACAACAGACAGAGACAGACAGACAGACACACAGATAGACAGACACACAGACAGACACACCGACAGACAGACAGACACAGATTTCGTGTCCGCCTTTACATTGACGTCTTTTTCTTTTAACCCATCACGAGTTTACTGAACGCTGCTCAATCTTGGACATTTCGTTCACACTGAATTGCTGTTCTTTGTGCATGCACTTCTTTTGCAGCGGGATGGCATGGTGATATATGTCACTGAAACTGAAGAAGCTTTTCTTTTTCTTTTCATTTGATCACGTCGATTTAACTACAAATACACATATGCCATGTTGTGAATGATCTCTCTCTCTCTCTCTCTCTCTCTCTCTCTCTCTCTCTCTCTCTGTGCATGCTAGTGCGCACGTGTGTGTGTGTGTGTGTGTGTGTGTGTGTGTGTGTGTGTGTGTGTGTGTGTGTGAGAGCGTGCGTGCGTGCGTGTGTGGGCGCGTGTGTGTGCGTGTGTATGTGTGTAGATATGTGCATGCGTGCGTGCGTGCGTGCGCGCGCCGCGGCGTGTGTGTGTGTGTGTTGTGTGTGTGTGTGTGTGGTGTGTGTGTGTGTGTGTGTGTGTGTGTGTTTGTGTGTGTACGCGGATGTGTATCTATGTGCGTGTGTGTGTGCGCGCGTGTGTATGTTCGCGCGCGCGCGTGTGTGTGTATGCGCGTGTGTGTGTATGTGTGTGTATGCGCGTGTGTATATGTGAGTGTGTGTGCGTGTATGTGTGTGCGTATGTGTGTGTATGCGTGCGTGTGTGTATGTGTGTGTGTCTGTGTCTGTGCGTGCGTGTTTGTGTGTGCGTTTGTGTGTGTGTTGTGTGTGTGTGTGTGTGTGTGTGTGGTGTGTGTGTGTGTGTGTGTGTTATGCATGTGGACGATCCAGTCAGCACGTGGACACGAAGGGAACGAGGTGGATAGGGTGTGAGGTGGTGGGACGTGCATGCATTTGTGTGTTCTTCAATTTAACGTCTATCCACGTTAAGTGATATTAGACAATGTTAGAGGGAAAGGGGGGAGGGGTAGAGGTATTAAGTAATATATTCAAAGGCTTTGAAGAAAAACAGCAAAAGCAAAAATAAAATAGACAACTATGAGCTAACAAAGAGCTACTGATCAAAACACTCAACATCGGCTCCAGTTTACAGAACAGAATAAATAGGACTTTGATGTAATGAAACTGCAATTTTAACACATCAGTGATAAATCGGATACAACTTGATTCAGAGAACATTTAGGTAGGGATGGTAGGTAAGGTTTTAAGTGCTCACATTGAAAAAGGATGTGATTATTTGTAATTTTTTCCGCCACAAAGGCATGTTATGTTCTTACAAAACTTTGTCTTAAAAGCATTCAATTTGATCTTATAAATCAAAGAAATTATAATCCGTGAATAAGGCAAGCTACATTGATGAGATGAATTAAGTGTGTCAATGTTTATTAGCTGGCGTGAGTGAGTATCTAGAAAACTTCCAGAACTTTTTATGTTTTTTTCTAAAATGTTTCCAGCACGCATTTTCTAATAGACTGTATCCCTCATGGACAGACAATGGAATACTGACACATTCTGACCTGCTTGTATTTCTTGCTCCCCGCTTTGCTGCTCTGTCGACCCTCTCATTAAACTGAATACCACAGTGAGAAGGAACCCAGCAGAAAGAGATACTCGTACCCCTTATAACCAAAAAATGTATTAATTCATGAATGTCTGTAATTAAATCTTTTCTTATTGTTGTTGATTTGCTGAGGGCAAATAAAACCGATTTTGAATCGACACAAAAGAGGGCCTGAAGTGTTGGGTAAGAAAGATCAAGAAGATAATACAGGGCCATTAAGGAAAGTGCTTGCCTCGTGGCTTTTTTCTTCTCCGCCATCTTCTCTCCTGTCATAGAAATCCACAGGCACTCTGTAAAAATAAATTCTAAACTATTTGATTGGTCTTGTGTACTCAAGAATGGAGACATGAAATTGTGTAAGTTTGCTAGTTTCTTAATCATGTGCCTGTAGCGTACTTTGCTTTCTGTTATGACGCAGTTTTTTTTCGGCGCGTGTTTTAATAATTATTTTGCGTCACCAAGGGACAAGTTACAAAAACAGTACTGTATGCTCAGCTATGCTCTAGACAGTCAGACAATGGACAATTCTATTGGAACGCTTGTTTGCATATGTCAGCGTTAATCATGAACTACAATTGTGTTTGTGACCTCTGTCATTTATCAGATGTGGGTTTTTTTCACATCCTGCATAGCGCCGCCGCCGCCCCTCCCCTCTCTTCTCCCCCCCCCCCCCCCCCCCCCCCCCCCCCCCCCCACCAATCCTTTTTTCCCCTCCCCAGTCGCCAGAACTTTCTTGTATCCGAGCAAAACCCTCCCTTGGGAAGCAAAACTGTTTCTAATAGCCGATTTTTCTTGTAAGCGAGTTTTCTGTATCCGATTTTCCTAAGTAAGAAAATAAACACGCTCGGCAGGGAAAAATTTTTTGCTTTCCAATAACCGAGTTTTCTTGTAACCGAGTTTTTTATAACCGATTTACTGTATCTGTTTGTCTGTCTGTCTGTCCTGTCTCTCTCTCTCTCTACACGACGAAGAACACTTTATGTTCCACTGTACTGCTTATAATGAAGTGCGGACAAATTGTTCATTTTTCCAGTTAGATATAGCGATCAAGACAAAATGTCGGTGTCGTGTTATCATCAGACGATGAACTTGTAATTAAATCATTTGCGAAATTCATCGCGGAAGCATTGAAAATTTAGACAGATGAAGGATAGTGAAGTTTAAGATAATACATTATATGAGATATATGAATGAATAATACCATTCATCGCATGTGGATGAGATCAGTAAGATACAATGTCATCATTTGATTGAGTGGATGGTCGAGTCAGTCTTACGTGATTTTTATTTTTGTTAAACCTTACTGCACTACTCCTGTGCGTGAGGTCATAAGGAAATGTTACGGATTTATTTGTTTCTGTTATCCTTTGATTTGATACACACTAGGAATGAATGTGTACTATTTTTTTGCAGGAAAGGAAGAGGGAAATGTTATTGTTCTGTTACCCCCTCCCCCCTTATCACCAGACTTCTTCCTTATCAATAGACTTCTTTAGTATGACAATAAAATATCAAAGTGTCAAAGTGTCAAGTGTCAAATCTCTCTCTCTCTCTCTCTCCCCTCTCTCTCTCTCTCTCTCTCTCTCTCTCTTTCTCTCACACACATACACACACATACATACATACACACACTACAGTATTCCAAAATGAATTATTTGGCAGACACACACAGCAACAGCCCAGATCCAGTTATTTCATGGATCTACACACCCTGCAGCATTGTGAGATTGATTTATTCCACAGACACCCCCTGCAATAACCCTAAATCCATTTATTCATAGACACCCCCTGCAATAACCTCAAATCCATTTATTTCACAGACACCCCTGCAACAACCCTAAATCCATTTATTTTACAGACTCCCCTGCAATAACCCCAGATCCATTTATTTTACAGACACCCCTGCAATAACCCCAGATCCATTTATTCACAGACAACCCTGCAATAACACCGAATCCATTTATTTCACACACACTCCTGCAATAACCCCAGATCCATTTATTTTACACACACCCCTCCAACAACCCTAAATCCATTTATTTCACAGACTCCCCTGCAATACCCCCAAATCCCCATTTATTTCACAGACTCCCCTGCAATAACCCCAAATCCATTTATTTCACACACACTCCTGCAATAACCCCATATCCATTTATTTCACACACACCCTCCAACAACCCTAAATCCATTTGTTAACAGACAACCCTGCAATAACCCCATATCCATTTATTTCACAGACACCAGTGCAATAACCCAAATCCATTTATTTCACAGACACCCCTGCAATAACCCCATATCCATTTATTTCACAGACACCCCTGCAATAACCCAAATCCATTTATTTCACAGACACCCTGCAATAACCCAAATCCATTAATTTTACAGACACCCCTGCAATAACCCCATATCCATTTATTTCACACACACTCCTGCAATAACCCCATATCCATTTATTTCACACACACCCCTCCAACAACCCTAAATCCATTTATTTTACAGACACCCCTGCAATAACCCCAGATCCATTTATTTCCTAGACACCCCTGCAATACCCCAGATCCATTTATTTCATAGACACCCCTGCAATAATCTCAAGTCCATCTATTCACAGACACCCCTGCAATAATCTCAAATCCATGTATTCACAGACACCCCTGCAATAATCTCAAATCCATGTATTCACAGACACCCATGCAATAATCTCAAATCCATTGTTAACAGACACCCCTGCAATAACCC
>CM031595.1:16648749-16661670 GCA_018398815.1 Conus ventricosus | reverse complement strand
GATCCTTATACGATATTAAAGCTAAAGCTTAGTCGTGTTGAGAAATAAATGCTTAGATATTTATATGCATTGCTACGGGCATACTTATTCAATTATAAATCCAGTACTCCTTAATTTCTAGATAGCCACCTTTTCTAAAGACAATCATGTTGCTTTTTGCCATATTCACTTTTAATTTAAATGAACTAGCAGTTCTATTGCCATATTCACTGTTAATTCAAGTGAACGAGCAGCTCTATAAAGACCATGCAGCTGAGTTTGGTGACAAGCAACTGTTTCTGATAATAGAGCAACATCGTCTGCCAACAATAAAATGAATACTTGTAAAAAGTCTGCAGTAACTTGTGCACAATGCTCTCTCGCTAGAAACCACTTCAGACGTTAATTCATTAATAAACAGAGAGAACAGGATAGGGCTACACACATCGCCTTGTTTCACGCCACTGGTACATTGAATAAAGTCTGAATATTTCCTCCACATTAACTTCAGCTTTCACACGCTGTACATACTCATTACACACTTAAATAGTTTCCAACGCACACCATTTTTAAATAGAATAGGCCACAGAATACTCCTATTTACGGAATCAAATGCTTTTTCAAAATCAATAGCAACATATACACTTTACGATTCAAAGAAAACTGTTCTTGTATAAATGCCATCAAGGTGAACAGTATGATCAACTGTAGAGTAATTGCGTTTAAAACCAGCTTGAAATTCTCCCGTCAGGTTGTTCCCTGTTAGCCATTCCCGTTATATATAATTTACCACCGTACTGTATATTTTACTCGCTGCGTCACATAGTGAAATGCTCCAATAATTGTTAGGATTATTTCCGCTATCTTTTTTTGTGCAGAGTAAGAATGATCGGTTGATTCTGTGCACTTTTCTGGATAAATTCCTTTATCAAGAGATTGCTAAATTAAGGGACTAAAAAATCTATAATTATACCTGATTTACAACCATATTTTAACATATCACCAGCAACGCCATCTAGTCTACCAGCAAGATTTTTAAAATTTTCCTTGAAGCAGTTAGAACCTTCTCTTTCGTTATTGAGCCATTAAACATATCTACATCCTCAACGCTTTCTTCACTATTACACAAAAAAAAATTCATTAGTACACAGACCTTTTGTTAGTAGGTCTTTAAAATGTTTAAACCAGGTGTCAATATCAGTGCTGTTTACCGGCTGTCTGTTCTTTAACGAAATCTTGTGTGCCGTATCCCAAAACTGTTTCTGACTTTTAATGGACAAGACTAACTCTTTGAGAAGAGCGTCATTTAACTGTTTCCTTTTCTTCCTTTGTCAATGTTTATACTCACGTCTTTTTATGCAGTAGCTTGACTCGGTCTTTAAAAATTTTTTTTTTAAATCATGCCTGCGATCAAAATCTGTTCAGCAGCTTACGGACCAGTCTTCTTCTTTTTTTTTTTTTAAACGGCACACTTGGAATCAAACCTGTCTTTACCTGCATAACTCTTGCAAGAATTTATCGTTGTTTTTTTTTCATGCATTCCGCTGCATCTTTCGAACATGAATTAAAATTACCCAATGCACCATTGATATCAGTATTAATAAGGCGAATTGCATCAGACATTTTTTCCCTAACTTCCATTGACAAAATACTACTAAAGTATACATCAGCAAGATCTTCTCTCAAACAAACTTTTGGGTAATTATGGCTGCATTATTTTGTTGATCATCTAAATGGTTAAAGTTAAGTTTGACAGGCATATGATCTGACTCAATTCGCTCACGTACACTCAGCTCGCAAACATGATACAAAGAAGAAAATTCACAAGACAGCTAAAAATAATCATTTACGCAGCACCACTGTCTGGCACAAAACGTGTAGCGACCGTTGCAATCGCCTTATATAACACGTACCATTTAGAATACATAAATCAGTGCAGTACACATATCTAACTACAGTTTGCCATAGGTATCTAAGACTTATCTTCAGAGCATCTATTAACACTAGGCGGGTGTCTAGAGAGATGGAAATCTAAAATTCCACTATTGCAATTTTCCCGACAATGATGAGAAAGATTTGACGTCCTGCTGTTCTGATCCCCACACATTAAAACATGCAAATCACCATGAGTCAACTAAAATCAGTTAGGAATTCTTCCAACAAAGCAAAACCATTTTACCGTTTAAGTACGCATAACATGTGGACCCTCAGGAGGAACATAACAAAATACATATAGAACAACTTTAACAGAGCCAAACAATGATTTGCCCAGAATGAAAGCACCTAAAACACTGGATTCAACACCCCCCTGTTTAACACGCGACATATATTATTATTATTATTTTTTTTATCAGACATATCAGGCAACCAGATCGTCTCTTTTGAGCAGTAAATTTAACAGAAGGAACACACACATTTGTTTTGCCGGATAAATTAGTTGAAGAAAACATCTCTACAAACGTTTTAACAAAACAAATAAAATCAAAAGAACGGATGAATGAAACAAAATCCATGTCAGACAATTTAGAAACAATCCCATTGACATTCCAAATAAGAAAGAGAACGATGGTGTTATATATCACATGTATCATCATGTACAAAATCATCAAAAATGGGGCTTTACTTACAATTTCCACATGAACAGGGTCACGCCCTTGCTCACACATCTTTCTTTTTTTCACTCCATGCAGCTCACCACACGAAGTGTCCACTTCACTATTTCACGTGAGCGGCACTGTCAGTTTCACTGGGTTGTGACAGGGATGACACCGGTGTCGTGCTAACATTTGAGACCCCACGCAAAAGCACCTGATGTAGAGAACGACACGGGGAGTGGCCGACACCCTATTTCAGCTGAACCAGTCTGCCTTCAGCATCCGCGGAAAACTTGTTGCCGTCGATCAACAGATGGCTGAAGATCATCGTGGCTGTCTTCCCGGCTTGCCTGGCTTGTTTCAGGTGTGGTATCAGTCTCCGTCTTAGGTCTCTTACCCGTTGGGAGAAATCTTCACCTACGAAGATGATGGACCCCTGAAGTCTACGCTTGTTTTGTTGAATTTTCATTTTTTGCCTATAGAAGACACACCGTGCGATGATGGGCGAGTCAGGTCTGGTGCACTTCATTCAACTCTGTGTCGTCAGTCAGTTCCAGTTTCTTGGTAAACACTTCTTGAAGTCTTCACAGCCTGCACTTGTTTTATTTTCTTTCCTGCGTAAAATGTAAAACATAAGATTTTTGCGTTTGGAGCAACCTTCCAAGTCATCAATCTTTGCATCACATTCTTTTATTCTAGTACACAGATCACTGTTAGTTTTCCTGAGGTCTAAGTTCTGGTTTTGCAATCACTGAGTTCGCCCTTAAGGCCCTGCACTTCAGTCTGAAGAGCCATGCAGTCCTCACGAAGATCATGGACCTCCCTCCTGATCTCTTCCAGTTTGGCGTTCGTCTGGTCACCAGCAGATTTGACGGTAGCCATGATTTCACTCAGTGTCGGCTCTGAACTTGGTGACGTCGAAAAGCGAGGGTCGCCAGGCTTTTTCCAAACTCACTCTGCTGGATCCCCCTACACTGCTGAAACGTGTTTGTCTTGTACAGTCCCTGCTTGGAGGAGGGTTGGTTCTGGTTTGCTTTCGATGTCACCGCATCGGAGTAAAAAAGCTCCCCCAAAACAGGTAGGTGAGGAGCCATCCAAACATGACACCGTCTACACTGCTAGAAAGTGTCATCATGGCGATGCGTGAGGCTAGCTTACTTTCAGCTCGCTTAAAGAAGAAACCGGTGAAAATCGACAAGAAACGGCCACAATCTCCTTAGAACTGGCTTGCTCCACAAGGCACGACAGTTAAGCAGTGTCTCTGACAAACATGGAACGGTAGAAAAGTTTGGATCAACGGTAAGTACAGAGTAATTAACACAGCTCGTACCGTGCGTTGTCTTGTGAGCACAGCAGTTCACTTTCTCCCAGAGAGAGAGAGAGAGAGAGAGAGAGAGAGAGAAGACACACCACACACACACACAACTGCAAAGGAGAAAACTGCTTATGACCGCGCAAACTTCTCTTACTGAGTCCGTCATCGTTGATCAGAGTCCGAACAGCAACTGAATCTTGAAGTAATATACTTGTACACCCCGGTGAAGCGGGACACTTTTCTTCGTGCACGTCCGTGCGGTTGAATTCTAGCACACAAACTACCGGCTGATTCAAGTGTTAAATGTTCATGTAATGTGTAGACTAGCTAAATACCTACACCAATAAACACATCAAAATGATGGTTAATTAAAGTGAAACAGGTTTTCGATGGTTTCAGCGTTCGTGCGCAATATCGTCAAGCTGTCTCCACCACTTTGACTGGCAAAGTCTGACTCAGAGACTGACCATTCAGTTTTGGGCAGAACGAATGGACACAAAGCTGTCGCCACGGCCCCAAAGCGGACAACTGTACTCGGTAAAAAAAAAAAAAAAAAAAAAAATTGGTCTGAGCAGTTTTTTTCTGTTCTTTCTTTCCTTTTCTCTTTCTTTCTTTCTTTCTTTCTTTCTCTCCTTTTAGCCTTGTCCGTTACAGCCTGCCAGTGTAAAAGCTCAGAACAAGCACTCACAAATTCTATCGACTGTTACAGCGCAGTGGTTGTTACGTCGAGGATTCCCAGCTCGGAGGTCGTGGGTTCAATTCCCATCAGAGCCATTTATATTTGTGGGATGTTTCGGTCTTGGACCGGCTCCTATCCAGAGCTGAGTTTTACTCTGGGCTCTACCGGGAAGACTGGAACCACACGGTCGAGTTTCATCCACATGATGGACCCGTCTCTGAGTGAGCTGCTCAAATTTCCGGACCAACACCGCAGGTGTGTGTATTTCTCGGGCCTGACTGACGCCGGGTGACATCATCAAACTAAACGTAAATACAGGTTCGTCATACAGTCTCAGACCGGAACGAAATTCCATAGCATCACCTTCATCATCCTCATCCTCACTGACCAGCATAAAAAAGGTCTCTAATTGTATGGCCCTTCATGTCTTCTTCTCATGATCACCTCAGTTTTGATTTCCTGTCCACGTCTATGGCCTTTGTGAGTTCATGTCGGGGTCACCGGTATCGGCATGTCCATGGGGTCTGTCGCTGGACGGACGTGGTGGCGCCCTCCGGAGGGAGACGCTCTCCCGTGCTGGCTTCGCGACTGACCAGTTACTGTTGTCCGTAAGAAGTTCGGTAGGTAGTGTCCTGCGTATGTTGGCTCGGAACAGGCGCTACTGACCATCAGCGAAGTGACTCGGCATTTCTCTATCTTTCTCTATCTCTGTCTCTGTTTTTGTCTCTCTCTGTCTATGTGTGTGTTAGAGAGAGAGAGAGAGAGAGAGAGAGAGAGAGGAAGAGAGAGAGAGAGAGAGAAGAGAGAGAGAGAGAGAGAGAGAGAGTAAAATAACGCACATGGAGGGGGTTGAGTGGGTGTTTGTTCATCGGGAATTTCTTGATGACGATAGGATAAAAAGTATTTTTTGATATACAAAACAACGAACAGAACCAAAGCTCAACTTACGTGCATAGAGAAACCAGAAGGTTACAATCTCACTCCACACCCTTTGTGTTATGAGATTAGAAATTAGAGTGATATAATTATTGTTCAGTAATATTAACCAGATCAAATCTAATCAACATGAGAACTATACATTATGACCCAGACATCTGTACCATTTGATAAACCGAGCGGACGTAGAACTTTACCGAGATTTGAATAGTGAAGCATGAAATTTTATCTGAAAAGAGTTTGCAGACAGAAACACTTCTTAAAAATCTGTCTGTTTGAAACATCTAATTATTTAATTCAGTAAGTCATAAACGAATGAAATGACTTTGTTCATTCTTTTCAGAGAATCTTGCTTTTTTAACATTTCCATCTGATAAATTTGATATAACTTGATGCAGGAATAGCATCAATGGAAGAGTTGTATTCGTTTCGGTTTGCTTGCTTCAGAAAAAAAAGGTCAATGCTCTCTCCATTGTGTTCAGTCCTGAAATCAAGGGTTGAAAGAACAGACTCTGAGGTAGTATATTCCATCATTGTTTGAGTCTCAGTGTGCGGAAAGCTCTGATGCATCTGTCATAACTTTTGCATAATTATCTTAAGAAGATGATGATTGTTTAGCAACTGTGTTTGTGAGGGTTTCATTTTTTCTTGTGTTTGTCTGTTGTGATTTGCTGTTTTCGATATTGTTAACAAAGTCTGATGACAGTTTCTTAAAAGGAAGAATTGTCAGTCAGTGCGAAAAAAAATCTGCTCTATTGTCAGTACTGCCATTGTTTGCAATAAAGAATAGCATCAATAGAAGGGTTGTTTTCGTTTCGGTTTGCTTGCTTCACAGCATTAATATGAATGAGCGAAGTAGTGGTCTAATATCACGAATAGTGGATAGACGTTAAATGAAGGACACACACACCATCCTCACATTGTAAGAACAATATCACCACAAGATGACTTGAAAATAACAAGACGGGGGTTATAAATCGCGTTCTTTGTCTTGACTATGAGAACCTGTAAAATAAATGATAGGGAATATGAAAGAGTGAATCTCTTGTTGAGTAAAACTGTTCTAAAAAGAAAAGTTACTGGTTCCGCAGGACAAACTGGACAAACAGATTAGGACAAGGAAAACGAAGAACGAAAAATCACTTATCTCCTCATATTCGCCGCAAAGTGGGTGTTGAATGAAAACGAGGCCGCCGAGAAGGTGACCATGGGAGTTAAAATAATAATGGTAATAACAACAACAACAATAACAATACTGATAATCCACACACAATCTTTTTATGTCACTGAAACTGGTTATCTTTGGTAACAACAATGGTTTTAAATCAGACGGTGTATTCGACTTGATTCTTTCTAGCAAATTTTTATTTACACATGTAAAATGAAGTGACCAGTGCCTTTAAACACATTACAAAATAATTCTGAAAAAGCGGTATGAAACCGAAAAATACATAGCTTCACAATGCTTCAATCAAGAAAATTTCATGTGAACTAGCCACTTTTATAAACAGCTTATTGTATAGAAGTAAACTGAACCATGGATACAAAATATGTGTGTGTATGCATACACATATGGCTCTCGATATGTAGGTGTTGTGTATGTATATACATATTATTTATGGTATGCGAGCGTAATTATGTATATGGATATGAAAACATGTATGGGTATGTGTGTGTAAAATAAATTGTATTGTTAGTGTACAAATGTTGCATATGTTGTAATGTATGTATTGTATTATTATATACATATATGTTGTATGTGTGTATGTTATATGTGTGTATGCATGTGTATGTATGTATGTATGTATGTATATGCATGTGTGTGAGTATTTTTGCATATATATGTTATGTAGTATATTGTGTGTATATAGTATGTATATTGTATATGTATGTATATGTGTGTGTGTATGTATATGTATGTGTATATGTATATATATAATAAATGTAATACATTATGTGACAAATAGTGAATATAGGAACATGACAAAAAGAAGGGACAAGGTAAACAATGGAAAGAAGAACTAGAACGAAGTGCATTTGTTGTTGTTATATCTGTGTTGTTGTTAGTGTTGTTGTTGTTGTTGTAGGGTGTTGTTGTTGTTGTTTTTCACTTTTTTTAATTTATTTTTTTATTTTTTTTTTTTAAATTTTATTTTATTGAAATAAATTCCTTTCTATTTGATTTGAATATATGTATTAGGAATATGGTGAAAATAATCCTTTTCTATTTGAATGTAGTAAGATATAAAAAATGAAATAAAAAAGTTAAAAAAAAAAAAAAACAATACTGATAATGTTAATAAGAAGAGCGGTAAACTGTTGTTCATGACCACATTGACTGCGCCTGCACCACGCAGCGTGTGTACACCGTTTACAATCTAGTTGTTACCTATAATTTATAACACCTGCACATGTATAGTGCACATAAGTGCAGTGATTTATCATTTAACACAATGGCAGTATACCTTTGACACACTACTTCTTTCTAAAAAGAAAAATAATCATGACTAACAAAGAAAGAAAATAATGACACCTAAAACCTTTTGCATAACGCCTTGTCTTGTAATTGCCATGGTCAAATCCAGATAACACATTTCTGATCACCCCCACCCCCTCCTCCATATTGAACGTAGCTGAGAAAAGGATGCTTTAATATTGCATTATTCGTATTGAACGTGTCAAGTAAACGTCAACAATCATCCGTGGGTTTCATATCTTGAATGAAAAAGCGATAAATTCTAGTTGCAATAGCTTATAATCTGAAATCAAAGTTTTGACACAAGTTGCTCTTTGTTTAAACTGCAACAGAGCATTACTGAAATGACACGAAGAATAAGTGTCAAGGACAGAATACAGGAATGCATATCTTGATTTCAATCCAGACGTTACATAATCTTTATATCTAAAAATTAATTGTCTGTGTTCTGTCAGTGACACAACTAGCCCTGGTACGGCATCCGCGTTTGTCTGGGCGGAACTCAGCTGTTAGTTAAATCATATGTGTTTGTGTGTGTGTGTGTGTGTGTGTGTGTGTGTGTGTGTGTGTGTGTGTGTGTGTGTGTGTGTGTGTGTGTGTGTGTGTGTGTGAATGCTTCTATTGTCAAAGTATATTACATTATCTCAAGTATTGTAAGTTGCTGGTCTATGTCAGCATTGATTAGCAATCTATGTTTTATTTTTGGGTTGTTTGTTTTCCTTTTCCTGTTATTGCTTTAAACACACCCTTCCTCCATACCCCAAAAGGAAAAAATATATTGTATTGTATTGTATTGTGTGTGTGTGTGTGTGTGTGTGTGTGTGTGCACGCGCGCGCGCTCTGTGTCAGCATTTCTGCTAGACGATTAGGTGTTGTAAGCATCGTTTGTTACGAGTTGTGGGCGTGCAATTGATTTTAGCATGGGAGAAAGAGAGAGTTACTTTCTTTGTTCGTTATTTAAAATCCTTTCAGTTTTGGGTGGATGAAGATGATAAAGATGACACTACGGAGCCCTATTCTGGATAGAAAGTACGTGACAAGGCTGTACTCTGCACTTTCTTTCACGGTATATACCGGCGTCAGCCAGGCCCGAGCGAAACACAGACTTGCAGAGTTGGTCAGGAAACTGCAGCGACACTCTCAAAGACATAACAATTAAGTGGATGAAACTGGACTGTGCGGTTCCAGTCTTCCCAATTGATTCCATAGCAAACAACTCTGGGTCACCGTCATCCGGGGCTGAAAAATCACACACACAAAAAATGCCTATGATGGGAATCGAACCCATGACATTCCCACCCGCAGTTCGCCACGCTAACCACTGCGCCATGGCGACTATTTTTCGTTTTGTTTTCTGTTTCTTTTTCTTTTTGTCTTTTCTTTTCCTTTTCTTCTTTTTATTTTTAGCAATGTAGGTTACCCGTAACAAATGCGGTAAACAGATTGCAACTCAAGAGTCTGCAGCCGCATAAAGCAAATCTTACATTCCGTGCTTTGACTGGGCCAGTCTCTCATAGCTCGAGGTAGTTTACGTGATATTTGTCCTGTGTCGTTCATAATCTGTCACACGTACACACTCAATTTAAGATCTGTTTATTATTAGTGATGACCATGTGGTGTTGACAATGGCAGCGTGACCTCACACAGTCAGCACTGGCCGCCAACAGAAGATGTGTTGTCTGTTTTTGGTTCTCATGGCCGCATGAAGATAATTATAATTAGACAATTCTTGAAGGACAGCAGCACATTTCAAGACTCAGTGAAGAGTTTTTTTTAGTGAATAATTGAGTATATTTTGCGCCTAGTTTGAGGAGAGAAGCGATCGATCGTTCTCTGTTTTCATTGTCTTGAATGTGATTTGTCTGGCATGAAGAAGACCCAAGAGGTCGAAACGCGTCGTGTTTTGTCTTGTAATTTGTTTGTCTCTTTCGTTCGACCGAAAAGTCATTTTGTGTTTTGAAATTCAGTCTTATACATCGGATCAAGCATCTGTGGTTGGTGCCCGGTCAATGTTGCAGTCTGAATACACAACATATGATAAAGTATCAGAATAATGTTAACCAGTTAATATGTTTTTGATCAGCATTAAGACACCCCACAAAAAAAACAACACACACACACACACACACACACACACACACACACACACACACACACACACACACACACACACACAAAAAACACCCCCCCCCAAAAAAAAAAAAAAAAAAACAAACCCAGGTCCAGATCACTTATGTGAGAGGGGGATCCAAAAGAAGGAGAGGAAGGGGAATGGGGATGGAGGGTGGGGGTGGGGGTGGGGTCGACGTGACCCGCAGTGCAGGGAAGAACAGTAGCATACCCACAATGCAATTTTTGCAAAGCAGGGAGACGGGGGAGGGAGAGAGGAGGGAGGGAGGGTACCGTTCAGAAACCCCGAAAACTTCCCCCCCCCCCCCTCCCCCTCATCCGAGCCCGAAGAGAGGTCTTCACTTGCTTCCAATAATCCTCCCCCCCTCATCTCCTTTGGATCATGGATGCTGATGACAATGCACCAACTGTCACAGAGTTCAATTCACTTCAGAGTTGTTATGTCATGCCTCACCAGCACCAACTGTCACAGAGTTCAGTTCACTTCAGTGTTGTTATGTCATGCCTCACCAGCACCAACTGTCACAGAGTTCAGTCCACTTCAGTGTTGTTATGTCATGCCTCACCAGCACCAACTGTCACAGAGTTCAGTTCACTTCAGGGTTGTTATGCCATGCCTCACCAGCACCAACTGTCACAGAGTTCAGTTCCACTTCAGGGTTGTTATGTCATGCCTCACCAGCACCAACTGTCACAGAGTTTAATTCACTTCAGGGTTGTTACGTCATGCCTCACCAGCACCAACTGTCACAGAGTTCAATTCATTTCAGGGTTGTTATGTCATGCCTCACCAGCACCAACTGTCACAGAGTTCAGTCCACTTCAGGGTTGTTATGTCATGCCTCACCAGCACCAACTGTCACAGAGTTCAGTCCACTTCGGGGTTGTTATGTCATGCCTCTCCATCAAAACGGATATCAAATGATCTCAGGTTTTTCATTCCACGCGCCCATCTTGCGCCGAATTTGTTGAGAGAAGTGATTGCTCGTTCTTCATTTTCGTTGTCCTCAGTGTTGTTTCTCTTGCCTGAAGAAGACCTAAGAGGTCGAAACGCGTCGTATTTCGTCTTATGATTCGTTTGTTCATGTTTGGCGGATACAGTACTTAAACTAAGATTTGATATTAAACGTTTAAAGTCATCAAAAGCGTTACACTTAGTAGCTCGTTACCCATACAACCCATCAAACAAAACCAAAAATTTGGATTGATCGACTTCGATTTGAGCAATGAAAGCTACAAGGTCAACAATGCTTGGATCATACAAAATATCGCTTTCATTTTGATAGTGACAAATGATAAGACCTTTCTCCGTATAGCTTGTTGGTAACGTTGGATGATCCGTAATAGGTGGTGCACCGAAATAAGTCTGTTGAAAATAAATATGACATGAGAGTTAAATTTCGTGATACACGTTCTTAACATCAAGTTGGTAATTATCTTGATAAGTGACCAAGGCAGATGAGTAATGTATCACTCTCTCTCTCTACGGGAATTTTAAAAAAACAAACAAACAAAATCGGTTCACTACCTGAATTATATCTGGTACAGAAAAGGGTAACAAACAATTTGAAGCACTTTCAGCCTACCCACTCTCTCCTTGTTTTGTAAGACAATCGGCTGCTCCGTTCTACTTCAAACTATAATAGGATACAACCCAGCAAAAGTTCACGTCAATACCTTGAGCTTTAAAACAGTGAATTTATTATTCAATTTTATGAAATAAACATTTTTCAGTTTTTGCTGTAAGACTGCAGAAAGGATTTAGAATCAATGCAAAGAAGAATATTAAAGAAAAACACTGGTGCCTTTTACATGTCAATCAAGCTATTAGAATGGCAGATATGATAGAATGATCTTCTGTTACAGTTCTAAACTGCATATGCACACGAATAAGACTTTTTGCATATAACTATCCTTGCTTACACTTCTAAGCTGAACTTTGTACATTTATACGTTAGGATGGAGGTCTGTTTTAGAATAACACCTGACCAGCCTCGTTTTCATTCCACATCTATTTGCACCCAATTTTAGGGGATAATTGATTTTTCGTTCTTCGTTTTCATTGTCTTGAGTTTTGTTTTCCTGCTTGAAGAAGACCAAAGAGGTTGAAACGCGTCGTGTTTTGCCTTGTAATTTGTTTGTCTCGTTCGTTCGGCTGAGCAGTAAATCTTCTTTTAATTTTTTTTTCAATTTCTTCAAGAAGTCACTTCACTTTGAAACTAACAAGTGACCGTCAAACAGACAGATGCAACTGACGTAAGCAATATGGATCACCAGTCCTGTTCGATTTGCCCTTAGACTTTAGACTGTATAGCGATATGTCTGTATATACAGCAGTATATGTGACTGAGCTGCAAGAATTCCTAACTTTATTCACACATTCCACCCCACCATCAAATTCGCTCCACAGTGTCTCCATTGGCCAACCTGTTTCTGAACGTTTGGCTTTAAGTGGAGAATGGTTTCACTCAAACAGTGTCTTCTCGCTAAACCTACTGACACACATATCTGTGTGTATTACCAGTCAAACCACCTTCCACCATTTTAAAATGGAATTACAGCCAGCACAGTTAGTTTTCAGGACAAACCGGGGGTGTAGTAAACCAAAAGCCTTCATTTCCTATTCTGAGCTGGTATTCAGCATAGATCAAGAGGCCACAAACCCAAAATTACAAACCGCATTTGAAACAAAAAAAAGCTAAACAGACACTCAGAAAAGATATTCTGACCTACAAATCCACACTTTTCCAACCACACAACGCCCGTTAGTGTCACTCACAATCCTAGTTATTCATGCCAACACCTACGGCTT
>CM031595.1:16638749-16641249 GCA_018398815.1 Conus ventricosus | reverse complement strand
AAATTGGATTTGGCTGTAGTGCCCATGCAGTCATGCCATACTCCAGCACTGGCCTGACTCTAACCAGTGTACAGTCTCCTGAGGGTTGTGTTGTCTGCGCCCCATGTTGTTCCTGCCAGCTTCTTCATGAGGGCAAGGCGTACTTTTGCTCTTAATTCTGTTTTCTCTGCTTGCTTCTTCCACGTCAGGCGTTTTGTCGAAGGTGACTCCCAGGTACGTGGGGTTATTTTCAGCAAACAGCGTTTGTCCATTGATGCTCAGGTTGGCCTTCTGTTCTTTGGGTGAGAGGCTGAAAACAGTGTAAGTGGTCTTCTTGGCATTAATTGTTACCAGCCACTGTTTCGTCCAGCTTTCAAGAACATTCAGCGCCTGCTGTAGCCTGTAGTTGGCAGTTATGAGGTGCTCTTCCGAGCACCATAGGACAAGATCGTCTGCGTAGATGGCTCCTTGGACTTTGCGTGGCACATCTCTGACGATGTCGTTGACAAAGACAAGGAATAGGGTAGGGCTGAGGACACCTCCTTAGGGACTCCTTCTCTCAGTGTCTTCTTCCGACTGTATGCTCCGTTGACATGGACTCGGGCCTTCCTATTTTTCAGGTACTGCGAGATCCATTAGTACATACAGCCAGTCACACCACTCTTCTGGAGTTTTCTCCGGAGGCCATCCTTCCAGACTTTGTCGTACGCCTTTTCCATGTCTATCCACACCGCCAGAGTATGCTGTTTGTCCTGGAAGCCATCCTCGATCTTCTGGGCTATGTAGGTCACTTGATCCTCAGTGGAATGATGTTGGCGGAAGCCTGCCTGCTCTGGAGTGATGATGTTGTTCTCTCCAGGTGCCAAACTAGCCGCGAATTGATCATACGCTCTAGGAGCTTGCCCACGCAGCTGGTGAGGCTGATGGGGCGATAGCTGTCAGCCCTAACTCTGTCTTTGCCCTTCTTATGTATGGGCACCATATCAGCTTCTCGCCAGCTTTGTGGAACATGCCCCGTCTTCCAGCTGTTGTTGAAGAGAGCAAGGAGTTTGGTCTTTGCTTTGGTGCCGAGGTTTTTTTAGCATCTCGTTGGTGACTTTGCCAGGACCTGGGGATTTTTTGTCCAGTAAAGATTTTGCGGCTTCTTCTAGTTCTTTCAGTTTGAAAGGCTTGTCCATGTAATCAGGTTGTCTTGGTCATCCTGATGATTCTTTATTTCATCATGGACTTGTTGTTTTCTGTCCCCTTTTATATAAGTATACATGTTCGCATGCATGGAAGTTTTTTTTATTTAAATTTTTTTTTTAGACATCGCTGGATTCTACTTTACCTCCCCTACAACCACCTCTACCCAGCCCCATTCCCCCTCCCATCCCTATATGTGATCTGAATATCTCTTTTTCTCTGTCATATTGATGCGTTTTGTTTTGTTTTGTTTTTGTTTTTGTCTACCCCATCTTCTGTGCCACCTCAGTGGCAGTGCACCCACGCCGCCGTCCACAGCCACAGCCCGGTCAGTCCCGCCGCAGCCCCGCCACCGGCAGTCCACAGGGAGCAGTCAATGTCAAGTCGTCAAGAGGCAACCCACCGGAGGAGACACTGCACTGCTGCCGAGTCACTTCGGTGGATGCGTGTTCTTATGTTTAAAAAAAAAAAAAGTTTAAAGACTAATGTTCTTATGTACCCGAAAGTATTTAAATCTTATTGGATTCTGTCTTGCTTTTTGCCACCCTTCTCCCCTTCTCTCACCAACTACCCCCCCCCCCCCTCTTATTGTGTACTATACACGTTTTTATGTATGGAGAGTATCTAGCTTTCATGGGATTTAAAAGTGCTGTTCCACTGTCCCTTCATCCTGCGTTCTATCCCCTCACCTCCCTTCTGCTCGTTCCCTATCAAACATGCGTAAGGTCTATTCGCGGCAATGTCTGTACAAAGTCCTACGTATGGAAATATTCAAAGTGCATTTAATCTTATTATACTATTCCCCCCCCCCCCCCTCTCCTCCTCCGTTCCCTATACCCCTCTCTCCTCCCTGCCCCCCTTTCCCCACACCCCTATCACATGCATATGTTGGTATATGTGAACAAAATATTAAGAATGCGTAGCTTTTTTATGTAGTGCAGTTTATCACCAGTTCCTCCCCTTTTGCTCTCCACCCCTCCCCCTTCCCTGTTGTGTACATAATTGTTCTTACGTATGGCAAAAATTTACATTCATTATTATTATTATTTTTTTGTTAAGTCAATTGCCGCCCCTTCCTTTTGCTTCCTCTCACCCCTCCTCTTTCCCTCGTCATGAACATATGGAAAGTATTTAGATTTCATTAGATTTTATCATGCTATTTGGGTGGCTGTATTCCCTCCCCACTCCCTATTTTTCCTCCCAACACCACCATTACCCCCAGTGTGGGTGAGGATTCATTCCCCTTCCTGAGAATATCACCACGTTCATCCAACTACAGTTCTTTTGAACTGACGACTTGGACTCGAAGTGACCACGGGTCTGGACACGGAACTCA
>CM031595.1:16595623-16638649 GCA_018398815.1 Conus ventricosus | reverse complement strand
TCCAGGGGGTATCCTGTTTCGTCCTGAGGCGGGGGCCAGCCACCGCAGTCTGCTGCCGCGTGCCGGCAGTGAGGGGGTCATTGCCGCTGCTTTCCGGGAGGAGACCATCAGGCCGCGTCCGTCTTTCGGCTACCGGGTTCCGGGTTTTCCAGCCACCTGTTGCTCTACCCGGTTCGGCGTCCTGTGAGGGGGCGCTGCACCAGACCTTCCCTCACCCTCAGTGTCCGGCGGGGCCTTCAGAGGAGGTGTCCTTCGAGCCCCGGACTCGTCGAGAGGGCGTCTGGTGTGTGGGTGCCTAGGTGTCGTGCCCAGCGCAGGGGAGGGTCAGACCGTGAGGAGTCATGGTCGCCGCCGGGGCGTAGAGTCTTCAGGAGTTGGACTGTGGGAGGCCACGGTCAGCGCTGAGTGCAGTCTTCCGGGGAGGTGTCAGCCGTGAGGGGCCAAGTACAGCGCCGAGGACTGGAGCTCTCCGGGCCGGGATGGGTTGTCCCTAGTTGTAGTAGAGAGGGTGTAGTGTTAGGCAGTAGGGTTAAGTGTGTAGTGTTAGGCAGTAAGGTAAGGGTGTTAGTTACTGCCTCCTTTTGGGACGTAGTGGCAGCACAGTGTAGGGCACTTGTCGTTGCCTCCTTAGGGACGCAGTGACCAGTGCGATAGTGGTCCCGGTCAAAAGAGAAGGGGGGGTCCTGGAAGAGGTGGGTGTGGTAGTAGTTTAGATATTGGAGTCCCTTGGGTTTGTCCTTGTCCCCAGTAGTTAGCCACCACGTGTGCGGGCTATCACTGCGTCCCTAGGTCACAGTGGTATACCGCAACTGGTGCTGTAGCATAGGTTAGGGTTCTCGGGGTCGTAGTAGGGTGGGGTGGGTCAGTGAAGAAGTGGGATACTGGTGTGTGGTTGTAGATGGACGTGAGTGGTGGCGCCATGGTATGTTTGGGTGTGTGAAATAAAGAGGTGCGCCTGATTGTAAAGCTGTGTTAGTGTGCTGTGTTGTCTGCTCTAGTGTGTAATAGGTGTGGGTAGGGGTGGTAGGGCCGTCCGGCTTAGCGACCGTGACATTTCCCTACGGGTAAGTTGCCAGTTGGGGAACAATAAATAAACAAAGAAAAAAGCGAAATGATTTTTAAGTGAATATAAATGTCGATTCAGGAACATTGATGTGACTGATTAAAAAACGTTAATGTAATAAAGGGGCTTTTAGTGAAAACTCGTGATTGGTCATTTTAAAAAATCTGGGTTTTTTTTGTTGTTGTTGTTGTTTGTTTGTTTTTTGTTTGTTTGTTTTGTTTTTTTTTGTTTGTTTTAATTAATGTTTTTTGTACAAATTCCACTTCGTATACCTAACTCTAGGTAGGAATATTCTGAAACGGAATGCTACGAACTCGTGAGTATGATGTGTCACCATGTTTTATTGCATAATAATGTCTTAAAGAAAACAAATAATTAAATTACATTTTCCAAACCTAACGCTAGGGTTTCGGTTTCTTTCCAGAAGACCTCAGCATCCAACCATTGCACAAAAGCCTAGGTCTACCTCCTGCGATCTTGAGTCCCGTCGGTGGAATCCTTTTATAAAAAGAAAATAAATTCCTATTTAACCATTTACTTTGTGAACGGAAAAAAAGGGAAATGCAATGTTTTAAGTGATGCATTGAAAAAAAGCAAGAGAGTGTGGGGGGGGGGGGGGGGGGGGGGGGGGGGAGGGGAATTCGTATTTGGAAAATCAACATAAAAATTGGTCGGGAAAATGTGCATTGTATTTCCGTTTGATGTTGATTATTATTTTGATTTTTTTAATACACAAACATTGTAATCTTTTTTCCCCAGACTCTCCTTTGATTGAATGGAATAGATGCGTGCGTATGGCGTGAACAGGCTGTTTCTGATCGAGTGCATGCAAATGCGGTGGGTGACCGCGTGCATCTTCTTACCTCGATAGACTCGATTCAGTTGAGACGAAGCCCGGAAAATCTGGGTTATTTCTCGCAAGGAGTATATGAATAACGGCGACAGCTGTTTTATTTAACTGTTCGTTTCCTGTCATTTTAACAGAAGAATCCTGTTCAAGCGACAAAAATCTTGGTGGTTTTGTGTCTTCAACGACGACAGCACAGCAACAACAACAATGACAATAATAATAATGACGATGGTGATAATCAGATAGGGGATGGGGGGGTCTCTTTCTCAAGGGCTGCCCCCCCTCCCCCCCCCCCCCCCCCCCCCCCCTCCCCCCCCCCCCCCCCCCCCCCCCCCCCC
The DNA here is from genome assembly GCA_018398815.1 of Conus ventricosus. NCBI lineage: Eukaryota > Metazoa > Mollusca > Gastropoda > Neogastropoda > Conidae > Conus > Conus ventricosus. Next base: position 16,636,398 of record CM031595.1, on the reverse strand, counting down.
CCCCCCCCCCCCCCCCCCCCCCCCCCCCCCCCCCCGTCCGCTCCCCCCGTATTTCTTTGCCTATCAGAATTCCAAAAGAGACGACTAAAAAAAATAATGTTGGTCACTTTTGAATTTTCAAACATGCCAATTGTAACAACACTAACACTAACAATGTAAGTAATCATTATCATTGTTGTTATAATGATTTCATAGTTGTAAGAAGGACCTGACTAATGATAGGGAAAAAAAGGACCCGAAAGGGTGTTTGAAGTGGGGGCGGGGAGGGATAGGGCCGGGGGGAGAGGGTAGAGGGGAAAGGCTTGAATGTGTGTGTGTGTGTGTGTGTGTGTGTGTGTGTGTGTGTGTGTGTGTGTGTGTGTGTGTGTGTGTGCATGCTAGCGTGCAAGCGTGCTTGTTCGCACACATGTGTGTTTGTGTAACCTACCTATCGGCCTACAATCGATTTGCGTAGGCCTACTTCGTTTGTTCTAGTATTATCGTGTTGTGAGCGAGTGACGGCGCGCACGCGCACGTGTGGGTATGTATGCGTACGTGTGTGTGTGTGTGTGTGTGTGTGTGTAAGAGAGAGAGAGAGTATGCGTCCAAAAGTGTGGGTGTGACGTGCGGGCATGGCTGCCCACATGTGTGTTTGCATTTGTGTGCGAGTAGGCCTATGTCAACACACCTGAATGTCCAGATCAGTGACCTCGTGCATGCCGTACTGCCGTGCGGGCATGTCAGATCGGGTAGACCCTAATCATGTGAGTGGTTTTGTATTGCATGCACGTGTATCAGGATATCTGCAGTTTTGTAGTGTGTGTGTGTGTGTGTGTGTGTGTGTGTGTGTGTGTGCGTGCGCGCGCGCGCGTGTGTGCGTGCGTGCGTGTGTGAAATGTTCGCCAACGGCGACGATAGTATGCGCACATGTCAAGTGAGCAGGTGCTAGTAATAACTATGGCTGTATCCTTTGTTCAACAATTGCTTCACACAGATGGTACAGGCGATCATGAATTCCATATCGTCCAGAAATCCGTCAACCCATATGGCCCTGCTCTATCCGGCAAAGGCACGATTGCAAACTGGTCGGAGAGCAAGGCTGGAAATGCGTGGGACCGGCAGTAGCTAATACTTCTCACTGCAGTTCTGCGCTCAGGGGTATCATAATATTCTGAGCGGACACACGGACTTTTCCAGCTCTTGGTACGAATGAAGAGCGGCTGCTGAGTTTCCAACACAGAAATTCAGTCGGTCTGGAAGCGACAATCTTCCAGTGTGTTTCTAAATGAGAATTTTTAAAACTGAACGTTCTTGCGGTAGCTGTGTTATTAAGCAGGTTAATTCAATGATTTTTTTAAAAACACACACACACACACACCACACACACACACACACACACACACACACACACACGAGAGAGAGAGAGAGAGAGAGAGAGAGAGAGAGAGAGAGAGAGAGAGAGAGAGAGAGAGAGAAATAGGTTTAGTTGTTTTGTCGCCAATTATAAGTTGGTATTCCCGTGTATGTTTCTTGCCTTTTAAAATGAAAACGATTTTCTGTGCTGCTTTCCAATGATCACTTTTGCCATGTGCACATCATCCCTCGATCCCAGTAAGCCTACCTCAGACTTGGAAGACGCCACTTTCCTCTGAGGTCGACTGAATTTGGCTACTCGTAGTTTCTCTGATCATCTCTCTGCACATCCCCATATTAAGTGGAGGCCAGTGTGTTTTCCAAGGATGGGGACTATTCCACATTTCCACCCACTAAGATGGTAATGACTTAAATACTGGAATCACCACGTCTCATGTTTTTATACTTGATATAACTGATAGAGTGATCATGCCAGTTATTTCTTTGAACAGCGGTATTAACAGGCTATGATGGCTAAACTGATGTCACGTTTGTCCACCAGTCTAAGAACACCCACATCCTATTTGATATGATAAGTTTGCTTTGGTTTGGTTTTGGTTAGTTTGTTTGTTGTTGGGTGTTTTGTTCGTTTGTTTGTTTTGTTGTTTACCAGCATGAAATGCTGTGCATTTTCCACGGTTAAATTTGATCTGCTACTTCCCTGTGCACCTGCCTACTTCATCCACACTTTCCACTGTTGTCGTTCTTCATTCGTTTTTCCAGTCACGGCATGCTTTTGTGACGTTAGCATTTAAATAAATAAACAGATAAAACATCGCAGCAGATCAAGCATATTATCATTGATAAAATAGATAAATAATGACAGGGGAGACCTTTAATGTAACCGATTTTCATTGCCAGTATCATCCTATTGGGCCAGTTTCTCGTATAAAATGTCATCAGACCATCTAAGCAAGGTAAGCTGCCCTAAACAATCAGTGTGCCGTGGACCCCACAATATTATGAAAGGAAATCTTTAATGAAGCAGCGAATAGCAGACAGTAAATAATTGACAAGTAAGGTAACTCTTTCTCCATGGTGAAACGCCCGTACCTCCAACGAATGGTACTTGGCCACACGCCACAATTAGGATTTTGCTCTAAATCACCATATTATGATCCTGTAAGCTTTTTGGGGGCTAGCATAAGCTTTAGCGAACATTTAAAATTTTAAAAACTTTTATGATCAAAAGAACAACCTTCCCAAATCTTTTTCTTTTGTTTTGAAGTTTTTCCACCGTGGTCCCTTTTCCAAATCTTCAAAGAAACGACTTTTCCCCTTAGCGGACTCCTTTTCACTCGTGCCCCAATCTTTGCCCATTTGGTTCCCCCAAATAGTCCCTTTCCCTTTTTTTTTTAATTCTGTCTGTTTGGGAACCACCTCCCATGTACCTTGATGTGCATTATAAAAAGAAAAAAAGGGTTTTAAATCAACTTTCGGAACAAAAAACTTTTTCCCAAAAGGGCAATCAAATTTGGGTGTCTTTTCTAAAAATTTACGCACCCCCTTCCCAAGGCCTTGGCTTTTTAAATTTTTTTTTTTGGGTGAAACCCACTTGCGAAAAACAAATCGCGAAGCAAAACGCCACCACGGACCACAAAAACAAAAGGTGGGGCCCCCTCTTTTCCCCCTTTGTGTGTTTCCTTGTTGGCAATGTGTTTGCTTTTTTGTAGTCTAAAAAGCGGGTTGTAGCCCCCAAGTAAAAATAAAATACAGGGACGTCAAAAAAAATTGCAAAAACTTAAAAGAGCGTTAATCAACTGACACGATCATTTTATTCGTCACAGAAAAATCTAAAGTAAAAAAAATTGGTTCCTTTTTAAAAACTTTAATTTAAATTTCCGAAAGTAAGACAAACCGTGGGAATGGGGAATTTTTTTTAAATTTCCCGTGGAGGGGAAAGCTAAATTTGAACCCCTTTTGAGCAGAAAAGGCGGGAAAAATCCCGCGCCGCAGGCGCGCGATGATGGCGGACACCCCGCTGCGCTGATTCAAACAATTACCAGACCCCCTCATGTTAATTTTTACGGGTAATTTACCAATTTCTTATTGATAAGTTAACTTTGTTTTGTTTTTGGGGTGTATGATTTTAAGATCCCCACTTTTTTTTATACTCAAAACTTTTGACACTACGGAAAAATGGCTGGAAATTCCCCCAAAGCGAAAACTTAAACAGGGGTTTTTCCCCTGCCCGATTTTGTAAAGTGGTTAACGGGAAAAGCCCCCCACAGTAATTCGGTAAAAACAAGAAGTCGGGGGAAAAAAAGGGAATAATAAATGTATCTGCGAACAAAACTCAATTGCACACACATCCCCTTTTTTCTTGGGGGTTGGGGGTTTAATTGTGGGGCTTATTTGAACGTTTTTGAACCCCAAATTTTAAAGGGAATGGGGTAAATTTGGGCAAAAGTAAAAGGGAAAATTTGGGAAAAAAAAACCTGATTGAAAACAATAATAATAAAAAAATTTAAGAATAATAACTTTTTAAAAAAAATAATGATAATAAAAATTTAATAATAAAAAGGGCCCAAATAATATTTTTTTTTAAAAAGATTAGTAATAGTAAAAAAACAACAACAACAACAACAAAAAAACGTATAATGACATTTTAACAATAGGTAAAAAAATTTGAAAGCCCAAAAAAGGGGCCTTTTTAATTCAATTTCAGAGCCCAAGAAAAGGTTTGCGCATCATTTGCAACGGGGTTTTTGGCACCCGGGAACGGGAAAGTAATTCAAAACACAAAAAGGGGTGTGCTGGGATCAAAAAGGAAAAGCGTCAGCGAGGTGAGATATTGTTGCTTTAACTGGCAGTTTTGTTCATAAAAAAAGGTTTCGGCGTAAATACCCCCAATATAAACGCTATTACCAGTTTCTGCGTAGGGGAAAAATAAACATTTCCCCTAAAAAAAAGCAAAAAAACAAAGACTTGGGGACTGTGATTCTGATACATTCCACCCACCCCAATTTGTTCTCCCTAAAAAGGAAAAAAAAATTTTGGGTAAAGTGGGAGGCGGAAAACAAGCCCTGTATAGGTCTGAATCAGTGAAAAACAACCAATTCCAACAGACTGGGGCCCGGTGTTTCCCCAGCAGCAGAGGTGACGAGTGGTCCGGAAATTTAAAAAGGCCCAGTTTTAGTTTTTTTGCGGACTGTTTTGCCCAGGTGTGGTATCCCAACAGTACCCTGCAGTACAATTTTTCGAACGGGAAAAAACATGCCCCCGAATTTTTTTTTGGGAAAATGATGATATGCCACAAGAAAAAGAATAAAAATTGGGGAAAGCAGGCAGCCCAAAAAGATAGGCGTATCTGCTCCCTTTTCCCAAAATATTGTTTCCATCTGGGAAAAAAAAAAGGGACACAAGAGGTCCCCTGTGTGGGGCCCTTGTTGGGGATGAGGGGAGATGCCCTGGCCCATTTGCAATGAGTCAAATGGGGGTTTCTGCGTAAGTGTGCCTTACTTTAAAAAAATGCTCCCTTGAACATTTTGGGGGCAGTATATTAACTCAGATTTAAAGGGAAAAATCGATTTTGTGCCAAAAAGAAGCCGCGCCCAAAACATCCTTAACAATTTCCCTACGAAGAACACAAAAAGAATGACTTAAAACAGTGAATCTACTCGCTTGTTTTGGGGCAGCAGCTGCTCAAATTTGGGAAGTGCAAAAATGTCCATCTTTTGGGTGACAAAAAGTATGAAACCCGATTCTGGTCATTTGTGAAAGGGATTACAGCTTGTTTTCCTGCCTTTTGTCCCTTCAGACATTGTTTAAAGATTTCTCAGGGGAAAAAAACCAGATCTAAAAATCGCACCCATGGCCCAATGCATCGTTCAAAAAACCCCAAGGGGCCAAAAACACATGCATTGCTCCCTTCAAACCCAAACCGGGCAGTGAGATGCACAAAACTTTTGCATAAAGTTTTTTGGGTTTGGATATTTAAAATTTAAATTTTGGGTTTGCTCTTCTTTATTAAAAGTACAAAAATTCCCCTAAATTGCAGCTGTCCCCCGGGTTTTTTAACCTTCCGAAATCACCAAAGAAAAAACCCTTCAGTTTGTGGCGACAACGCAGACCAAAACTCCGCCACTTTAGATGGGCGGGGAAATTTTCCCATGGAAGGGGAAACAATTGCTGTTGTCACACCTGGGAAAAAGGACCCCAAAAGGGAAATACCCAAAAAAAGGGGGTGGAAAAAAAAGAAGTAGTTGAGTTTGGGGAAAAATCAACATTCACTATTTACCAAAAGGGTGACTGGAACGTTCTCTCTTCTGTGTTTTTTTAAAGACATTTTTGAAAATTTTCCCGCTGTTTGGGCAATCAGCAGGTATTGAAACCCTGGGAAAAATATCTTGGCCCCTCAAGTTCCCCGACCTGCTTTGGCCCTGGATTGATTTCAGGGAAAAACATGATGGTGTGCAATTCCCGGCAAATCGGAAGTGTGTGTGTGTGTGTGGGGGTTTTGTGTGTGTTTTGTGGTGTGTGTGTGTTGTGTTGTGTTGCGTTGTTGGTGAATTTTTTGCGTGTGTATGGTGTGTGGGGGGGTGGGTGGGAAAAGGTTTGGGGGCGCGGGCGTGCTTTGCGAAATGTTCGTGTTTGTTTTTGCCGTCGGGGGAAGGGGGGGCGCAGACAGGTTAGAGAGAGGGGGGGCCCGAAACTGCCCTACATGGTAGGGGGGGGGCCGGGAAAGGGGGGGAGGGGGAGAAAGGACAGACAGAGAGAGGGGAAAAAGAGAGAGGGAGAGGGGGGGGTGAGTGACAAACAGGCAGAGTGGGGGGGGTGGGCGGGGCAGACAGATAATAGGGAGTTTTAGGGAGCAGTGACAAAGCATAGCCGAGGGTAATTTTGTGTTTGTGGTGTGTGTTGGGTGGGGGTGTGGGGGGTGTTGGGGTGTTTTGGGGTGTGTGTGTGTGTGGGGTGTGTGTGTGTTTTTGTGTGGTGGTGTGACAGAGAGAGAAATTAATTAAACTGTTTCTGCCATGTTCCCGGGGAAATTTACTCTGGGGGGTACTGTTACATGAAATTTTAGGCACCATTGAAAATAAAAAAACTGGGGTTTTTTGATGAAAAAATTTTCCCCCGTCATTACCACTTTTTTTTTGGTTAAAAAACTTTTTCCAACCTGGGGAGGACAAGAGCCATGATAGGTTTCCAAAATTAACTACAAACAGAGGCTGAGGTCTGCAGTTTTGAAAGTTTTAAGGGGGATGGATGAAAAAGAAAAGGGCCGGGTTTTATAAAAAGTTTGTTTGGGTTTAACCTTTCCCCCTATGGGTTTTTTTTTGCACAAAATGTGCTTTAAAAAATCTGTCATTGGCCTTTATTCTTCATGAATTGTGTGTACAAAATGTAGAAAAAGTAAAAAGAGAAATATTTCCTCAAAACCACGAAAAATATTTGCCCACTTTTGGGGAAAAATGGGAAGGGAAAAAATGTATACTTTTTTGTACTGTTTAAAATTTTAAAGGGTTTTTTTAAAATTTTCAATCATTTGTAAAAATTTTCAATCATTTTCCCCCCTTTTTCATTGTATTTTCTGGATCTCTGTTCAGTTTGGGTTTTTTTCCGGTTCTTGTTTAAATTTATTGGGGGGATGTTCTTTAAAAAACGTATATAATTCATTGCCCATTATTTTTCTTTAGAATTTTTTAAATGGTACTGGCCCGATGTTCAACAAGTTTAAATCAGGTTTAAAATTTTTTTTTGTTTCAATTTTTTTTAGGTTTTTGGCCTTTTTTTTTTAAAATTTGAAATGGACTATTTTTGGCCTTTCCAAAATAAACTGTTTATCGTCCGGGGTCGCTGTGTTGTCGTTTAAAAAGTTTCTTTTTGGGAAACCGAGGGGGAAGGGAGGGGGCAGGAAGGGGGGTTTCCCACCGCCCTCCCCCCTTTCCCCCGGGAAAATGGGGTGGAGTTGATTTAAAAAAAGTTACAAGGGAAATTACTCTTCTTGAGAGAACTTTCCATCAAAATGTAAACAGTGAACTCCCACCCCACCCCCCTCTTTCCTTCCTGCCTTTACCACTGAAAAAAATTTTAGACAAAAATATCCCCCCCCCCCCGCCCCCCCCCCCCCCCCCCCCTCCAACCCCCCTTTTAAGATGGCCGGGAGTCGATGATTTCCCCCCCCCCCCCCCTTTCCCCTCTCCCCCTTAGTAATTTATTTCCCGTGAGATTTCAATGAATTGGGAAACATGGTCGAGGGCAGTCGGCGGCCGCGTCGCCATGCCCCATCCCTCCTCAAAATCCCCAATAACACTTTTTTTAGCTAGTATTCTCCGGGGCCCGGGCGATTATCTTTGTCATTTCCCGTTCCCCGGTCTGTAGGGCCCACCCAGTGACTGTTGGGGAAACGAAAAAGAAGTTCTTGATGTAAACCCCCTCATATTATTTGGTTAAATGCCGGGTAATTAGGAAAAAAACACGGAGATGCCGTTTTTTTTTTTTTGTTTTTTATTCTGAAGGCAGACATGATCAGTGACAGCTGCCTGAGTCATTTTATGCTGTTGTATTAACGTTCCGCCGACAAGCTCACTTTACTTGATTCGAGGCATGAGCATATTTCTATAATCGATATCTATATCGATAGGGGGGGGGGGGGGGGGGGGGGGGGGGGGGGGGGTTCTGGCGTAGGCCTACTCCTGTGCTTCGCAGATGATAACTCATTGGCCTCCACTGACACTTAGCAAGCCGCGAAAGCGCTGTTATTTGAGCTTATCAGACTTGCTAATTGAATTCCAATTGCGCAATAATGATGGTGCACTCGTTGAAAACCAGTTGCAGAACAACATCATAAATGGGACATAGGCCTGCTACTTCAGGTCTGCAAAAGTTACAGGATTCACCCTCACGCGTAAGTTAAAGATGTTCAATAAATCAAAACGGATCTTACAGTGTAAATATACGATGGGTAACCCTATACGGTCTGTTGTGTCATTACTATGTCACGTCTGTGGTCTTGTTGCTCAAGCAACACGTTTTTTTCACACATCACCGAAGTCGCCGGCATCTAGCTACGCACGAGCACATTTATTAAGGGGCTGGACGAGTCGATCAAGTTGTCATGCCCCTGTACCTTCACGATTATCATCCTTAAAATATTCATTCGAAGTTAAGACTGTTCCGATTTTTATCGTTGTCTGCTTTTTTAGGGTTTCAGACGAAGGTGATTGCGTTTAATTTCAAGAAGAATAAATCAAAAATGTCGCTTACAGAAAACCTTTCTCCCCTCGAAAATGAAATGAGCCAGAACCGTCAGCCATTCAGTGACGAGTCGAGTCGCTAAGCGCGAGCACATTTTCACACGTGCTGTGTTTGGCAGGAAAGGCGTGTTTGTTTACAAGTAATAAGGTAAGTACGGAAAATAAGCTGATTATACCTATTCGATCAATACGTTGAGTAATGAGTCGGCAAGATCGAAGTGAATCAGCTCTCTGTAGTTCCGAGCGCGTTGAGATTGTTACTCAACATGACCAGTGGCGGGATTGTGGCTGTGAAACCAGTGAACTGGGAAGACGGGGATGAAGATGAACGAGTATCCATTGCCTCGTTGCAGGAACGGTTGGTGCCAGCGCGCTCGTCAGTTGACCAGGGCGTGGGCCAGTGACAGAATCGGGTACGGATCAACTCAGCAAGCCATGGACGAGGACAACCTGAACGGTGTCCAAAGCGAGTGGACCTCGGCTGAGTCCTCAGCTGTCCGGAGAGGGGTGCAGAGCTCCGTGCTGACCTGCCACAACATCAACTACGACGTCTCGTCAAGAAGAGAGCGTGCTGTGGAGGTGTGGAGCCCAAGAGAATCCTCGACAACATTGAGTAAAATTCCAGAGATTGAGGACAACAGCATTGAGTGAGTTCATGAGATTGGAAAATTGCATGTGGAAGTCAAAACACGAAAATTACAGTTGATGTACAGAGCTGCTGAATGAATGAACGCAATGAGACATTGAAGTGACGGGCTTCGACCTACTGGGCTTCTTCAGGCAGGACAAAAAAAGAAAACAAACAATGAAAATAAGCAAATTGAGGGTGGAGGGCGGGGGGGGGGGGTGGGGTGGGGGGCGATGACAGAGAAGCGTTTCATGTAAGTGAGGTGGCAAGAGTTCTTGCTTGCTTGACCAGTGTCATCATTTCATAACACCCTGTGTGACAGATGAGTCCGTTAGACAGTCTTGGAGCCCTCTAACATGCAGGGGAAAATGGCCAACAGTTGTAACAGTTGTAAGGGAAAGTAGTATTGTTCTCAGATTGTTACATGAAATGATAAGATACTTAACTTTCAACAGCAAGAAGAGCTTGAAGAAGTAGTCGCACATAGCTGCCAACTGCTACGAGATCGCCGTAGTTTGCTACGCCAAGAGAATGCTTGCTACGACGCTGCTACGTTCATTAAATTGCTACGGCGAAACAAAAAAATTCGAAGATACTTTCGTTTTGTTTGGACAGCGCTAAGTAACGTCTCTATCGGTCTGTCGGAACTGCATTTCCGCTTTCGGTTTTACTGTAGCACGTAGATTTTTTTTTTACAATTTGCCCTCTTCCTCTGCTTCATCTCTGTATAATAACATTTATAGATATACTAAGAGTACTGTAGCTTTAATGTGGTCCGTAAAACTGGTTATAGGCCCGATTTCTTTTTAGAACGCGCGCAAAATTAAGTTGCTACTGTCAAATTGGAAATGCAACTGTGAAAATTGTGAAATGCTACTGTAAGCCGCATGAGCAGGTTGGCAGCTCTGGTCACATTGTTATTTTGAATTTTTGTCTTGTGCCTAATTCTTTGCTTCCTATTCCATCACCTCTCACATCCCAGGCCACAAGGAAAAGCAATCACCACATGAATTCTCATGCCTGTGAAAGTCATCTCAGGTGAACAATTCCTATCATTATCATGAAAATGACTTGGTAATGGGAATGGGGTTGGGAGGGGTAGGGGAGAGGAACAGGCGAGATGGAATGAAAAAGACGATATTGAAATATGAATATTACCTGATTGAAGAAGACCTTTAGGTCAAGGCTGATTATTTCATTTCATTGCGTACATTTGGCAGCTCTGTTCTTCAATATTATTTTCTACCTTGAATAAGATTTAATGCATTACTGGACGTAAAATACAAAAAGAGTGAGTGTAAGTGTAGAAGCCAAATGATAAATGCGAAACAAGGTGCACCTTATTGTTTATTTAGCTCACAATACAAGACAGGTGAATTTTCAAGAAATGTACAGTCTTTTCAGATGTTACAAACAACTGACATGAAAAAATACACCAGTTGCTAGCTTCATAATGACAGTTCAGAAACAGAGAGCAGGAGTAGGGTGAGAGAGAGTGAGAGGAAAGCGGTGTACGGGAGACAGACAAGAAGTGAGATGGCTCTCTTCAACCACAAGATATGTGTCAAGCGGGCAGTGGAAGGGGGATGGAGTAGAGGAATGGTGCAGGTGAAATTGTGGAGTGAGGGTATCAGGAAATAACTTGTCTGAAAGTCCACACACAAACAGGTAAACATTGAACAATTCATGTGATACACAAAATCTTCAACCATGACAAGTAATGCACTCACAGCAACATGTAGGTGTAGGTGTGCGGAAACAATGGGGTTGAGAGGGAACTTAAGTGTATAAGGAAGGGGAGAAGGGGTTGCCTATTGCATCAATCCAAGAACTGGCCCAGGAGGGAAAGGGGGGGGGGGGGGGGGGGGGGGCAGAAGAGAGGAAGCAGATGGAAATATTGAGGAAAGGTAACAGGGAAAAATATATTTAAACATCCATACAAATGAGTAAAGTAAGTGCAGGTGCAAGTAATGCACGACACAACACAGATACATATGGTAGCCATGGGAATGAGAGAGATTTCAGGGCTAGAGGGATAGGGAGGAAAGGGAGAGAGAGAAGGTGGGAATGAGGATGGAGGTTTGCCGAAAACTGCAGTTGTGTGTGGGAGTGGGGTGGGTTGGAGGGGGGGGGGGGGGGGGGGGGGTGAAGAAGGGGAAGATGGAAGAGGGGAGGGAAGGTAGCAGGAAACTGTGTGCAAGAAGTGTTTACAGAGCTTCAGATTGTTTGTGTGCCCACACCATCCCCCCTCCCCCCCCCCCCCCCCCTCCCCTCGGCCATTTTAAAAATGGCATGTAGTACTTAAACCAGATGCACCCACTAGGCAAGTATTGCTCAGTCATTGTCATACAATTAACGGTGGTCACTGTTGGTGTTTCATTGCAATCAAAATGACAGTTCTAAATTGACATCTTTTTGTATGGACTGTTTGCTACAGTATATTAATTTTGTTCTGACCACACTCCAAAATATATATTATATATATATATATATATATTATATATATATATATATATATATATATATATATATATATATATATATACACTAGAACATGAGGTGAAAGTAAATGCTTATTTCAGTAAACAGTATTTATGGATTATTCAATTTTAGACAAATATGTCTTCTTCAGATCAGTCAGAAAGTGTTGTGATATGGCATTTACAAAATATTTAGCTGGTCATGATTTTCCTAGAACCAGGCACATACAACGATGTCAGCGAGGTACACCAAGATACTGACAAAACTTATGCGGCAAGGGGCTGGTCATGGCTTGTGGTCGAGTCCGTTTGGTTTTCTGAATCACAGTTTGTCTGTGAGGTGTGGGACTACATGTACTTACTGTCATTGGTGCTCTTAGTGAACACAGAACACTGGCCCTCCACATGAACCTCTGATATAAAGTGGTATGGCTGACTGAAATAAGGAGGGTACCAAGCTGTACTGCTGTAGAATCCAAGGAGACATACCTGTAGGCTTGTAAAACTGGTCAAGTGTCATGTACATGGGTGTGGAGGTATAGATAAAATTCCCCAGTGTAAGTGTGGAGAGACACATCGCTATGGCTATCTGATGTGTATCATGTGTACACCCCAGTGGGTTTTTTTTGCTGCCTGGTGCAATGCATGTAGTAACAACCTATCCCACATTCAGCTGAGCTTTACTATTGAACATTAATTTTTTGTTCAGCAGTCAGCATGTTCTATGACAAAAGTACTAGCTCCAGCTGCTTTACAAAACTGCACTATCATTGCACTCATATGCAGTCATTTATTTCTTCATACTTAATACATAGTGGCATGCACATAATACACAGACAATCCTAACCTTACCCATACATACTGGATATAATCATGGAAGCATTATTTACTACATGCATGAAAAACATTACGACAGGCGTGATGTTGATGGAATGCATAAACTAAGTTTTGTTGCATGTCTCTACCCTCCGCGGAAATTTCAAACTGTAATAACTAGTTTTATAGCAGTGTACACCGCACCAAATGGGAAACTCTGATTTTGTTTATGAATTCTGAAAGAAAATCATATTGCCTTCAGATGATGAAAAGCCATCTAGCATGTAGACAGAGCTCTCCGGTGACAAGAACTGGTTTATCTGAAATGAGATTTTCTGGCATGTCATTGACAGTGCTATTCTCACTGGAATTACTTATAAATCATGTGTAACATGTTTTTCATGCACATTCACAAGGGTTTTTCTCTCTCACTCTCTCTGTCTCTCTATCTGTCTGTATGTGTATCTCTCTCTCCACCCCTCCCTTCCCCTCTCTCTCTCTCTCTCTTCCCCTCCCTCTCTCTGTCTACCTACATACACACGCACACACACACACACGCATGCACACACATGCACGCACACACACGCACGCACACACACACACACACACACACACACACACACACACACACACACACACACACACACCACACACACACACACAGAGAAACACACACATACATACACACACACACACACACACACACACACACACACACACACACACACACGCACACACACGCACATATATTCATTCATTGTTGGGAAGATGAGGTAGGAACAAACCAGAGAGATGGGAAGGTGTTAGATAACAACAAGGAGTACCGTTAACAATGGCTGTGTGAGAATGGAAGAGTGTTCACAGTGAGTCAGAAGTCTGTAGGAAAGAAGCTGCCATTGAACAAACACACCTCTACTACAGTTGCTTCTACAGAACAGACGCACGCTAAATTACTGATCTTTGTGCACAGTGCCGCCTTCAAACCTGGGATGAATGCCATTCTGGGACCTACAGGCAGTGGGAAATCATCGTGAGTATATTTGATGGAGTTGTATGGGTTTTTTTTTGGGGGGGGGGGTTTGTTTTGTTTTTATCTTTGATACTTTTTGAAAATCACATAGTTTTGAAAACGATACAGAATTGTTTAAAGTGGTGTTAGACTGAAATGTAATCGCAAGTCTTCAAGTCAGCAAGAAAGAAAAAGCAAAACAGTGCCCAGTGGCATTTAGGTACTTCAACTAACTTGTTTAAAAGCTGCTCTAACTGAGGTTTAGATTCAGAAACATAACCCTGTTGACTGCACACATCGTGTTCCTGTAACATCCAGAGTCATTTGCATTTGGGGCACTGCATACATAATGTCGGCAGCATCTGCTGTGATCCATTGATATTAACACTTCAGGCAATATATTTGTGTGTGTGTGTGTGTGTGTGTGTGTGTGTGTGTGTGTGTGTGTGTGTGTGTGTGTGTGTGTGTTGTCATCTAATGACCCCTTTGATAGGGTATCTTGTCATTCAGTTGTGTGTGTGTGTGTGTGTGTGTGTGTGTGTGTGTGTGTGGTGTGTGTGTGTGTGTGTGTGTGTGTGTGTTTGTCATCTAATGACCCCTTTGATAGGGTATCTTGTCATTCAGTTGTGTGTGTGTGTGTGTGTGTGTGTGTGTGTGTGTGTGTGTGTGTGTGTGTGTGTATTGTCATCTAATGACCCCTTTGATAGGGTATCTTGTCATTCAGTTGTGTGTGTGTGTGTGTGTGTTGTGAGTGTGTGTGTGTGTGTGTGTGTGTGTGTGTGTGTGTGTGTGTGTGGTGTGTTGTCATCTAATGACCCCTTTGATAGGGTATCTTGTCATTCAGTTGCATTCACTTTTGGCACAATGTGTTGTAGTCCAATGATATTGAATCGTCTTATTCCCTCTAGGAATCACATCATCTGTTCTCATCTAGTTGTTGTTGTAGTTGTCGTACCCTGGCTAAAAGACTCCAGGGATCATCCGAACAGCCAAAGTACTTGAACACTGTGGTACAAATGCATCAGCTGGGGATGAGAACATTACATGTGTGACCGTTTTTGATTACCCCACCACAGCAGCCACACTCTCACTTCGGGGGATTTTGGAGACTCATCTAGTGACACATTAACCTTTGGCAGTGCTGGATGTCATCCAGTACATTAACCCTATGCCACCACATGTAGGGATTCAGGGACAATAACCCTTTTGCACCATGTTTCGTTCTCCAGTGACAGTAACCTCTTTGGCAGTACATAATTGTCATCCGGTGGCATTAACTGTTTTGGCATCACACATATTGTGATCCAGTGACATTATCCTTGGCCAGCTGTTTTTGAATGCAATATTTCTTTGCACCAGCTGATTTTCCAGTCACTGATGTCTGGAACAGTTTCTATTGTGTGTTAAATCAAGGAAAACGATTGCTGTATGGTGACTTGCCTTCACACTGCTTGAAGTATGGGTTTGGATGAAAAGAACTGCTAGCCAATATGGTCGTCTGTGTGACGATTTGTGTGGTATCTGAGTAGTTGTCAATGTGGTCTCTTAGTGATGATCTGTGATGATGATGTTTGTGTTGATCTGTGTGGTGATCTATGTGATGAAGCATATGGTTACCTAAAAGGTCATCTCCGTTGTGATCTGTTTGATGATGTATATGTTGATATGTGTGGTCTGTGTGTGATTGTGTGTGTGTGTTTGATGTGTGTGTATAATGTGTTTGTATGATGTGTGTGTGTGTGTGTGTGTGAGTGATGTGTGTGTTTGTGAGAGAGAGAGCAAGTGTGAGAGTGTTCATGCATTTGCATGCATGCAATATGTCCATATGCATGCATGCATCCATCTTACTAAAAAAACATTTTTATAGACTTTGATCATGGCGGATCATACGAAAATGCTTTTACGTGACACGCTGCATGGAGCTGTAATACATACAGGATTTTGGAACATCGCAGTAAATTCTGGTACGTTTTAGTTAGGCACTGGCCTGAATTCCAGAGCGTCAGATGGAAATTTATGGGTCAGAGATGCACATTTCTGCAGAAAAATTGTGACTGGTTGAGCTGTGTGACGATCTGTTTTGAAGTATGTTGATCTCTTTTGTGATCTATGTGATGACCTATGTGATGAACTGTGTGGTCATTTCTGTGGTGGTCATGTGACCTCAGGCTGCTGGACGTGCTGGCCGGCCGTAAGAACCCAGCCGGATTGTCCGGGGACCTGCTGATTGATGGGGGACCTCCCCCCCACAACTTCAAGTGCATGGTGGGCTACGTGGTGCAGGCAGGTCTTCTTTCTCACTGTGTTAGCATAGTTATAGTGATGCATGCATGGTGGGCTACGTGCTGCAGGCAGGTCTTCTTTCTCACTGTGTTAGCATAGTTATAGGGATGCATGGTGGGCTACGTGGTGCAGGCAGGTCTTCTTTCTCAGTTTGTTACCATAGTTACAGGGATGTATGGTGGGCTACGTGGTGCAGGCAGGTCTTCTTTCTCACTGTGTTACCATAGTTACAGAGATGCATGCATGATGGGCTACGTGGTGCAGGCAGGTCTTCTTTTTCAGTGTGTTAGCATAGTTATAGGGATGCATGGTGGGCTACGTGGTGCAGGCAGGTCTTCTTTCTCAGTGTGTCAGCATAGTTATAGGGATGCATGCATGGTGGGCTACGTGGTGCAGTCAGGTCTTCTTTCTCAGTTTGTTGGCATAGTTATAGGGATGCATGGTGGGCTACGTGGTGCAGGCAGGTCTTCTTTCTCAGTTTGTTGGCATAGTTACAGGGATGCATGGTGGGCTACGTGGTTCAGGCAGGTCTTCTTTCTCAGTTTGTTGGCATAGTTACAGGGATGCATGGTGGGCTACGTGGTGCAGGCAGGTCTTCTTTCTCACTGTGTTAGCATAGTTACAGGGATGCATGGTGGGCTATGTGGTGCAGGCAGGTCTTCTTTCTCACTGTGTTACCATAGTTATAGGGATGCATAGTGGGCTACGTGGTGCAGGCGGGTCTTCTTTCTCAGTTTGTTAGCATAGTTACAGGGATGCATGCATGGTGGGCTACGTGGTGCAGGCAGGTCTTCTTTCTCAGTTTGTTAGCATAGTTACAGGGATGCATGCATGGTGGGCTACGTGGTGCAGGCAGGTCTTCTTTCTCACTGTGTTAGCATAGTTACAGGGATGCATGCATGGTGGGCTACGTGGTGCAGGCAGGTCTTCTTTCTCACTTTGTTAGCATAGTTACAGGGATGCATGCATGGTGGGCTACAAGGTGCAGGCAGGTCTTCTTTCTCACTGTGTTAGCATAGTTACAGGGATGCATGCATGGTGGGGTACGTGGTGCAGGCAGGTCTTCTTTCTCAGTTTGTTACCATAGTTACAGGGATGCATGCATGCATGGTGGGCTACGTGGTGCAGGCAGGTCTTCTTTCTCAGTTTGTTAGCATAGTTACAGGGATGCATGCATGCGTGGGGACACATGCATGCATGCAGATGCATACGCACTCTCACGCTTGCTCACACATGCACGCTTGAGCACACACACAGACACAAAATCGCACACAACACACACACACACACACACACATATGATCACACACATACACATACATAAGCACACAGATGTATGCACATGCACACACTCACATATGAGACACATAAAACACACAGACACAACACACACACACACACACACACACACACACACACACACACACACACACACACACACACAACAGAAAGAGAGAGTTTGTGTTGTGTGTTTTGTCCATGTGGTTGATGAAACTTGTCACAATTTAGTGTGGATCCGCAAAAGGAGAGAGCAAAAAAAAAAAAAAGAAGAAATGAAGGAAGGATAAAAACTGCGAAAGGCAGGTAAGGTTTAGAAGTCTCCTATTGTCATGTCCACATCTCAGGGATATCAAGCTCCTCATGATCGAAGAAAAAAAAAGTTAAAAAAATGTTCCTCAGGAAGTCTGTTCCATTCAAGGAAACAATGTGTTGGTGATGTGCATTTTTTTTTTCTGTGGTGTAGATATGTGTATCTGTAAATAGGTAGCATTTTTGTGCATTTGAGACTGGAACTTGGGTAAGAAAACTAGAAGACTTGCTGCAGAATGCATGACCCTGAACCAGACTTTAAACCAAGGCTTAACTTGAACGTAATCCTAAACCTAATCTGAACACAAGCCAGTCACTAATGCTTTAAAACATTATGAAAACCTTTGTTATGAAAGTGTGTTTTGTGGTGTGACTGTGGACATACGCTGTGTGCATTACTTCAATGGACCATTTCCTCCCTGCCCTGTTGCAGGAGACGTGGTGATGGGGACGCTGACAGTGAGGGAGAACTTCCAGTTCTCCGCCGCTCTGCGTCTGCCCAGCAACGTCACTCAGACGGAACGCAACGCCAGGGTGGACCAGATCATCTATGAACTGGGGCTGGGGGACTGTGCTGACACTAAGGTAAAAACCACAGGTGGCAGGCTCACCTGTCATACACTCAAACGTCGCTACCCTTGTTTGTTGATTTTGATAATTTATGCTGCCTGTGGTCTTCATTTGAGATACATGTCCCTTTACTAAATGAGCCTGTCTTTGTTGATGTTGGTGTGCGTGTTTTGGGTGTTTGAGGAAAACATCTCTTGTACAAGAGGCCACATGTATGTAACTCACAGAAATTTACATCAAGCACCATCTTGTTTGCGTAATGTTTTACCAATAGAGGTGGTAATATCTGGTTTGTGTGATGTTTTACCAAAAGAGGTGTTGATATCTGGTTTGTGTAATGCTTTACCAATAGAGGTGTTGATATCTGGTTTGTGTAATGTTTTACCAATAGAGGTGTCAATTTTTGGTTTGTGTAATGTTTTACCAATAGAGGTGTTGTTGATATCTGGTTTGTGCGATATTTTACCAATAGAGGTGTCAATGTT
This sequence comes from Conus ventricosus, assembly GCA_018398815.1. NCBI lineage: Eukaryota > Metazoa > Mollusca > Gastropoda > Neogastropoda > Conidae > Conus > Conus ventricosus. Next base: position 16,617,946 of record CM031595.1, on the reverse strand, counting down.
TGGTTTGTGTAATGTTTTACCAATAGAGGTGTTTTTGATATCTGGTTTGTGCGATGTTTTACCAATAGAGGTCACGGCGCACGGAATTACACTATCTTGGCCGGCGAGGAGGGCCCGCCTATTTTTAACGAGCTCCCAACCTCCCCCCCTCCCAGTAGCACTCCCACCCCCATCCCACCCCTCTCGCATTCCATCCAGCTTCTCTGTGTGGCGCGCGCGGTACACGCAGCGCGGAACCCTCAACATCACTGTGGCGAGCTACACACTGTGCCGACGGAATGTGTAATGCTGTCTCCCATTGCCGAGAAAGTGGCTTTGCGGGAACTACTGCCCACTTGTACTGCTGTGTCAGCCCTGGTATCGCCCTTTGTGGTCGGCTTTGCTATAAACAACATTACATTACCGTACTGCTGGACCGACAAGGCGAGAGAGAGAGAGAGAGAGAGAGAGAGCAAAACGCACGCACACGAAGAGAGAGAGAGAGAGAGGGAGAGAGAGAGAGAGAGACAGGACAGACAGACAGGACAGACAGACAGACGAAGAAAGAGACAGATAGAGGGCAAAAGAAACGCACACACACACACAAAACCTTGGTCTAATACTCATTTTATGTGGAAAGACGTTAAATTGAAGACAACAACCAACAAAACCACAAAACCTTCTTAAAGACGCATCTTTTCCCTGGGGACTGATAACGATATTCACTTACAACGTCGTGCGCGTGTTTTCTAGTGTTGAACGCGCTGTGTGTCTGTCTGCGTGTGTGAGTTTCGGCGGTTGTGTGTGTGTGTGTGTGTGCGTGTATGTGTGTGTGTGTGTCTGTGTGTGTGTGTGTGTGTGTGTGTGTGTGTTTTGAATAGGAATTTAATTTTATCATGTTTATCCTTTTACATTACATTACATTACATTACACAACACACACACACACACACACACACACACACACACACACACACACACACACCCCACCACACACAGAGAGAGAGAGAGAGAGAGAGAGAGATTTAATACTTACGGTAATACTTACGCTCACTGTTTGCTGTCCTCAAAATGTTGTCAAGCCCATTCACCAGACGCAGACGTAGACACACATTACTAGCCAACACAATTTGTTTTGCGTGTTTCATGCTTTTTTTTTTTTTTGCGTGAGTGTAACATGCTTAATTTCCACATAAACATGAACAGATTTTGGTTTGCGTGTTTTCATGCATTTGTTTTTGCTGTGATTGTAACGTGCTTAATTTCCACATCAAACATGAACAGATTTTGGTGTGCATGTTTCATGCTTTTTTACGCTACGTTTGTAACATGCTGAGTTTTTACACACACAAACCCCACACACACACTCACATGAGCATGTGTGTGGGAGGGAGAGGAATGAGTGAGATAGAGAATCAAAGCAACGCGAGACGGGGCGAAAGAAAGAGAGAGGGGGAGGGGGGGGGGGGGGGGGGAGGGCAATGCAAGACAGGACAGAGGAAGACAGAGAGATTTTGTACTCACGGTTGTGCAGCGTTGTGTACTCACGGTTGTGCAGCGTAGTCCATGTAGGATGTATCCATCATTGTTAAAACTCAGCTCTACATGTTACTTATCACGGACTGTCCCGTTACATGGAAGATGATAATACAGTATTGCTGTTTTCCTTTGTATGCAAACAACTAAGAAGTTCACAGACTGATTCTCTTTATCACTTTCCTGTGAACTGATTTGGAAATTGTCGCGTTGGTTGCCAGCCAGCAAGTACTCGACTCATGGAGGAGCAGTGAGGGCGGGGTGGGGTGGGGGGGGGGGTGGGGCATTAAACCTGAGTTATGTCTACGGTAAAGTAAATGTAACATGCAAAAAAAAACAAACAAAAAAAACGGTCTTTACTCTTAAAAGAAAGCAGTCTATATGGGTGCAGTGCAATGAATGAATAACACAGGGCGCTCAGTTGCAAAGAACAGAAACAAACTTGGACTTACTGACATACCAAACCAAAAGCTGCGATTTTTATACAGTAAAGCCAAACAAACAACAAGGACAACAACAACCAGTCAGCCAACCCAACCATCCCAAACCAACAAAAGAAAACAAATTAAATAACAAAAAAGCTTTAAAAGCTAATGGACAATGACAAACAGAACTGACACTAGACTATATACAACATAGAGAACACGAAACATGATGACTGTGTAAGTTGGCACCTGAGATAATGCATAAAGCATATGCAGCTGCACATTCATGATGACTACAATGGGCGTGCAGTTATCTGGTGAAAGACACACACACACACACACCACACACACACAACACACACACACACACACACACACACACACACACAATGGTTTGTTGTCCATTGTCTAAAATTTGGAATGTTACTTTGCCTTTCCTTTCTTTTTTTTCTTAGGCGTGTCCTGCATTATGGGGGAGGCTTGCATCCATTGCTCTTGCATGATCAGGGCCAGCCTCTGGTCATCTTTTCTAATACCCCATGCTCTGCGCTTCAGCTGGTTGACAGTGGCATGCATACCTTCTCCCCTGTTCACCAAGTAAAGCTAACCCCAAATTTCCACCTCTGGATCAGTCAGCACAGTGGTCTTCAAGGATGTGCTGCTTTGGGATAACATTGATCTGATGACCAAAGTACGCTCTGTACAGTGTCATATACTGGTCGATTGCGAGTTGGATCTCTTTAAAATCCTTCTCAACAGGCTGGCTTGATGACAGTAGGCTGTGCACATTGGAATAAGCCTTGTTCAAGGTGGTGTGTTTACGTTTTATTTCTCTTCCTATGGCCTGAATGCTTTGGTCGTCTGTCATACTATTCACTGTATTCTCAATGCTGTCAAAGATATCCGTTAATGACCTCTGCTTTGAGGTATTTGTTGCAGTGGTTGCGATAAAAGTGCCACTGTAGTAGGCTTGCTTCACGATCCTGTGTCTTTGAAGCACAGACTCAACTGCAACACCTACTGGTCCTTCACCCTTCTTGAAAGGATTCAGGCCTTTCAGTGAGGAGTATTTTGTTTTCTGACTTTGACAGCACATCTTCACCCTCCGAACACTTCTTTGAAACTCCCGGTGTGTACCTCTTACATTTGGTTCCTCTTTCTTTGCAGATCTAGTGCTATCCTTTTGTCAACATCATAGCAGTCATCTTCCAAAAGATCATGATGCTTCTTGAAAATTTCCCCAAAAAAGGATATGAAGGTAGGGAGGGGCGACATGATCTAGTTCAATGTCCCACACATTCGGCAAGATAAGATTCTGGAAGCACTTGGCCTGAGATTTTTTCCCACCTTCTTTCACAAACTTTGCATGCATTTTCTTCATGCCTTCAAGCGTTCTCTGTTCGATGGTATCCCCAAATCGATCACTGCACTTCTTTTGTGCTTGTTCTTTTGTGGCTGTACACCACAGACATGGATACACACCCTGAGCTCCAGGGCAGCCCATACATTTTCAGGAGGAATCATAATCCCAAACAGAAACGGGCCCTAATGGTTTTTTCCTTTCCATGTTGTTTGTGCAAGCCCACTGATCTGCTGTTTGAAAGGATTCAAAACAGTTCTGATGTTTGCACTGCTGTCTTTTGCCTCTACTATGCAGACCAGGAAACAGTTTTCCTTGGCATTGGGGTGTTCAACATTTGCAACAGACATGACCAGTTTGAAAAATGCCACCCCCATGATCACCTCCAACTTTCACCCATATTTCATTTTCAGGAATGGTGTTATGATGCCATGTCAACAACTTCTTTTCTTCATACTGGTCTAACAGTTTTTTCAGGAATGTTGGCAAATCTTCAACCCGCACCACAGGGGTACTTTTCTTTTCATCTCTGTTAGTTTTCTGGTCATGGAAGATTAGTTTTTTCCAGTCTACCCGAATCTTTCCACACTTCAAACTGTTTTGAAACTGTCTTTCTTTTTCCTCACTATCAAGTGTTATCCTGCCTGGGTTTGATATCTTCCTAAATGCCTCTGTTTTGCCAAGTCAGCAACATTCTTGCTTTCATTTTTGTTGCCTGTTTTGCAGTGACGTGTCCTTTCAAACAAACCAGCAGCTTTTAGTATCTCTGTCCTTTTTCTTTTTCCGGTGAATCTAAGCTCAGTGCTTTGCTGTTTCAACAAATCAGACTCCGAAGCACCTGAATATTCTTTGCGGATTTGTGCAACTTGCTGTCTCTTTTCCTTCTAGTGGGAGTACTTGCAAAGGCTGAAGACTTTCTGGCTTTGATGATCTTTTTTAGAATTATAGGCTGACCCTAGTTTTGCATGCAACAGTCTGTTTGTCACTGGATTGTTCCATTTTGATACGGACTAACGAGTGAGATATGCTTCTTCTCAGCTGTCAGAGGTGCACACAAATCTTCTAGTGGTCGAACTAATTTTCTTTTCTCAGTTTGTGATGAGCGGTGCTTCACTGTTTGATTGTGTGAAAGGCTTTTTTTTTTTTTTTTTTTTTTTTTTTTTAAATGACTGGTGAGTTGATTTTAACGTGGTGACAGCCCTGATGTGGCCCTTGCGGGCGGCTGGGCTATAAGCAACATTATCTTATCTTATCTTATCTCTGCTTCACTGTTTTGTGTGGTTTTGTTTGTCCTGAATCTGTGTATGCGGGCTAGTTAACAGGTGTGCTCAGCACTGACTGTGTTTGCATTCCTGATGTGCAGTCAGTTGATACCTTATCGATCTCTGTTTGGACTTGTAAACTGCTCATATTGTTGGCATCATTCTGAAAGAAGTCTGGCCTTCGGGCATTGAGAAAGTCCAACAGCCGCTTTTGACAGTCTTCTGTTGAGGTGTTGACGATGCTGGGAAAGGGTGGAACATTGCTCCTCTGTCACTGCTGTCAGCTTCTGTTCTGCTAGTGTTATTGCTGCTGAGAGATGTTTCTTCACAGGCACCACTGAGGGTATTTGTCAAGAACTTCACTTATGTCGGCCACATACTATCATGCACTGTCTCAGTTGCAGTGACGTTGCTGACATTGACGTCATCTCTGATCTATATTTGTGTTACAAGTGGTGGTCATTGTCCTGTCTCTTGCTATGTCGTCTGCAACATTGCTGCCACAATATCCCCATCTGAATAAGGAACGGCATGTCAGAATTATCACCTACACTACCTGTGTCAAGCGACTCACCTTTCTTACTGTCATCGCAGATTTCCCTGCTGCCGACTGTTCTGTTTTGATTTGCTAGGGGGTCCAGTTTCCTTTTTTTAACAGGTCTACGTGGTTTGGACTGTTCATGGAACGTGTGGCACACAGTGCAATCAGCTTCTTCAATCGTTGGGTCAAACTCAGTCACAGGCTATGTGTACTGGCTATCTGTTCTTTTATTGATTGGAGAACAGCAGCACTTTTTTTCCGTTTCATATAACCATAACAATTGTTACACATTGTTCTAGAGTACAGCTTGCCCTCTGTTTCTTCAGAAATGATAAGTCCATATAACTGTTCCAGTTCTGATGCATATTTATTGCAATAAATTGTTTTCCTGTAACGGGTTGGTTTTGACCGACCCCCACATAGTCTACATAAAGAGTTCAGTCTCACTGTATGATTAGTTTCTGTGTGCTGAACGGACGCCATCTTCAGTCACACACACACACACACACACACACACAACACACACACACACACCACACACACACACAACTAGACACCAAGGACGGCAATGTACACTTACATGCACATTCATAACTTATCTGAAAGACCAGTGCAGTACACACAAATTAGTCACTGACGCGCAACTCTCTCTCTCTCTCTCTCTCTCTCTCTCTCTCTCTCTCTCTCTCTCTTCTCTCTCACACACACACACACACACACACCCCACACACACACACACACACACACACACACACACACACACACAACACACACACCCACACGCACGCACGACCGCACGTGGGCATGCACACGCGCCCGCACCCACACAACACACTGCAGCAGGGAAAAGAATCAATCAGTTAGTAAGTCAAAGCACAGGGGCGGGGGACTGAAGTTGTGAGGAAGTTAATACGGGGAAAAGCCCGCCGAATTCTTATGTGAAGAAAACACAGGGGAAAATGATGACTCCTGCAATGACAAAAGTCAGTAAGCATGCAGAGAGAGAGGGAGAGAGAGAGACAGAGACAGAGAGAGACAGACAGACAGACAGACAGACAACCAGAGAGAGAAGAGAGAGAGAGAGAGAAACGAACAGCACGAAGCCTAGCAGAGAGCACGCACGCTGCGTGTTAAACCGACACAGACAGTGACGTCAGACACGGAGAGGCTGTACTGGGCCGGGAACAGAACGGTTTCAGTACTTTAACAACCCAACGTATAGCCTTCCAGCGGCCCGTTGCAGGTATATGACTTTGATAACTTAATACTGGAAACTAAAAACTTTCCTGAGAACAATTGTAAAAGCGGACAAAAAACCCCAAAAGACCTGAATTTAAGTTTTTAATATTGTCAACAAACCCCAAAATGCACGAATTTTACTTATCTCAAGAATGAAACTTTTTCCAGTCGCTCGCACTGATCAATTTGGTGTTTTGAAGATCTGGACAAAAGTGATTATCCTGTCTACTTCTTTACAGAGCTAAGACTATTTGAACACAGCAACCACCGAAGATGATGAACTGCAGTATCCAAACCACACCGAAATTCGCACTTTTTGCCACAAATTCACCCCAGACAACACCACGCTCAACATGGCGGGTCGCGCATCGTTCTTTTCTGCTGCTGAAGGTGGTTGCAGTGCGCGCGTTGACGCTGATTGGTTGATGGCTGGCGGCTTTATATAGCTGTGGGCCAGAAAATGGCAAAGTCTCGCTGACACTGAGTGCAGAGCAAACGGCTCGGTTTCGTGTGCGTGAGGTGTTGATATCTGGTTTGTGGGATGTTTTACCAATAGAGGTGTTGATATCTGGTTTGTGTGATGTTTTACAATAGAGGTGTTGATATCGTGATCACACCCTCCCTTCCTCTAACTTCCCTCCACCTCACGTGACTGCTGCAGGAACACCCATGTACAGTGGATGTAAGACGGGTCATTGACCCCGCCCGCTTCTACCCAGACCTGAGCATGCAGAGGGCTTGAATGGGGGGGAGGGGGGGGGGGGGGGGGGGGCAAGGATGGAACCACACAGTCCAGTGAATGGCTGTGTCTGTAGGTGTTGCTTATTTCCTGACCACCACTGCTGGCGCCTGTATCTCTCAGCCTGGTAGACTTGGGGATGTGTTATGACAGAAAGCATTGAGTGTGTCCCTGTCATGTGGTCTCTGATCAGGCTGGAAGACTCTGCATCTTGTGCACATTTTGCATCCTTTATTTACTGTCATAAGAAAGTCTCAAGTTCTGTGGGCCTTCATTCCATGCTGTCATGTCGATGTCAGTTTCAATTTCATCTCTATGCCCAGCCTTTTTAATGAGTTAACGTCAAAGTTATCGTTATCCTCAGGTTCATGCTAACTGCCCCCCAAACAGATGAGGTGCTGCCCTGAAGAGAGGGATATTTACTGTCTTTGGCCTGTAGAGCAAGCAGTTCTGGTCTTGAAAATCTTAGTGAGATGTGTTCTCCATAATATATTGTGTCGGAACTATCATCTGTGACCACCAATGGAGGGACTTGGCAGTTAAAAAGCAGCGTCATCTGTGAACACCAGAGGACTTGGCAGTTGAAAAGCAGTGTCTTCTGTGACCACCAGTGGAGAGACTTGGCGGTTAAAAAGCAGTGTCTTCTGTGACCACCAGAGGAGAAACTTGGCAGTTAAAAAGCAGCGTCATCTGTGAACACCAGAGGACTTGGCGTTAAAAAGCAGCGTCATCTGTGACCACCAGTGGAGAGACTTGGCGGTTAAAAAAGCAGCGTCATCTGTGACCACAGTGGAGAGACTTGGCGGTTAAAAAGCAGTGTCTTCTGTGACCACCAGTGGAGAGACTTGGCGGTTAAAAAGCAGTGTCATCTTTGAACACCAGTGGAGAGACTTGGCGGTTAAAAAGCAGCGTCATCTATGAACACCAGTGGAGAGACTTGGCGGTTAAAAAGGAGTGTCTTCTGTGACCACCAGAGGAGAAACTGGGCAGTTAAAAAGCAGCGTCATCTGTGAACACCAGAGGACTTGGCGGTTAAAAAGCAGCAGCATCTGTGACCACCAGTGGAGAGACTTGGCGGTTAAAAAGCAGCGTCTCTGTGACCACCAGTGGAGAGACTTGGCGGTTAAAAAGCAGTGTCATCTATGAACACCAGTGGAGAGACTTGGCGGTTAAAAAGCAGCGTCATCTATGAACACCAGTGGAGAGACTTGGCGGTTAAAAAGGAGTGTCTTCTGTGACCACCAGTGGAGAGACTTGGCGGTTAAAAAGCAGTGTCATCTGTGACCACCAGTGGAGAGACTTGGCGGTTAAAAAGGAGTGTCATCTGTGACCACCAGTGGAGAGACTTGGCGGTTAAAAAGCAGTGTCTTCTGTGACCACCAGTGGAGAGACTTGGCGGTTAAAAAGCAGTGTCATCTATGAACACCAGTGACTAAGCAATTATTGTCGTCAGTAGGGGGCTTAGTAGGTGGTGTCTTGCGTATGTTAGATCAGAACAGGCGCCACTGAACACCACCGAAGTGACTCGGCAGCAGTGCAGTGTCTCCTCCGGTGGGTTGCCTCTTGACGACTTGACATTGACTGCTCCCCGTGGATTGCTGGTGCCGGGCTGCGGCGGGGCCGGCCGGGCTATGGCTGTGGACGGGGTGTCGGAATGAGCGGCGTGGGTGCACTGCCTCTGAGGTGGCGCAGAGGTTGGGACAGCAAAAAAAAAATAATTAAAAAAAAAAAAAAGCAGTGTCATCTGTGACCACCAGTGGAGAGACTTGGCGGTTAAAAAAGGAGTGTCTTCTGTGACCACCAGTGGAGAGACTTGGCGTTAAAAAGCAGTGTCAGTGGAGAGACTTGGCGGTTAAAAAGCAGCGTCATCTGTGACCACCAGTGGAGAGACTTGGCAGTTAAAAAGGAGTGTCTTCTGTGACCACCAGTGGATACACTTGGCGGTTAAAAAGGAGTGTCTTCTGTGACCACCAGTTGAGAGACTTGGCGGTTAAAAAGCAGTGTCTTCTGTGACCACCAGTGGAGAGACTTGGCGGTTAAAAAGCAGTGTCTTCTGTGACCACCAGTGGAGAGACTTGGCGGTTAAAAAGGAGTGTCTTCTGTGAACACCAATGGAGAGACTTGGCGGTTAAAAAGGAGTGTCTTCTGTGAGCACCAGTGGAGAGACTTGACGGTTAAAAAGCAGTGTCTTCTGTGAACACCAGTGGAGAGACTTGGCGGTTAAAAAGCAGTGTCATCCACTCACGCCGGCTCCGCGACTAAGCAATTATTGTCGTCAGTAGGGGGCTTAGTAGGTGTGTCTTGCGTATGTTAGATCAGAACAGGCGCCACTGAACACCACCGAAGTGACTCGGCAGCAGTGCAGTGTCTCCTCCGGTGGGTTGCCTCTTGACGACTTGACATTGACTGCTCCCCGTGGATTGCTGGTGCCGGGGCTGCGGCGGGGCCGGCCGGGCTATGGCTGTGGACGGGGTGTCGGAATGAGCGGCGTGGGTGCACTGCCTCTGAGGTGGCGCAGAGGTTGGGACAGCAAAAAAAAATAATTTAAAAAAAAAAAAAAAAAGCAGTGTCATCTGTGACCACCAGTGGAGAGACTTGGCGGTTAAAAAGGAGTGTCTTCTGTGACCACCAGTGGAGAGACTTGGCGGTTAAAAAGCAGTGTCAGTGGAGAGACTTGGCGGTTAAAAAGCGGCGTCATCTGTGACCACCAGTGGAGAGACTTGGCAGTTAAAAAGGAGTGTCTTCTGTGACCACCAGTGGATACACTTGGCGGTTAAAAAGGAGTGTCTTCTGTGACCACCAGTTGAGAGACTTGGCGGTTAAAAAGCAGTGTCTTCTGTGACCACCAGTGGAGAGACTTGGCGTTAAAAAGGAGTGTCTTCTGTGACCACCAGTGGAGAGACTTGGCGGTTAAAAAGGAGTGTCTTCTGTGAACACCAGTGGAGAGACTTGGCGGTTAAAAAGGAGTGTCTTCTGTGAGCACCAGTGGAGAGACTTGGCGGTTAAAAAGCAGTGTCTTCTGTGAACACCAGTGGAGAGACTTGGCGGTTAAAAAGCAGTGTCTTCTGTGACCACCAGTGGAGAGACTTGGCGGTTAAAAAGCAGTGTCTTCTGTGACCACCAGTGGAGAGACTTGGCGGTTAAAAAGGAGTGTCTTCTGTGAACACCAGTGGAGAGACTTGGCGGTTAAAAAGCAGTGTCTTCTGTGAACACCAGTGGAGAGACTTGGCGGTTAAAAAGCAGTGTCTTCTGTGAACACCAGTGGAGAGACTTGGCGGTTAAAAAGCAGTGTCAGTGGAGAGACTTGGCATTTTAAAAAGCAGTGTCTTCTGTGGTGGGCTGCCTGGTGACAACTTCATGTTGAGTGCTCCCTGTGGACTGCTGGTCCTAGGATTGTGACGGGACAAAACCTGGATGTGGGAGTGTTTGAGGAGCTGGAATGGGATGACACAGAAGATGAAACAGAAAGAAAAAACGATAGCTCTGTCAGAACTGTGCTGTACCGAGCCAGTCCCTCACTCCACCCACTCCCACCCCATAAGAGACTGGTTGGAAAAAATGGGGGGGGGGGGGGGGGGGGAAGAAGAAAAAAAAAAAGCTAGTATGGGAATTGTTTTTGGGTTTTTTAGCTTTTTGTTTTGTTGGCAGGTGAAGAGGACAGCGTCAAGCACAAAAAAATAAAGATGTGGATTTCAGCCTTAGGAGGAGAAAAAAAAAAAAAAAGAGAAAAAAAAAGAAGAAAAAAACGTCACCGCCTTAGGTGCTCTATTGATCCGACAACTGATGCCACACAAAAAAACAAGAAGAAAAAATTCAAACATATTTGATTAGCTGGCAAAAAGCTGAAAAGGACTGTTGGCCTTGACATGATATGTGAGAAGATAATCATGGTTTGTTGGAGATAAGAGAGCTGTGCTTGTCTTCATCAAAGATATGCTAATTTTTGTACATATGCAATTAATTGATGGGTTATTGCTATGTGTAGATGTCATTTGAATAGTATAGAAATTAAATCTGCCATCAGTTTTGCTGATTCCCCCAAGGTAGCACATCAATGTGATGGCAATAAAATGAGTAACAGTATTGGGGTTTATATGCCATGAATGTTAATACAGGGTAATAGAGGGAAGGAAATCAGGTTCTTCAGCTTTCAAGATATTAAGGCAGGAGAGATGCACACACACACACACACCACACACACACACACACACACACACACACACACACACACACACAAACACACACACAGAGAATTCCACGCATACAGAAGCTCATACATTTTTTTTTTTTTTTTTTAATAAAGCTGAAGATTCCAGACAGATTAGGCTTCGGTCAATGACCTTATAAATATGAACACACACACACACACACACACACACACACACACACACACACACACACACACATGCCCATCTGCACAAACTCTACACCTTAATCGTTGAGCAACAGGGAAACTCCTGTGACCTTTCATTGCTCCTGCTATCGATGTTAGGGCTGGCTGACAGAGAACAGGTGGCAGCACTGGATTACAGCTGTGCGCCATTGTCTCAGTTTGAAAGCAAGAGTAGCCCGTCTTTTTTCTTCATTAATCCTAGACTTAGTTCTCATTCCCTTTGATGGATAATTAAATGCGTTACAGTTTGTGTGGTGTGATTGATGTGTTTGCTTTTTCGCTCGGTCAGTGACCTGAACAAGATAATGTGTGATGAGAAAATGATGGTATACATCTGACTATCAATAATGAAACTTTTAATTTATTGATACAGTGGTATCCACCTTTCTGCCATTAGCAGTTAGTTACTTATCCACCGGACCTTATGTGCTAAATTTAGAAAGAGAGGGGTTAATTACCACCAAGGACACAGAGAAACAGACGGTCTAGTCATGTACTCTGTCTGTGTCCTTGGCGGTAACTAACCCCTCTCTTTCTAAATTTTGCTCCATTTCTGCCCTCAGTCACTCCGTTTTGAAACTTAACTGTATGTGCTAATCAAGGATGATGCCACATTTCGTTTCCATATAGTGTGTTTGGAAAGGATTGAGCATTAAGACCATTTTTGAACACATCAGCTCCAGCTTTTGCGGTGTGCATCAGTTCAAGTAAAAAATATTTACAATTTTTTAAAAAAAATCTTTTATTGAGTTTGGCTGGTTACCATGACAGAGAAGAGTCCATAGTGTATAAGAGCAGGGGTGTGCATGAAGTCCATTCAAACTTACAACACACAGACATATACATTATACTACATTTCACTTCTAGATTTTTCATACAAAATTTTTGTGATTTCCGTGTGAAAGATTTTGGAGGTTGATTTTTTTAATTTTAAACAATAACAAACATCATAGTTTTCTGGTGGTTAGCAGAGTAATTTAGAAGTTGTGTACATGTTCAAAGAGTGAAGAAGAAACAGTTGTAGCCAGATGTATACTCTCGTTAAATCATTTATATGACAGAAGGATTATCATCCTTTACCTCTGCTTTGACACCAGTTAGAATAACAGACCTGTGCATGGTTTATTGATAGTATGAACAACAGCACACGTGCAAATGAATGTGTATTTTATACACAATACATAGTGTAAAATCCGTTGTTCGTTCATATTTCATATTGACTAACAATCATGCAGAAACAGAAAATAACATTCAGATAGCATCCTATATTTCATTTGTTTTGGGAAATAACTTAAAGTATTTAGGCCAACCAAAATAGTCATTTCCAGAAAAGCCTGATATTTTGAGGCATTTCCAGAATGAAACGATTTTCATAGTGACTTACACAGATGTTATGTGATACTCAACATTGCGTGACAGTCCTTATTTTTATTTCCTCCATCGTGGTGCAACAACAACAAGCACAAACAGCAATGCTGTGTTGACCTGGTATGCATTCTAAATTCACTTTTTGGAGGTAGACAACATGGTAAATAACAGGCAGACTTTTTTTGGAATTTTTTTTTCTTCACAGAATAAGAACAGCGATTTTAATGTGCAGGTGGGCAATGTGTTCATCCGTGGGGTGTCTGGAGGGGAGAGGAAGCGGTGTAACATTGGCATGGAGCTGATCACGCAGCCTCCTGTCCTCTTCCTGGACGAACCAACCACAGGCCTGGATGCCAGCACGGCCAACGCCGTCATGCTGCTGCTGCAACGGTCAGTACAGGACGGAGTTGCAAGACGTTAGCCCCTGAAGCTTTGTCAGCCGCAGATCTGTTGCTTTACCTTCAGTGCAGCTTGTTAAGCTGTCATGTACCTTCCTCTGTTACCAAACGTTTTACATCCCAGTCTGTCAACTCTGCATCAAGGAACATAGGCAGACTGCCAGTCCTTTCGTTTTCGGTGGAATTCGCCCCATTCGAGTTTACTTTGTTCATTTGTATAGTGCACTCCTCTCTCTAAGAGTTGTCCTTCCTGTAGGTCATGTTGTGTGATGTTAGAGTTGTCCAAGGTGTAATTTGTGATGTTTGATGTAAGAGTCATCTTTTGTGTAGTTTGTGCTTTTGGATGTTTTAATCATTAAGGTGTTGGCTGTACTGTTTTATATTATAATCTTTTTGTGTTGGCTGTACTTTTTGGTGTTGTAATCATTCCGGTGTTGGCTGTACTGTTTAATGCTATAATCATTATTGTGTTGGCTGTACTGTTTGAAGTTATAATCATTATTGTGTTTCATTGCCTTACTGTTTGATTTAGTTTCAAAGTGGAGTGATTGAGAGCGCAAAATGAAGCAAAAGTTAGAAAGAGAGGGAGTTAGTTACTGCAAGGACACAGACAAACAGAGTACAGGACAAAACACAATGCATTTCGACTGCTTGGGTCTTCTTCAGGCGAAAACAAATAACATTTAGGACAGTGAAATCGAAGAACGAGAAACCACTTGTCTTCTCATGTTCGGCGCAAAATCAAAATGCATTGTGTTTTGTCCTGTACTTTGTCTGTGTCCTTGGCGATAACTAACCCCCTCTCTTTTTAAATTTTGCTGTTTGATGTTATAATCATTATTGTGTTGGCTGTACTGTTTGATGTTATAATCATTCAGGTGTTGGCTGTCCTGTTTGATATTATAGTCCTTTGTGTTGACTGTACTGTTTGATATTATAGTCCTTGTGTTGACCGTACTGTTTGATGTTGTAGTCCTTTGTGTTGACTGTACTGTTTGATGTTGTAGTCCTTTGTGTTGACTGTACTGTTTGATATTATAGTCCTTTGTGTTGACTATACTGTTTGATGTTATAGTCCTTTGTGTTGACTATACTGTTTGATGTTGTGGTCCTTTGTGTTGACTGTACTGTTTGATGTTGTAGTCCTTTGTGTTGACTGTACTGTTTGATGTTATAGTCCTTTGTGTTGACTGTACTGTTTGATGTTATAGTCCTTTGTGTTGACTGTACTGTTTGATGTTATAGTCCTTTGTGTTGACTGTACTGTTTGATGTTATAGTCCTTTGTGTTGACTGTACTGTTTGATGTTATAGTCCTTTGTGATGACTGTACTGTTTTGATGTTATAGTCCTTTGTGTTGACTGTACTGTTTGATGTTATAGTCTTTGTGTTGACTGTACTGTTTGATGTTATAGTCCTTTGTGTTGACTGTACTGTTTGATGTTATAGTCCTTTGTGTTGACTGTACTGTTTGATGTTATAGTCCTTTGTGTTGACTGTACTGTTTGATGTTATAGTCCTTTGTGTTGACTGTACTGTTTGATGTTATAGTCCTTTGTGTTGACTGTACTGTTTGATGTTATAGTCCTTTGTGTTGACTGTACTGTTTGATGTTATAGTCCTTTGTGTTGACTGTACTGTTTGATGTTATAGTCCTTTGTGTTGACTGTACTGTTTGATGTTATAGTCCTTTGTGTTGACTGTACTGTTTGATGTTTATAGTCCTTTGTGTTGACTGTACTGTTTGATGTTATAGTCCTTTGTGTTGACTGTACTGTTTGATGTTATAGTCCTTTGTGTTGACTGTACTGTTTGATGTTATAGTCCTTTGTGTTGACTGTACTGTTTGATGTTATAGTCCTTTGTGTTGACTGTACTGTTTGATATATAAGTCCTTTGTGTTGTCTGTACTGTTTGATGTTATAGTCCTTTGTGTTGACTGGCTCTTTAATACTATAGTTGTCCAAGAGTTTGTAAGGATTGTTCTTTGCTCTCAGTGAATTAGTTCTGGTTGTTTCTGTTGTTGCTTTTTATTTCATTGCCTTCTATTTTTTTGTCTTTTAAAATACAGTTTAATGTTAATTCTGGTTCAAATGTAGGATACTACAGTATTTTACCAAGGTAAAGTTTGTTGACTATTAGCTTGACAAAGAAATAATTTTTGAAAGTACTTTATACAGTTTGCGCGTTGGTTTATTTGTACATTTAATTTCATGTGATTATCTTTTTGTTTTGTTTAGTTGTTTGTTTCCATTTGTTTGGTACAATTTCGTCACAGGATATCTCAGAAAGGGAGGACGATTGTGTTTTCCATCACCAGCCCGCTACTCCATCTACCGGCTGTTTGACTCTGTAGGCTGCTGGCAGGGGGTCTGATGGTGTACCATGGACCAGCGCCCAGGCCCTCGACTACTTTGAGTCCATCGGTAAGGTCCACCATTTGAGTCCATCTGTGAGGCCCACCATTTGAGTCCATCGGTGAGGTCCACCATTTGAGTCCATCGGTGAGGTCCACCATTTGAGTCCATCAGTAAGGTTCACCATTTGAGTCCATCAGTAAGGTTCACCATTTGAGTCATCTGTGAGGCCCACCATTTGAGTCCATCGGTAAGGTCAGAGATGGGATTTTTCCGCGATTGGTGGATTTCCGTCTTTTGATGGCCCAGGGGTCTTTTTTTGAGATCAGTGTAAATCCGTTGAGAAAATTGGGGGGGGGGGGGGGGGGGGGGGGGGGGTAGGGGTAAGAGGTAGGTTTGTGATGAAGCTAATGTACGGCGAGAGGTCGATCGATATTGTGTTCTCAATTGATCCGTTCGCAAATGGATGTTTTTCCGGTTTCTGCTTGGGCCGGTCGAGACTGCTGTCTTTGTTTTCATTCTGCGGTTGACCGAAACCATCAAAGCGGAAGTTGATGTTTGAGAACGCGGCAAACTGTTTGCGAATTTTTTTCCTGACGCCATTTTCTTTCGTGTGTGACGAGAGTAGCCTAGCGAAAACCAGAATGTTTCGTCAGATAGCAGAAAGCGAGAAAGTTCTTGCGAAGCAAGTCGATGCTTCAGTTAAAAACAAATGGACTTGGAAGTGGTTGGAGGAGGAAGTGAGCGCAAAAGTGATGCTGACCAGTTCCAAAGGCGCCGTCAGCCACAGTGTTGATTCTCAGACTGAAAGACTGCATGAGGAAAATCACCTATCCAGGACAAGCAGTCTGCACATGGTGTAATGACGCGATCAAGTATGGCTCACGGGGCAAGTCAGCATTGATCAACCACGTTCTTGCAGACTGACTGAATTATCCACAAAAAGAAAGGCTGCTTCTGACAGTTGCACAAGACCAGCGAAGAAGTCAAGAGTGTAAAATAGTTTAGTTTACGGTCGGTGACTTTCACCTTACTTTTTTTTTTTTTTTTTTTTTTTTTTTGTGCTTTAGGCTGCAGTACAGATTTGCTCATCAGCTCTTTTGACATTCTTCAACTCGATCCAAACTGTTCTTTGAAAGGTTAAAATTCATGTTCATCATTCATCTGAATCATGGTCTCCCATTCTGTTCATTGACTGTTGGTGATAGTACTTCAGACTTATGGTATTTTGAAGGACAACTATAAGAAATTATTTGATTGGTGTTGAGGTAAACTTTTTTAATAAGTATTTTGAAGGATGGCTATTACTATTAGAAACTAAACTGCTCGCTGAAATGTGGTGATGTGAAGGACAGCAATGAGAAACTGACTTGCAACTGCTGGAAAATTGTGTGACTATTAGCAACTGGAAAATCACCAATCCTGTGTCAATGGTCTTTCCTGACAGACATCAATGGCGAAGGTGAGAAAGTCTTTTTTTTTTTGTAGGATCAAGGATATTAATACTTTTGAATACTTGGTGTCTCAGATGCTGATTTTTGCAGGTTAAATTCTAAAAAATCTTCAGCTTCAGGGGGCTTCGCCCCCTGACCCCCACCAGGGGCCTTGCCCCTGGCCCAAAGGCCCCGACCCCACCACTTTTTTTTCCTCCTTTTTCACATTATGAGAATCCCATCTCTGTAAAGGTCCACCATTTGAGTCCATCGGTAAGGTCTACCATTTGAGTTCATCGGTGAGGTCTACCATTTGAGTCCATCGGTAAGGTCCATTTGAGTCCATTGGTAAGGTCCACCATATGAGTCCATCGATAAGGTCCACCATTTGAGTCCATCAGTAAGGTCCACTATTTGAGTCCATCGGTAAGGTCCACCATTTGAGTCCATTGGTAAGGTCCACCATTTGAGTCCATTGGTAAGGTCCACCATTTGAGTCCATTGGTAAGGTCCACAATTTGAGCCCTCGGTAAGGTCCACCATTTGAGTCCATCAGTAAGGTCCACCATTTGAGTCCATCGGTAAGGTCCACCATTTGAGTCCATCAGTACGGTTCACCATTTGAGTCCATCAGTACAGTACAGTCCACCATTTGAGTCCATCGTAAGGTCCACCATTTGAGTCCATCAGTAAGGTCCACCATTTGAGTCCATAGGTAAGGTCCACCATTTGAGTCCATCGGTAAGGTCCACCATTTGAGTCCATCGGTAAGGTCCACAATTTGAGTCCATCGGTAAGGTCCACCATTTGAGTCCATTGGTAAGGTTCACCATTTGAGTCCATTGGTAAGGTCCACCATTTGAGCCCATCGGTAAGGTCCACCATTTGAGTCCATCAGTAAGATCCACCATTTGAGTCCATTGGTCCTAGGGCGCCTGCTGGCTTTAGGATTTCTCAGTGGAAAATGCTTCTTTTTTTTTTAAGAAAGAAGACGGTCATCTTGAATGAGTTTTTGTTTAAGACCAGTTCGCAATTGGGATATCAGATGGACGAAAAACAGGGGAAAAATCCCACATAATCCAATTTTGGGTTTTTACAGCATAAAGCATGCAGAAGTAACTATTACAGAACAAAAACAACCAAATATTGCTGATATTAAAAAAAGTCATTTTTTTCCTCCTGTAGTGCCATGAATCTCTTTGTCCTTGAAGTTTTTGTTGGTTGGTTTGGTTGTGAAAAAAACAAACAGTAACTTATTTCAAACATATCCTCCTCTGTCTTGATCTAGTGACATGTCGTAAGTCAGGAATCTCTGTTGAACAGCTGTGGCTGGATGCCATGATCCCTAGAATCACTGGGAGGAACCAGGTCAGCAGGTTCTGGCAGTCAGTGATGAGAAGTGCAGGCCCACTTCACTAACTGCCTCTTGCAAGCTTGAGTTTGATGTATCATTTGCTTGAACCATGGTTTGCCATGGAGTCTGGTGGGAAATTGTTGAGCCTGATAAATGTCTTGATTGCCGTTGAAACTGACAGGGTAATGGTACCAGAAGAGGTACAAGAATGAGGGTTTGGGGTAAATGACTAAACTGAAAAACTATGGTTGTTTTTTCTGGTAATAATCTCTTTCCACTGTAATTCTTCACAATAAGTGACAAATTTTTTAAGAGCTGTGACTGAACACTCTTCAATCAAAGCATGATTGTTGAAAACTTTAGCATTGCATTGAGTTTACAAACTTTGAAAGAAAGGTTGTTGTTTTTTGTTCATTTTTTTTATTTACCACAGATACTTGTGAATTTAAAATGAAGCAGTAAAAAACTAAAACAGAACAAAAAAACTGTCAGATGTAGACAGAGGCTTATGGGATACACACATGTTCAGAGGTGATTCTAGAGCGCGGAATTAGCGGAATACCGCTTAAAAAAAATCGAAAGACGCAAAACCGTAAGCCCACGCGCGCCGCTGCTCCGCACACAAACAAGAAATGCCGCGCTCGCCAGTCGTGACTGCGCTAATTTTTTTTCACTTCCCTTGCCTTTTAATCTCGCGTCCGCTTGGCCTAGTAATCTACCGAGCGAACCAAGCGAAGCTGTCATCGAGCTATCAGCTATGTCAAGGTCAGCCTTGTGCGCATGAGCAGTAGGAACTGAATGTAAAACGCATGTCTGTATAGTCAACTGCGATTGGTTGGAAAGTTTGCTTTCAGCCAATCACAGCTCGCGGTACGGCAGCCCTGCGTTTCTGCCTGAGGTTCCATCATGGCGAAACGGCACGTTGTTGGATTTTTCTTTTACCCGAGGGCGAAGAAATCGAAGAGAGGAGGAGAGGCAGATGATTCTTTGGATGTACAAAGCGAGTGTTCGACCGTCACTGAGCAGCCGCCTAGTTATCCTTCAACGAGTGCCAGTGCCGACAGTGGAGATGTAGATACGCGATCGCAATCAGACTGTCAGTCGGACCGGTTAGTTTCTGTTTCGTCATGCGAGCGGGAATCGAGCCTGTGTCAAGTTTCTGTGATCATGATGGTGGTTCGGGATTTCGTCATCAAAACCAACAGTGTTGTGTCTGCAAGCGACATGCCTGAGACTGAGTCAGGGACCACTTCAGAGACCGCTTGTGGACAGTAGTACAGCGAAGCCAGACACAGAGGAGACAAACACTGCAGTCACAAGAAAAAATTTCAAGACAAGTGGCTCAAGAAATGGTCATGGCTCAAAGTCAGTGACACCAGCGCTCGTGGCATGCAGTGTAGTTTATGCTTGAAACACTCCAAATCCAACACATTCACAACTATCGATGGATGTACAAACTTTCGTACTTCAACTCTGGAGCGACATGCAGAGGCAGCAGATCATCAACACTCACTTCAAGGAGAGGCTATGCAGAAATCATTTGCCCAGGCAACCCATACGGCTGTGCAGAAGAGCCTGACAGGTGTAGATGAAAGTGTTGTGGCTGCACTGAGAACTGTACACTGGATGGCAACCGAAGATCTTCCCATAAAGAAATATTCAAGCCTTATGGGATTGCTCCAGACTCAGGGCTGTGAAGCAGCAACAAAACTCTCTGTAGGTGGAAATGCGACGTACATGTCCGCGTGGTGCTGGCCAGGAATTTCAAGAGTGTGTTGCTGAATCGATACACCAGAACATTGTGCGAAATATTCTAGATTCAACCTGGAGCATTAGATTATTCTGCTGTGGAAAGGGCATTAGATTTGCTGTGTTAGTCTTTGCTGGATGGAGTGATTACACACTTGACTGAGAATTAGGCCTTCACTGACTTGGATTATAATAGAGAACTTTGTTGCCTTCAACCTGGATCTGGGATTTTTCTGTGTGTGCTTTGCTGGATGGAGTGGATTACTTCAAGTAAATCCTCGAATGATTACTAATACTATGATTTAACAATTTATAACACTAGTATACCTGCCGTTAAAAATATAGAAATTATATAGTTAAAATTTAGGCTCCCTGGGGGGCCCCCTTTTTTACACTGAGGGGGCCCTTGGGCCCCTTTTTTGGAATCCTAAATCACCTCTGATGTGTCAACATGTTTTGATCTGGAAAGAAGACGACGTGAAGCCTGCCAGTCACAGATTTAGCTGCTAACAGATTGACCAGTAAAGGTTTCCTAATATTAGACTTTGTGAGAATGAATAATGTAGAGGGAAGGAGGTTGAAGGGTGTTGGCTTGAGGGCTTGGGTAAACGTGTGCTGTGTGTTCTACATGTTTAACAGCATAGACCTACTTTGGCACTGACATCTGCTGTGTCATTTTGCAGTCGGTCCTCTTCATAGAATGTCTGTTTTTTTTGTTTCTCTTTCTTCCTCTGTGTGTGTGTTTGGTTGTTTGTTTTTTTGTTGTTGTTTGTTGTAGTTTTTGTGTTTTTTTGCGATGCTGGGGAGAACAGTCTCTCGAAGTTGGTATGGAACAAGAAAGTTTCGAGTATTTGAAATGAGTAGGGGGGGGGGGGGGGCGGGGGGGGGGGGGGGGGGGGGGTTTTGTTTTTTTTTTTGCTGTCCCAACCTCTGCGCCACCTCAGAGGCAGTGCACCCACACCGTTCATTCCGACACCCCGTCCGCAGCCACAGCCCGTCGGTCCTGCCACAGCCCTGGCACCGGCAATCCACAGGGAGCAGTCAGTGTCAAGTCGTCAAGAGCAACCCACCGGAGGAGACACTGCACTGCTGCTGAGTCACTTCGGTGGTGTTCAGTGGTGCCTGTTTCTGATCTAACATACGCAGGATACCACCTACTAAGCCCCCTACGGACGACAATAATTGCTTAGGTCCGCGGAGCCGGCGTGAGTGAGCTCTCCCTCCGAGGGCGCCACCACGTCCGTCCAATGACAGCTCCCATGGACTCGCCGATACCGGTGACCCCGACGGAACCAAACCAAGGCCACAGACGCAGAGAGGACATTGAAATTGAGATCACCATGAGAGCAGGGCATGAAGGGCCACAGAACTTGAGGCTTTTTTTTTTTTTTATGCCGATCGATGAAATGAGGATGATTAAGATGATGCTAACGGATTTCCATTTCGTCTGAGACTACATGACAGGGCGTACTCTAACGCTTCCTTTCATAATATATCCCGGCGTCAACCAGCCCGAGAGATACAGGCACCTGCAGCGTTGGTCAGAAATTTGAGCAACACTCTCAGAAACGCATCCATTAAGTGGATGAAACTCGACTGTGTGGTCCCAGTCTTCCCAACTGAGTCCGCAGCAAACTCAAATCTGGGTAGGAGCCGGTCAGGCAGAAAAACCCACATGACTCTGATGGGATTCGAACCCACGATCTCCCAGCCGGGAGTTGCGACGCTAACCACTTCACCACGGCGGCTGGTGAAATGAGTAGTTTTAGTTCTTTGTCTTTTGAAGCATGATTGTGTTGTACATCCAAACTAAAATCACGGGAATATGTTTGTATCCTCTGGAGAATCCATTGTAATTGTAAAGTAAAATACGATGCCTGTACTAGTTTCAAGTCTGTCAGTTAAAAGCAATGTTTGCTGTGTGGAATGACTTAAGTGAACCAGCCCCATACATCATTTTCACAGCCCTGATGTGGCCCTTTGCGGTCGGCTGGGCTATAAGCAACATTATCTTATCTTATCTTATACATCATTTTCACTTGGCTAAACAGGGATTCAGCTTTTTAACAACAAAGCTGCAGTAATTATGAAGCTACCAGCTAAAGTACACATAGATGCGCTTCATTCCATCCTGATATTCTGTCCCATCCTTTCTTCAAGAGCTCTCGCTGTCCTTCTTTCTCTCTCTCT
>CM031595.1:16573123-16590623 GCA_018398815.1 Conus ventricosus | reverse complement strand
TCTCCTTATCATGATTTTGCTCATAAATGATTTGATATGTATTGTTTCATTATTTTAGTCAGCTCTTTCCTGTGTTATATTGCGCATGTTATTAATGTGTTTGTCTTTAACATGATCTTCTCAATGAGTGGTTTCAGTTTTATTTATTCTTTGATTCTGTCCAGTTCTGTCTCTCTCTGTGTCTTTCTGTCTCTGTCTCTCTTCTCTCTCTCTCTGTCTCTCTCCTCTCTCTTTTCCAAATTCCATGTTACTTTGCTAAATACCTTCTTCATGCCTTATGAAAAAGATTATATGTTGTGCCCTTTTTTACTCTCCTCTCTCTCTCTCCTCTCTCTCTCCTCTCTCCTCTCTCTCTCTCTCTCTCTCTCTCTCCTCTGTGCGTGCATGCCTGTGTGTGTTCCAAATTGGGTACGTACTTTGTCATATGCATTGTATTGTCTGTTTTTATACATGCTAATTGTTGTACGTCGTAGTACATTTCCATATGCTCCCCCAGCCTAACACCCCCCCCCCCCCCCCCTTCTCTTCTTCCCCTTCATTATTATTTACTTTTTTTGTTTTTGTTTGTTTATTATTGTTTGTTTGTTTTTTTATTTCTCTTCTATTTTCATATGAGTTCCACGATGATTGCATGACCGCTTTGTTTGCTTCTTTGCTTTCTTACATTGTTTCATTTCACTGCATGTGTAGTCCTACTCAGGGCGAGGACTGGATGTAAAAAAGCATGTTAGTGCTTATCTAGTATCCTCTTAAATAAAGAATTTTGTCTTGTCTTTCTCTCTCTCTCCCGCTCACTTTCTCTCTCAAACACACTCACCACACACACACACACACACACAACCACACACAACACACACCGAAGCAAGAAGGAAGGATAACTCTATGCTTTCACTTTCATGAGACATATTGTTAAAAAGAAAAAGAAGCAAAAGGAAACATTTATTGTGTCATTTATATGAATTCTGTTTGCAGCAGAAAGTGACAGCCTTGGAACAAAGCTGTGTCAAACCTACAAGAAGTCTTTGTGGTATACAAGGTAACTAACAATTGTATAATTCGGAGTATGTTACTTTTCATGGTAAAGCGTGCTGTTATCAACCCAATTGATGCGTTGCTTTTAAATCACACGCTGTTAAATCTGTACATCTTTAGTTGTTCTGACTGCTTTATTGGATCTAGATGTTACATTCATTTTTATTAGTTTCAAAGTGAGATCACTGCAGGTGGACATTAAATCAAACCTAAAAGAGAAATTCTTTCTTTCTGCGTACGCAGGCTGATACTCCTTGCAGACACTGCCTGTATAGACAGGCAGTGGAGTTTTGTGTGTATGACCGTTTTTTATCCCGCTGTTAAGGCAGCCATACTCCATCTTCGGGACAGGTGCATGCTATGTGTAACGTGTCATTCATACCAACGGCCAAACTGGCCTTCTCTTCCGAAAGTTGGTGATGGGATTTTACATGTGTGCAAGATGATGTGCGTGCGTTCACACACGGAACCTCGGTTTATAGTCTCATTCGAAGGCCTGTATGGGGAATGGAGTCAGAACTAATGTTTACTCTGAGGGAAAAATCCCCCTGTAACCGAAATTCGAACTCGCAACCCCAGGATCACAAGTCCGGCACTCTACCAACTGAACTATTCCAGCCGCCAAAAGAGAAATGACTGTAACACCGAACGAAAAGGGAAGAACAAATTACAAGGCAAGACATGTTTCATTGTGTCTGTTCGTTCTTCATCTTCATTGTCTTGGTGTTGTTTGTCTTGCATGAAGAAGACCAAAGAGGTCAAAGTGCATTGTGTCTGTTCGTTCTTCATCTTCATTGTCCTGAATGTTGTTTGTCTTCCCTGGAGAAGACCAAAGAGGTCAGAGTGTCTTGTCTTGTAATTTGTTTGTCGCTTTCGTTTGGCAGTGCATTGATTTTGTATGTTCGAATTGATGCAGGATTTGGAATTGAAAGAGAGGTTGGTTATTGTTGGTTATCTGTTGTCCATCTGGGTTTTTGTGTTTGTTTGTTTTTTCATGTGTATGTCAGTACATGTGTGTGTTTATGAGTGTGCATGTGTGTGTTTGGTATGTTTTTGCTATGTGTTGTTGCACTCATGGAAGCTGTACATACTGCCCTCGGAGTTAACATGGGTTCTGACTCCATTCCCCATACAGTCCTTCGAATGAAACTATAAACCGAGGTTCCGTGTGTGAACGCACGCATAACATCTTGCACACACGTAAAATCCCATCACCAACTTTCGGAAGAGAAGGCCAGTTTGGCCGTTGGTATGGATGACACGTTACACATAGCATGCACCTTCCGGAAGTTGGAGTATGGCTGCCTTAATGGCGGGATGAAAAACAGTCATATACACAAAACTCCACTCCCATTGTTGGGTAGATGGGATTAATCCTTGCCTTGTCTATACAGGGGGTGTCCGCAGGAGCATGAACAGAAGAAGAAGAAGAAGAATCTGTTACATTCTAAAGGTTTTCAACAAAGTATTCGAAGAAACTGACATTTCATTAGAAAATCATGAAAGAGAATAGACAGAAGAAGAGTTTTCCGAGCTGTTTATGCCTTGCAGCAGAAAAACAAATCAAAATAAAAGTATTTTGATGGGCCAGAGCAACTTCTCCATCAGGCAGTGATTCTAATTCTGAAGTTTTTGTCAAGTGGATTCATGTTCGCATTGTTTTTATTGAATTCTGTCGAGAAATGTTCAGTGTACAAAATAATTTTCAAATGTTTAAATTCAGTTCCAGTGTGCAAGTAGCATGTCAGACTTTATGATTCACTGACAATATTCATAACGCAAACTAGACGGAAAATGTTCTGGTGGCACACTCCAATGGTTATTTCACCCTCCACTGGTGCTGATCCAGGGATTAACAGATAAGAAGTTGATCCCAGTTACAGTGGTGTAGTGGTTAGCATTAGGACTTGCAGACCAGGAGGTGGTGGGTACAGTTCCCATTAGAGGCATTTATTTGTGGGCTTTGAGGGGGGGGGGGGGGGGGGGGGGGGCAGCAGGCTCCTATTCTGAGTTGAGTGTGCAGTGGCTGAAACGGAAAGACTGGAACAGCAGAGTCGAGTTTCATCCACTTAATGGATTTGTCTCTGAGTGTGCAGTGGTTGAAACGGAAAGACTGGAACGGCAGAGTCGAGTTTCATCCACTTAATGGATTTGTCTCTGAGTGTGCAGTGGTTGAAACGGAAAGACTGGAACGGCAGAGTCGAGTTTCATCCACTTGGAAGATTTGTCTCCGAGAGTTTTGATCAAATTTTCAGACCAACACTTCAGGTGTCTGTATCTCTCAGGCCTGGTTAATGCCAGGACATGTTTTGAAAGGGTATAAGGCGTACAGCCACATCATGTCACCTCAGGGCACAGTGGAACTTCATCACATCATCTCCATCATCGTCATTGTCATTGATCATCATGGAAAGAAATTCTCACATTCTGTGCCCTTTCATGTTCTGCTCTCATGGTGACCTCATTTCAGTTTCCTCTGTACAGCCATATTGTGGTAAATTTGTGTCAAAAGTCATCATGATCTGCAAGTTTATGGGGACTGGCATTGGGTGGATGTGGTGGTCCCCTTCCAGAAAAATGCCTTGCAGCAGAAAAATGAGTTGGCAGGGTTGTTTTTTTTAAGTGCTCTTTTGAAATTTCAAAAGCCGTGTTCTCTGTGTGATTAGCTGTGCTTTTGAACAGAAGAAAAAAACTGAAAAAGCTATGTGTATTTGTCTGCATGTGTTTGTGTGTGTGTGTGTGTGTGCGTGTGCGTGTGCGTGTGCGTGTGTGTGTGTGTGTGTTCATAAAATAGATGAAACAGAAAGAAAACGCCCACTATACATTTCAGCAGACATGATTTCTTTCTAGATTATGTAAAAGAGGAATAGGCTTCTTATAAATTTTAAGGAACCATTGATATTAATATTCTCTCCAAATGGGTGCTATGAATGTCCAGCAACATGTTTTTCTGGCCAATGCAGGATGAAAGAGGAGCTGGCCCCCATCAAAGCAGAGTTCGACAGGCGCAAAGAAGCGGGTACACTGGAGATTAGACGGCGGGTGGAGTATGCCTCGTCGTTTGGCAAACAGGTACAGCAAGGCATAGAGCTCCACATTATCAGTTAACCTCTTCACTGCGCTGTTGACGAAATGCTCAGTTGACGAACGCTGTTCGTCATGATTCAACACTCTTTCTGTTTCGTCCAGCGTTGGCCTTAGCAAAATATGATAGCAGCGAAGGGGTTAATAAAGTGCAGAAAGGTTTTTTTTCTGCGTTGTCTTGTTATTTCTTTCTATGAACTGATCAGAAATGTACTGGTTGACATGTTTGTTTTGATTAAACTGTCATTTTTATTTGATTTCTTCGTTTTTTTTCTGACCAATGCTGTAATTTAACTTTAGTTCAAGTAATAAACAAAGTGGTTTGTGATGTATTCTTCTTTTGTTTTTTCATGGTGTAAAAAAATTTGTTTATTGGTCTGAAAGTGGAATATATGGGCAATTTTTACCTTTGAAAATCAGTTTGTTAAAGGTATCGATGGGACTGGGAGAAAGACAAAAATGTGTATTTATAAATCTGTGTGTAGTGGGTTTTTCCTCACCAGTCATGACAACGTGGTGACAGCCCTGATATGGCCCTTTGTGGTCGGTTGGGCTATAAGCAACATTACCTTACCTTACCTTACCTTACCTTACACCAAATATGAGGGAAATGTTGATGAACCCAGCTTTTGTTGTCAGTTTTCAGTGGTCAGTGTCAGAACGATCAGGAACATCATCAGAAGTCCAGCAGCTGCCATTCTTCAGGTAAGGTTAATGCTGAGCATGTGCTGTTGTGTTTTATTCATGCATTATTCTGAGACAAACATGTCTTGACATCCATGCTGTTCTGTGTCTGCCTGTCTATGTATGACTTTTGAACAGGACTTGGGAGCTGTTGGACTCCATATCAAGGTGATATCTCGCTTCCAAATGCTTAGTGTAGAGTCCAGATGTGTGACAGGACTTCTCAATCTTCTTTTTGTCCTTCGTCATCTCCCTTTTTTTTTTCTTTTTTTTGTTGGTATGATTGTTTTGAATTTATATGTGCTAGAGTCTGTGTCTTTAAAGAATTGTTTTTATTCTGTACACCGTAATCAGCTCAGGAATGGCTTCTTGGTTGTCAGGCTAACAACATCATGCTTACAGTGCTAGAATACTATCCTCTTAATCTCATTTATTTATCTCATTTGTTGGTCTCCTTTTCAACAATGAGTATTTCACATCACCCATCTGCTCTCTAGATCTATCTCAACATACAGAATGGATGTATAGGAAGTTTTATTCTTTGTAACTGGCAGTTTATGACACCCTTTTTTTTTTAAGGTGAATTTCCTGAGGTGGAACATTTTGCTGTCTGTACTATAAGATTCAAGAGATAAGTGACTGTTCATCTTTTGTTTTCATTGTTTTGAATGTTGTTTCCCTTGCTATCTTTTGTTTTCATTGTTTTAAATGTTGTTTGTCTTGCTATCGTTTGTTTTCATTGTTTTGAATGTTGTTTGTCTGGCTATCTTTTGTTTTCATTGTTTTGAATGTTATTTTTCTTGCTATCTTTTGTTTTCATTGTTTTAAATGTTGTTTGTCTTGCTATCGTTTGTTTTCATTGTTTTGAGTGTTGTTTGACTTGCTTGGAGAACAACCTATTGGTGGAATCGTGTAGTGTCTGTTTTGTAATTTGTTTTTTTCCTTTGTTTGACTGCTCAGTAATTCCATTTTTGCTTTTATCTCTCTGTCATTTCAAGATATAACTGTCGCTTGCAGCTCACTTCCATTAACCCTTCAGCTTCCATTTCTTGGTTCAAGTTAACATTACCCCAAGTACCGAATTTTTATTTTCCACAGGAATCAACCATTTTATACTTGAAAAAAAAATTTTTAATTGTCAAGCAGAACCTCTACAGCTAAATCATTCAAAATTTTACATAAAATTCTTGTCATGTAGTTTTCTCTGCATGTATCAGTTTTTGTATCATAAATGTTTAGAATTAGCTAGACGTGGCCGGGAAATCGGCGCTAAAGATAAATCCTAAAATGGTTTTTTTTTCACATACTGTACCCGCAGCAAACCTGAACAAACGAATCACAAGACAAAACATGATGTGTTTCGACCTCTTAGGTCTTCTTGAAGCGAGATGAACAAACGAATCACAAGACAAAACATGATGTGTTTCGACCTCTTAGGTCTTCTTGAAGCGAGATGAACAAACGAATCACAAGACAAAACATGATGTGTTTCGACCTCTTAGGTCGTCTTGAAGCGAGATGAACAAACGAATCACAAGACAAAACATGATGTGTTTCGACCTCTTAGGTCGTCTTGAAGCGAGATGAACAAACGAATCACAAGACAAAACATGATGTGTTTCGACCTCTAAGGTCGTCTTGAAGCGAGATGAACAGCACTGGGGACAACTAAAATGAAGAACGAGCCATCGCTTATCTCATCAGATTCGGCACTAGATGGGCATGGCTTATCTCATCAGATTCGGCACTAGATGGGCATGGCTTATCTCATCAGATTCGGCGCTAGATGGGTATGGCTTATCTATCAGATTCGGCGCTAGATGGGCATGGCTTATCTCATCAGATTCGGCACTAGATGGGCATCGCTTATCTCATCAGATTCGGCGCTAGATGGGCATGGCTTATCTCATCAGATTCGGCGCTAGATGGGCATGGCTTATCTCATCAGATTCGGCGCTAGATGGGCATGGTTATCTCATCAGATTCGGCACTAGATGGGCATGGCTTATCTCATCAGATTCGCGCAAGATGGCATGGCTTATCTCATCAGATTCGGCGCTAGATGGGCATGGCTTATCTCATCAGATCGGCGCTAGATGGGCATGGCTTATCTCATCAGATTCGGCGCTAGATGGGCATGGCTTATCTCATCAGATTCGGCACTAGATGGGCATGGCTTATCTCATCAGATTCGGCACTAGATGGCATGGCTTATCTCATCAGATTCGGCACTAGATGGCATGGCTTATCTCATCAGATTCGGCGCTAGATGGCATGGCTTATCTCATCAGATTCGGCGCTAGATGGGCATGGCTTATCTCATCAGATCGGCACTAGATGGGCATCGCTTTCTCATCAGATTCGGCGCTAGATGGGCATGGCTTATCTCATCAGATTCGGCGCTAGATGGGCATGGCTTATCTCATCAGATTCGGCGCTAGATGGCATGGCTTATCTCATCAGATTCGGCACTAGATGGGCATGGCTTATTCATCAGATTCGGCGCAAGATGGGCATGGCTTATCTCATCAGATCGGCGCTAGATGGGCATGGCTTATCTCATCAGATTCGGCGCTAGATGGGCATGGCTTATCTCATCAGATTCGGCGCTAGATGGGCATGGCTTATCTCATCAGATTCGGCACTAGATGGGCATGGCTTATCTCATCAGATTCGGCACTAGATGGGCATGGCTTATCTCATCAGATTCGGCACTAGATGGGCATGGCTTATCTCATCAGATTCGGCGCTAGATGGGCATGGCTTATCTCATCAGATTCGGCGCTAGATGGGCATGGCTTATCTCATCAGATTCGGCACTAGATGGGCATGGCTTATCTCATCAGATTCGGCACTAGATGGGCATGGCTTATCTCATCAGATTCGGCGCTAGATGGGCATGGCTTATCTCATCAGATTCGGCGCTAGATGGGCATGGCTTATCTCATCAGATTCGGCGCTAGATGGGCATGGCTTATCTCATCAGATTCGGCACTAGATGGGCATGGCTTATCTCATCAGATTCGGCACTAGATGGGCATGGCTTATCTCATCAGATTCGGCACTAGATGGGCATGGCTTATCTCATCAGATTCGGCACTAGATGGGCATGGCTTATCCATCAGATCGGCACTAGATGGGCATGGCTTATCTCATCAGATTCGGCGCTAGATGGGCATGGCTTATCTCATCAGATTCGGCGCTAGATGGGCATGGCTTATCTCATCAGATTCAGCACTAGATGGGCATCGCTTATCTCATCAGATTCGGCACTAGATTGGCATCGCTTATCTCATCAGATTCGGCGCTAGATGGGCATCGCTTATCTCATCAGATTCGGCACTAGATGGGCATCGCTTATCTCATCAGATTCGGCGCTAGATGGGCATCGCTTATCTCATCAGATTCGGCGCTAGATGGGCATCGCTTATCTCATCAGATTCGGCGCTAGATGGGCATCGCTTATCTCATCAGATTCGGCGCTAGATGGGCATGGCTTATCTCATCAGATTCGGCGCTAGATGGGCATGGCTTATCTCATCAGATTCGGCGCTAGATGGGCATGGCTTATCTCATCAGATTCGGCGCTAGATGGGCATGGCTTATCTCATCAGATTCGGCGCTAGATGGGCATGGCTTATCTCATCAGATTCGGCGCTAGATGGGCATGGCTTATCTCATCAGATTCGGCGCTAGATGGGCATGGCTTATCTCATCAGATTCGGCGCTAGATGGGCATGGCTTATCTCATCAGATTCGGCGCTAGATGGGCATCGCTTATCTCATCAGATTCGGCGCTAGATGGGCATTGAAGCTAAAGATAAAGTTCATGGTAAGCAAAAACTCTGCCATCACTAGTGGTGTAACTGTCCATGGACAGCAGCTGTAAACTGTTAACCCTTCACTTCTCTGGGGTTCACGAGGGATCCAAACTTGAAATCCTGTTGAGGGGAAACAAAGACAACACCAGCGCTGTCCAGAGTAATACTTGTCTGGCAGAACAAGACCGTCTCCATGAGGCATAACAACAGGCTCCTGCATGTGCTGGTATTATGCATCTTCCTGTATGTATGCCAGTCATAGGCCCTGTCGGCGGATCTGGAAAGAACACAAGACCATGAAATGAGGTGTTACTGCTAGAAACTAAACATCAGATAAACTGAGCATATAACTGATGAAAAAGTGCCACAAACCATCAAGCAGCATTCCAGACCGTGTATAGATCTACAGACACCTGTCAAGAAAAGTAAAACACCGGTACAAGTGGAACTACATTGGTACACTTGTTTGTGTACATGTATGTGCTTACGTGTGGTGTGTGTCCACGTCTGCATGTGGGTTTGTGCATGAGTGCATGTGGTCTTGGGTTCTCCATGTTTTGATGTTGATCTTGAAGTCTCAGCTTGCTGTTCCAGATGATTATCATGGTGATTTTCGGGCTGATTGTGGGAGGTGTGTACTTCCAAATCAGTGACTCCAAAACGGATGGCATCCAGAACAGGTTAGTGTTAACTCTTTCATTCCTACTTTTCTATGAACCATTATTCCTCTTGTTCCTAGATTCTTATAATACAAGTATTTCCCTTCATTCCTGGATTTAGAGAAGAAGAAAAAAAGAAATGTAAAGTGAGAACTGCCACATACGCAGTAGCAGACCAGCCAGAATAGAGCAGCGACCATTTTCCCACACTGAAAGGGCCGTCTGGCATCCATTCCATTCATAAACACTGCCGTGCATGTACCGATGACGTGACTTGCGCGAAGTTCAAAGCGCTTAACTGCAAGAACCAATTTTTCCAGGCTGCAGGAAGGATAGGAGGGATTTCGTGCTGCCCGGTTTTCCGGGCTGCAGGAAGGAAGGGTAGGTTTTCTGCAAACCGGAAAACCAAGTTGTAGGGATGAAAGAGTTAAAGCTGTTAGCTCCAGCTGGTTTGTCGGAGTAACAAAACAGAAGAAAAGGAAGTAATGAGGTGTGACACATAGTTCTGTGCTGTGGGGGGTACATCTCCGTGGGATACGGTGGACCAACACAAGTAGCCAGGTTCCACTTTCGGGGGACAAAAGTTGACTTTGATCAATACAAAGGTCCTGTTTTCAAGATAGATTTAGATGGTCCACATAAGATATGAGTGAAGGGTTTGATATTTATATGTGTCAAACGGCTTGAAACCTCTCACAAAAGGCATTAAACACTTAGAGGCAAAGGGACGTTGTACATAGTATACAAATAGGTAATAGACCCATTAACCAGTATGCCTTACCCATCACACAAGGTCAAACTGTGTCAAGGAGGACGAAGTGGTAAGGTTACAGATGGCACCTAAGGTAAATAGAGAGTTCGGACCTGCCCGATAACGAAAGGGGGGAGGGATGTAACCACTAGGACCTCGGTGCTCCAAGTGAGCGCTAAATGCTCAGTCAGCTGAGGTTCTTTTGTAAACAGTCATTGAAGAGTAGGAGTCTTGGACTCATTCAGATGGTATTGCCGTGGGTCGCTGTGTTGGTTCTATTGTCAGGCTGGTTGAATGCACGTGGATGTTGTCGTAGCCCTCCTTAAGATAATTACTGTGTTAAGTGATCACCGAAGTCGGCGGGAAAATTTCGATGTCCATCTGGTGCCAAGTGTTTGCTAATCAATTAGGTAGGGATGTGTGTAAATCCCGATGTGTGGGAGAATGTAGCGAATGGAGAATTCAGGGTACTTGTGAACAGGGGTTTGAGAAGCAGCATGGACAAAGGCATGGCCTGAAGGGGAATCCTTTGTTTCCATCCCTATATAAAATGAGGGAGAACAACGTGCGGGAGAAGAACACCACGAGAGAGAGGGAAGGCAGAGAAGAGAGGAGAGTGAGGAGGACATTAGGTCGAGAGAAATGTGGTCTGGGAGATAGAAGAGACAGCTAAGTTGTAGGGTTAAAGACAAGGTGGAAGAGAAGAAAACTAAGTTTGAAGCCCAGAGGTGGGTGAAGACAGACGAACTGAAATTGAACCCAGAGGTGGGTGAAAGAGACGAAGAAGAAGAGTTCTACATCAAGATCCCAGAGACAACCACGAAAGACCCAGTCTTGAAGCCTGGAGCCAGTCAACCAAGGGCGTCACCATCAAGCAGTGCTGAAGAAGATGTGAAGAAACTTTTCCAAGAACTGTGGTGTGGTGTGAAAGCGTGGTTGTGTGTGTGAAAACCTGGCCAGGCAAGAAGTCATTTTTATTATAACCCGGGATTAGGAAGTATTGATCTTTTATGTTTTGATATTTCATTGTTGTGATTTGATTGTTCATGATTAATTATAAGTAGCATAGAAATTGTATTTTTGTTCTCAGTCATGTTAGGAGAAAACGAATGCGTGATATCCCATTCCCAGAGAGAGGTGAATGTTTGGTGCGCGCATGAGTGTGCATATGCGTGTATGAGTGCAGAGATAACCTTGGTGTGTTAAGCCTGACTAATGATACATCAACTTAGTGCACTTAACAGACGTGGGAATCTTCCGCCTTTCGGCGGAATTCCGCCTTTTTGGAGGCCCAGAGTCATTTTGAATCGATGCAAATCCGTTGAAAAAAGGGGGGGGGGGGGGGGGGGGGGGGGGGGGGGGAAAAATTTTCGATCTCCCGCCTTAGGCGAAACCCTTTTACGCTCCGGGGCCTAATGCGGGGCGGGGGGGAAAAACAAACGTCAGCGAATACTCGTCAGCAACCTACCTACTGAATCGTTTGTCTTTTTTCCCTTAAAAAAATAGCCCTCCCAGACAAAACAAGAACAACGTACACCATTTTAAACCGAACTATCAACCAAAGGAAATAACGCGACCTTTTCCCCACTTTTGATCTTGAAATTGGGTTCACAATTAAATTTTTTTCAAGTTAAATGACAAAAATCCTTTAGCTTCAGGGGGGTCGCCCCCAGACCCCCACCAGGGGCGTTCCCCCGGGACCCCACGGGGGCCTTCACGGCCCCCCCCAGACCCCCGCAAAAATTTCCTTTCTTTTTCCACTTTTTCCATTCCCACCTCTGTTTTTAGAAAACCTTTTCCGATTTCCCCCCGTCCTGAACAGATGCAACATTTTTGTCTTTCCCCATCTCTCCCCCGTAAATGTTGACAAGCACTGTTTTAAAATACAGAAGAAAAAAAAATTTGAAAAAACTGCACTTTTTTTTTCCCCGAATTATTTGTTCCCCGTTTTGAAATAAAAAATTCTTTCTCTGTGTACTGCTTGTGTGTGTGTGTGTGTGTGTGTTTTTGGGGTGGGGTTGTGGGGTTGGGGGGTTTGTGTGTGCAGGTATCGCTTTCTTTAAAAATGTCTTTAAACATGTTCACCCATATACAAATTTTTTTTGTCCAATCGGATTTTTTTTAAAACGAATTTCAACGCATTCAACCCATATACATTTGTCAGCCAATTTTCCAACCAAGGTTGTTAATATCCCCAAACCCCCTTTCTTGAAATGAACAGACCATCTAAACACACACACACACACCCGCCCACCGCGCACGCCCACACACACCACACACACCACACCACCACACACAACACACACCACCACCTACCACCTCCCAAAATACATCATCACAAGAACGAGAAAGACAGATTGTTTCGTGCAGCACTTGTTCCCCGGGTTGGAGTAACATAGGTAAGACATGATTGTTCTGTCAGGGGTTTGGGGATTCTTCTTCTCCTGAACCCCGGTTTTTTGCAATCCTCACTTCGAACTCTTCATCAAAAACGTGCTAACTTGTTAAGTATCACCAAAGTATTGTTTCGCCTTTTAACATCATTCGCCCTACATTGCTCTCTACCAGTTTACATCAATCCACCCTGTCTGGGCCCCAGAATGACCCTACAAATCATACACACAGCTTATTTGGGAAGCTTTGAGCAATGAAGACATACTGTTCAACATAGCACAACATATTAGGGAAGCCTTTGACATGAAGACACGCTGTTCGACATAATTTAATTTGGGAAGCTTTGAGCATGAAGACACACTTTTCGACATAACACAACTTATTTGGGAAGCTTTGAGCATGAAGAAAACCTTCGACATAACACAACTTATTTGGGAAGTTTTGAGCATGAAGACACGCTGTTCGACAATTATTGTTACTGAAGAGGCCGCCATTTGTGTAAGGCTTCAATCCCTGTCGAAAGTGCAGAAATATTGAATAG
Source organism: Conus ventricosus (assembly GCA_018398815.1). Lineage (NCBI taxonomy): Eukaryota > Metazoa > Mollusca > Gastropoda > Neogastropoda > Conidae > Conus > Conus ventricosus. The sequence continues at coordinate 16,577,657 of CM031595.1, read as the reverse complement.
TTTGATATCTGGTGTAACTCGGAATGATTCACTAGTTCACTGTCCAGTCAGCACAGTTGCAGACTGTATGGAGCGACCCAGACACGCTGAATCAACAAACACTTAAAAAGCCACATGTGATCAGGCATGAAATTCGTCCACCTAAGGCGGATTTTTCCGCCCAATTTTTCATCTCGCCGCCCCCCCCCCCCCCCCCCCCCAAAAAAAAAAAGTGCCGCCCAAAAAAAAAAAAAAAAAAATCCTGAAATTTTGGGTTCGATGCATTCCCATTGGACAATTTGCAACTCTGTTATTCTCAAAAGAGTCAACCGGTCACTTCCGCCGTTAATCAACATCCGGTCTTTTCGCGCCTGTCGAACGTCGGACATCGTTAAAATGGCGAAGTTTGTCAAGCGCGTCGCGATTTCATGGGAATAAAAAAAAAGGGATTGAGAAACGATTGGAGGTGGGACTGGCTAGACCAGGGAAATGGACGATGTTCGAGTTGGTGATGTGTTTCGCAAATTAGACGAAAAAGGCGCTGCATTTTGTGTTCCATTTGGAAAGATTGACTGACTGAATCAATGTTGTGATGAAGGCTGTCTCATTTTTTTGAGTGAATGAGTCAGTATGCACATGTAAAAGTATATACATGGGTAACTTCTTTTCCCTCTGAGGACGGAATCCGTTTTAAAGAAATTATTCGAGATGGAATTTTCCGTTTTTCCTAAATCTGGGGGGGAAAAAAAAAAAAAAAATTTAAAACAGTCTCTAAAATTGTGCAAATTATGTATTGAGTGCTCTTACCATAAAACGGAAGTGCCGATTCGGGAGTACTCTTTATTTTAAGAACAAAGATAAAAACACCATTTGCCGAAATCTAGATTTGGAGTTCGTTGGGAAAAGATATAATGTCCTATCTTAAAGAAGGTGATTCTGGTTTTTAAAAGGTCGACGCTGGCGATGGGCTTGGCTGAACCCAAATAATGATAAAAACGACAACATCGTGTTTGGTGTTTGAAACGAACAAACCTGGTGTAGCATTTTGCCCGCGTGTGCAACTCGGGCCTCAAGTATCGTCCAATGGAAAATCTTGGCTAGCAAAGCATGCCAGAAGTCCGGACCATAAAAAAAGCATGACGGTAAGAATTTCCGTAAAAAAAAAAATTTTAGGGAGCCCTCCATTGCCCCCCCACCCCCCCAGTGACACACACACACGCACTCACCACACACGCACACAAAACACACACACACACACACACACACACACACAAATGAATGCAAAGGCACAGAGAGAGAGAGAGTGGGAGACATAATAGTATGAAAAAATATTTAAAGAAAGAAAAAAAACATGAAAGAAAAATGAATATAAGGGTTAGTTTTCTGGAAAAAGGATGGGGAAAACTATTAAAGGTTCTATTTCTCCGTGTAATGGGTTAGTTTTGGAAGTACAGTGGAAACTCTGTATTAAGACCTTAGAAAATGCACAGATTTGTGATCTAATACCCTTACTGCCCATTCTGGCCAAGGCACCAACCAAGCTGTTTTTTGGGGGGTAAGTTTTTTTTCGTTTTTTTTTTTTTAGAATTTAAATGACGACTTTTGTTTTACATATAAGCAGTAAATATGTGTTTTAAACAGGCCTCGGTTCCAAATTTCCTTTCACCCGCCAATTTTTCAGCCTTTTTTACTGCTGGTCACTTTCATGCTGCTGTTTACTTTCAGCCCCCCCCCCCCCCCTTTTTTTTTTAAATTCTTTTTTTTTTTTACATTCCTCATTTCAATATCACTCTCTCCACTTAAATTCTGAAGTTCCACAATGACAATTAGAATCTGAGGGTCTTTTACAATATACTGCAGTCAAAGATTCTGGCTGTTATTGTAAAAAAATGATGCAGATCTAAGCAGCAGATCTAAGCTCATTATTCTCTTACCAGGGAAGTGTATAACATAAGACATACCACACCTACATATATCTTAAAATGCACACTAAATCACCATCCTGTATCCAGATACTGATAAATAATTCACTTACTAAGCATATTTGGTTGTTGGGCGGAAACTTGAACTTGCAGGGGTGCCTGATGTTCAGCAATGTCCAAAAAATAAAACCCAAACTGTTATTCACTGGAGTCCAACAGTTGTTATTTGTGGACATGGACACTTTCTTGTTAATAAGAATCGTAACTTCAGTTTTGTTGGAAACAGTAACAGCAGGGGAAAAAATATCAAACATGCAACAGTTTCAGTGGCAGCAGGCAGTGGTGACGGCCTGACTGCCACAATGACAGTAACAATGTATGTTTCAGTTTGATGCCAACACTCAACAAAAACTAACAACTATCTTTACAACCAACCATACACTGTCTGAGAATGAAATGAAACCCAAAAAGATCAACCACCCATTCCAAAACCTTACCTTCTTTAGCCTCTGAGTTTGGCTCTCTTGCTCCTGACAGAATCCGTGTCACTGTTGTGTTGAGGCTTGCACTTGCAGCTGGCGAATGAACAGAGAGTGCTTTAATACATTTTTCTGTTATAATAGTTGGCACAGCATCCTCTTTCAGCTGTCTTCGGACCCGAATTCCAGCTTCCACCTTTACTTTCCAGGTGTGTTGGTCTTGGAAACTGCTCTTTCGAAGTGACGACCGCAAATGACATGATAACTGTCCCGAGAACAAAATCTTTCCTCGTTGTGGTGACAAAATTTATCCCAATCGCCTAAACTGGCTGGAAGCACCTGGAAAAGCATGAACGCTTACTCTTTGCTTATTTCCTGATGAAATTCCGCAACCAGACACAGCACACACCTATCCCACTTCAGCTGAACACGAAGAGCGACTTGGCTTTTCTACGTCATCAATCAGGAAACCCCCCTATTATCGAAATCGAGGCTCTCGTTCCTGTTTCAGCCTCTCGCTTTCCCAATCCGAGGGAAATGCTGCTCTCACTGCAAAATGAGAGCACAGGGGCTGATTCAGGGCTGGGTTTTGCAATACGACCACATACCAAAACCGTGTATTTGGTCAAAATAGATTTGTAAAAATGGTGAGATCCCCTTTAAAATTATCTGTCTTTATAACCTTAAAAAGCTGGAGAGAATGGGAGTCTTTTAAAGATTATCTGTCGTTAAAACCTTGAAACATTGATCACCATAGATCTCTATGCGCAGACATGAAAACGTGAGCGGTTCTACCGTGTGTCTGCCTACTTCATGTCCAAACTGCTGTGTGACATCATCCCCATGCGTCTGCTGCCGTGGTGATCTTCAGCGCCATCTGTTACTTCATGATTGGTATTTGGGTTTTGTTGTTTTCTTGGGAACTGGTATTTCTCATCACTCCTTTTGTTCATTCAGTTGAATTCAATTCAGTTCAGGTTATTGTCTCTCACAGAAGGAAAAAATTGTTTTGCAGTTGGAAGAATGTGCAATCAGTCACCATAACGTCTGGAGTAACAGAAATAAACAGAAGCCTGTTGTTGTTATTTTGTTGCTTCAATGTCAATTGTTGGCGGAAGTGTTCATCCTCTTCTTATGACGTCAGGGTTGAAGTACGCTTAGGTTGCTGATAATACCACGTGGTTGGTCTGCAGCAGTGATCACAAAAGCACTCAACAATACTAAGAAAAAAAATTGGTATGTAAAATGCGAAATGTTTATAATATTGAAAAAAATACATTCACACCCATAATCACACTACACGATCCACCAACCTACAGGCACACACACTAAAGAATTGCAACGCACACACACACACATGCATACACACACTGTGTGCACATACGCACTTTCACGTGCACACACATTCACGCATCTATATATGCACTTGAGAGAGAAAGAGAGAGAGAACTAAAAACTAAATTGTACATAAAGTGAGGATGTCTATTCAAGAAATTTTTCATGATTTCCCTTTTTGTTTATTCATCTAGAAGAAGTATAGATTTTCTTTTCTTTTGTTTTTCCATTAAGAATATTTAATGTTTTGCTGTTTATTCATCTAGAAGAAGTATAGATTTTCTTTTTCTTTTGTTTTTCCATTAAGAATATTTAATGTTTTGCTGTTTTATTGAAATGCATCTAGAAGAAGTATAGATTTTCTTTCTTTTGTTTTTCCATTAAGAATAGTTAATGTTTTGCTGTTTTATTGAAATGCATTGTCATTGTGACTTTCTATGTTAGGAATAGTGTACATTTTGTAATTTGTTTTTGCGAATCGTACATATCTTGTTTTGTTTCTGTTGAAAGTGTCGTAAAAATGATATATATATATTGTCTTATTTTGTTTGAAGGTGATATGTTTTGTTGTGTTCTGCGTGGAATAATGTGAATTTGGTTATTGCAATATCAGAATATGTTGTGAGTGTGTCTTGATGATGTTCTTTTTATTGTTTCCCCATAAGAGAATGTTTCAGTTGATGTCTTTATTTAGGTAGGTGATGTGTTTTATACATGCACGGTGAGTTTGATATATTTGGAGAAGTAATGTTTTTGTTGTTTTGTATTGTCCCCCTGCTTTACTCGAAGGATAATTGAACTGCTGTGTTTTTTGTTTAA
>CM031595.1:16499847-16553342 GCA_018398815.1 Conus ventricosus | reverse complement strand
ATAGTGGCCCTGCTCATCTTGCCTTGGTCTTCTTCGCTAGCTACATCAGCTTCGTCGTTGAACAACTGGAATATGAGAGTGCTGCCATGTTTGGAGTAGCTGAAAAGGAAGATGTCGCCTTTGTCTCCGGCTGATGACATTCCTTTGTGGCGTTGGGAGGTCTCTGTGTGCATAATAACGTGATCTGCTGTGATGGTCATTATTTCTTCTGTGTCTTTGCTGAGGGAAGAAGTAGACTGTTCTGTTGTGTTAAAAAGAAAGAAAGAAGAAAAACACAAGGAACTGTATCTGTTTCTCTTTTTTTTTCTTTCATCTGAAAAACACATTTCCTTTTGTGTGTTTTTTTCTCTTATGTTTTATACAATGCTTTGGGTTTTACATGCATAACTACATATTCTTGTAACCAATTCACATTCTCTCCTCTCTCTCTCTCTCTCTCTCTCTCTCTCTCTCCTCTCTCTCTCTCACTCGCACACTCTACACCACAACACACACACACACACACACACACACACACACACAACACACACACTCACTCTGTCTCTCTCGCTCGCTCTCTCTCTCTCACACACACTCACCACTCACTTGTCTCTGTCTCTCTCTTGCTCTCACTCACTCGCTTACTATATTTTTAATCTTTATTGACATGCTGACTTCCACCATGCCTTACAATCTACCAGCTGATTTATATGTTGTGTGTCTGAAGTTCACATGTCTCTGAAGAAACCTTTTAACATTGTGTCTGATACTCATTTTTGAGGCATTTATACTATATCATCCTGTTTCCATGCTGGGGATCTTTATATTTGTGTGTGTGTGTGTGTGTGTGTGTGTGTGTGTGTGTGTGTGTGTGTGTGTTTCTTTGTTGCTAATCTTCTGTCTTTTAAACCTCGTTTTGGATGATTAGGTTTCATTATCTCAAATCCTTTTTTTTTTTTTTGTTATCCTGAGTTCTGTTCTTTTTCTACTAACTGAAGAAAAATCAAGGAGATGTAAGGAGTAGGGGTTAAGCTGTTAGTTACTGGGGTTTTGTGTGGAAAGTATACTTAAAAAGTAGTATTCTAATGTGAATAAATAAGATTCTTTAGGACTGTGAGATCTTGAATTGTGAGGATTGATGATTTTTGTAATGCCTTATTCTCAACATCGGTTTCTGTCTAATTTAATACAGCTTACACAGGGAAGGAGAATGGAAATGCTTTGTCATCGAACAGTCTGGTGTCTCTTCCCTCAACAGAGATACTGAAATCACTTGCACACTGAAATCACACAGCTTGATCCCCCTTCCCTTTCCTTCAACAGCATTCAGAAATTGCTCAGACTTTTTTTTATTCCTTCAATAGACATACTGAAGTCACATACTGAAATGACACAGCATACACACATACACACACACACCACACACACACACACACACACACACACACACACACACACACACACACACACCACATGTATTGTCAATGCAGAGAATGGAACAACTTTACCTCCAGAAGATTGTGTACTTTAATTGCACTATACGAGCTGTTTACTTTAATTGTACTATACTACCTGTTTACTTAATTGCACTATATACTACTGTTTACTGTAATAGCACTGTACTAGCAGTTTTACCCGTCTATATCTCTTGTCCCCCACAATGGTGCCTGTCCTCCCATTTTACCCCCACCCCCCACCAAGCCCTCTCCATCCAAAATGGTGTTCTGCTCTTTTTTGCCCTTCCCCATCACCCTCCTCTGGCATTCTACCCTCTTGTCCCCCCCCCCCCCCCCCCATCTCATTCCCCACCCCCACCCCTACCTCTTCAGTTACCTCTTTCTTCCCCCATCTACCTTCTGTCTGACCTTCCTCTGCCATCTCCCTCTTTTTTTAAATTCTACCCTCTTACCTCCTGCCTCTTCCAGTTGTCTCTGCCCTCCCCCATTCCCCTCCTCTCCCACCTTTCCCTTCATCTCCCTCTTCTTATATTCTATCATCTTAATCTCCGTCCTTTTTTCCATGTCTTCACTCTTCCCCTCCCCCTCTCTCGCCTTCCCCTTTATCTCCCTCTCTTTTATTCTACCCTCTTGAATCCTCTCTCCCCTTCCCCTTTATCTCCCTCTCTTTTATTCTACCTCTTGAATCCTCTCTCCCCTTCCCCTTTATCTCCCTCTCTTTTATTCTACCCTCTTGAATTCCTCTCTCCCCCTTCCCTTTATCTCCCTCTCTTTTATTCTACCCTCTTGAATTCCTTCTCTCCCCTTCCCCTTTATCTCCCTCTCTTTTATTCTACCCTCTTGAATTCCTTCTCTCCCCCCTATGCTCCCAGTTTCTACCCTCAATCTCTCTCCTTCCAAAATTCTCAAGAGTGGAAAATCGTGGGAGAGAGATTATCTTTGTCATGGGTCTGGTCACAGGTCATTCCTGTTGACCCGCTTCAACTCCTTACAGAGCATTATCAAAATCTGGACTGGGTTATGCCCTCAGGTGTTCGCTCAGTCCTGACTCAGTGTTACCCTTGTTTTGTTCCAGTTCATTTTCACCTCGGTCTTCCCTTTTCCACCTGGCTCATAGGCATTGTGTGATTTTCTGTGTACTATCGATTTAACCCTGTTTGCACTCAGGTTTGTTTGTGTGCCATTTTCTGTTCAATTTCATTTGTTCATTTCCATTTTCCAGTTCTGAATTTTTTTTTTTCATGAGAAATGTTTTTATAGCGTCAAAACTTTTTCACTCATTTTTTGTGAGAAATGTGTTTTATTAGTTTATACATGTGTTAATCTTATAACCGCTCAGTTTTCTCGATTTTAACATTAACATGTCCCAGACTCCAGTTCTAATCTTCTAGAATGTGTGATGATATATATTGAAGATGGGTACTGTTTAGAAAGAAAGTTTTTTTAATGTAACCTCAGATCACAGTAAATTTTATATGAAAACCTGTAGTGGATGCAGTTTGATATGCATGTATCTGAGTGTTGTTGATGTGTGTTACTGACCATTGCGGTTGCTCACGTATACTTTGAAAATCCAAACATAGACTGAACATTAATGCCAGCTCACTTCATCTTGATCATCTAAGTCATGACCATTTAAGTTGATTGGATTTCAACTTTTCTGTGCAGTTTACACTGCTGAGTCATTTTTGTCCACAGTCAAGTTAACGGTGTACCTCAGTCATTGTCACTTTTTTTTTTTTACCTGTCACATTTGATACAAGGTAAAAAGAAATAATGTTAAAATGTTCTCTTTTCATTCATTATGAACCACATTACAAATGACGCCCACTCTTTAACCCTCTTGTACTCAGTTTCTCTGACTGCAAACTTCCCCTAGATTTCAGATTCTTTTACAGGTTTCAGCCTAAAAATGGGTATGTGTGATTATTAACTTATGGGGAATGTATGTGAACCGCTAGGAGAAAGAAAATTGGCAGACAGTTTCAGAAGAGCATGCACTTCACTTTGAACTCTATTTGTCTGTCTTAGAGATATAGGTCATGTCACTGTCACCAAATTGTCACACAGACACGTGACATTTTATGATGACAATCAAGTTTACAGCATGCAAGCATGCGCAATCACCATGCTGATGCAGGCTGTTAGTGTAAGATGAAACCTGAGGCCTACTTGACGTGAACCATCTGCTGCCTGGCAGTACAGGTCCCACTGGTTGTCCCCCAATGTCATACAAAACTTGTCACATGTCACACACAATACTATAAAAGAGGGTCAGGTGCGCCCTTTGCAGCTTGTTTTTGTCTTGTATACCTGTTTCTTTCATCGGTAGCAGTCTTAAAAAACAAAGAGGAACAAACAAAACGAAACAAACAAGTGGTGTAGCAGTGTCAGGTAACGAGTGAGCCGGCCCAGTGGGTTCCTGAAACTGATGCACCCCTGCCATGCCGTGTGTCGCGGGCCGCCATTTTGTCTGAAGCGCTGCCAGTGGAACATTGTATTCCGGTCGCTTTGCACTTCACCGTCTTCTTCAACACTACTACCTACTTCTATATCACTTTCATTCTCCATTTTTCTTTCAAATGTCTCCACTTCTGCAATAATTTCATCTAACTCCTCTTGCGAGTGGTCGACCATCTCGTCGTCGTTTGTAGCAGACGCGAAAGCCGCCATTGTGAAAGTCGGTCAGTTTCCATTCACAAAGTTACTCGCTGCGTTCTGTGCCTATTCTCAATGAACACACACGGTTCCATCACCCAAAAATAGTGCCAACACATTATTGGGCCATGCCTGAGTCTTCCTAGTTACTGTCTGCGACTGTGTGTGTCTACACACGTGATCACTGCGTGATGGAAAATTCCCACAGAGAGGTCCCGGTACGTCCCGGTACGGGAAGAACAGACGCCCGACGTTCAGTCCCGGATTCTCCCGTTGCGAGTATAAGAGGGTTAAGAAGTGAAATGGTTAACTGAAAACGTAGCGTTTTAATGCTAAGCCTTCCCTGAGTAGAATGGAACGTGAATACAAAAAGTAGAATTGCCCTCAATGGCTGGGTCAAGAGTAAATAGGGGGAAAAGCAGATATGGGCAGTTGGGTAGCTAATGGGTTAATGAAAATTTTGCCAACTATCAGTCATTTTTATTCATATGAATCACAAGAATTTTGTGCCAACATACCATGACATTTATTTCATTTTGCACAGTTTGTTACAGTGTTGTGTCATTGTCTCATTTCTGCAGTCAACGTTAGTTGTAGGAATCGGTAAACATTAGCTCACATTCATAGTAGCTGTGGCAAGACTGGGATTTGTTTCTTCTCAGTAAATCAGTTTTGAAACAACTACGCAAACTTGGAATGTCAGACGATGTTGATGCGATTAAAACGCTGCTGTAGTTTTGAGAGAGTTTTCAAAAACCTTGTGGATGTTTGTGTTTGGACTCAGCAGGTGGTGGTAGTTTCACCTCTTTAAGGCATATGTTTTCAAAAACGTGTAGGCTGCAAGTTCTTTGGTCTGGGAAGACATGATTTAGTTGATGTGCTGCAGCATACATGTAGTCCACATGATTATTATTACTGCTGTTATTATTAACATTATCATCATCATTTTTAAGAGTGTTTACATAGCAGTTATCCTTGGTTACAGACCAACATCTAAGCACTTTACAATCTATGTTCTCATTTACACAATGGGCTGCCTGCCTGCTGGCGTTTCATTCAGTCATGTCCATGGTCATTCAGTCATGTCCATGGTCATTCAGTCATGTCCCTGGTCATTCAGTCATGTCCATGGTCATTCAGTCAATATTAGTCACTAAATTTTTCCCGTCATACTTTTGATTTTTCATGCAGGATACATGCTATGTGTAGTGTGTCATCCATATCAACCACCAAAAGTGGCCTTCTCTTTCAAGAGTTGGTGATGAGATTTTTTATGAATATGCGGGATATTATGCATGATATTATGCATGCATTCACACACAGAACCTCAGTTTACAGTCTTGTTCAAAGGACTTTTTTTTAACTGGAGTCAGAATCCATGTACATTCTGAGGGCAAAAATCCCCCTGTACCGAAATGGCGATTCGAACCCACAACCCCAGGATCACCAGGATTACGAGTCCAATGTTCTACCAGTTGAGCTATCCTGGCCCCAAATACAACACATGCAGTGACAGGGCATTGACAAATATGACACTGTCGGTGGACTTGAGTGTCTTGGCTACCGCTCAGTTTGTATCTTTCTTGTATGCTTTTCTCTGTATTACATCTGGATGCAATAAAAGGGTTTTTATTTCTTCTTCTTCTTCTTGTTTTTCATAAACTTCAGCACTGCAGCTTGAATGGAGCCATGTGTCGTAGTCTGAAAGACACAGGTTAAAATTCTGTGAAATCCAGTGGAATCTGATCAAATAATTGAATATCGGTTGGCATGACAGTTTTGAAGTGTCACAGGGAGAGAGACAGAGTACTGGATGTTGGTTCCCATTACCAGGGTTGCATCTAGAGCGCGGCATTGCGGGATTCCCGCAAAATTATCGCATGCCCGCAAAAATCCAAACACGCTGCGGGAAAAACCCCCCAAATTCTGAGAAATGCCGCAAACGAAAAGATCGCTCGAAACTGAAAGTAACAGAGCTGCGTTGTAAGCAGCGAGTCAAGCGAGATGCATTACTTTCCGAAAGCAGAGAACAACAAGTATTTTGATTGGTCTTTTCAGTCTTTCAGCCAATCAACGGGCTCCGCTTAAATTTACCAACTTCCGGCCGGTTGGATTTGCAGCGTGTACTGCGAAATCATGGCGTCGATTCTGGATTATTTCAAGCGTTCATCGGAAAAGAAAAACGAGAACAGTGATACTGAGATAGAGGCGTTGGAAATCGACGAACAAGCAACCTGCGAACAACCTTGTTCCTCTTCGGCTGCTGGCGATATAGATCGTGTCAACAGTGATTTTGAAGATTCGAGTGATCAAGACTGTGAAGTTGCCGAAGATCAAAACTTGAACTGTGCTAGCAGTGTCTCCGAACCACCGTGCAAACAGCGCAAACATGATTTTATGGACAGTTGGACGAAGAGTAGGCCTTGGCTTCGTTACGATAATGAAGCAAAAGTGATGTTCTGTGACTGGTGCTTACAAAGCAAAAAGAAGAATACGTTTACCAAGGGTTGTCGGAATTTTCGCACGTCAACACTAGATCGTCACGTCAGTCTCCCTGACCACAAGGAAGCAGTACAAGACATTTCACTCAGAAAAGAATTCCAGTCTTCACATAAGACAGCTGTTGATCAGAAAACTGAATCGTTGACTAGTGCTTTGCATTGTGCGTACTGGATGGCAAAAGTAACTTCGCATTGCAAGTGTTCAGTGTGACAGTATTGACTTTTGGAGAAAAGAGTGTGCAGTGGGACAGTTATTTTTTCAAGAAAAGGAGTGAACATTATGACAGTATTATTTTTCTCAAGAAAAGGAGTAAACATTGTTACAGAAGAAAAGGAGTGCAGAAATTTTGCAAGTAGAAAACCTTTTTCATTGAAAATGTGATTTTAATGTGAAAAGTTAATTTAAAACTAAATATGTGTTCCTTTACTCAAGCCCCCCTTATTGCTTCCAGATCCCCCCAAATTTTCATACCAATGGGGGCAAAGCCCCCCATTTTAGAAATTTCTAGATGCAACCCTGCATTACTGACTGTTGGTTATGTAGATATGACTTGTGTTAATGTGGATTGTGATTCCCATAACCGTCATGAAAATGTGACTTTGCTCTCCTTATGACAATCATTTTGTTGTTGTTATTTGTTACACTGTGCCTTGTAACTCATATGACTCAATATTACAGTTTAGATGTGAATTGTATCATGGTACATTGAGATTTTCATGACTCATTATTATAGTGCAGATGTGACTTGCATCATCGTACACTGAGATTCCCACTCTTCACTATTATTGTGCAGATGTGACTTGTATCATCGTACACTGAGATTCCCACTATTCACTATTATTTTTCAGATGTGACTTGTATCATCGTACACTGAGATTCCCACTATTCACCATTATTGTGCAGATGTGACTTGTATCATCATACATCGAGATTTTCATGACTCGCTATTAATTAAGTGCAGGTGTGACTTGTATCCTAGTGCATCGTGATTGCTGACTCACTATTATAGAGGATATGTGACTTGTATCATTATACATTGAGATTCCCATGACTCGCTCACTATTAAGTGCAGGCGTGACAATTGTATCCTAGTGCATCGTGATTGCTATGACTCACAATTACAGTGAGGATGTGACATGCATCATAGTGCATTGTGGGTTCCCAGGACCCATCATCCTTGTGTTGGTGCACATACATGCAAAGAGAGACAAGCAAGCATGCCGCTGTTGTGTCAACACATCTGTCAGAAAGTCAGAATCCTTTGCATGCTGATGGGCAGGTGTTACATACAGCAAATTTGTTTTCAAGAAAGCTGGAACCAAGCTAAATATGACAGGACTCGACTCGGATTCACAACTTGTTTCTCTTCTTGCATGCATGCATGTATTGGTGTGTGTGGAGAGTGTCACATGGCAAAGTCCCCTTTGAAATAGCCAGTTCTTTTCTCTTCCCTTTTTTTTTTAATGTGAAGTCCATCTCCACTCTCACTCTGAATATTACACTCAGCAGCAATTTCAGTAAATGCTGTTAAATCCGTACATGCTCGGGTTCAGGTTTTTAACTAGACGCTAGGAAAAACCTCCCAATAGTCACTGAAAATGAGATGGCGCATGTTGATGGAAGTAATGGTACTTTCAAGCTTATGTTTCTTTATCTGCTTTTGGCTTGTGTGACTTGTATCACAATGCATGGCAATGTTTTGCATTTGAGAAGGTTGATTTTGATCTCTGTGAACAATATTCAAAGTGATCATGAATCAAAAATTAAACCATTCTCAGGAAAATGCATACCTGTAAACATGAATCATTTATTAGTGACATAGATGCTCCCATCTTTTTATCATCGCTATTAAACCCAGAACATCGAAGATTTGTCTGAAAACACCTATAGAATTTTGAGTTCTGGTCTTGAGTTTGATGATGATCAGCTTGTGGTGCCCATTTGTGTGCAGGGCTGTGAGGGTGGGGCACAAAGAAATAAGCTTGAAGACAGCATTTTTAGTTGTTTTGGGTCTCCCCTTCCCCATTCCTTACCTTTCCCCCATCTGGTGAATTCTCTTAGAGTATTTTCTTTTTCTTCAGCAAATAAAGAAAAAAGGGAGAGAAAAGATTAGAGCACTGAAATGCCAGGCATTTATTACCTATCAGTGTTGGCATTCACTGTCAATCTAGGCATTCATTATAGTCAGTCTAGGCATTCATTATCATCTGCATACAGCCTCATGAAACAGCTCTCAGTTGCAGGGAGGGAAAAAACCAGAGCCCTGAAAGCAATGGCAGAAGCGGCAGAGAGGTGTTCAAGCTGGATCTGGTCAAGGAGGAATAAAAGTGAACTTCATGAGGCTTAAATTTCCCTACAAATATCAGGTGCCTCAGTGGTTAGAGTGTGAGTCATTAAGTGGAAAATGAGCATGTCCAGAGGGTCATGGGTTAGAATCCCAGCCATGGCTCGTCCCAAGATGGGAAAACAAAGGGCAGCAGAGGGACATCCGGAGTCATGAACCGGGTGTGGCCCAACCCCCCTAGAGTGTCAGGAGATAAGGGCCGAAACACTTGCTTGAAGGGGGCTTCTCTTCTGACGACTCTCTGCTGCCACGCTCTCCACGAGTTTCTTTCTACTATGTCAGTCTAGGCATTCATTATCTGTCAGTCTAGGCATTCATTACCTGTCAATCCAGACATTAATTATCAGTTTGTCCAGGCATTTATATCTGTCAATGCAGACATTCATTATCTATCAGTCTAGGCATTCATCATCGGTTAGTCAGTCTAGGTATTCTCATCTTTCACTTCAGACATTCATCATCTGCCACTTCAGACATTCATTCTCTGTCACTTCAGATATTTACAGTCTTTCACTTCAGGCACTTATAGTCTGTGAATTCAGACATGTATAATCTGTCACTTCAGACATTCATCTTCATTACCCGACACTTCATGAATTTGTCTATCACTTCAGATGTTTGTAATCTTCACCTCATACGATTATAGTCTTTCACTTCAGACGTTCATAGTCTTTCACTTCAGATGTTCATTATCTGTCACATTAGACATTCGTCATCTGTCACTTCAGACACTCTTTATATATGCGACACCTCAGACATTTATGGCCTGTCATTTCATATATTTATAGTATGTCACTTCAGACATTTAGGATCTGTCTCTTCAGACATTCATGGTCTGTCTCTTCAGACATTCATGGTCTGTCTCTTAAAGCGTTCATACCCAGTCACTTCAGGTATTCAGGCTAGGTCCCTGAGAGAGAAAAAAAGTGATGGCAAACAACTTATCCTTCCCCTTATCTTTCCTGCAAAAAGAGTAGAAAAATCAGGCGAAAGCCACCAACACATCTAACCCACCAAACACACCTAACTGATGAATGGGGAGAGGGGAGTGTTGGGGTGCACATATTGTGTATGGCTGTAAAGTTGGTTTCACATTTTAATCATTTCTGTTATATTCAGGAAACGTTTTAGGTCCAGGAAGGTGATTGGTTGTATTTGACTAAACATTTTTTTTAGTTTCTCATGGAACCAGAAAGGAATTGTCTGTTGAAGGTCTGTTCATTTAGTTTTGATGCTTAATAGCGTTTTCTTTTGTAGCAGTGTATGTATGTGTTCATTTTCTGACAAAAGCATGTTCATTATTGATTTGCTTCCCCCCCCCCCCCCCCCCCCCCCCTATTATTCAGATTAAACTTCAGGAATTCCATACACAATCCAGGGTTTGGGGTTGAAAAGGTGATGCTTTTTTTTAAAAATAAACCATTGATTATATATAAACTTGCCTATAATATATGTGTGTTTGTGTCATTCAGTCAGATGTGCTGTGCATGATAATACTACAGTGGTCACAGAACTTCACTTCCAACAGTAAGTTATCATCCTTCTGTCCAGAGGGGGGAGCGCACACTCACCTAGGCTCTGAACGAAGCAATTATTGTCATCAGCAGGGGGTTTCGAAAGTGGTGTCATGCATATGCTGGATCAGAACAGGCGCCACTGAACACCACCAGAGTGATGTGGCAGCAGCGCCTTGTCTTCTCTTGTGGGTTGCCTCACGATGACTTGACATGGACTGGTCTTGTGGATTGCTGTGCTGGGGCTGCAATGGGGCTTCAGGGTGTGATGGTGGATTGGAAGCCAGAATGAACGCTCTATGGCTGTGAAACATGGACCAGCGTCACGCTAGGAAACTGAACCATTTCCACACCACTTGCCTCGGAAGACTCATGGGCATTAAGTGGCAAGACAAGATTCCGGACACTGAAGTGCTCACTTGTGCTGGCCTGTCTAGCATCTTCACCATCCTGATGCAGTCACAGCTTTGCTGGGCAGGTCACGTAGTTCGCGTGCCAGACCATCAGCTGCCAAAGAAAGTATTGTTTGGCAAAATGCAACAGGGCAAACGCTCTCATAGAGGCCAGAGGAAGGGTTCCAAAGACAGCCTCAAATCCTCCCTGAAGGCCCTCAACGTCAGCCACACAACTTGGGAGCAGACTGCCCAGGACAGAGATGGGTGGCGATCAGTTGTCCGCAAAGATGCAGAGACCTTTGAAAGCAACAGAACTGCTGCAGCTGAGCAGCGCAGGATGATCAGGAAGACCAGTGTCAACAGATCTCCAGCTGCTGCCACCATCCCCAGTCCGTACTGTGATAGATCTTTCCGGGCGCAGATCGGCTTGACCAGGCATCTATTATGCACTCACCCCCGATCCCAGGATGACTAGATGGTCTTCGTCGTTGTCTCGACAACAAGAATGAACGGAAGAGGAGTGATGCCACGGGAGTGCCATGGAAGATGAGATGGGGAAAAAAAAAGAAAAGAAATGAGTTATTTTTCTGATTGCAGACTGGAACAGAAAGCAGCATGTCTGAAAACAGGCCCAAATACAAATAAACGAAAAACAGGAACAAGGAATGAAGAAAAAAATGGGGAGCATGCAAAGTGGGTCAGGAGGGGGTAAAGTAGGTCAGGAGGGGGTCAAGTGGGTCAGATGGGGGTAAAGTGGGTCAGGAGGGGGTAAAGGTCAGGTGCAAGTGGTCAGGAGGAGGTAAAGTGGGTCAGGTGGGGAAACGTGGGTCAAGAGGTGACGGTAAAGTGGGTCAGGAGGGTGAAAGTGGGTCAGGAAGCGGTGGTAAAGTGGGTCAGAAGGGTGCACAGTGGGTCATGAGGTGGCGGTACAGTGGGTCAGGAGGTGGTAAAGTGTATGGGTCAGGAGGGGTAAAGTGGGTCAGTAGGGGTAAAGTAGGTCAGGAAGGGTAAAGTGGGTCAGGAGGTGGTAAAGTGGGTTAGGAGGTGGTGGTGAAGTGGGTCAGAGGGGGTAAAGTGGGTCAGGAGGGGTAAAGTGGGTCAGGAGGGGTAAAATGGGTCAGGTGGGGGTTAAGTGGGTCAGGAGGGTAAAGTGGGTCAGCATGCGGCGGTAAAGTGGGTCAGGAGGTGTGGTAAAGTGGGTCTGGGGGTAAGTGGGTCAGGAAGCGGTAAAATGGGTTGGGGGGTAAAATGGGTCAGGTGGGGGTTAAGTGGGTCAGGAGGGTAAAGTGGGTCAGCATGCGGCGGTAAAGTGGGTCAGGAGGTGTGGTAAAGTGGGTCTGGGGGTAAGTGGGTCAGGAGGCGGTAAAATGGGTTGGGGGGGGGGGGGTAAAATGGATCAGGTGGGGGTAAAGTGGGTCAGGATGCGGTGGAAAGTGGTTCAAGAGGTGACGGTAAAGTGGATCAGGGGGTAAGTGGGTCAGGAGGGTGCAAAGTGAGTCAGGAGGCGGTAAAGTGGGTCAGGAGGGGTAAAATGGGTCAGATGGGGGTTAAGTGGGTCAGAATGCGGTGGTAAAGTGGGCCAGGGGGTTAAGTGGGTCAGGAGGGTCAAGTGGTCAGGAGGTGGTAAAGTGGGTCAGGGGAAGTAAAATGGGTCCGGGGGAGTAAAGTGGGTCAGGATACGGTGGAAAGTGGTTCAAGAGGTGACGGTAAAGTGGGTCAGGAGGCGGTAAAGTAGGTCAGGAGGTGGCGGTAAAGTGGGTCGGAGGGGGGGTAAAGTGGTCAGGCGGCGGTAAAGTGGGTCAGGGGGTGACAGTAAAGTGGGTCAGGATGCGGCGGTAAAGTGGGTCAGGAGGGGGTAAAGTGGGTCAGGAGGGTGTATAAGTGGGTCAGGATGGGGCGGGAGGGCAGCAGTAATGCTAGTGTTGGGGGGGGGGGGGGGGGGGGGGGGGGGGGGGTATTTGGATTTTTTTTTATATGCTTATTGGAATTTTTTTATCAGCAGATTCAAACCGAGTTTCGTATGGGTTTTTGGATGAAAATGAATGTGGAAGGGGTATAAGTTGGAGGGTGAGTATATGTACAGGACTGGTAATTAAGGAATAACAGCATGTGTGCGTGTGTGTGAGCATGCATGTGCGCAAGTGTGACGTGTGTGTATATGGCTGTTCGCTTCTTCAACATGCATGTGTGTGTCTATGTGTGTGTGTGTGCATGTCGGTACATTGTACGGAGGGGGTAGGGTTCACTAGTCCGAGGGTTCACTAGTCCGAGGGTTTCCTAGTCCGAGGGTAGGGTTCTAACCCTAACCCTAACCCTAACCCTCGGACTAGTGAACCCTCGGACTACCCTAACCCTAACCCTAACCCTAACCCTCGGACTAGTGAACCCTCGGACTAGTGGGACGTTCCCGTACGGAGGAGGTGGGTATGAAGGGATGATGCCCCTTACGCCCACCCACTGTGACAGATCCCCTGGCCCTCAACTTCCCCTGCCCCTCAACTTCCCCCAACTTCCCTGCCCTCAACTTCCCCTGCCCTCAACTTCCCTGCCCCTCAACTTCCCCTGCCTCCTCGTCCTCACACAGCCCGCCCGCTCCTTCCCAGACCAATTGGTTTGGAAAAGGTTAAGTCTAAGGTAACTAAAGAAAAAAAAGACAAAACCTGAAAACACGCACACACATACATATGTGCGTGTACGCTCGCACGTGCGCGCGCGCGCGCACGCACGCACGCACGCACACACACCCCACACACACACACACACACACCAACACACACACCACGCATCTATCCCACATAGATATGTCATTTCAATTGAAATTATATGAATGAAACAAGGAAGGGTCCTGCATGTTGACTACAAGAGAATAGATCCATCCTCCACCATGACTATTTTTTGCTTCCATCCTCCCAGCTAACCAAAACCGAGCAGGGAGGGAAGCTGGGGGGAGGGAGGGAGGGTTCAGAGCTAGGCTGTCGTGACAACAAAATGCATTGCTTGCTATCAGCAACTTTGCAACTCGTAAATTTGTATCAGTGATGTGGGTGGTCACAATTTTTTTTTTAAATCGTGTCTTCTAACTTGTTCTTTGCTCCTTGGCTAGATCTCCTCATGGTGAGATTTTTGCCCGTGCAGGAATGTTCCCAGCTGGTTTCTTCGGCTGTTGAGGACAGTACTTCTGTGGACCTTACCCGCACCTTCGGGTGTATTTCATTCTTTTCCATGTGAGATTTTTGACTGTGTGAGCGTTTTTGATTCCGCCTCTAAAGGAGACACATTCCGTCTCTGGGGATGATGATGAAATATGTCGGTGTATTCTGGGGTCATTGTTTAGGGGGGGGGGGGGGGGGGGGGGGTCATCATCCGTCCCACCGGTATACAAAGGCTTACTCTTTTACACAGGACGAAATGGGATTTGATGTACATTCAAGGGTGGGTTTCTTCTTCTTCTTCTTCTTCTTCTTCAAGGGCCCCACACCTGAAGAGGATTCGGTGCAGTGCTTCAGACTGTCGCTGATCAGGACAATGCAGGCGCGAAGGTTCCTGCAGCAACCAAGACACAAGTTGTGTGCAGGCACTGAAGATGAGAAAGAGCTGGCCCTCAACTGCGAACCTCACTTGTCCTCTGGCTCTCTGCTATCCAGTGCTGCCTGTAAGAGGCAGCTCCTCTGCTGGTACCACTTTACGAGGAGGGGGCGTTCCAACATTACTTTCCTAGATGTCAGCCTCAATATCCAAATGTTTCCAGTAGGTCTTGAGCGTGCTCTTGAAGTACTTTTTTTCTGATCATCCTGTGAACGTTTGCCTTGCGCCAGTTCAACAACCTCATAAAGTCTTTAGCGACAGGCAGTACACTTCACTCCTTAAAACATCTATTATGTTCATCACAGTCTTCAGCAACTGGCAGTACGCTTCACTCATAAAAAAAACATCCATTAAATCCTTCATCTTTTTAAAATACTGGCAAGCAATATAAACTACAGCTCTAATATGTTGGATTATTTCATGTTAAAAATTGAACAACAAGACACAAGCACACACACGCGCGCACGTACGCACGCACCAACAAGAAAGAACGAACGAAAGAAAGAAAAGGGCGACAACAGGACAGCAGAAAACAAGACCTGGGTGGCGGTCCGGCCTCCTCAAGCATTTAGGGCCGAAACGTTTCCATGGGGTGGATGGGGGGGGGGGGGGGGGGGGGCTTTCTGAAGACCCTCTGCTGTGCAACTGTCCCCAGAGTTTCTTTCACCTGACACAGAGCTGGACCGTTGACTTATTTCAGGAGTGTGGGGAACGTTTGGGAAAGACCAGACGACAGTCTCTTTGGGCCGGCTCCCACGTTGCCTTCCTCCAACTTGCTTTTTGTCCCCCAAAACGAAAGATACTCCCAGGATTCAATGAGAATGATGAATCCATCTGTGTCAACACAGTCATGATTGAAAATCAGCGAACGATGAAACTACAGAACAACTTGGAGCGCCAAAGTGTCTGGAGAAGGAAAATCTCCACCGAGCATGGCATGACGATCCGCAGGAAGTAGAAGGGATGTGTGAA
This sequence comes from Conus ventricosus, assembly GCA_018398815.1. Taxonomy (NCBI): domain Eukaryota; kingdom Metazoa; phylum Mollusca; class Gastropoda; order Neogastropoda; family Conidae; genus Conus; species Conus ventricosus. The sequence goes on along the minus strand of CM031595.1, from coordinate 16,537,936 downwards.
GGCCCTGATGAATGAACAGGAGTGTACTGAGCCAGCAGATTGGACATGGGGAAAACCAAAGCCAGGATTCAAACCACGGTGCCACAGACGTTCACGCTGCTGATTCAGACGAGGACTTGGAAGGACAAGGAGGATAGGCTCATGATGTTTATTCCAGAAACCCAACATCCTCTAGCGCAAAGGAAGAGCTGGAAATCATACTAGATGAGGAGAAAATAATTGACAAACTGTACACGTTGATAGGAAAGGGGAAAAAACCTGGAACTTCAAACTAACCACATTTGGAGATATTGTATATGCCATTCGTAGGGGCACCCAGTTAACGATATCTCTGAAATCCAGAAGCTAGCGAGAGATTGGTAAGCTCCAGGAGAAAAGAATGAATCTCAAGAAACAGACGAAGGATGCTTCAGAATTGTGTTGGTTTGATGGATGTCTAGGAGTCGATAGCGGACCTTCCAGAGGGGTAAAGAAAATGTCCAGAAATTACCAGAAAAGAACAGCATAGGCCATGGCATTCCACTCATGTCCATCAAAATGAACGATTCTGGTGCCATCACTGCTCCAGATGAAGTCGTGCAGAATGGCTGAAGCTCACATCTGTGAAACATGCCAAAGTATGTTTCAAAACGGAGTGACTGAGGGCAGAAAATGAAGCAAAATTTAGAAAGAGAAGGGTTTGTTACAGCCAAGGACACAGACAAACAAAGCACAGGACAAAACACAATGCATTTCGACCACTTGGAGCCTCGTTTTCACCCAACAGCCATTTTGATTTTGCGCCGAATATGAGAAGCTAAGTGGTTTCTCTTTCTTCCTTTTCACTGTCCTAAATGTTATTTGTTTTTGCCTGAAGAAGACCTAAGAGGTCGAAATGCATTGTGTTTTGTCCTGTACTTTGTTTGTCGGTGTCCTTGGCGGTAACTAACTCCCTCTCTTTCTAAATTGTGCCAAAGTATGCCGGTCTGGTAAGAGACTGTAGAAATGTTACATCCAAGCCAAAGTCGTCGTCACGGAGCAAGAGGGGTTGCTGGCATATCTGCCAAATGGTTCACATTACAGCGCTCGATTTCAGGGAAAAGGACCAGAAAAACATACAGACATTGCATGGTTTAGTGTGAGTCAGGAGGAAAACTAAGCGAAAACAGAAAAAAGGGAAATAATAGGAGGATGGAGGATCCACTAAAGAAAGAAAAGAAATTAGAGGTTGGATTACAAAAAGAAGAGGACCAGAGGACCTACTGACAATGGTAGAAACAGCTAAAAAAAAAATAAAAATAAAAAAAGAGAGAGAGAGAGGGGAAGAAATGAAAAGAAAAAGAAAAAAATGGTTCAGCCGGATTTGGTTAAAAATGAGCCAAAGTGAACTTCACACAGGTCTTGGAGGTTACATGGGCAAGACATCCGTCTGGAAGCAGCTTGACCTGGAGGTGTTGTACCATGCAGGAGGTGCAGAATCGAACCTCTGCATCGTCAAGGAGGGTGGAGGGTGGGAACATGAAATGACAGCAGAAGGGCATCAAGGAGTCATGACCCAGATGTGGCCCAACTTCCTTAGAATGCGTGGATGTCAGGGCCCAAAACACTGGTTATAAAGAGAGAGAGGGGTGTAGAGAATCCTTCTCTTAGACCTGCCTCCTTCAATGAAAACTGCTGCTGCCAATTTTCCCCAGAGTTTCTTTCTACAGCGGGATTATAAAATTGGTCTGTTCAAACGTACGCAGTGGGTATTGATGATTGTAACGATGTCGCAGGATCGAAACTGAGTCTGATGATAGAGCTTTCCGAAGGGTTCACTTTGCTGGATGCGTATTCCATCGAGTTACAGTTTCCATTATTTAAATGAAAAGATTTTCCATTATTTTCAGTTCTATTTTTCTCGATCATTTTGGACAAGTGTTATGTATACTGGATGGAAGTGATCAGAGATGAAGGGGGGGGGGGGGGGTCCAAGTTAGGGGGGGGGGGGGAGGACAGTTTACAGCTCCAGCTCTGTAGTGGGGGGACTCTTTAGGCAGCGGGTAAACAATAGGGACAAGACTGTACTGGTCGGGTATTGTGTGGTGGGGTGGTGGGTGGGTGAAGGGGGGAGGGAGTAGGGAAGGGGAGTGTGGGGAAGAGGTACAGTGTAGACTAGCCTATGCTGTCCCAGGGGACATATTTGGAGGGGGGTTGAAAGAACAGTTTGATCCTGCGACCGGAAAAACTCCGTGAGCGTCTTGTTTCTGTTGTGTTCGGCAAACTAAGCAGACTGTGTGGCGTAGAGGAGCAAACCTGTTGTGCGATTGCCATCTCTTGTTGAAAACAGTGCTCGCACCTTGTCAAGCTGGTTTAGACCAACGCCGTGGACATCGCCACTGTGACTAGTAGCCATTAATACAGCCTCCAGCACCCGAGATCTTTGAGAAAAGCATGTCCATCCAAACAGTAGGTACCTCTGCATACATGGGATATGTTTGATTATGTAAATGTGCACGTATGTATGTATGTATGTATGTATGCTCGACTGTAGAGACATGTGTAGGCGGGAATGTTTTTTTTTTCTTTTTCATGTAAACATGTCAGGTGCATTTTGTATGTATATATGTAACATTCGTGTAAAATGTAGATTGTCACGTGTCTTATTTACAAGTACATTATCATTTTGTTGTAAAGCGTGTAAAGTACCTTTCTGAATACAGTGCTGATGAGAATTCTTTATTTATTATTATTATATTGCTTTATTACTATTGTTGTTATCATTACCACACACACACACACACACACACCACACACCACCACACACGAGATAGTTTTAAGACTCTTTTTACTGTTATATATATATATATATATATATATATATATATATATATATATATATATATATATATATAACAAGTTAAAAGAGGAGTCTTAAAAACTATCTACGTGTGTGTGTGTGTGTGTGTGTGTGTGTGTGTGTGTGTGTGTGTGTGTGTGTGTGTGTGTGTAAACACACAAGTGCACATTCACGTACACACACGCAATCGCACATCATCAAACACACACACACAACCACAACACACACACCCACACACACACTGTATACTATATAATTATATATATATATAATAAACTATAATAATGCTCAAAATCTCTGCTGGTATTCACTACCATTGTCTATAATATATATATAAATATATATAATATATATATATATATATATATATAATGTAAACCACAAGTGCCTACGTGCATGCAGGAGCATGCTCACACACGCCCAAGATCACAAACACGTATAAACATGTGCACCGCACGTCAGTACACACACAGCGCGTGCCGGCAACAACACCGGCACACATCCGCACGCACGCACGCACGCACGCAGCAGCCACACCACACACACTCACCACCATACACATGGGTCCATGCCCACCCACTATGCACACACTGTGCACACACGCGACCACATATACATGATAACAGATGTGTCAGACAATGTTAGGTATGTACCGAAGTCTGACAGCACGTTGGGCTTAGCGCAGGTAGACACTGCAAGTCGTATCCATGATCCTCGTGTAAGCCCTTTCATCTCCGTCTTAGTTCATTTATCCATCAGTTGCAAATCGTGCGCAGTGTGGTGTCCAAACTTAGCAGAGGTGGTGTACAGCGTGTATGGACTAGTCCGCACGCAGTGACACCTTCTGGAGGGAACCGAAACTGGTGAGAGACAGACCAGCAACAGCATCGTCGTATTATCTGTGCTAGATCAAGTTCTGAAGCTGTAGATGGTTACGACAGCATTTAACACAGTCTCGGTTCCAGAGCTGTTCCACAAGATTTTTTTTTGCTGTGATGAAAGAGAGAGATACTGACACTGACACTGACACTTTGTTTATTGTCCAATAGCTCAGATAAGGCGGGACAATCATTTATAACTAAACGTTATATCATAAATGATCTCACCTTAATCAATGCTTTAGGCAATCAGGAATTAATTGCAGGCCTGGGTGATCATGACATAATCCTCTTAGAGAGCAACTTTCAACCCTTTCGAAGAAAACCCCCTAAACGTACCATCAGACTCTGGAACCAAGCAGATTTACCAAAATTGCGCAAGGATACTCATGATTTCAGTCGTCTTTTTTTCAGGTCCCATAGTGTTAAAGATAAAGTCAGTGACCTTTGGAAGTGTATAAAAACTAACTTGGAATTTATTATGGATGACAACATACCTACTAAAATAACTTCAAGCAAGAACCACCAGCCATGGATAACTACAAAAACTAAACGTTTGTTGAGAAGGAAACATCGTTTCTTTAAAAAATTGAAACTACATCCCAATTCAGAAAGATTACTGGTTAGGTATAAACATATTAAGAGAAGGTGTCAGAGAGAATGTAGGCTTGCTCACTCCAATTATGTTAATTCGATGATTTCAGAAGGTGATCATCAAAACAAGAAATTATGGTCTTACATAAGGAGTAAGAGACAGGACAACATTGGGATTCCAGACCTGAGAAACAACCAGAATAACCTAATACAGGACCCTGAAGGGAAAGCAAATTTACTAAACAAGCAGTTTTGTTCAGTTTTCTCAAATCCCAAACCTTTAATTAACGTTAGACTAAAGGATGATGATAAACTCCCTGAAATACAAAACATCAAAGTAAACAAAGCAGGAGTATTTAAGTTACTGACCAACATCAATGAAAACAAAGCTACTGGTCCCGATGGCATTCCTGCAAGCTCTTAAAATTATGTGCCAATGAATTGAGTGAGGTATACCAACTACTTTACCAAGCTTCACTGGACCAGGGAGTAATACCTGATGAGTGGCGAGATGCGAGCATTGTTCCCTTATTCAAAAAGGGTGACAAAACAAAAGCAGAGAACTATAGACCTGATCTCTTACATCCATATCAGCTAAACTACTTGAACACATAATATATAGTAGCATAATGGACCATCTTGACAAATATGACTTTTTAAATAATGCCCAACATGGTTTTAGACAGCGAAGGAGTTGTGAGACTCAACTTATAACAACTCTCAATGATTTTAATAACTGTCTTAACAACAGACAGCAAATAGATGCAATTTTATTAGACTTTTCTAAAGCCTTTGATAAGGTTGACCATGAGGGCCTGCTGCTTAAATTAGAACACATTGGCATTGGCGGTTCTTTGCTAAAATGGGCTAGATCATTTCTCGTTGGGAGAACGCAGAAAGTTGTTGTGGAAGGGTCGTCATCCCATTGTAAACCAGTCTTGTCAGGTGTACTACAGGGAACTGTTCTGGGGCCCTTGTTTTTCTTAATTTATATAAATGACATAAGTAGAAATCTCTCTCCTGGAACTACTATAAGGCTTTTTGCAGATGAAAAGTTTAGTATATAGAACAATCAGAAGCAAGAATGATACACGCATTCTACAAGAAGATCTAAACGCTTTACAAGAGTGGGAAAGTACTTGGAAAATGGAATTTCATCCCCAAAAGTGCCAAGTGTTGCGTATATGTAACAAACGCTCACCAATTAGATCAGATTATTCTATCCATAATACTATCTTAAAGAAACTAATGCTGCAAAATATTTAGGTGTGATTATAGATAGTCGTCTCAAAAGGAAAGAACATTACAATTTAGTATGTAAGAAAGCAAATAACATCTTAGCTTTCTTATACAGGAATATCAATGACTCCCCCCAAAAGGTTAAAGACGACTGCTACAAAACACTGGTTAGACCAGTACTGGAATATGGTTGCTCAGTTTGGGATCCTTACCATCTAAAGGACATTGATAACCTCGAAAAGATTCAGAAGAGAGCAGCACGGTTCGTAACAGGGAACCACATCAGAGAAAAGGGGAATACTAGGAAGAACATGAGGAAATTAGAATGGAAACCCTTAGAAGAGAGAAGAGCTTTTATCAAACTTAATATCTTCTTCGAAGGCAGAGCTAAAGTAATCGATATTCCAATGGAACAACTAGTATTGAATAAAAGTAGCACCAGGAGTGGCAGTCAATGTTATACCATACCTGCATCAAATATTGACAGCCACTTACATTCTTTTTATCCCAGTTCTGTACGGCTGTGGAACTCACTGCCGGGTGCCATCAAGATTGCCACAGGTGCGGTCTCTTTTAAAGAACAGGTTAAATTCGACATTTTTGAGATCTGCATATTGACGATTTTCTATTTTTACTTCCCCAGATATTTTACTTTTACCTGGGCCTGAATTTGGCCATTGTTTTTAACTTCTTGAATATCGAGCGCGACCCCTTAATTGTTGCCAAATTTGCTCCAGGGGCCAACAGTCTTGAGTCGCAGTGTTTATGTTATTTTATTTTACTTTTTAACATGCGCGCTGGTGACCTACTCGTTTTTGAGTGAACCAGTATTTTAGGAAGAAGAAGAAGAAGAAAGAGTATACACCCACACACACGCATGAAAGGGAATATGCACACACATGCACATGCAGATGCATACACTCGCGCGCTCGCGCAGCGCACTCACACGCCCACGCACGCACGCAGAGAGAGAGACGACGAACGAACGAACGAACGAAATTTTGTTTATTCAGGATATGAGATAAGCATACAAGTGTGCTTTTTTACACTCAGCCCTGAGGCTAAACAAAAATTCACAACAATAGTGCAGAAAGTAAATTGTCTATATATGTAACTAGTATAGCAAAGAAGAGGAAGAAGAAGAAGAAGAAGAAGAAGGAAAAAAGAAAAGTATGAGAAACATAAATACACAATATAGTGTACGCCAAACTATTTACACGACTGACAAAGGCCACAGGAGGTAATTCGGTGATCAATTAAAGAAAAGAATAAGACAGAGCATATGCTAGTTTAACCGTGAATTTTTAAAATAAACATTGATCCAATGATAATGGAAAATAGTACATACATATGAAAAAACAAGTAAAAAGATAAAGTATGCAGGGTTCAATTTCTGAATAACAACAGTTGCTGACATTTATACTTGTGATATTAGCTCAGACTGAATACTAGGGAACTGTTAAAATGTTTTTCATTTTTTCAAATAGAAGGCGTTTATAACGCAACTTTAAACGAATTAATGCTTTTGTTCTGTTTAACATATTCTGGCATATAATTCCAAAGTGTTCCACCAGAGTAAACTAAGCTACTTTTAAAAAGATCGATTCTTGGTTTCGGTATGATTATGTTGTTAGTATATCTTGATTGATTGATTGGGAATCTTGCAGATATATTTGAGGGTGCTAATTGGTTCATAATTCTGAACATCATTATTGATTTATTATATTCAAATTTATAAGAAAGGGGCAATATATCTAAATCGAGGTAATCTTGAGTAGTTAATGTTAAATGTTTTTTGAAGTACTGTTTTGATAGCCCGCTTATGGGCCCTGCGCAACGGTTTTAACGTGATTGCACTGCAAGAATCATAGAGAGTAGAAGAATAGTCAATGTAGGACTGGATATATGCATGATAGAAATGTTTACGAGAGTTTATATCTAGGAATTTTTTTTAACTTAGAAAGCTGAAAAATTTTCTGAGAAACTCGTTTGCTTAAGTTGGAAACATGTGGCGACCAGGAAAGATTATTGTCAATAGTGATTCCTAACACTTTATGAGTACTAACTTCTTCTAGCTTGTTGTTATTAATAAATATAGGTGGCATTGGAGTACTTAAATTTTGTCTTTTTTGACGAGAAGTAATAAGCATGTACTTTGTTTTCTGATCATTTAAGGACATGTGATTCAATTCTGTCCAGTTAATTAGTCGAGTTACATTTTATTGCAGGTTATCTTATAAGTGTTTCAAATCAGTATGTTTTGAATTAATTGATGTGTCATCTGCAAAAAGTTGAGATAGTCTTTAATATGCAGAGGGAGATCGTATATATAGACAAAAAAAGAAGGGGACCAAGTACTGACCCTTGTGGTACACCAAATTTTAGGGGTAAACAACTGGACTGAGTGTTGTTAATGAGAACTGATTGTTGTCGATTAGTGAGGAATGACTTAATGAGAGAAAGACCAGGGTCAGCGATTTTGTAAAGAGCCAATTTACGTAATAATAGATGATGATTTATGATATCAAAGGCTTTACAGAAATCAACAAAGAGGACTCCAATGCATTCTAAATTATTGATAGCCGCTAGCCATTGATCAACTAAGTTTATTAGTGCAGTATGACAAGAGTGATTCGATCGAAATCCAGATTGGCTGGGATGGATTAGATTATATTTAAAGAAATGGGAAGACAAATGTTTATGGATGTGTTTTTCGAGAGGTTTAGATAGAAGAGAAATGACAGAAATAGTCTGTAGTTTGAGGGGTCCATTTTATTTCCAGATTTAAAAAGAGGTATGACTTTAGCTTTCTTAAGAATATTAGGAAAATAACATTTATTTAAACACAAATTGTATAAATACGTAAGTGAATCAGAAATGATTGGGGCACTTAGTTTTAAAATGATACCATCTAAGTTATCAAGACCTCTAGTTCCATTTTGCTTCATATGTATAAGAGAAAAATAACATCATAGATAGATATTGGAGGAATGATTAATTCCGTTCTATTGATTTAGAGTTACAGAAGTCAGAGAGAAGTTTCAAATCATTATTGCCTGATTTGTCATTTTTTATTGTGATATCAGCTATAATTACAAAAATGTTTGTTTAGAATCTCGGCAGACATTTCCTTCGGAATAACAGTTGCCTTGTCAATACATTTATTGGTAAGAATAATTTATGGCTTTCCAAATAGGTTTGGAATTATTCTGAGGACAGCTGAAAATTAAGTTTTTGAAGTAATTCCTTTTTGAATATCGCAACATAGATGTGGCCTTGTTTCTTTGTTTTTTTATATTCTTCAAATTGTTTAGTTTTCAAGAGATTATTCCTTATATGTATGGCTTCTTCAATTTCTTTAGATAGCCATGGGGGTTTGGGTGAATATCTTACCCTTTTGGTGACAAATGGGGCATGTTTATTGTATATATCAATGAAAATTTTGTGCCAGAGTTCAAAAGCTTGGTCAGGATCTGTATACTGATAAACATAGGATAATTGTGATTCTGCTAAATCTTTAAGGAAAGCATTCTTATCAAAACTGCTAAAAGATCTATATGTAACAGTTTTATGTCCAGGTTTAGGAATTTTTATATTCTTTTTAAACCAAGTTACGCATATGGGTAAATGATCACTACAACCACAGTAGGGGGTGCATATTTCAATAATATTTTGTACTTGGTTAACATAGATATGATCTATTAAAGTTTCCGATGTAGAAGTAATGCGGGTAGGAGAATTAACTAATTGTGACAGCCCAAAATTTACGAAAAGTTGATTCCATTGTGGATTACTTTTACAAAGATCAATATTGAAATCTCCTAAGAGGACGACTTCGCAATTTGTGAGTGAAACGTCTTCCATCATGTTGTTAAATTTATCATACCAATTGACATGTTCCGCTTGATTCCTATACAGAAATCCAATAAGTAATGGTTTGTTGTTTTTAATCTTAACTTCAATCCAAATCGACTCAACGCCATGACTTTCGAAAGCTGTTACACGTTGATAAGTTAGAGAAAGACCAGAATAAAGTATCAAACCTGTTTGTAAAGGACCTACTGGGTCAAGGCGAATGTGATGGTACCCTGGTATTGAAAGCTCAGAATCAGATATATGATTTGTTAGTCTTGTTTCAGCACAGCAAAATATATGGAATTGCTTTCCAGAATTAAATAAGATGGAGGAAGTTCATCGCGCTTGTTAAGTATATGATTAATATTCAAGTAGCCTATTCTAAGACCCTCTTTACTTGGCCAGTCATGTACAGTCGACATTTTAGACGAGAAAACAATTTGCCACAGGTACTAGATCAGTGAAATTCGATTTAGAATCCAAAAGAAAACAACAATCAAAACAAACGAATTGGCAAAAGTCACACTAGAGCTCCAAACATGCAAAGTACATTTATAGTAATGAAAAAGAATGCGAAAATAAATCTGTTATGGTAACTCATCAAGTCAACAAACAAGTTATTTTAGACTGACCGCCAAAATCCTCAATAACTAGAAACAGACAAGAATCCAATCACAATAGTCCCGGTCCGGTCCGAGGGAGACAGTTCAATGCCGACATGACTATGATACCATGAACACAACCTTAAAACAAAACACAAGCAGTTAATAACATACATGTACTGTGAAAAAAGGGAAGAAAAGCATACATTGCCCCCCCCCCCCCCCCTTTTTTTTTTTCTTCACCCACCACATGAACATCAAAGACCTATACGTTTACACTAGTTTAACAATATCCATAGAGAATAGTTTACAACTACCATGCTGATTTTGTTTTTTGGTAAGCCAGCTGTGATGCCATGTTCATAATTTGTTGGGCATACTGACCAACAGGGTTGTAAGGTTGGGGCCAGTCCTTATGATTATAAGGGGACTGAGGCCACATAGGCGAGGAAATAGGATTCATAGAATTTCCTCCATGGGACTGTCTTGGATAGTGGGCCATATCTGGCAACCATTGCAAGTGGTGGAGATGGGGATCGGAAGAATTGGGGGGGGGGGGGGGGGGGGGGGGGGGGTGGGAAGAAGCCAATTGATTTTGTCTATCAAAGGAACGTGAAAAGGGAAGCGAAGAGGTTGGAGCTTCAAAAGGGGCATTGGGATTTCCTCTTTCTGACAACTGGCTACCTTTGGGCAAACAAGCGACATACCTGAGACCTCTTCTCGTTCTCTCTGGAGGATTACTTTCATGAGGAGGACCTACAAGGTCAGGGGCCATCCGTCAGGGCCTATCTGTCCTGGGACATCCTGTTAGGTGCCAACCTGTCAGAGATTATCTGGCCATTAGGGTGGGAGGGTAACATGGGGAAATGGGAGAGGGGTACAATGGAGGAACACGCGAATTCCTAGGGTGCCTGAATTGGGGCCAATGCAGAGCATCTGGCACTGTTTCGCTGTAATTGGAGGTGTTCTCAACATGTTACATAGTTAGCCACATGGTGTGGTTGTTCGCTGATAAATCTCAGAGTAACCATCGGAGAACTTTACACTCTGAGAAAAGTCTTGAACTCCAGATTAAATGGACTGTGGAAGGACTTTTATGAAATTTACAGCCAGAGACGCTGTCCCTTTCTGATTGGGGTGAGTGGCATCACTGTATGCCGTTTTTCGTGGGGGACCACTTCTGGCCACAAAGGCGTCGTGATTGTCGACCAGGTCGACTTTCATGCTTGTACAGGCCGAGTACATGTTTTTATTGGATGGCACTATGCTGTTTTCAGCTGGTGTCGGCCTTGGGGAGGAATGATTGAGCTCAGAGCAATATAAGCAGCAGGAAAACAGATCTGACACAGCTCAATGAGTTCACGCCATACCTGGATAGTAATAGGACCACTAGGACAATCATTTACTCCAACATGAAGAATGAGAGTCTTAATGTGTTCTTGTTTCTCTGTGTCTTTTAACCACTGAATCATGTCCTGAACTTTAAGGCCTGATATACAGATCTTAAATAAGGGATCTGTGTTGGTCTGAAGCCTCTTTGGGTTTATGTATCTGATGACTGAATCGCCTATCAGTAGGGATGAAGTTCTGTTTGGAACTTTAATGCGGCCAGAATCTGTTGCGGGGATTTCTTTGGTTCATCCGAACTTGCATTTTGTACAGAACCCTGTATCCGTGAAAAGCCTTCAACGTTATCCTCTATTTTTGCCAGAGACTGCTGGCTCTTTTCAGCATTAGCTAATGGGTCTTCACTGGCTAAGACCTCAAAAGGATTGTGGGACTGGCAAGTTAGGCATCAAGACTGTTGATGGAAATGAAGGACTGGAATTGGAATCATTGACAATATGATTTCGATTTAACACATTTTTCGGAGACTTCATTTTGGAAGCACTATCCATATCAATGTTAGTAAAACCAGGAGAAAGGGCTGTACCACTGAGTGTGTTGGGGGAGGAAACAGGAGATTAGTCAGTGGCTACAGGAAAGACACTGTGTTCTGTTGTACCTGTACACTGGGGTTGGGACATTTCACAATCTCAGAATCACAGTGAGTGGACATATTTTCTGACAGGACAGCGTTTGCTGGAGAGTCAACATCAGATGGGTCATACTGGGTAGAAACACTTATCCCTGCAGTGCCATTTGGATAGTTAACATCATTAAGATCACATTGGATACAAACACTCATGGACTTAGTTTTCTTAGCTAATCGCTTAATATCAGAATAAAGAGTGCCAACTTGAGTTTTAACGAATGATTTTCATTTGATAGACTTTGAATGGTCGTGTCTAGTTTGAAATGGAAGCTTCAAGAGCATGAATGTGTGAATCCAATGACTTCGTTTTGTTATCAAAATGGAGCTTAAGATCATTTTTGATAGCAGTTTTGGAATCTTCAAGCTTTGATACAAACTGGTCCACAAGTTCTTTCTGTTGGATAAGTAAATCATCAAGAGTGGTTTCAATGCTAGTCAGTTTGTCGTGCACAGAACTTCTGCAGGCTTCATGAAGCAGAGTGCTCGTCTACGGATTCTTTTCGAGTGTTTATGTTTTCTTGTCTTTGGAGTAGACTGACTGCTTTTTGTGTGTGTGTGTTCGAGTGTGCTATTGCACATGTTTGCCTGTCTTTTCCGTGTACTGTTGACCGAGTGAGAATTTCATCTGAAGAAGGAGAATCAGACAAGAGGTCACTCACACAATCCTCAGATGCATTTAACTTTTCTGGGGAGGAGGGAGTAGAAAGGGGAGAGGGACTTTGACTGCGTCATCAAAAGCACACGGGTGATGCAAAATGAAAATCATGGTCATCTGCCAAGAAAGTCAATGGAATTGATGTGAGGACTTTCCTTAACGTACTTGTGTCTCCGTCCACGCAATGTGTCGCGATATCGTTTTTCAAAGCTTCACATTCTTCCCTGTCCCATTTGATACAGTGGCTTCTTGACACAGCAAAGTTCCGTTTTTCTGCGTGGTGAAGTAGAGAGTCGCGGTAATGCGTTTGCTGTTCTGATAATACAGACGTAGAACAGACTTTGCCAGATATGGTGGTGTGGTATCGCTTATCCAGCGTGGCAGACTGACAAGATTTCCATCACTGTCATAGTCACTGGATTCTGTTACAATGGAGTCATTAATAATGGCTGAATAGCGATAAAACAGGGGCGTTTCTCCACACTAGAAGTTCATGTTGAAAACAGGAAAACTTTTTCTGAATGCAGCACGTGAGCTGTGGTGCGTCAGTCATGATAACTTAATTAGATATAATCATGACAACATTGTCCAGTCCACTCGGCAGGGCAAGGCGAAAGACTCAGCATTCATGACCAGGTTACGACGGCTCTCACTGGCGATCAACATTGCACGCACACAGTTGTTCTCCACAGCACGTGCAATTCACATTACCTTCACGCCCACCGTAGGACTTGCAAACACGGTTCACTGTTGTTGTTTTTTCCAACTTGTTCTTTACTCTTAGTAAATTATTAAATCGCTAATTAAGAAAAAAATCCTCGTTAATCACATCCGAAGTTTTGCACCATTCCATTCACATCACCTTCACACACCTTCATGAAAAATATCAATACGGTACACCGCCTACATACTGGTAAATTTGACCATTTTCGTGGACAAACAAACGAAAGCGACCACTCGGCAGGCAAGCAGGTACAGGGAGAGAGAGAGGAGAGAGAGATAGAACACCTGAACTTGACAAGATACTCGACTCGAATCGTTGCAGTACGTTTCAAAGTGAGCTGAGTGCAGGCAGAAATTTGAAACAAACTTAAAAGAAAAATGACTGTTTTGACGAACGAAAGAGACACACAAAATACAAGACAAAACACGACGCGTTTCGACCTCTTTGGTCTTCTTCAGGCAAGACAAACAACATTCAAGACAACGAAGAACGAAACAATCACTTCAACCCAGAAGACAAATACCATTTGCTGGGACGACGGGAACAGGTCAAGATCTTCCGACTGAGGACTGGACACAATCGCCTGCTCCACCACATGCACACAAAATTTGGCATTGGACAGAGTGGAGAGTGCCCTTGTGGTGAGGGACTAATGACAACATACCACATCCTTCAAGACTGTATGACGCATGCAGCATCCAGAAGGAAGTACTGGCCAACACCGACAGCAGTGGAAGCCAAGTTGTACGGCACCCTGGAGGAGCTGCGGTGGACGGCAGCCTTCATCGAGGACACCGGGCTGCTCATCTAATGGGAAGCGAAACGAGGAAGAAGAGAAGACAATCACTTACCTCCTGAAATTGGCAAAATGGTCCATGAAGACAAGTGATTGTTCCTTCTTCGTTTTCATTGTCTTGAATGTTGCTTGTTTGTCTGACTGAAGAAGACCAAAGAGGTCGAAACGCGTCGTGTACCAAAGAGGTCGAATCGCGTCGTGTTTTATCTTGTAATTTATTGGTATCTTTCGTTTGGCTGAACAGTAAGTTTTCGTCGCAGAATGGATGAAGCAGATGTATGTGAGAGAGGATTTATAAAGGACACTGATCCTGTGGTCGTTAAGAAGAGCAGGTTGAAAAAGGGGGGGGGGGGGGGGGGGGGGGGGGGGGAAAGTGAACCGGCCTAAACAGCCTTTTCACAGAGTAGAACGTTCTTGTATTTGACTGTTGTTCGGTCTTCCTGTTTCTTTCTTTCCTCCTGGTGAAGGCCTCTCAGTCTATATAATAACGCAACTCGCGAAGCGACAAGAATAATTAGCATATTGTGTCCCGTGCACGATGATGAATGGGTTTATTGAACACGGGTCCTTAGTTTCCGTTCCACAAAGGCGTATAGAGGAGAATATCAACACTCCGCTCTCGTCTTTCCTTACAGATAGCTGTGCTCACCTCTCCCAGCGAAGTGACACCAGCTGAATAGGACACCCGGCAAAACAGACACGCTCTCGATCAACATTTTCAATGGAGTAAAAAGCTCCCCCCCCCCCCTCCCCGTCTTCTTCAACCCTCTTCGCCCTCCCCTTCATAAAACAAAAGTTGTGATCAGGGGAACATTAGAAGTGTAAGTAGTGTAGGAAGTGGGGGTCGAACTCATAACAGTCCCACGATGATGAAGTGAAACAAAATCCATCACACACCTGTCAATCTACAAGACAATCAATCAGTGCATGTGCGGGAACTGGCATTCTGTAGCACGAAACACACGAACTTGCGTTGAACTCTTGCATTTCGTCTTGCAAATTTGTGCCACAGTTTTCGTTACAGCAGGGATGTATACCACTGTGTTTAGTTATTGGATTGGACTGCTAAGGAGCCTGACGATGCCAGATTTAACAGACTGCTTTAAACTGACGGCAAGAGCAATTTCACGAGGAACTTCATCAATTACATGTTGGGATGCACGCCAAGATTTAGTCACTCAAAGAAGAAGAAAAAGCGACTTGATACTCATAAAAAGAAGGATTAAACACGCCCAGTAATGTTCGATTTGATGGACTCCATGACAAAGCATAAATAACAAGTAAAAGACACAGATAGGAATGGTAACAACAATGATTATTGTTAGTATTGTTGATATGATTGTTGCTATTTTCATTGTCTCTCCCCCTCCCAGCTCACTTCACCACCATCCTTCCACTTTCCGCTCCTTGCTTTCCACCCTTTACACCTTCACACCTCCCTCCTATCCCCCCCTCCCCTTTTTTCTCCATGCCTTCCCACAACTTCCCCTCAATCCCCCATCCCAGAGTGAACTCTTTTTCCAGTAAAATCTTCTTCTTTTTTCCAGTGAACTCTTAAATTCCACAACCACAGAATTCTATACTGTTTTGTTTTGTCAGCTGGCCAATGTTGCCTGAAAAAGGTTTTATAAGAAGCCGAAATACTGCAACTAATAATTCATGGGTGTTGTGTGGCTTCGACTGTTCATCTTCCTGAAGTAAAAGACACATAACATCTCAGCTGACAGAAAACCAATGGAAGTCAGTCGGTAAGACTAATATTTCCGACACTGGGCCAACATCGGTTCGAAAAGTGGCCACTTACACTAAGGAAAATTCTTGTGTCACAATAGGAACTAAATCGAATGTCTATGGGGGGAAAAAACGAAAAGAAAAGCTCCGTTTGCAAATACATGTTTACAGGTTTTTCAAACTGCCTCCAGAAACAAGGAAGTAGCTGCACATTTCAGCTGAGAAACTCAGGTCAATTGTACAGTCCTTATTTTTCTTTCGTTTTTGTTTTCCACAGGTGACTGGTATCTTTTGTCAGAACAAATATGAAAAACACCAAATGAAAATAATGTAACAATTCAGCGCAAGAGTTACTCCTCAAGGCGGGGTGGCTCTATTTAAAAAGAGCTCCATGGTGGCACATCTCCCCTGGGTGGCTCTATTTAGATAGAGGCTCAATAATGGCAAATGTGCCCTGGAGTGGCTCTATTTAGGAGAAGGCTAAATAATGGCACATCTGCCCTGGAGTGGCTCTATTTAAGAGAAGGCTAAATAATGGCACATCTGCCCTGGAGTGGCTCTATTTAGGAGAAGGCTAAATAATTGCACATCTGCCCTGGAGTGGCTCTATTTTGGAAAAGGCTAAATAATGGCACATCTGCCCTGGGGTGGCTCTATTTAGGAAAAAGCTAAATAATGGCACATCTGCCCTGGAGTGGCTCTATTTAGGAAAAGGCTGAATAATGGCACATCAGCCCTGGGGTGGCTCAGATATGACGACCTTCTCTGAAGACTTTTTATTGCTAAGCTCTTCCTAGTGTTTCTTCCTTTCTTTAATCCGTTGGTCAATGGGGTTTTGGAGATGTTGATATTTTGTGCTGTTTAGCTTTTCAGTCATTTTTGCACCTCTCCAATCCGCAAACACCTCTCCAATCCGCAAACATGTACTCGGGGGGGTGGGGGGGGGGGGGGCTTTCGTTGTGCTAAGCGCAACAAGTATGTCTGTGGGTGTTTTTTGTTTTTGTTTTTCTTAACGTGTCCACGCTAAGGTCTTATGCCTCATTGGTCTGAATGCTTTTGTTCCAACCTTGCTCTCGCCCCACCCCCTTCCCCTTAATACACGATCTTTCTGTCAAAAGATTGAAGCTGATTTAATGAAATTCGATGCCAATGGATTTTTGCCATGTTTGTATTTTTTGTTATTTTCTGCGTTGAAAATAAAACCCCCGACATACGGCGGAGAGAAGCGTCGTGTAGGAGGGGGGCCTACAAAAGGAATTCTGTCACTGAATGGTGGACAGGGTACCTTTCTGTTCTGTAACAGGACAATTTGGTGCCGTCTGTTGCCGTCTTCTCTCTCTCTCTTCTCTCTCTCTCTCTCTCTCTCTTTTCTCCCCTCTCTCTCTCTCTCTTCTCTCTCTCCTCTCTCACACACACACACACACACCCACACACCACACACACACACAACACCCCAAACACACACACACCACCCCTGCTCTGTTACAGGCAGTCCAGTCCCGCTGCAGCCACTTCAGGCCGTTGTCCACCACAGCAACGACAACGGCCCAACACAGCAAGCATGGGAAGACAACCTGAACCGGGGGGTCAGGTAAACAAGAGCCCTCAGATGCCTGGAGAGGGTGCAGAGCTCCGTGCTGACCTGCCACAACATCAACTACGAGTCTACGTCAAGACTAAGCCGCTGTGGCGGTCGGAACCCCAAAAGAATCCCCAACAACATTGAGTTAAGACAGAGTCGGCAGCAAGGACAGCTCATTGTTGTGATGTAGCGTAGGCCTAGACCTGGTTTTTAAGTTTTTAAAGCTCTTTGGTTCCGAAAACACAGTAAAACGCTGCTCTGCTGAACCCATCGGGCGATTCTTACCTCCTGCTTTACACCCATTTTTACTAGGTGTAAGCAAATGCATCAAACTGTAGCAAAATTTTATCCCCCGGTCAGGTCCAAATTTGAAATTCCAAGGCAATGTTTTTCTACAGTACTTGTCTAAAGTAAATACCAAATATAAGACTTTTTTAAGTCGGGAACCGAAGGGATGACCTTATTTCATTAGGGCACCGGCTCAAAAGGTCATTATTGATGTTTTCACTCTATTTACAGAAATGGTCATTTTTAAAAAGAAAAATTGACTGTTATCATTTGTGGAAGAAAATTGCTACATCAAAAAAATACCACCAGTTTCACGTAAAAAAAACCAAAAACAGTTAATTGTCACGTGAAACAATGTATACTAAAGTTCTGAGCTTTAAATTTTGACCATGATTTTTCTCTTCTTCTCTAGTGGCTGCCTTTTTCCGGTTTGAATAGACTGCAAGCTATTTTGTTCTTTTCTTTTTTCTTTTTTTTTTTTTTCTTTTTTGTTAGTAGCTGTGGACAACATGTCTTGTTCTGAAATTTCCCCCAGATGATGCTTTGTTTCGACAGCTCCGCGTCTATCTTTCAGAAAACATGACGATGTTTGATGATGATGATGATGATGATGATGATGATGATGATGATGATGATGGTTATCATTGTAATTGTACTTGTTGTCATCGTCATCATTGTCATCACCACATGATTAATGTTATTTTTCATGAAAGTTTTTTTTGTTTTTTTTTTTTAACTTGCCAGTTAGCCGTTTTCTTGTGATTGCTGCCCAAAACAGAGGTTATTTTCGCGTGGAAAACATGTATTGTCACATTTAAAATAGTTATTTTTCACGTGATAATTAGCCTTTTTTGCGCCAAAATAGGTATTTCTACGTGAGAATTAGCTGTTTCCACATCAAAATAATGTGTTTTCACATCTTTTTTTTTTCGTGTTAAAAAGTCATTATGAAAATTTTTGGGTGTGAAAAAACTTATTACAGATTTTGTATCTAGTATGTTGGCATTTTCCCTTCTTATCTCCTGGAACAGCTCTTTTTTTATGTAAAAATACCTAATTATCACGAGGAAACAGCTAACCGTGACGTTATTTTACGTGATCATTAGGTGTATACTTAGACCTGAAAAAAAGTTATTTTCACCTGAAAAGTACCTACTGCCAAAACTGTTTTTATGTGGAAAAAAAGTTTGTACATAATTATGGCCTTTTCACACGAAAAGTGAAATCACGAATTATGATTGTGTTTGTGTTTGTTTCTTAAAATTATGTGCCAATGAATTGACTGAGGTATACCAAATACTTTACCAAGCTTCACTGGACCCGGGAGTAATACCTGATGAGTGGCGAGATGCGAGCATTGTTCCTTTATTCAAAGGGTGACAAACAAAAGGCAGAGAATTATAGACCTGTATCTCTTACATCCATATCAGCAAAACTACTTGAACACATAATGTATACTAGCATAATGGACCATCTTGACAATATGACTTCTTAAATAACGCCCAGCATGGTTTTAGACAGAGAAGGAGTTGTGAGACTCAACTTATAACAACTCTCAATGATTTTAATAACTGTCTTAACAACAGACAGCAAAAAGATGCAATTTTATTTGACTTTTCTAAAGCCTTCGATAAGGTTGACCATGAGGGCCTGCTGCTTAAACTAGAACACATCGGCATTGGCGATTCTTTGCTGAAATGGGCTAGATCATTCCTCGTTGGGAGGAACGCAGAAAGTTGTTGTGGAAGGGTCGTCATCCATTGTAAACCAGTCTTGTCAGGTTGTACCACAGGGAACTGTTCTAGGGCCCTTGTTTTTCTTAATTTATATAAATGACATAAGTAGAAATCTCTCTCCTGGAATACTATATAGGCTTTTTGCATATGACAGCTTGTATATAGAACAATCAGAAGCAAGAATGATACATGCATTCTACAAGAAGATCTAAACGGTTTACAAGATGTGGGAAAGAACTTGGAAAATGGAATTTCATCCCCAGAAGTGCCAAGTGTTGCGCATATGTAATAAACGCTCACCAACTAGATCAGAATATTATATTCATAATACTATTCTTAAAGAAACGAATGCTGCAAAATATTTAGGCGTGTGATTATAGATAGTCGTCTCAAATGGAAAGAACATTACAATTTAGTATGTAAGAAAGCAAATAACATCTTAACTTTCTTATACAGGAATATCAACGACTCCCCCAAAAAGGTTAAAGACGACTGCTACAAAACACTGGTTAGACCAGTCCTGGAATATGGTTACTCAGTCTGGGATCCTTACCATCTAAAGGACATTGATAACCTCGAAAAGATTCAGAGAGAGAGCAGCACGGTTCGTAACAGGGAACCATATCAGAGATAAGGGGATTACTAGGAAGAACATGAGGAAATTAAAATGGAAACCCTTAGAAGAGAGAGAGCTTTTACAAACTTAATACCCTCTTCAAAGGCAGAGCTAAACTGATTGATATTCCAATGGAACAACTAGTATTGAATAAAAGTAGCATCAGGAGTGGCGGTCAATGTTATACCATACCTGCATCAATATTGACAGCCACTTGCATTCATTTTATCCTAGTTCTGTATGGCTGTGGAACTCACTGCCGCGTGCCATCAGATTGCCACAAATGCAGTCTCATTTAAAAAGCAAATTGATGCGACAGTTTTGCGATCTGCATATTGACGGTTTTCTGTTTTAACTTCCCCAGATATTTTATGGTTACCTGGGCCTGAATCTGGCCATTGCTTTTAACTTTTCGAATATCGTGTGCGACGCCTTGTTCCCAATTTTGCTCCAGGGGCCCAACAGACTGAGTCTCAGTCACTTTATTTCATGTTATTTTATTTTTTTTTTTAACATGCGCGCTGGGTGACCCACTCGTTTTTGAGTGAACCCGTATTTTAGGAAGAAGAAGTGTATGTGTGTGTGTTTGTGTGTGTGTGTGTGTGTGTGTGTGTGTGTGTGTGTGTGTGTGTGTGTGTGCGTGCGTGCGTGCGTGCGTGCGTGCGTGCGTGCGTGCGTGTGTGTGTGCGTATGTGCGTGCGTGCGTGTGTGAGTGTGCGCGCGCGCGCGCGTGCGCGCGCACGTGTGTGTGTGTGTGTGTGTGTGTTGTGTGTGTGTGTGTGTGTGTGTGTGTGTGTGTGTGTGTGTGTGAAAAGAGTCACAGTTACTGACTGATGTGAAAACAGTGATTACGGCATTTTCAGAATGCTCCCATATCTGTTCCATCATATTTTCAAACGTACCTCCGACCCACACATCTGAAATCCCTTCTTCCCTTCCCTTTCCCTCCATCCCTTTCTCCTTCTCGCTTCTTCTTCCAAGCTCCCCCCCCCCCCCCCCCCTCCACCACACACACACACACACACACCCCAAAAACTCCCGCCCACCCCGGCCCACACCCCCTCCGCCACCCGTCCTCCCCGACCTCAAAGCCATCATTTCCATCCAGCGACCGCACCTGTCAGTAGTAATAAAAAACTCCTTTCGGTCGTCCGCTCTCTGGCTTGGTTAGTATAGCAGCTCGGCGGGTCGTCATCTTGTTTATGGATTCGCCCTATCTCACCCCCGCCCCCCCCCCCCTCACATCCTCCCCTTTTCTCCCATTATTCAATCCCCATCCCCTTCCTCCCCCATCTCCCCCCCCCCCCCTCCCCCTCACTTCCATGCTCCCCTTTTTCCATATTCAATCCCCATCCACCTCTCTCCCTCATTCCACCCCCCCCTCCCGCCTCACTTCCATGCTCCCTTTTCTCCATATTCAATCCCCCCCCATCCCCCCTCCCCCTCTCCCCCCCCCCCTCCCTCCATTTTCTCCCACACCCCATCCCCCTTCCTCCCCCCCCCTCCCGCCTCACTTCCCTGCTCCCTTTTCTCCCACTTTTTCAACCCCCCATCTCCTCTCTTCCTTCATCCCCCCCTCCTCCGCTCACTTCCTTCTCCCCTTTTTCCCACTATTTAAACCCCCCCACCCTCTTTTTCATCCCCCCCCCTCCCCCCTCCTTCCCTGCTCCCCTTTTCTCCCCCCTATTCAACCCCATCCCCCTTTTCTTATCCCCCTCCCCGCCTCACTTCCGTCCCCTTTTCCATTTTCAACCCCCCCTCCACCGTGAGGCTAAATAATGGCACATCTGCCCCTGAGTGGCTCTATTTAGGAGAAGGCTAAATCAATGGCACCATCTGCCCTGGAGTCGGCTCTATTTTGGAAAAGGCTAAATTAATGGCACATCTGCCCTGGGGTTGGCTCTATTTAGGCAAAAGCGAATATGGCACAGATCTGGCCCCGGAGTGGCTCTATTTAGGAAAAGGCTGAAATACTGAATAATGCACATCAGCCCTGGGGGTTGGCTCAGATATGACGACTTTCTCTGAAGAATTTTATTGCTAAGCTCTTACTAGTGTTTCTTCCTTCTGTTAATCCGTTGGTTCAATGGGTGGTTTTGGAGATGTTGATATTTGTGCTGTTTAGCTTTTCAGTCATTTTTGCACCTCTACAATCCGGCAAAACACCTCTCCAAATCGCAAACATGTACTCGGGAGGGGGGTGGGGGGGGGGGGGGGGGGCTTTCGTTTGTGCTAAGCGCAACAAGTATGTCTGTGGGTTGTTTTTTGTTTTTGTTTTTCTTACGTGTTCACGCCTAAAGGTCTTTTGCCTCATTGGTCTGATTGCTTTTGTTCCCAACCTTGCTCTCTCGCCCCACCCCCTTCCCCTAATTCACGTTCTTTCTGTCAAGATTGAAGCTGATTTAGATGAAATTCGTATGCCAATGGATTTTTGCCCCATGTTTGTATTTTTTGTTATTTTCTGCAGTTGAAAATAAAAAGCCCCCCGACCTACGGAGGAGAGAAGGTCTGTGTAGGAGGGGGAGGGCTCCAAAGGATGTCTGTCACGGAAGGCTTGACAGGGTACCTTTAGTTCTGTACAGGACAATTTTGGTGCCGTCTGTCTGCCCGTTCTCTCTCTCTCTTCTCTCTCCTCTCTCTCTCTCTCTCTCTCTCTCTCTTCTCTCTCTCTCTCTTCTCTCTCTCTCTCACACACCAACACACCTCACACACACACACCACACACACACACACACACGCACCGCCCATGCTCTGATTACTGGACAGTTCCGTTCCGCTTGCAGCCACTTCAGGTCGTGTGTCCACCACTCAGCAAAACGACAACGGCCCAACAGCAGCCATGGAAGACATCATGAAACGATCCAAAACCCGGGGGTTCAGTAAAAAAAGAGTCCTCAGATGCCTGGTGAGAGTGCCAGAGCCCGAGCGACCTGCCACAACTTCAGCTACGAGTCTACGTTCAAGAAGAGAGCGTGCTGTGGAGGTGTGCAGCCAAGAGAATCCTCAGCAACTTTGAGTAAGGAATGAGTCGGCTACATGGACAAGTCATTAGTTGTGTTGTAGCGTAGGCTAGACCTTATTTTATGTTTTTAAACTATTTGGTTCCCGAAACACAGTAAAAACGCTGGCTCCGATGATGAATCCCATTCAGGCGATTTCTTTCCTCCCCTGCCTATACAACCTATTTATACTTGGTGTAAGCAATGCATCAAACCGTAGGCAAATATATCCCACAGGTCAGGTCCAAAATTGGAAATTCCAAGGCAAAATAGTTTTTCCCAAGTACTAGGTTAAAGGTAAGTCACCAAAATATAAGACTTTCTTAAAGTCGGGAACCGAAGGGAGGACCACGGCACCAGAGGTCGTTATGATGTTCACTATAATTCTTTGTACATGAAAATGGTGCAATTTCAACAAGAAAAATTGAATGCTGTTACTCATTTCGGGATAAGAAATTTCTACATCAAATAAATACCACCAGGTTGCACGTAAAAAAACAAAAACAGTTAATTGTCAGTTGAAACAATAATACTTAAAGTTCTGAGCTCTAAATCTGACCCATGATTTTTCTCTTCTCCAGTGGCTGCCTTTTTCCTGTTAGAATAGACTGCAAGGCTATCTGCTTTTTTTTTCTTTTTTTCTTTTTTCTTTTTTGAAGTAGCTGTGGGACAAACATGTCTTGTTCTGAATTCCTCCAGATGCCAGCTTTGTCTCGAGAGCTCGTCGTCTTATTTCTCAGGAAAACATCATGACGATGATTTCGATGATGATGATGATGATGATGATGATGATGCTGCGTGATGATGCTGATGCTGATGATGGTTATCATTGTATTGCAGTTTTTGTTAGTCATCGTCATCATTGTCATCACCACAATGATTAATGTTATTTTTGCATGAAGTTTTTTGTTTTTTTAATTGCCAGTTAGCTGGTTTTCTTGTGATTTGCTGGACCCCCCCAGGTTTTGCCCCAAAAACAAAACAGGTTATTTGCGTGTGAAAACATGTACTGTCACTTTAAAATAGTTATGTTTCACGTGACCAATTAGCCTTTTTTTTTGCGCCAAAATAGGTATTTCCACGTGAGAATTAAGCTGTTTCTCACATCAAAATAATGTGTTTTCAACACCTGCTTTTTTTTCGTGTTAAAGTCATTATGACCATTTTTGTTTGTGAAAAAACATTATTACAGATTTTGTTATCAAGTTTGTTGGATATCCTTCTTATCTCCTGGAACAGCTCTTGTATGTATAAAATACCTAATTATCACGAGGAAAACAGCTAACCGTGACGTGAAAATATTTAATCGTCACATAAAACAGTTTTATTTCAGTGATATTGGGTGTTTACTTAGACCCTGAAAAAGTTATTTTCACCTGAAAAGTCCCTACTGCCAAAGCATGTTTTTTATGTGGAAAAAAAGTTTGTAATAATTGTGGCCTTTTACACGAAAAGTGAAATCATGAGTAGTGATTGTGTTTGTGTTTGTTTCATAAAATTATGTGCCACTGAAATTGACTGAGGTATACACAAACTACTTTACCAAGCTTCATGGACAGGGAAGTAAAGTAATACCTGATAGTGGGAGTTGGAGCATTGTTCCTGTATTCAAAATGGGTGCAAAACAAAAGCAGAGTATTTTAGATCCTGTATCTATTACATCATATCTGCAAAACTACTTGAACACATAATGCTATTTTAGTAGCATAAATGGACCATCTTGACAAATATGAATTCTTAAATAACGCCCCAGCTTGGTTTTAGCAGGCAGAAGGAGTTGTGAGACTCAACTTATACAACTCTCAATGATTTTAATAACTGTTTAACAAAGGACACAACTAGTATGCCAATTTTATTAGTACCTTTTCTAAAGCCTTCGATAAGGTTGACCATTGCATGGACGGCTGCTGCGTAAACTAGAAATACATCATCGGCATTGGCGGTTTTTTATGCTAAAATGAGCTAGCTCATTCCTCGTTGGGAGAACGCAGAAAGTTTGTTGGAAGGTGTCGTCATTCATTGTAAACCAGTCTTGTCAGGTGTTACCACTGGGAAACTGTTTGGTTGCCTTGTTTTTCTTAATTTATATAAATGACATAAGTAGAAATCTCTCGCTGGAACTGTATAGTTTTTTTGCAGATGAACAGCTTAGTATATAGAAACATTCAGAAGCAAGAATGATATCACGCATTTCTACTAAGAAGATCTAAACGCTTTACAAGAGTGGGAAAGAACTTGGAAAATGGAATTCATCCCCAAAAAAGTGCCAAGTGTTGCGCATAGGTTAATAACGTCACCAATAGATCAGAATATTCTATTCATATTACTATTCTTAAAGAAACCAATGCTTCAAAATATTTAGGCGTTGATTATTATAGTACGTCTCAAATGGAAGACATTACATTTAGTAGCCCTATGTAAGAAAGCAAATACCATCTTAGCTTTCTTATACAGGAATATCTCGGACTGCCCAAAAAGGTTTAAAGTCGCACTGCTACAAAACACTGTTAGACCAGTACTGGAATATGGTTGCTCAGTCTGGGATCCTTACCTCTAAAGGACATTGTAACCTCGAAAAAGATTCAGAAGAGTGAGCACGGTCCGTAACAGGGAACATATCAGAGGAGAAGGGGGAATACTAGGAGAACTTGAGGGAAATTAGAATGGAAACGTTAGAAGAGGAGAAGAGAGCTTTTATCAAACTTAACATCTTCTTCAAAGGCAGAGCTAAACTTAATTGAATTCCATGGAACAACTAGTATTGAATAAAAGTAGCACCAGGAGTGGCGGTCAATGTTATACCATACCTGCATCAAATATTGACAGCACTTCATTCATTTTATCTAGTTCTCTGTACGGCTGTGGAATCACTGCCGCGGTCGTGGTGCCATCAAGATTGCCACAAATGCAGTCTCATGTAAAAAGCAAATTGATAGTGGACTGTTTTGAGATTGCATATTGACGATTTCTATTTTACTTCCCCAGATATGTTATGGTTACCTGGGCCTGGATCTGGCCATTTGCTTTCAATACTTTTTGAATATCGTGTGCGACCCCTTGTTGCCAAATTTTTTTTTTTTGCTCAGGGGCCAACAGACTGAGTCCGCACTTTATTTCATGTTATTTTATTTTACTTTTTAACTTGCGCGCTGGTGACTACTCGCGTTTTGAGTGAACCAGTTTTTTAGGAAGAAGAAGGGTGTGTGTGTGATGTGTGTGTGTGGGGTGTGTGTGTGTGTGTGTGTGTGTGTTGTAGCTGCGGTGCGTGCGTGCGTGCGTGCGTGCGTGCGTGTTAGTGTGAGTCGTGTGCGCGTACGTGCGTGCGTTGCAGGGGTGTGTGCGCCGCGCAGCGCGCGCGCGCGCGCGCGCGCGAGCGTGTGGTGATGTGTGTGTGTGGTGTGTGGGGTGTGTGTGTGAAAAAAGAGTCACAGTTACTGATTGATGTGAAATCTGTTGGATTACGGCCATTTTCAGAATGCTCCCCAGATCTGTTCCATTCCATATTTTCAAAACGTTCCTCCGGACCACAACAATCTGAAATCCCTTCTTCCCTTCCTTCCCTGCCCTTCCTGTCAACTCGCCCTTCCAGTCTCCTTCTCGCTTCTTCTTCCAAGCCACACCCCCCTCCCCCTAAATAATCTCCGCCGACTCCCACTTCGGCCAAACCCCCGCAGCCACCCGTCCCTCCCGACCTCATAGCCACTATACCATCCAGCGACCGAAACTGTCTGTAGTAATAAAACTACTTAAGTCCAGTAAGATTTTTAAATCGTTTGTGGTAAAACTAATTGCTTAAAATTCATTCGATCGCAACAGAACCATTTGAGGCAACAAACACACACACTCGACAAGTCTTCTACCAAAATATACCAATTGCCTTGTTAGCAAAAAAAATGCATTTGAAAGTCACAAAAAAATGAGAGACATTTTTTCACGCGCGCCCCAGGTGCTCACCGTTCATCAAGCTCGTGGTCGGATGCTGCTGCTGAGAGCGAACCTTCTTTTCCCCAGCACATCTGACCATTTAGTGAGGTAAGAATCGTTAGAATAATTTTTTTGTCTATTGCAGGTATTTGTTTGTTGTTTGTTAGGTTGTTACATAGTGCTTGTTATTAATAGCAAGCCTAGACCCCTGTCCACATCGCTTTTTCTGTCAGTTCGCAGGTTATATAAACGATCGAAAAGGGAAAAAATCAATTTAATATCATGAGGTCGATTACAAAATCAAATCATTACCAGTCAGGTTTTTAGGGTTCATGTTTCTTGTCAATATTCGATGATGAGATGATGAAAATAGAAATTATCACCAACATCGGTGGGAAGAAGAATAATTGACAGCGACAGAGAGCGAAGACCAAACAAATTCCACAGTCAGCGGGCTGGCGGTTAGTTGCCGCTGCACATTCAGCGGCTGCCTCATCCGTTCCTCGTGTGAAATATTTGGTCTGTGTAAACATGGTTTGTTGTGCGTGTAGCTTCGCGAAAAGGCCAGGAAAAAGGAAATAATTTGATGTCGTTTTTTTGTAAATATTGTATTGATTCTTTTTTCTTTTATATGACTTGTTATTCTTACCTATAAATGTTGTTCTGGTGCGGTATTAGACTTGTAAAAAAAAAAAGTCATGTGAAAGCATTTGTTGTAAAGAATGCTTGATTAGTTAACGTTGTGCGTGTAATTTATCAAGTTGATGTTAACTTGTTTTATTGCCATTACTTAGGTTTTACGACTTTCCGAATTTTTGTTTTAGCTTAACACACTGTATTGCTATATTCTTCATCAGTTGTAGCTTGTATTTACAATATTAAAACGTGAATGTTTAATGCCGGTTTTGCTCTCAGGTGGTCCTACCTCTGCGTGTATATCTGCATCAAAGAATTGAAGAGACTTTCAAGCAGAGAAGGTGACGCTGGGAGAGAAAGGCATGACATACCATAAACAATGTAAATTTAAGTAAGGATCTGCTAGATACCATACACGCTGAAGCAGGCGACAGGGCACAGAAGTTGTGAGGTCGTACGTAAACAAGAGAAAGTTATACATGCAAAGCTGAACGGAATAAGATGAATGGACCTTCTCTTCGGAAAACGACGAACAGTCTAGGACAAGTGATGATTGGATTCGCTACATCTTTGTTTGTTCTGTGACAAAGGCGAGAAACGTTTTTTGAGTAAGGTGAGGCAAGCTTGTGCCTGGTCAGGACTATGCTCAGTTTTCAGCAAAACAGTCATTGTGTAAATGTTGAAAAAGAGGTGATCCTTGGGCCAAAAAAGTCAGAGCAAAAATTGAGTTTGTACAGGACTGTTTCAGCTAGTGGACAGTCTTTCACAATATCTGCTACACCAATTCGTTCAGGACATTCAGATTCCAAGGTGTTATGGTGACGGCGGAATAATGCTTTTTAACTACCTCAAATTTTGTTTCATCCTGATGAAGAAGAGGCCAAAAAGGAGGGAATTCAGAAGCGTCTGTTGTCAAACCAAATTGCATTTCAACTGAGTTTTTAGGCCTACCACTCCAGCAATGGTGAACTTTGTGAGCTTTTAGATGAAGACCTTGGTGATGATACTTTGAAACCCACCGCGCAAACATTCTGGACAATCTGCTGAAGGATTGCATGTCTGCTGGTGAAGAAGCTGCCATCATGAAGTCTTTCTTGTGATATCTGACCAAGCTACGACAACATAAGGAACATCTAGCCAACAAAAGTAGAAAAGCGGCTATGTGGTTTGCAGTACATTGGAAAATGATAGACATATGCGAAAATCAATGGGAAAGCAGAAAGAAAGCAAGAACTGCAATTTTAGACTCCCATTTGCAATTATACATGCTTGTTGCTTTCCTTTGCTGCTTGCAGGACATAACAATTACACAAAGTCTGGCTGGCTGTACCTACAGCAACTGCTTGATCTCCACAACAGTCATCAGGCTGTCTGTGAATTCTTCAGCAAGGCCATCACGTCGTGAGGCAAGAAGTGATCGTTTTGGGGTAGGAATTTAACTGACCTTAGCATTGAGCAAATTCTCATGCGCTCTTTGAAAAGCACATGGTGGTCTGACGCGTGGGCACGGAATGGGGAGGAAGAAAGACTCGTGCTGGCTGGTGTGTATGCCTGCATGTGCAGAAATCCATGAGGCAATGCAGTCTGTAACACGTGTTTCTTCTCATCCAGTGAACAACATGCGCAGCACAAAGATGTGGGCAAAGCAAGGCAGGATCGCGACGGAAGGACATACATATCATCTGGAAATAATTAACAGTGACAGAAATTCCTTTCCCTCTCTGGAGATGCTGCACTGAGATCTATTTGTATGTGGACTAGGAAGCTGATATCACTGTCAATGTGGACCAAGCAGAAAACATTGGAACTGAGATTTTGAGCAGCATGGGTGGGAAGAACGTTTTCAAGAAGTATTTTCAAAAGAAAGATCAGCTGTACAATGATTCATGAATACGCAAGTCATCCCAATGTGACGAAGACTTTAACCCATGTTGACTCATGCTTGCTGTTCAAAGACTGGTGAAAGTTGTCGGAAAAAACTCACCGGATCTCCTTGAAGAAGCATTTGCTTTGAGATGAGGCAGGTTCCAACTGCTCTTTTGATTCAGATGCTCTTCCTAGACAAGACAAAGCTCGTCACTCTCAAATTTCATCTGGGACAACATCAAAGCAGGTTCAATGCTGAACCCCCAATATATCTTCTGCTAGTGTGATTCACGGGGGTTTTCTTATGCAGCGCTCTGGTCATGGTTCGTGGTTCCACCTACTAACAGCTCGACCCAGAATTACGACAGGATTTGGTATATAAGGACGTTTGGCAGTGTGGACTGTGGTTTTTCGATGGGGTAGTCAATGGACCATCCACAATGGACGTTGCCATTTTCGAAAGAGCAAGTAGAAGCAGTGTAGGCATGTGACATTTATTTTGATAAGAATGCTGCTCTGTGAGCTTAAAGATCGGTTCTTGCAATTCCCAATATCAAACAAAGGTTGTTCATCAATCTCATGAGTTGTTGCATGTCTCAGCATGGATTGACCCAATGGCATGGCAACTGCTGATGCAGATGTCTTATTGTGCAGACAGCACTGCGACATGGCCAGAGAAACGGAGACGTTTGGTCGTCATTGGTGAAGACACTGATTTTGCTAATTTCCTACTGTTGCATTTCACTCCAGATTCTCTGTTCTGAGTTCTTCACTTCAGCGGAGATCTTCCACTGCGAAGTCAACAGCAAATATATGGAACAACAGTGCCACCAAGAATGTGCTTGGCACTGAAAAGATGCAGGCAGTCCTGTTGCACACCGCTTTGGAGGCTCTGTGTGATACATCAGCAGTATCTATTCGATCCTCGGAAAATCCCTGCCTCTCAAGAAAAGGTGATGGAATCGGCATTTTTCGACCACAAAGCGCTTGTGTTTACAGGCTACTCCATATGGAGATGCCCAAACAAAATGTTACTGATGCAGGCGAAAAAGCTTTCGTTGACTTGTATGGGGGCAAGCGAATGATTCGTTGAACAGTTCTTCCGGTACGTCAAATAAATGCAGAAAGGTCTCCACTTGCAGTTCATCCTCTTAGCCCTGAAATTTCCCACTACTCAGCTGCTGCCAAGTTCCATTCAATGAGAACTTATTTTCAGGGTGAGGAATGGGTGACACTTGAAACAAGAACGATGTAATTTGAATCCAAGTGACTGGGGATGGGAAAGTCAGTTCATGTTATGATGGTTCCCGTCCTCACGGACATTGCTGCTGCTCTGATGAATTGTCCATCAAGACAGAGTGCGGGAAGTAAGGTGTCATGCCGGAAAACGGACTTGTGTGCACCTCTGGATGATGGGGAGTGTAGGGAGAAAGTTGTTCCAACGTTGTGAGCAAGATTATATATGTCGGGGGGTGATGATTCATCAAGACGATGAAGTATATGTGGTAACGTAAGTACATTTGACATGATCGTTTCAATTGACAATGTTTTTATGGCACGTTTTTTTTGTGGCTGTTATTATTACAAAGTTTTACACCTATAACATTCTTTGTAGACAAAGGTAATGACATTCAGTACTGACAAACACGGCGGAGTGTGGCTGATGAAGATTTTTGCAAAGGTAATGAAACATTCAGTACTGGACAAACAGCGGAGTGTGGTGATGAAGCTTTTTTTCCAGTCACACATGCTGGAAGTCATTTTTCATATGATTTTTCGTCTAGTCAGGGGGATGGTATGCAAGCCCTAACAAGTTTGTTGAAAGGCAAGACATGAGTCAGCAAGACAGCAAAGAGAAAACACAGTTCTGCATACAGGGGCGAAAGACATATCATTTTTTCGTTGACGGTGGTGGTAAAAATGACAATTGTCTTTATACATGTATGATTGATCCCCCCTGCCCCCACACCCCACCCACCACCCACCCACCCCAATGATATTCTTCTTCTGTGGTAATGAGTCTCTCAAATGTGGAAAACCAATAGACTTACATTTCAATTACATTGTTTGTATTTTCTTGTAATTAGAAGCTGTTTTATTAACACGGCATGGAAAGCTAACAGGTACAGGAATGTATATTTTTTCCAATTTTTAATGGCGTACCTCTAATACATTAGCCAATATACTCATTATTACACCTGAAATGTTCTCTTAGCATTAATGAAGTTTGAAGGCTGTGATTCGTAGCAAAAAAATAAACAAAACAACGAGAAACCGAAGAGAAAAGAAGAAAACAAAGCGGATGGCGGATGGGGATATGGAAAAACACTATCAGTTTCAGAAATAGGCAGTTCTACAGTTCACTCTCATTTTAAATAGCTGAATAAAAATACTTTGCATGCCCCAATTTTGTGTTGATAGACTTTATATAGCATAAACTAAGGGATCTATATAGAAGTCAAAACAGGCAAAAGAAATTTTAGAGCTATTTGTTTTACACAGGGGTATATTTTGATGAAATCTTACTGGTCTTTTATAACTCCTCTTCTTGCGTCGCTCTCTGGCTTGGTTAGGTAGAGCAGCTCAGCCGGTTCGTCAATCTTGTTTATGGATTCGCCCTACTCCTCACCCCTCCCCCCTCCCCACTCACATCCTCCCCTTTTCTCCCATTATTCAATCCCACATCCTCCCTCTCCTCCCTCATTCCACCCCCCCCCCCCTCCCCGCCTCACTTCCATGCTCCCCTTTTCTCCCATTATTCAACCCCCCATCCACCCTCTCCTCCTCCACCACCCCCCCTCCTCCCGCCTCACTTCCATGCTCCCCTTTTTTCTCCCATTATTCTCCCCCCCCCATCCACTCCTCCTCTTCCTTCATTCCCCCCCCCCCCCCTCCCCCGCCTCACTTCCATGCTCCCCTTTTCTCCCATTTTTCAACCCCCCATCCACCCTCTCTTCCTTACCCCCCCCCCCCCCCCTCCTCCCGCCTCACTTCCATGCTCCCCTTTTCTCCCATTATTCAACCCCCCATCCACCCTCTCTTCCCTCATTCTCCCCCCCCCCCCCCCCCCCCCCCCTCTCCCCCTCACTTCCATGCTCCCCCTCCCCTTTTCTCCCATATTCAACACCCCCCATCCACCCTCTCTTCCCTCATTCTCCCCCCCCCCCCTCCTCCCGCCTCACTTCCATGCTCCCCTTTTCTCCCATTATTCAACACCCCCATCCACCCTCTCCTCCCTCATTCCACCCCCCCCCTCCTCCCGCCTCACTTCCATGCTCGCCTTTTCTCCCATTATTCAACCCCCCATCCACCCTCTCTTCCTTCACCCCCCCTCCTCCCGCCTCACTTCCATGCTCGCCTTTCTCCCATTATTCAACCCCCCATCCACCCTCTCTTCCTTCACCCCTCCCCCCTCCTCCCGCCTCACTTCCATGCCCCCTTTTCTCCCTTATTCACGGCAAATGAAACAAACTGCGGCGTTACTGAAACACGACAAAAAAGCAGAAGAGCACACAAAACAAAGTGTGAAGTAACGACGATTTATTGCACGACACAAAAAGGACAAGAAATTTTCGGCAAAATGCCTTCCTCAGCGACAAACAAAAAAAAGTACAGACATAAACATGCACAATACTCCCCTTGTGAAGTCAAAGTGGGACTTCAAAGTGGACATTTTTCAACCCCCATCCACCTCTCCTCCCCTCACTTCTCCCCCCCCCCCTCCCCCTGCCTCCCTCCCCCCACCCCTCGCCTCACTTCCATGCTCCCCTTTTCTCCCATTATTCAATCCCCTATCCACCCTCTCCTCCATCCCCCCCCCCCCCCCCCCCCCTCCTACTACTCATCTACACCTTCCAATTCATGCTGTCTCCAGTCACTTCGTTTCTTCTACGCGTCCATGTCTTTCCTTTTTCTTTGGGTTATTTCAGTAGTGCGTCGTGTGTACATTAAAAAGAAATGTCGTCTCATATTCAAAAGCGACGAGTCACACGTCTGTGACAGTGCCGCGCTGCAGGAGGGATGGGATCGGAATCCGGATTGGGTGAAAGAGTTTTACTTCTCGCCATTGCCTGAGATGAGAGTTCATCAGGAAAAGGAGAGCCCTGTCAACCCTCCCTTCCCCTGCAAATTCAACTTTCCATGTACGTGCATCTCGGACATTTTAGCAGGGAAAAATACAGTCGATTATCTTTGAAAAGCAAGTGTTCTGAGGTTTACATTCCAAAGAAATACGTCCCCCTAACATGGTCAGATTTGGTGTAATCATTGTGAAGGCGAAAGTTTTGAAAGGTTCAATTTAAGCGACCAATAGTGTGAACTGAACCTACGCATAGGGTAACTGAACCTCTTGTGCACAGATGCAAATGAATTATGCAAACGATTAAAACCCAAGAAAACCAAAACGCAAAATTTTAAGCATGCAATGAATTCAACCAATTAATACTGATTCATTTCACACACCCACAAACGCACCAAAAGGGACTGCAGACACACAAATTTGTATTCAACATTAGAAGAGACAACAGTTACAAGCATAATCAAATGATAGTCATCCTTGTTTCGGCTCTGAACCAGTTTGAACTGAACTTAGTTTCATACAACTTTTATTTTGTCCTCTTTTTTTTTGTAAAACAGTATATGTTTTTTAAAACAACAAAATAAAGGAACACAACACTAGAAATTCAACCCTTTCCGACAAAATATCTTGGTACGTTCCGCTTTGTGACAAATTCAATGACGAAAAACAAAAAAATGCTAAATGCACTGGGATAAAAAAAAGAAGATTCCCGTAATAATAGCCATGATGATTAACCTTACATTGCTCAATAAACATGTAAGCCTTGTCCATTGTCTTGTTGTTTTGGCGAACAAATTTTGAAGAAGAAAAAAAGTTGCTGAATTAACCTGGGCGCTAGCAACATGCTTTTCGCTATAACTTAGGAATTCTGACATTGAACCCTATCTTGTTTGAACTGACAACGAAGACTGCATGCCACGCCTCCTTTTCTCGCGAGTGCACTACGTGTGTGTGTGTGTGTGTGTGTGTGTGTGTGTGTGTGTGTGTGGTTTGTTTATGTCAGTATGACGTATATATTATTACAAACTAAGTAAAATGGGAAAATGCTCAGGTCGTAGAGATATGCTTTTTCCACTGAACTTTTTGGAAGAGCGGAATGATGGCTGTGTGACCTTTGGATGGTGGTTTTGGAACCCTGAATGACTAAGTGCAGAAGACTGACAGTGATCGCGTGTGCCAAAATGTGCCATTGGTCTATACATACATACATAGAGAGAGAGAGAGGGAGAGAGAGAGAGAGAGAGAGAGAGAGAGAGAGAGAGATTACTGTTACTATTGTTATTGTGTATTATACGACCATTGTCATTATCATTATTACCCTCACGAGTATAAGTAGTTGAACCCGTGTTGTCTCCCTTTCCACCTCAAATTTCTGTTCCGTAGTTTCAGTCGTTCACCCATGACCAAATTTTGCGCCCAGATCGAAAGAGATAAGTGGCTGTTCGTCCTACGTTTTCATTGTCTTGAATGCTGTTGTCTCGCCTGAAGAAACTCCAATGGGTCATAATGTGTTGTGACTGTTTTCTCATTTCTTAAGAAGAAAGATGGCAGAGTGGTTAAGACGTTCGCCTGCCAGTCCAACGTGTGAGAAGTGCGTGGGTTCGAGCCCTGCCCTTCTCGCCCTTTCTTTCCCAGTTTGAATGACAAATCGAACTGAACGTCAAGTCCATCGGATGGGGACTATAAGCGAGTCGGACCCGTGTGCCTTCCTAGCCCCCTGCGCACGTTAAAGAACCCACGGCAGTTGAAAATCGAAAAGAGCAGGGGGGTTCCCCGCTGCCCTGGCAAAATTGATGTAAAGTAAAGATAGCCGCCGGGTATTTCTTACCAAGCCACAAACATTGTCACTGTTGTCGTGTGCCATCGTGTGCCGGTGGAGATGGAGGACACGTATAAAACATCGTATGCATCCAATGTGAGAAACTGGAGGAATCAATGATATAAATTAAAATGAGTGACTGATATTTGAATGGTGCGGGAAACGACTGAATGAGCGCCAGTAGGCTGCTCTTCGGCCGGCTCTACCTGGGTAGGCAGCCCGTTGGATGAGTGAGTGAGGTAGTGTGTTTATTGTAAAGCGCTTAGAGCTCGGTCTGTGACCGAGGATATGCGCTATATAAATACCCAATATAATAATATAATAATTTCTTTCCTCCTTCGTTTGGTGGCGAAGTGATTCTGTTTTAACTCGTGAAAAAGAGAACACGTTGTCAACAATTATTTTCTCTGTTTATAATTAACCTCCACCCCCCACCCCCCAACACTTTGTCTAGTCATAAATCGTGTTCTGTGTACAGCGCCAGCTATATCGTGTTCTGTGTGTGGTGCCATCTATATCGTGTTCTGTGTATAGCGCCTCCTATATTGTGTTATGTGTACAGCGCCATCTACATCGTGTTTTGTGTACAGCGCCATCTACATCGTGATCTGTGTACAGCGCATCTATATTGTGTCCTGTGTACAGCGCCATCTATATCGTGTTCTGTGTGTAGCGCCTTCTATATTGTGTTATCTGCACAGCGCCATTTACATTGTCCTCTGTGTACCGCGCCATCTATATTGTCTTCTGTGTACAGAGCCATCTATATTGTGTTCTGTATACAGCACCATCTATACTGTGTTGTGTACATTGCCTTCTACATTGTGTTATGTGTACAGCGCCATCTACTTTGTCTTCTGTGTTCAGCAGTATCTATATTGTGTTCTGTGTACAGCGCCATCAATGTTGTGTTCTGTGTACGGCGCCATCTATGTTGTGTTCTATGAACAGCGCCATCTATATTGTGTTCTGTGTACAGCGCCAACTATATTGTCTTCTGTGTACAGCGCCATATATATTTAGTTCTATATACAGCGCCATCTATATCGTGTTCTGTGTACAGCACCATCTGTATGTGTTCTGTGTACAGCGCCATCTATATCGTGTTCTGTGTACAGCACCATATGCATCGTGTTCTGTGTACAGCACCATATGCATCGTGTTCTGTGTACAGCACCATTTATATGTGTTCTGTGTACAGCGCCATCTATATCGTGTTCTGTGTACAGCGCCATCTGTATGTGTTCTGTGTACAGCACCATGTGCATCGTGTTCTGTGTACAGCACCATTTGTATGTGTTCTGTGTACAGCGCCATCTATATCGTGTTCTGTGTACAGCGCCATCTATATCGTGTTCTGTGTACAGCACCATATGCATCGTGTTATGTGTACAGCACCATTTGTATGTGTTCTGTGTACAGCGCCATCTATATCGTGTTCTGTGTACAGCGCCATCAGTATGTGTTCTGTGTACAGCACCATGAGCATCGTGTTCTGTGTACAGCACCATTTGCATGTGTTCTGTGTACAGCGCCATCTATATCGTGTTCTGTGTACAGCGCCATCTATATCGTATTCTGTGTACAGCACCATATGCATCGTGTTCTGTGTACAGCACCATTTGTATGTGTTCTGTTTACAGCGCCATCTGGATTGTGTTCTGTGTACAGCGCCATCTATATCCTGTTCAGTGTACAGCGCCACCTGTATGTGTTCTGTGTGCAGCGCCACCTGTATGTGTTCTGTGTACAGCGCCATCTATATCGTGTTCTGTGTACAGCGCCACCTGTATGTGTTCTGTGTACAGCGCCATCTATATCGTGTTCAGTGTACAGCGCCACCTGTATGTGTTCTGTGTACAGCGCCATCTATATCGTGTTCAGTGTACAGCGCCACCTGTATGTGTTCTGTGTACAGCGCCATCTTTATCGTGTTCAGTGTGCAGCGCCACCTGTATGTGTTTTGTGTACAGCGCCATCTATATCGTGTTCAGTGGACAGCGCCACCTGTATGTGTTCTGTGTACAGCGCCTTCTATATTGTGTTCTGTGTACAGCGCCACCTGTATGTGTTCTGTGTACAGCGCCATCTATATTGTGTTCAGTGGACAGCGCCACCTGTATGTGTTCTGTGTACAGCGCCATCTATATCGTGTTCAGTGTACAGCGCCACCTGTATGTGTTCTGTGTACAGCACCATCTGTATGTGTTCTGTGTACAGCGCCACCTGTATGTGTTCTGTGTACAGCGCCACCTGTATGTGTTCTGTGTGCAGCACCACCTGTATGTGTTCTGTGTACAGCGCCACCTGTATGTGTTCTGTGTACAGCGCCACCTGTATGTGTTCTGTGTACAGCGCCACTGTATGTGTTCTGTGTACATCACCATCTGTATGTGTTCTGTGTACAGCGCCACCTGTATGTGTTCTGTGTACAGCACCATCTGTATGTGTTCTGTGTACAGCGCCACCTGCATGTGTTCTGTGTACAGCGCCACCTGTATGTGTTCTGTGTACAGCGCCACCTGTATGTGTTCTGTGTACAGCACCATCTGTATGTGTTCTGTGTACAGCGCCACCTGTATGTGTTCTGTGTACAGCCATGCGCATGAACGCTATTT
>CM031595.1:16489965-16498847 GCA_018398815.1 Conus ventricosus | reverse complement strand
TTGTCACGTGCGCTCGTGCCTAGCAATCTAGAATTTTCCAAATCATTGCTGATGCATGTGGTGCAACCCAGCCGAGAAGGCCGCAAGCCGTAAATTAAGTGATCGGGTTTTCAGCCCCGGGGTCTGCCTGTCTGTGTACAAAGTTTGTAGGTAGAAATTAGTCAGAATAAGTGACTTAGTTTTAAAAGACAAGCAAGTTTAGTAAATTAGTATTTCCTGTTCTCTCTATGCGTTGGCGTACTCGTGTACACACGTGCATGTAATTGAGAGAGAAAAGGAGAGGGAGAGAGAGAGAAAGAAAGAGAGAGAGAGTGTGTGTGTGTGTGTGTTGTGTGTGTGTGTGTGTGTGTGTGTGTGTGTGTGTGTGTGTGTGTCTGTGTGTGTGTGTGTCTATGGCTCCAAGACGCTTCCCCTCCGTGTCAAAATAGAAATATTATTTAAACCAACAAGCAATCCTTCACTACACGTTGTTCTGAGGGCAACTTGGCCTTAACGGCCCCACGCTGTAATTAACACACCGCGAAGTAATCGGATAGCCTAGTACGCCACCGTGTATATGGGCGCGTTCAGCCGCACGCTGCTTTTCCCTACGTTACTCTATGGGTCGTGTTCAGCCCCGGCTACTTTCCCCTACGTTACTCTATGAAAACTTTAGTAAATTAGTATTGAAAACGGATAACCCTGCACAGTATGTTTGTTTTAGATAATCGTTATTTTTTGGTTATTGAAGTCTTACTTGTTAGAGAACAGAAAAGGGGCATTTTAGGTCGCCCTAGCCCGAACCTAGGTGAGGCTAGGGGGGCCTAGAATGCCCCTTTTCCTGTTCTCTTGTGTACAGCGCCATCTATATCGTGTTCTGTGTACAGCGCCATCAGTATGTGTTCTGTGTACAGCACCATGTGCATCGTGTTCTGTGTACAGCACCATTTGCATGTGTTCTGTGTACAGCGCCATCTATATCGTGTTCTGTGTACAGCGCCATCTATATCGTATTCTGTGTACAGCACCATATGCATCGTGTTCTGTGTACAGCACCATTTGTATGTGTTCTGTTTACAGCGCCATCTGGATTGTGTTCTGTGTACAGCGCCATCTTATATCCTGTTCAGTGTACAGGCGCCACCTGTATGTGTTCTGTGTGCAGCGCCACCTGTATGTGTTCTGTGACAGCGCCATCATATCGTGTTCTGTGTACAGCGCCACCTGTATGTGTTCTGTGTACAGCGCCATCTATATCGTGTTCAGTGTACAGCGCCACCTGTATGTGTTCTGTGTACAGCGCCATCTATATCGTGTTCAGTGTACAGCGCCACCTGTATGTGTTCTGTGTACAGCGCCATCTTTATCGTGTTCAGTGTGCAGCGCCACCCGTATGTGTTTTTTGTACAGCGCCATCTATATCGTGTTCAGTGGACAGCGCCACCTGTATGTGTTCTTGTACAGCGCCTTCTATATTGTGTTCTGTGTACAGCGCCACCTGTATGTGTTCTGTGTACAGCGCCATCTATATTGTGTTCAGTGGACAGCGCCACCGTATGTGTTCTGTGTACAGCGCCATCTATATCGTGTTCAGTGTACAGCGCCACCTGTATGTGTTCTGTGTACAGCACCATCTGTATGTGTTCTGTGGGACAGCGCCACCTGTATGTGTTCTGTGTACAGCGCCACCTGTATGTGTTCTGTGTGCAGCACCACCTGTATGTGTTCTGTGTACGCGCCACCTGTATGTGTTCTGTGTACAGCGCCACCTGTATGTGTTCTGTGTACAGCGCCACCTGTATGTGTTCTGTGTACAGCGCCACCTGTATGTGTTCTGTGTACATCACCATCTGTTATGTGTTCTGTGTACAGCGCCACCTGTATGTTTCTGTGTACAGCACCCTCTGTATGTGTTCTGTGTACAGCGCCACCTGTATGTGTTCTGTGTACAGCGCCACCTGTATGTGTTCTGTGTACAGCGCCACCTGTATGTGTTCTGTGTACAGCACCATCTGTATGTGTTCTGTGTACAGCGCCACCTGTATGTGTTCTGTGTACAGTGCCATCTTCAGGCCCGGCATGAACGCTATTCTTGGACCAACAGGCAGCGGGAAGTCGTCGTGAGTATATATCACTTTCCCTTCTCTCGTCTCTCTTTTACGGATTAACCTTTTGCTTACCATCGTTTTTACGCAGCTTGGGTTTTGTTGTTGTTGTTTTGTTTGTGGTTGTTGTTGTTGTTATTTTCTGCTGACATTCCACCACGTCAGCACAGGTGCGAAACAAACGAAAAGAAATCCCCATTGTACAGTGAGACAAGACTCCGAAGGTAGGCCGGTGTATCCGTGGGTAGAGTGTGCCCGTTCTTATCTACTGATTCGATGGCTGGTACCATCAATGTTAATTAACGAAATTTTACAGCGCGCAAATGAAGGATGTTAGTGGAGAAAAGAGTGGATTTGTGCGCGCGCGAGCATGTAGTTATGTGTGTGTTGGTAGGGTGAGGATGCGGGAGTGTGTGGGGGGGGGGGGGGGGGGGGGGGGGAAGTGACCATAAAAACTTACAGCAAAAGCCATAACTTTGAGGACTTATGGCATTGAGGAAGGGGGGGGGGGGGGGGGGGGGGGTGGTGATGGACCTTCTCACGAACCTTATGGAGATGAAGGGTGGTCGTGTCTGTAGGGAAAAACTGTGGATTTGTGCGCGTGCCTCAGTTGGTAGAGGCCCTGACCGTAA
Organism: Conus ventricosus; assembly: GCA_018398815.1. Taxonomy (NCBI): domain Eukaryota; kingdom Metazoa; phylum Mollusca; class Gastropoda; order Neogastropoda; family Conidae; genus Conus; species Conus ventricosus. Next base: position 16,496,131 of record CM031595.1, on the reverse strand, counting down.
TCTTGGTGATCCTGGGGTTGCGGGTTCGAACCTCTGCCGGGGCGTTTCGGTACAGGGGGATTTTTCCCTCGGAGTTAACATTGGTTCTGACTCCATTCCCATACAGTCCTTCGAATGAGACTATAAACCGAGGGTTCCGTGTGTGAACGCATGCATAACATCTTGCACCACGTAAGATCCCTCACCAACTTTCGGAAGAGTAGGCCAGTTTGGCCGTTGGTGTGGATGACACGTTACACATAGCATGGCCCCTGCGTGAGAAATGGAAAGAATGAAGGAAGTAAGAACAATGAGTGATCGATATTGAACGATACTGAATGGATGACACGGGAAACGACTGAATGAAGCGCCAGCTGGCATGGCAGCTCTTCAGTCGGCACTATACCCAGGTAGGCAGCCCGTTGTGTAAACGAGTGAGCGCTTAGAGCTTGGCCTCTAGCCGAGAATAGGCGCTATATAAGTATTCACTATTATTATTATTATTTATTATTTATGTGCATGTTGGTGGGGTGGGGCAGGGTGGGCTACGGGGGAAGAGTGACCACAAAAACTCACAGCAACAGCCAAAACATTGAGGATATGTGGCAAAGAGGGAATGGGGAGGAGGGTGTGATTCAGCTCCTCACGAACCTTAAAAAGCCAGGTAAAAAAAAAAACTACCAGGAAAGATCGGGGCGGCAGGGATGCAGAGGCAAGTGAGGATGAAGAAGGCATGTTATACATGAGTTGATCAGTGCGCGTGATCTATGCATTGATGTATTAGGTCATCAGTGTGGTAGTCTATATGATAATCTGTGTGATGGTCTGTGCGATGATCCGTTTGATAATGCACGTAGTCATTTGTAGGGTGATCGATGCGATGATACATGTGTTGATCTGAGTGGTGATCTGTTGTGATTTATATATTGATCTCTTTTGTGATCTGTGTGATGATGTATGTTGCACTGTGTGTTGATCTGTGTGATGATGTATATGACTGTTAAACTGTGTTGATCTGTGCGACGATGTTTATGTTAAACTGCGTGTTGAACTGTGTGATGATGTATGTGTTAAACTGTGTGTTGATCTGTGTGATGATGTATATGTTGAACTGTGTCTTGATCTGTGTGATGATGTATTTGTTGAACTGTGTGTTGATCTGTGTGATGATGTATGTGTTAAACTGTGTGTTGATCTGTGCGATGATGTTTATGTTAAACTGTGTGTTGATCTGTGTGATGATGTATATGTTAAAACTGTGTGTTGAACTGTGTGATGATGTATGTGTTAAACTGTGTGTTGATCTGTGCGATGATGTTTATGTTAAACTGTGTGTTGACCTGTGTGATGATGTATATGTTAAACTGTGTGTTGATCTGTGTGATGATGTATGTGTTAAACTGTGTGTTGAACTGTGTGATGATGTATGTGTTAAACTGTGTGTTGATCTGTGTGATGATGTATATGTTGAACTGTGTCTTGATCTGTGTGATGATGTATATGTTAAACTGTGTGTTGATCTGTGCGATGATGTATATGTTGAACTGTGTGTTGATCTGTGTGATGATGTATATGTTGAACTGTGTCTTGATCTGTGTGATGATTGATGTATGTGTTAAACTGTGTGTTGATCTGTGCGATGATGTTTATGTTAAACTGTGTGTTGATCTGTGTGATGATGTATGTGTTAAACTGTGTGTTGATCTGTGTGATGATGTATGTGTTAAACTGTGTGTTGATCTGTGCGATGATGTTTATGTTAAACTGTGTGTTGATCTGTGTGATGATGTATATGTTAAACTGTGTGTTGAACTGTGTGATGATGTATGTGTTAAACTGTGTGTTGATCTGTGTGATGATGTTTATGTTAAACTGTGTGTTGATCTGTGTGATGATGTATATGTTGAACTGTGTGTTGATCTGTGTGATGATGTATATGTTGAACCGGGTGTTGGTCTGTGTGATGATGTATATGTTAAACCGAGTGTTGATCTGTGCAGGGATCTGTGTGTTCATCTGTGTTGTGGTCTATGTGATGATTTATGTGATGATCTATGTGATGACCTACATGTTGATCTGTGTGGCATCTGTTAGTTTATGCATGTGGTGATATATGTGATGACCTATATGTTGATCTGTGTCGTGACCTGTGATGATGATGCATTACGTTATCTGTGTGGTCATCTATGTGATGATCTATGTGATGATTCATGTGATGATCAATGTGCTGACCTACATGTTGATCTGTGTGGTCATCTATGTGATGATTCATGTAATGATCTATGTGATGAGCTATGTGATGATTCATGTGATGATCTGTGTGATGATCTATGTGATGATCTATGTGATGATCTATGAAATGATCTGTGTGGTGATCTGTGAGATGATGCCTGTGATGATTTATATAATGATCTATATGTTGATCTGTCTGGTGATCTGTGAGTTTATGCATGTGGTGATCTATGTGATGACCTACATGTTGATCTGTGTGGTCATCTATGTGATGATCTATGTGATGATCCATATGATGATCTATGTGTTGATCTGTGTGGTGGTCTATGTGATGATCTTTGTGATGATCTGTATATGCATATATCTGTGATGATCTATGTGATGACCTATGTGATGAACTGTGTGGTCATTTCTGTGGTGGTTCATGTGGCTCTCAGGCTGCTGGACGGCGGCCGGCCCGCAAGAACCCCAGCCGGACTGTCCGGGAGCTGCTTGATTGATGGACCCTCCCCCCCCCAACTTCAAGTGCATGGTGGGCTACCGTGGGCGAGGCTAGGTACTTCTTTCGCACTGTGTTACCATATTTACAGGGATCTGCATGGTGGGCAGTGGTGCAGGCAGGTCTTCTTTCTCACTGTGTTTACCATAGTTACAGGGATGCATGTGGGCTACGTGGTGCAGGCAAGGGTCTCATTCTCACTGTCTTAGCATAGTAACAGGGATGCATGCATGGTGGGTAACGTGGGCAGGCAGGTCTTCTTTCTCAGAGTGTTATCATAGTAACAGGGAGCTGCCGGTGGGCGACGGGGTGCAAGGCAGGTCTTCTTTCTCACTGTTTAGCTTAGTTTACAGGGAATGCATGGTGGCTACGTGGTGTAAACAGGCAGTCTTCTTTCTCAGTGTGTTAGCATAGTTATAGGGATGCATGCCATGAGTCCACAGCATAGTTAGAGGTCAATTCATGTGTCCACCGCATAGGTTATAGGAATGGCATGCATGTTCCACCAGCATATTATAGGGATCATGCTTGTGTGCACAGCCCTAGTTATAGGTGCTGCATGTGTTCCACAACATAGTTATAGGGGTGCATCATGTGTCCACAGCATATTATAGGGATGCATGACATGTGTCCACACATAGTTATAGGGGTGCATGCTTGTGTCCACAGCAAGTTAGAAGGGATTAGCATGTGTCCACACAAAGTTATAGGGATGCATGTCATGTGTCCACAGCATAGTTACAGGATGCATGCATTGTCCACAGCATAGTTACAGGGATGCATGCATGCATGCATGTGTCCACAACATAGTTATAGGGATGCATGCATGTGTCCACACATAGTTAAGGGAGCAAGCAGTTGCCACCCAGCTATTAGAGGGATGCATGGCATGTGTCCACAGCATAGTTATAGGATGCATCATGCTGTGTCCACAGCAATAAGTTATAGGATGCATGCATGTGATCCACAGCATTAGTTATTAATAGGCAATGCATGCATGGGTCCTACAGCATATTATAGGGATGCATGCATGCATGTGGCCACACATAGTTATAAGGCAGGCATGCATGTGCCACAGCATAGTATAGCATGCATGCATGTGTCCAACACAGGTTATTGAGCATGCATGCATGTGTCCACAGCATAGTTATAGGGATGCCCTGCATGTGTCCCCACTGCATAGTTATAGGGATGCATGCATGTGGTCGCACAGCATAGTTATCGGGATGCATGCATGCATGTGGGCTACGTGTGCAGGCAGTCCTTCTTCCTCACTGTTCACACCGTTTTTGAAGAATGTAATCAGGAAAAAAAAAGTGAAGCAAAGTACATGTATGCAAACTTCCTCTTCTGCCTACGCAGGCTGATACTCCTGCGACACTCGCTATATGGACAGACAAGGATTAATCCAATCTACCCTACCAAGGGAGTGGAGATTGTTGTGTGCATGAACCGGTTTTTATCCCGCCATTAAGGCAGGCCCTACTCCATCTTCGGGAAATGCATGAAACAACTCTGTCATGATCGGACACTAAGCAAAGATGTCACTAAAGACAGAACAAGGAAAAAAAGACATGAAAGTAAAGAATTTAAATCTCTTCATTGACAACATACTGATCCATTGTGTCGGCCGTGCAGAGAACCATCTGATACCAAAGTGAAACTCGTCGTTCGTCTCTTTTGTGGAATCTTACCAAAGGCCTCTAAAATTGCAGTGAAGAGAACCATTCTGATACCCATTGGTGAAACCGACCTTTCGTCTCTTTTTGTGGAATCTTACCAAAGGCCTCGAAATTGGAGAGGAGGCTTGCACGTTATCAAAACATGGCAAAAGGCAATAACAACACAAACAAAGTGAAGAGAAACTCTAGTTGATACACCATAAAACAGAATGAGTTTTCGACAAATTCGAACCCATGTCATCTCAAACGACACGCACTAACACACAATAAAACAGCACACAGCACACACACACACACGCTTCAAAACAGAGCAGCGTGACAAGGTTGGAAAACCAAGTGCAGCAGTTAGAACAGGGCATAGACGGTGAATGGGAACAAAGAATGAGAGAGAGGGGAGGGTGGGAGGGGCAAAGAGACCGGCGAACGGGAGTGTGTATGTATGTGTGTGTGGTGTGTGTGTGGGGGGGAGGGGGGGGGGGGGGGGGGGGGGGGGGGAGTGATTTGCGAATTCTCCACTCGCAGTTTACGAGCCACTTCGACACACTCGGAACTTGGTGAACAAGCGTCACCCCCTGGGGTAAACTTTTAAAAACCGGGCGGTGTCATAGAAAAAACTAGATCCGGTGAAATTTTTCCACCTGGACAATTACTTCTTTAACATTTCATGAGCACTACAATCGTAATAAAAAATTCATCACAGCCCATTTGGTTTCCACCCCCCACCCCCCCTCCACCCAGCCCCGGCCGGGGAGAGAAAAAAATCTGAAAATTTGTTTTTGACTGGAATACACGGTACTTACACCGCCACAACGATATAAGATATTGGGTATACGTGAAATGTTATGGGGAAATCTCATTACGTGAAAGGTAATGGGGAAATGGTCCATATTATAAGAGAAGATTGGTTGTACGTAAATGCGTTTGGGGATATAACATGTTACTGTATCATACTCTCATGAACCTGCTACACTGGCTACATGCAATGAGAATGAAGTCGGCGTAGTTAGTCAGCCGGAATACCCAACCATATGAACAGCTAGTTTTTAAGAGCAAAGGTAGAAGTGTGCCGAAGGAAGGAACAAACAAGTTACAAGACAGTCACAACGCTTTTTGGACCTTAATAGTCCTCTTCAGATGGGCAAAAGACTTACCTGTTTTAAATCAAAACGCAAACACAACTCACGTTACTGTTTTGATCTCAGAGACTTGGCATTCATGCCCTACCGCGTCACTTAATGAACAGGTGAGGCAAAGAGTTGGATATCAGACGATCACTTGAGACTGGCTGTCAAACCAGCAAAAGAGGGAAATCGAAGTGGATTGTCCCACATAAGTCACTTAGAGACTGGCTGTCACCATAAAGATGAGAAAATTGGAAGGGGGATAAGGCACAGAAGGTCACTTATGAAAGACGGGCTGTCAATCATAAAGAAGAGAAAATTGAAGTGGTAGGCCACATAAGTCACTATGAAGACTGGCTGTCAACCATAAATAAGAGAAAAATGAAGTGTAGGGCCCACATAAGGTCAATTATGAGACTGGCTGTCAACCATAAAGAAGAGAAAATTGAAGTGGTAAGGCCACATAAGGTCACTTATGAAGACTGGCTGTCAACCATAAAGAAGAGAAAATTGAAGTGGGATGGCCACATAACCAGATCGCGAGGCTTCTCCAAGACCGTTCTACAGGGAACGGTACTAGGAAAGAGGAGAAGAGGTCGCCAGAGAAAGGGGTGGTAAGACAACGTCTTGGAAGGGACCGGAGGCCAAAGCTC
>CM031595.1:16482465-16487465 GCA_018398815.1 Conus ventricosus | reverse complement strand
TAATAATAATAATAATAATAATAATAATAATAATAGCAATAATGATCAGAGTAATAATAGTAAACATCATCATCAGCATCAGCATCATCATCATCACCGTCATCATTATTATCATCACAATGAGAATAACAACAACAATATCAGACGTGATAATGATGAAAACAATCAATGTTGATAATAATGGTAAATGATGAGATGATGATTATGATGATGATAATGACGATGATAAATGGGAAAGTTTGTCAAGCGCTTGATCTAAGCCGAAGCCTACGCATGAACATTTCAAATGGTAGCGCCCACGCTAAACACACACACACACACACACACACACACACACACACACACACACACACACACACACACACACACACACACACACACAAATACACACAAGCAAGCATGGGCACGGTCGCACGCACACACTCCCACACACACACATGCATGCGCGCGCGCGCACGCACACACCCACACATGCGAAAAAAGGTGCTAAAAAGGCAGGGTCATCTTCCGAGCTGAAAATAAACCATCAGTCGTAGAATGTTATCGTGTCCTTGAATCAACTGCACGGAAGAGAGCTCAAATAAATGTTGACATTTCATCCAAACAGTGGGAAGCTTTTCCAATAGACCTTGTTATAAGAAAAATGTCTGATCATCCAGTTTACTATTCCAGACAAATATATTCCCTTATAATTCGATTAAAGCTAAATGCTTTAAAAACAAAGTTTAGTAAAAATGCTAATTGTATTTGTGGTAAAGAAATAACATTGAGCCATATTTTATTTAATTGTAGCAAGTTAACTACCTTCTTACCAACATCATTAAAATCTAATAATTTTTCTGGAAAAAAAACTTGCAAGATATGCTTTCGGACCACTTTCTGCTGATCGAAATTGCTGAACACTTATGATGGCCTGCATTTTACTCCTTCACTCTAAAAGTTTAGATAGTGAAGGATTTTTGTTTTATTGCTATATGTTAGATCTATGTCTTCTGTTCATTTTACCCATTAATTGTTGTATTTAAGATTCCTTGTTGTTGTTGTTTTCGTTGTTGGGATTTTTTTGTTTTTTTTAGATACATATACAGCTACATATACGTATACACTCAATATAAAGGCCTACATACACGCTTATATAACAAATAGGCTTATTCACTCAATCATTCATTCCTTCAGTCATTCTCTTCATTCGTTCACGTCTAATATCACTCAAAGTGAACAGACGTTAAACAGAAGAATGAACGAACACACACACACACACACAACACGCACGCACGCACGCACGCACGCACGCACGCACGCACACACAATAACACATGCACCAAAAACAATAAAGCACATGCATGCATGAAGGCAGACATTTGCATACATACGCGCACGCTCGAGCGTGGATATATACTGTTCAAAAAAAGAAACGCAAAATGAAATTTTGCCACCTGGGGTGGACCATACAGTTGAGAACACGCCAAAAACCGGCCCTGATGTATGTCTTGAACGTCGACGTGCTAGGATAACATTGATTCCGGTTGTCACTATGTGCACGTGCGTGTTGTAGGCCAGGTGCGACAGTGCAAACATTGGGTTGTGCTTCTGTTGTTTCGCCTGCAAAGCATGCCCAACTCAGTGGTGAACACACACACACCATGGTCATAGTGCAGTATAAAAGCCGGGTCATTTTGGCAACCGGCAGGCACACCGTACCAAAAAACAGCATGCCACGTTTGAGCCCAGCAGAGAGAGAAAACGCCCTGGGTCGTTTGCAAGTTGGTCAGAGTGCAACTGATGTGGCCCATGCTTTGAATGTCTCCCCAGTACCATATGCCGACTTTGGACTCGCTTCCAGAGGACAGGGTCATCAGCTGATGCCCCGAGGTCAGGCCGACCTCATATCACAACGCCAGCCCAGGACCGCTTTATACGGCTAAGACATCTCCGCAATCGCTTCCTGCCGGCCTCGTCCACTGTCCAGGCATGCGCTGGTGTCCGTCGCATCTCCGACCAGACTGTCCGGAACAGGCTGCATGCTGCTGGGCTGAGGGCTTACAGGCCCCTACGTGGCAACGTAATGACGGGGCGCCATCGACAGACCAGACTGCAATGGGCTACGCAACACAGACACTGGACACTGAGGAACCATTGGCGACACGTCTGGTTCTCGGATGAGTCACAGTTTCTGCTGCAGCGCCATGACAGGAGGCGAAGGGTTTACCGCCGGGTTTACGCAACCAGCAGAACTGCGTCGACGAGGCACCTCCGCATGGTGGCGGCAATGTCATGGTATGGGGGGCCATCAGCAACACAGGCAGGAGCCAGCTGGTGCGCGTGGAAGGTCACCTGACAGCCCAGCAGTACGTCCAGGTCATTGTTCAGCCACACGTCCTGCCTCTAATGGCCACTCCCAGGGCCGTATTCCAGCAGCACAACGCCAGGCCCCACACAGCACGCCTGACCACAGCCTTCTTTACCGCCAACAACATCAACACCCTGGCCTGGCCCTCTCTTTCCCCGGATTTGAATCCTATTGAGCACGTTTGGGACGTTTTGGACAGACGCCTGAGAGTGAGGGCCAACGCCCCAGCGACTCCAAATGAACTGTTCCGGGCATTGCAGGCCGAGTGGGCGGCCATCCCACAGCAGACAATCGGGAACATTATTGCTTCATTGCCCCGCAGATGCCAGGCTACCATTGCAGCCAGAGGGGGTCACACCCGTTACTGACTTTGGAAGCGGCCTGCCGATTTCCCTGAGGGTCTGGGGCTGGTTCTTTACCACAGCATTGCAGGGAGACTTCTGTCCTACTGATGACCTGTTTTTGTCATTTTCACATTAAACGTGTTGTCACACTGAGCTTCAATAAATTGTGTTTCAAATCGGCAGCTTGGCATTTTGCGTTTCTTTTTTTGAACAGTATATAATCTGACTGTTCACAGTCAATCAGTTTTTCTCTCCTGTTTGTTTGTTTGTGTATGTTTGTGTGTGAATAAATCTATGTTTGTTCAGTCAGTTCATCTTTCATTTATTTGTTTTACGGGAATGATATATCCAAGTTTCACACACGTCGAGAGCGCTCATAGCATCAACATGTGTTCACTTCATGATAAGAAAACGCGCTCTTCTAGACATGCCAGATGCGCGCTTTTCAGCCGGTGCGTATTGGCGGTGCGCTCTTTCACGCTGCTCCGCGCGCCCTGCTATGCTGCATCAGCACTGGCACCATCGAACACCACAGACTGTAGTTTCCATCAGTGGTTACAACGACTTCCATGCCATATACCACTCACAGTGAAACGTGTTCTTTTAGGCTGTTCGGCCCAACATGATGTGAGACATAAACAATTCACAGCAGGGATGTCCCAGCTGATGTGATCATTGAATTTCTGAAAGAGATCGCCATTGTTCATCTGATCTAAGATTTTACGGAAGGGGATTTTTTAACGAAATTTCTGGTGATTTTAGAAGGTGCATTTTAGTTGTTGTGTGGATGAGGGTTTTTGTTTGTTTGTTTGTTTGTTTTTGTTTTGTTTTGTTTTAATGATTTGAGAGTTGACTTCAACACGGCCTTTATAATATTGGCCCTTTGCGGTCGGATGGGATATAAGTAACATTCTCTCTCTCTCTCTCTCTCTCTCTCTCTCTCTCTCTCTCTCTCTCTGGTGACCCTGGTCTGCTTGCATCTGGACTGCAACAGAATAAGTTAGGGTGTAGCAGTGCACGAGGAAAGATGAGGATGGACGGTGTGGAATTGTTAATTTTGGAATTTTTTTATTTTTTGATGAGTCCCGATCCAGCGGGCGAAAGGCCTCGGAGCAGGCAATACAAATATATCTGCCTTCAAAAGGGATTGCGATGGTTCCCTTATGCAGCTAGTGAAGAGTTTTCATATCTGTAACTTTTTTTTTTTTTTTTTTAAATTTCATTTCCCAGTTTCTCCATCTTCAAACTCCCCTCTCCCCTCCCCTCAAGTCCAAATCTTTGCCAGACAGTTCAGTTGTTGGCCTGCGCTTGTTTTTTCCCCCACTATTAGATTGTTCGTCTATGTATTTGTCTGACTTTATTCAAGTTTAAAAGGCTGTGCCAGTCTTGAATAAAAGTTACTCTGTGTTAGGTTTCCTTATGGGAGCAAAACATACCCCACTTGTTTACTGTTAATTTTGGTTAAGAAGACTCATGTTGCTGGCAGAAATGTTAACATTTCTTTCTTCCTTCCTTTCTTTCTCTCAATGCACTGTTCTGACAACTAAGTCGTTTTCATCATCCTCATCTTGGTCATGAATTAAGTCATTTATCTATCACCGTAATCTTGCGCGTGTGATCTCAAAACTTAACAGATATGGTGTATAGAATGTAACTACCCCGCACGCAGTGGCACTTCCTTGATGAAACTCTTCTCTCTCTCATCTCTGTCATCTTCTCTCTCTCTCTCTCTCTCTCTCTTCCTTCTCTCTCTCTGGAATGGATGTAAAAAAGCTCATCAGTGCTCATCTGTTGTCCTCGTAAATAAAGAATTTTTCCTCTCTCTCTCTCTCTCTCTCTCTCTCTCTCTCTCTCTCTCTCTCTCTCTCTTGTCTCCTCTTCTCTCTCTCTCTCTCTCTCTCTCTCTCTCTCTCTCTCTCGATATAATTATAAAGATCGGCAATGAGTTCATCCGTGGGGTGTCTGGAGGGAGAGGAAGCGGTGTAACATTGGCATGGAGCTGATCACCCAGCCTCCTGTCCTCTTCCTGGACGAACCAACCACAGGCCTGGATGCCAGCACGGCCAACGCCGTCATGCTGCTGCTGCAACGGTCAGTACAGGACAGCGGTTACGTCCCTTTTGTTGCAATACTTGAAGGCTCATCCATGTGATCTCAGACTGGGAGTCTGGTGTTCTAACCGCTGTTTGTCTGTTCTGTTCTGTGTTCTTCATCTATTCTCTGTTGTGCTCAGCTGTTCTGATGTTGCTTTACTGTTTATTGTTAATGTGTTCTGTTTTGGTTCACCGTCTATGTTTTGTGTTCAG
>CM031595.1:16467465-16477465 GCA_018398815.1 Conus ventricosus | reverse complement strand
ACTTGGACTCATCGGTGAAAAGCACCATCCGCCACTGAGCCCGAGTCCATGTTCGATGAGCTGTGCACCAGGCCAGGCGACGTGCCCGGTGGGCCGCAGTCAGTTTTGGTTTCCGGACTGGGCGCCTTGCTCGAAGGTTGGCAGCATTGAGGCGCCGCCGTATGGTCATCTCACACACTGCTGTGTTAGTGGCAGCTTGGAGCCGACGCCTGATGGTGTTGAAGGTGGTGGTCCTGGTCCGAAGAGCATGTCTGCGGATGAACCTGTCATCTCTTGCAGTGGTCTTCTTTGGCTGGCCTGGACGCGGCCTCTCTTTGACAGTTCCAGTGGCTTGAAAACGTTCTCTCGGCCGAATGATGACGGAGTGGGACACTTGTAGTCTTCTGGCCACTTCTCGAGCGCCAACTCGATCCTGCAGCCATGCAATCGCCCGGGTCCGGTCAAAATCAGACAGCTTGCGTCTTGGAGGCATTTTTGTGTTATGAAGAATTATGCACGTTGGGCTGCTTTTAGGGGCATTCCAGTCAGTAAAATGCTCTGCAATGCATTGGTTTTTGCACGTGCAATTGGAATTTCAGTGCAAAACCGTTTGAAGCAGTGTTCACTCTTGCTTAAAAAACAAGCAATTTTGACAATCTGCAACTTTCAACCCCCCCCCCCCCCCCCCTCTGCATGCCGCACGTGACAATAAGACAGCTTTCGCAAGCTTTGCGGAATACTTTGTTAACCCCTTAAACCTTTCCCAGTCGAATTCTTCGAAAAAATGCATTGCTTGTATTTTTGGCCAATTTAAAAAGAAAGGGCCTTTTTTCGGGTGGTCCTTAATTAAAGTTCGACCCTGTAGTTTTATTTCTTATCACTCACACTCAATCGTTACATGTATTATTTTTTGCGTCCATTAATACTCTCTCTCTCTCTCTCTCTCTCTCTCTCTCTCTCTCTCTCTTCTCTCTCTCTCTCTCTCTGTATGTGTGTGTACGTGCGTGCGTGCGTGCGTGCGTGCGTGCGTGCGTGCGTGTGTGTGTGTGTGTGTGTGTGTGTGTGTGTGTGTGTGTGTGTGTGTGGGCGCGCGCGCGCGCGCGCGTCCTTGTTTCCCATTGTGAAATAAATAAAAGGCGACACACGTTTTAGTTTAAAACAGTGCTTTTTTTTTATTTAACAATAGGTTTATTGACAACATCTGCATGATTGTTGTCTTTTCTCAGTGAGAAAATATTCATTATATCATGAGGCTTCACAAATTTGAGATCCCAGGATCAGTATTACAGTACAGACCTAGAGCAGAGTAGTCGTAAATTATGATTGAAACAATCGGAAGCATTTTTTGTTGTTGTTTTAATCAGTCAGAAGCCTTTTGTATCTCGTCTCTCATTACTTCTGCACATGTTATAAATTTCGAGACAAATGCTTTCTCTTGGTTAGCTTGGTTTTAACAAAAAAAATGAAAAGGAAGAAAAAGACACATTGTCTTCATAAATGGGTGAACATGAAAGTGACTGAGATTATTACGGATTTCAAAAGACATTCTATCTTTCTAAATAGACCTAGGAAGAGAAAACGGTAATTTTCCTATTTCGAAAGACGTGTTTTCTTCCAAAAATAGACGAAAGAGACAAAAAAGAAATGCCCATTATAAATTTCAAGAGACGTTTTCTGTCTGAAACAGTTTGAAAGAGAAGCTGACGCCCCTCAAGGATGAATTCGACACCCGCTTATACGCTGACAGTGACACAAAGGCGTTTTTGAAACCGGTGGAGTACTCCACTTCGTTCGGTCGACAGGTTAGATCAGCTGCCCTAGGTTCTCATCTCAGGTTACAGAATCCTTGTATTGTGAGTTTGTTCTCCAAAGAGGATGTGTGTCGTGAACTTGTATTCATGCATGAACTGTCGATAGAATATCTCGGAGAGAAGATTCTAAAACGTCATTCGCGCTTTCATTGTTATTTTGTTTCTTAAACTGTTTCTTCCCTTTTCTTAACCCCACCCCTTCCCCCTCCCACTCCCCTTACACCCCTTCATTCTCCATTGCCTTCTCTTCCCCTTTGACCCCCCCCTCTCTCTCTCTCTCTCTCTCTCTCTCTCTTCTCTCTTTGGATTTAGTTTTGTTTGGGCAAGTCAAGGTGTTGGGAATGTTTGTAGCTTTATACGTTGTTTCAAGCAAAGGCTTATTGATTGTCGGTGGCAAACTTGGTCCAATCATATCGAAACTAGTGACAGATTCGGCTTGTATAGAGTTTTTTTTTTGCAGTGAACACAGTTTAAAACCTTATTTGTATTTGGATATTGATAGGCATCTAAAATATATTACAACTAGATTTAGGCTTGGGATTTCTGAGCTGGCATTGCATTGCTATCGATACAAAACGTTTATGTTCAACGATTTAATTTATCCCTTACAACAAGGTTATAAATAATCCCTTTTGTAGTATATTTTCATCTTTACTACCTAGTTACACATAAAACAACCTACTGTTAATTTTACAACAAGTTTATACAAAAACCCTGTTCATACATAATTGTAGTATATTTTTATCTTTACTACATAGCTATATATAACATAAACTACTGTTTATCAGAATGAAGTATGTTTTCAACCTTTACGAAAAGGCTATGTATGACCCACAGTTGATCAAACTATGGTGTATTTCATCCTTTAAAACAAGCCCATGCACAACATAACCCACTGTTCATCAAACTGCAGGATATCTTCACCCTTTACAAGAACGTTACACATAACATAACCCATTTATTCATCAGACTGTGGTGTCCATTTATCCACTACAACAAGCCATACATCAACCACTAATCATCAAACGGTAGCATAGTTTCCATCTTTACATCAAGGCTATTCTTAACCTACTGTTCCAGGTGTACTTAGTCACCGAGTCTCGAAGACAGTTGTACACAAGAGAACAGCACACTAACTACTAGACATGGCAGCTCATTTCCAATGGTTACTAATGATTGTCACCGTGCTCTTTGTCTCTCAGTTTTCAGCGCTGTGTCTCAGGACCGTACGGAACCTTGTCAGAAACCCACAACTGTCCATCATCCAGGTATGCCTGTTGTTCCGGAGGAGGGAGGGAGAGGATGGGGGAAGGGGGCTTTTTTTGCGCGCATGTGAATTGACTGCCTTTTTTTTTTTTTTGTGTTTTTTTTTTTACTCCTTTGACATTTTACTGTGAAATTTGCCACTCAAACGTTTGGGGTATCCAACAAGACTTTTTGATATTAGTGAGCATCTGTGTGTTTGCTAATATCTTGAGTACCCCATGTAATTTTGTTTAATTTGAGTTCTGGCGTTATCACACAACGCACCAACAAATCCATTTCACAGACGTTCAGTGAATACCCCTTTCACAGACGAACGTAGCAGCAATTATTACCCCTTTCATAAGCACGCAAAGCAGTAACTGAAACTCATTTCCTTCAAAGACAAACACCAAACCACTGATTTCAAAAATAAACGTTGCCGCAACCCCAAATCCCGTTATTTTCTCTCTCTCTCTCTCTCTCTCTCTCTCTCCTCCTTCTCTCTCTCTCTCTCCTCTCTCTCTCTCTCTCTCTCTCTCTCTCTCAGGTGCAGCAGCAACCCCCAAATTGTTTCTGTCATAGACCACCGCAACAGCAAAAACCCATTTCACAGCGACACAGAGCAGAATCAAAAACCAGTTCTGTTACAGACACACACAGCAGCAGACAATCCCGTTTATATCACGGACACATTACACCAGGGATGGAAAAAGAATGTGCAGACACACATTAGTTTATATTCCAGACATGGTTTTGTTGTTGTTTTTGTACTCCCAGTTCTTATACAACAGGGAGTACTTTACAATGGGAACGAAGCAATGCTGTCTGTCAGTCTGTCTGTCTGTCCGTGGTCAAAATGTGTTCCACTCGCTCCAGACAAAACTTCTGGGCCGATCTTTCTGAAAATTTGTAGGTATGTTCATTATGGGTCACGGATGATGTCCGATGTTTTATTTTACCAGAATAGCCGTTACTAAGGGCTATAACGGCCCAAAACGGTTTTTCTTCTTTATGGAATATCTCTGAAACTACTTCGCCGATTTCTTATCTCAGTGACGAAATTCATTATGACGCATGTTTGATTGTGACGTGTGTTTTTTTATTATGACGCAAGTTTGATTGTGATTTTTTTTTTACACACGCATTCAAGATAGATCACATTTCGCCTCTACTTCACTCTCTTCACTGGCTATCTGTCTCAAAACCGTATCTCGTACAAAATCTCAACTCTCACTTTCTCTGCTCTCTTTGAAAATGGACCTTCTTATCTCACAGATCTCCTTAAAATCTACACCCCCTCTCGACAACTACGCTCCTGTGCTGACGACCGCCTTCTACGAATGACTCGCTTCAGGACTACTACTGGGAAAGATCCTTCTCTTTTCAAGCTCCAGCGACGTGGAACAGACTGCCAGACTCTCTCAGACATTCATATTCTATCTCTTCTTTCAAGTCTAAACTTAAAACCCATCTATTTTCTCATAATTAATCAATGCTGGGGGGGGGGGGGGGGGGGGGGGGGGGGGGGAGACAACCTAACTCATAGCCGTCTGGGCCTTTTCAAATGTAGTGTATGTGTATGTTCTCCATTACATGTATTTGTTGTATGACTGAACGTTATAGGATTAAGTGTTTGCAGTGATACTTGAAAAATAAGTGAATGTCACACTCGTAGGATTAGGATTTGTTTGTTATTGTAGTAATAGTATTTGTAGCTAGGTGTAGGGTGTACTATTGTATATGAGAAGGGTGAATGTAGTATGACTTTGTAAAGCGCTTAGAGAAATTCGTTTGATTAAGCGCTATATAAGAAACCATTATTATTATTTTTATTATTATTATTATTATTATTATTATTATTATTATTATTATCTAAACTGGGAGTACGTTTACATGCTTTGCATCTTGTTTCTTTCCCAGCTGGTGTCCAAGGCGATCTTTGGGCTGGTGGTTGGGGCTGTGTATTTTCAGATCGGTCACTCAAAGACGGATGGAATTCAGAACAGGTCAGTGGTTTAGAATGGGTTAACTGGTTGGAAGAATACACAATAAATCACTTAAGTGTTGCACACTCCAGTGCACTATCTTCAGAGAATTATGTCGGTCAGTAATGTGAGAATCACTACTGTGAGAAGTTACATTCCTGCTGATTTCGTCTCATATCTTTGATTCTTTCAGAATATTCGCCTGCGTTTATGATGTGCCTGGAAATTCAGTCTTGAGTAGACATTAAACTCGCTGGCTTTGACTGGTCTGTTTGTGTGATTTTGTTCAACTAGTTTTTAAAAGAAAACTGTTGATGATTTCAGGGTGCTGGAGAACTATGAGAAATGAAATCGTGCAAATGTGTATATACGCACAAAATCTACCTCTCTCTGCCTCACACACACACACACACACACACACACACACCACACACACACACACACACACACACACACACACACATGCGCGCTTATACACGTTTATACGCGCATACATGCACGCATGAACCCACACAATATAAAGCGTGTGCACACACGTACACAAGCACGCGCACACACACACCACACACACACACACACACACACACACACACACACACACACAGCCGCGCTCGCGCGTGCACACACACCACACACACACAACACACACACACACACACACACACACAGTTCAAATGTTAACCATTTGCTGGTAGGGTGGGAGCCTTTTTCTTCATTGTGGTGAACCAGGTGTTCGGCAACTACTCCGCCGTGGGACTCTTCATCAGAGAACGTGCTGTCTTTCTGTAAGTTTCAACGGATGATGCCATCCTGGTGTCAGTTCAAAAATTGTGCAATCTTCGTCTAAGATTAAATAACTGAAAAAACAACTTCAACTTCACTTTCCTTTTTCCTTTCTCCTAACACATCTGATTTCTACTCGGCCCTGCAGCCACTTTTTTGAGTTTGCTATCACCATGATTTCTGTTCACCTTTCTATCTTTTAAACTGCCATAATCTCATAGTTCTTTACCATTGAGAAAGGGTTTAAGGCTCGAAACGTTTGATGAATCTTTGCCTTGGACTTTTCCACCCTGTTTTTTAATTCATTTTTTCATTGTGTAATCCCATGGTCAAATTCACTCTGTTGTCATTCATGTAGAATTGTGCTGTTTTTTGTTTTAATTTCCAAAGATTGTGTTAACTTAGTGTCCGTTTTTAAAGAATGTACTGTTTTTGGTATAAAGTTTCAGAAGATGGTGCCATCTCAGTGTAAGTTTCTAATGAATGTGCGGGGGAGGAGGGGTGTGAGTGTGTTTTTGTCTCATTTCAAAATGTATTGTCTCGGTGTAAGATTTTTTTTTTAAGTATTTTTAAGAATGTAACGCCTTGGTTTAAGCTTAAGTTTTAAAAGAATGTCTGTCTTGGTGTAAGTTTCGAACAATTATACTCTGTTTGAACAAATCGTACATAAATGTTAGCGAACCGCCCAAAGAAACGTGGACAAACGAGTCACAAGACAAAGCACGACGTCTTGGTTTAGTTTTAGAAGAATGCGCTTTTGTTGTGTAAGTTTGAAAGGACTGTTTTCTGTTTTGGCGAAAAGTTGAAAAGAATATGCTGTCTTTGCATAAGTTTGAAAAGAAATGTGCTATTTTTGTGTGAGTTTCAAGAGAACGTATCGTCCTGATGCAAGTTTCAAAATCTTGTGATGCCATGGTGCTAGTTCAAAAAGAATGTGTTGTCCTGGTGTAAGTTTCAAAAGATTATGCTAACTTTTTTGTACGTTACAAAATAAAAAATCTGTGGCCTTGATCTATGGTGCAAAGGAATATGCAGTTTTGACGTAAGCTTTTAAAGATTGTGCTGCCTTGCTGTAAATTTCAAAATGATGCGCTGTCTTTGCGTGAGAATTGAAAAGAATATGCTGTCTTGGTATCAAACGAGTGTCTTTCTTACGGGCTCAAAAAATATGTTGTCTTTGTGACAGGCTCAAAGAATATGGTGCACTTAAGTGATCCTGATACGCTCAAAAAATGTGTTATCTTTGTGACTGGTTTAAGAACGCGTTGCTTTCTCTTTGTACTCCAGTTCTTATAGAACAGGGAGCCCTTTACAATGGGAATGAAGAAATGCTGTGTGTGTGTGTGTGTGTGTGTGTGTGTGTGTGTGTGTGTGTGTGTCCGTCCGTGGTTAAAATGTGTTCCACTTGCTCCAGACAAAGCTACTGGGCCGATCTTTCTGAAAATTTGTAGGTATGTTCATTATGGGTCAAGGATGATGCCCGATGTGTTATTTTACCATTATAGCTGTTACTAAAGGCCGTAACGGCCCATAACGGTTTTCCTTCTTTATAGAATATATCAGAAAGTACTTGGCCAATCTCTCTGAAAATTTGTTGGCATGTTCATTATGGGTCACGGATCATGCCCGATGTTTACCAGAATAGCCGTTACTAACGGCTATAACGGGCCAAAATGTTTTTTCCTCTTTATGGAATATCTCACGCGTATTCAAGATAAACTGGGAGTACGTTTATATGCTTTGCATCTTGTTTAGTAATACCATGTGAGCATTTTATCGTTGTATAAGTGCGCGGGCATTTAAAAAGTACACATAGGATGGTTGAGTTCTTGGATGGCATGTAACAACAGAATGGGCCAGAGGAAGTGTAATGGTGCATCTGGGTGACTCAGTATCATACTTCCATGTGATTACACAGTATGTGAGTGAGTGAGCATGTCTGTTGATATGTTTTTGCCATGTGCATGCGTGCGTGTGTGTTTGTGAACGTGTGTGTGTGTGTGTGTGTGTGTGTGTGTGCGTGCGTGCGTGCGTGCGTGGTGCGTGCGTGCGTGCGCGCGCGTGCGTGCGTGCGTGTGTATGTGTGCGTGCGTGCGTGCGTATGTGTCTGTGTGTGTATGCGTGCGTGCGTGAAGGAATAGGAAAGCAGAGAGGAGACATCGGAAAAAATGTCCTTTAATGCGTATGTCACGTATCTGTCAACAGGCACGAAAGTGTGAGCGGGTTTTACCGTGTGTCTGCCTACTGGCTGGCCAAGCTGCTGTGTGACGTCATCCCCATGCGTCTCGTACCTGTTGTGGTCTTCAGCGCCATCTGTTACTTCATGATTGGTATCTGTCTTCACTCGGCTCTGTTCTGACAGTGTTGCTTTCATATTTAGTCTTTATCTCCATTCTTCTTCTCATGGTTAATCAGTCTCCTTGTAGGAAAAGTTATTTCTCTGACACATATACTTGCACAATCTTTTGACATGCTATTAAAATTAGGCACAAAACATGAGTTGGAGCAGTCTGGGGTGAAAAAAAAGTGTTTGAACAGTTGACGATGCGACCTGGCTAGTTGCTTTGGCCGAAATATCAAAGTAATGTGTGAATTTGCACATTAAAACGTAATAGCAAATGACGAATTAGTCCTTTGGGCGATGCAAAACAAATACGGCAATTAGATGATCGGTCTACTGAGAAAGATCGCTAAAATGGTACAATTGGACATTACGCAGCATGCTTACAAACAGGAGAGAAGGCATGCAACGGACCAACGCATATTGTTTACATGGTATCGTCTGCTTTACAGTTACGACTTTTAAACCTTAATGTTAGCTGTCTGATTACTTAAATTACAAGTCAATCCATGTATGGGACCTCGTTTAGGTGTGTGTGTGTGTGTGTGTGTGATTTAAACTGACTGATATTCAAACCACCACTAAGACCAAGGGAAACAATCTAACCTCAATGGAGCATCACGAACTTGTGTCGAGAGAGAAACGTGGGTTTTAGTCCCATCAGAACCACTTACTTGTGGGTGTGTGTGTGTTGGGGGGTGGGGGGTGGGGTGCGTGGGGGGGGGGGGGGGAGCTCTGGAGTTAAAGTGCCGTGGGCTTCAATGGGAAGACTGGAACCACACAGTCGAGTTTAATGCTCTTAACGGATGCATCTCTGAGAGTCTTCTCAAATTTCGGGACCATTTGTGCACGCGACTTGTTCTCTAGGGTGTGGTTTACACCGGAATATATCGTAATAGCTAAGCACAGGGTACTCCCTGCCATGTAGTGTCAAATCATAAGGGAAGTGCATGGCATTGTTTACATCATCGTCCTCTTCACAGATCATCGTAGAAAGACAGTCTCAGTGTCTGTGGCCCAACAATCCCGTTCTTGTGGTTTAATCTCAACGTCCATGTCCGTGGCGAGTTCAAGTCAAAATTTCATCATCATAAAGTCAATTAGCATTATTTTGGACGTATGTGGTAGCACCTTCCGTTTTGGAGACTTTTTACCGCCGCTGACTCCGCTGCGGCTTTGCTCAGTGGCTCGTGGCGGCTCGCAATGTCTGCTCTGGAAGGTTGTCTCATAGCAGCTTGATTTTGATTGCTCCCTTCGTACTGCAGTTCTGGGCTGCGGCAGGACATTTCTGGGTGTGGGTGTGTAGAAGGGGGGGGGGGGGGGAGTCAGAATGAGCTGTATAGGATTATTGGCTCTGAAGGAATATGGAAGAACAGAGCACAAAAAAAATCAAAAGATGAAGAAATTATGAATAAAGTAAAAAAAAGAAGTAACAAACACAATGGAGAGGAGAGAAAAACTCGAAGACTGGAACCAAGTCCTTGCATGTTCTTTTTTTCATAGTCACTGCGTATTTTGACATCAACTGGATTATCTGTGAACAGCATCAGCATTTGATACAAATCCATTGTGTCACACAAGTATCTGTGTTGAACAGCCAACCACGTGTAGTGCTCAAAGTCGCCTTCTGATCCTGGGAAGTCGCGAATTCAAATCCCATGTTGATGTAAGGGTTTTCGACCAAAGCTGGTTCTTTCTTAAAAGCTGTGAATAAGCCTAGGGCTCGAGCGGAAAGACTGGAATCTCTCAGTCAAGTTTTGAAATTCTTCCTCATATCGTTTTTTGTGTTTGTTTTGTTTTTCCTTCGCTGCAGATATTTGTATTAGTCACAACGGATACTTGGATATATTATGAAA
>CM031595.1:16407465-16464965 GCA_018398815.1 Conus ventricosus | reverse complement strand
CCTGACACTAAAGCAGGAAGGAGCGTTACATGCCAGAAAAATGTGAGTGCCCTTAATCCACAAAAAATGAAATCCAGTAGGGCTATTAACCGGTGTAATTGATCGTTGTTCTGTGTACACTCACACACAAGATCAGTACCAGCAGTTCCGTGGGACCTGGAAGACCTTTAGACATCACTCACCCTGGAATTAAGGGTTTTAACCTCAGCCCCTCTTGCGCCAATAGGATGGATTCCCATCTTCCAACACCCTGGTTCAGGCATCTTTTCACTGTTTTGTTTGACTGAAGTCGAATTTAAGCGCTTATGTTCATTTCACCACTTGTGATTTTTTTTTCTTCAAAAAAGAAAAAAAGCGTGCTGTACAACCAGCCTTCCAGTAAAAAGAATTTTCAGAATGGAAGAAGGCAGGTGGAGGACGTGCATCTCCACCACAGTTTCTGTGTCACTGTCTTGGGAGTTTAAGGTGACATATATTGTCGAGGAAGAGCGTTTTTTTTTTTTGGTACTCCTAGTTCTTAAAGAACAGGGAAAGAAACTTTAGAATGGAACGAAGAAATGCTATCTGTGTGTGTGTGTGTGTGTGTGTGTGTGTGTTGTGTGGTGTTTTGTGTGTGTGTGTGGGGTGTTTCATTTAACGTCTATCCACTATTCGTGATATTAGACCAAAAAAAAAAACACAAGAAAAAAAAAAGAAAAGAAAAAGGTGAATGTGTACGGAAGTAATTGCAAGCGTGCACATAATGTATGCATGTGAATATGTATGGGTGCACGTGCACGCGAATGTGTGTGTGTGTGTGTGTGTGGTGTTGTGTGTGTGTGTGGTGTGTGTTGTGTGTGTGTGTGTGTTGTGTGAGTGATGTGTAGTGTGCGTGCTTTGCGTGCGTGCGTGAAATGTGTGTGTGCGTGTGTGGTGTGTGTGTGTGTGTGTCCCTTGTGGTGTGATGAGATAGTTGTGGATGTGTAAGTGTGCGAATATCTTTACATAAGTCATAATGAAGATTAACATAAAACAAAATACTTAAAACCAGCAATCTAACAAATCAATTAAAGTCAAAACGCCATGAAAGTATTTTTAAAAAAAATTTGCTCCCCACCTCCCCCCCCCCCCCCCCCATCCCTACCATATATTATCCACTCCAACCCTCCTCCTTTTTCTCCTCCCCCGCAAATAAAGTTAATAAAAATGTTATAAGTATCTTCCAATAGGGTGCGTTCTAATGTACAAAGAATTCATACGTTAAAGCTGGTGACTCAAAATAGCCTGCACAGTATTTTGCTTCAATACTGGAATGATTTTTTTCATATCACTGCATGAAACAAATGAACTGAGTAATTTTGTTTCCACATACGCAAACTACGCTTTTACTATTTGTTTTAAATGCATTAAGTTTCCACCTGTACATTAATGAGAGTAATTTTTTATTAAAGTTAAATTCTCTTTGATTCTTTTAATATCAAACTGATCTTTATTGATGTGATCTACCCTACATATTCGAAAGCTTTTCCCGATATGCGACTTTAAATAAGTTACACTGTTCATGTACTGATAAGGGAAAATCAACAATTGAATCAAAAATATTTTTGGCTCCACGTTTTTGCTGCCCTGTCTACTTTTTCATTGTAATGAAAAGAACAATGGAAGGAAACCAACAAAAGCTACATGGGGTTTTTCTTGCAATTAGCTGTGTATCATCAAAATTATCTCTATGATCATTTCAGGTCTTGGTGCAATTAAAACTTTTAATGCCTGAAGAACTTATTTAGAATCAACACAGAACAGAATTTGGAAATACTGTTTTTTGGAAAGTTTAAAGGTAATTTTAAAGCCAGGAATATCGCTGTTAATTCTGCTGTAAATATCGTTTGTTTAAATTTCCCATATAAAATGATTTCTCTACTCTTAAGTCGGAATTAAGAATGCACAACCTGTTTGTTTATCATGCACGAACCCCTCTGTGTATATTTTCAAAATTAATTTGAATAGTTTTTTTCAACATGACATTTGATATAGCTTGCTAACAAATTTATGTTTTCATCTTTTTTAATATGGTGTGATCAATATCAAAATATGCCTTATTAAGCACCCTGGGTGATATAGGAGAAAATAACGGTCTAATGGATAGTGCATTGTTATCGATTGAAACACCAGAACGGTAATACTTTTTGATGTGTAAGTTGCCAGTGTTTTTTGAGAAGCTATTTAAATTTGCTCTTTTAGGAAAGGGCAATATCTGACCTCATTTTTATTTCAGATCTATGTGCGTTTTATTAGTTGTACTCTTGATAACAAATTTACAACACGCTAACCTCTGTATTCACTAAGGGAAGCATCTGCGCTTCATAATACGTAAAGAGAAGATGATGCATGCACCGGAAGGCCAAGTGCTAAATTTTTAAAGCCTTGCATTCAATACTTTCAAAACTTTTTCAAAAGGTATTTGGAGCGCTAAAGATTACTTCTTGGGCATATGTTATTTTCGACCTCATTAAAGATTAAATAAAGTTATCAATGGGATGAGTTCTGTCCCCATTTTTCTTTAAAAATAATTTTTAAAGGGAAATTTAATGTTTTCCTCGCCTTTGTTAATAAGTATTCAATATGAGTGTTCCATGATTAGTTTAGATGTAAAATGGACTCCTAGGAATTTAACTTCTGTAGAAGAAAAAGAAAAAGAAACACCCGAAGGTGCTGGGGAGGACCAAGAGAAGCACTGTCTTCACCTGCCTTTAGAGCAGTCCTGTACCACCCTTGGAGGCCTGCGCTGTGTTGACGATGGGTACAGGCACGCGCAGGACACTCCATTAAGATATCAAGGGACATAACTGCTCCTGAACAGAGGTAAATTAGACAACAGGATGCAGCTCATGACAGCCTTAAAGTAGCATCCCCATGGGTGTACCAGCCCTATTTCATGACTGCAGAGCCCACCGGCGAAAAACACCACCCTCCAGCTGCCGAGCACACCCCACAGACCCAACCACCCCTGCCCACGGACAGATGAAGACAGTGCCACTCCAGACACAGCCAAGCTTTCGCCATACGGTCTTATGTGCCCTCAAGAGAGAATCCAAAGTTGTAGTCTTTCCCACTGTCAACAGGACTTTCCCTGTGGTCAGTGGGTCTTTCCTCACCGTCACTGGACCTTTCTCCAGGGTCAGCCTAGTTAAGGCAAAGAAGAAAAAGAAACACCCGAAGGTGCTGGGGAGGACCCAAAGAAGCACTGTCTTCACCTGCCTTTAGAGCAGTCTGTACCACCCTTGGAGGCCTGCGCTGTGTTGACGATGGGTACAGGCACGCGCAGGACACGCCATTAAGATATCAAGGGACATAACTGCTCCTGAACAGAGGTAAATTAGACTACAGGATGCAGCTCATAACAGCCCTAAAGTAGCATCCCCATGGGTGTACCAGCCCATATTTCATGACTGCAGAGCCCACCGGTGAAAAACACCACCCTCCAGCTGCCGAGCACACCCCACAGACCCAACCACCCCTGCCCACGGACAGATGAAGACAGTGCCACTCCACGTATTTAAGAGGTGTTTCGCCCAATGTAAAAACAGGCAGTTTATCTGGATTATTACCACTATTGAAAAGAATGATGTTTGTTTTTTCAATAGACAAGTTTAATCCATTTAACTTCATGTATTCCGCCATCCTATTTAGTTCGTCTTGATAGATCTTTTTGATGAAATTTTGATGTGTGTGTCTGTGTGCATGTGTGTGTGTGCGTGTGCGTGTGTGTGTGTGTGTGTGTCCGTGGTCAAAATGTGTTCCACTCGCTCCAGACAAAACTACTGGGTCGATCTTTCTGAAAATTTGTAGGTATGTTCATTATGGGTCAAGGACGATGCCCGACGTTTTAGTTTACCGTTACAGCCGTTACTAACAGCTGTAACGGCCTGTAACGCTGTTTCTTCTTTATGGAATATCTCAGAAAGTACTTGGCCGATCTTTCTGAAAATCTGTAGGTATGTTCATTATGGATCACGAATAATGCCCGATGTTTTAGTTTACCGTTATAACCGTTACTAACGGCTGTAACGGCCTGTAACGGTTTTTCTTCTTTATGGAATATCTCACAAAGTACTTGGCCGACCTTTTTGAAAATTAGCAGGTGTGTTCATTATCGGTCACGGATGATGCCTGATGTTTTAGTTTGCCCCGTTATAGCCGTTACTAACGGTTGTAACGGCCTGTAACGGTTTTTCTTCTTTATGGAATATCTCAGAAAGTACTTGGCCAATTTATAAGCGGTTTGGATGATCTTGTGACAAATCGGATCCTCTGCCCATATGTAAGTGATATAATGCTGAAAATGGATTAAACAACCGTTTAAAAACCGTTATTCTGCCGTTATTTCTTATATACAGGTGGATTTTAATGAAATTTGGTATTAGAAAGGTTACACAACACAAATGGCATTTCTATTAGTGTTCCAAAATTGCAGTTAAAACCGTTATTCTTGACATATTGCCAATTTGGATGAATTTGATAGTAACATCGCTTTAGCCCAGTGAGACTAAATACCGTTTCAAAGTGCAATATGGTTATATAACCGTTAAAACCGTTATTTTGCCGTTATTTTTTATATATTGGTGGGTTTTAATGAAATTTTATATAGAAAGGTTATTACACACAAATGGCACTTCTATCAGTGTTCAAAATCTGACTGTTAAAAACCGTTATTCTTGACATATTGTCCGATTTGGATGAAATTTGTATGTACACAGGCTTCAGCCCAGTGAGGACTAAAATACCGGTTTCAAAAGTGATATCGGTTATATAACCGATAAACCGTTATTTTGCCGTTATTTTTTATATATTGGTGGATTTTAATGCAATTTTATATATAGAAAAGGTCATCACACACAAATGGCACTTCCATGCAGTGTTTCAAAATCTGACCGTTAAAAACCGTTATTCTCGACATATTGTCCGATTTGGATGAAATTGGTATGTACACAGGCTTAGCCCAGTGAGGACTAAAATACCAGTTTCAAAAGTGTACATCGGTTACATAACCGTTAAAACCGTTATTTTGCCTTTATTTCTTATCTCACAAAGCACCTGGCCGATTTATAAGCGGTTTGGAAAACTGGGAGTACGTTTATATGCTTCGCATCTTGTTTTTTGTTTTTTTTTTGTACTCCCAGTTCTTAAAGAACAGGGAGTACTTTAGAATGGGAACGAAGAAATGCTGTCTGTGTGTCAGTCTGTCTGTCTGTCTGTCTGTCTGTGTGTCTGTGGTCAAAATGTGTTCCACTCGCTCCAGACAAAACTACTGGGCCGATCTTTCTGAAAATTTGTAGGTATGTTCACTATGGGTCAAGGATGATGCCCAATGTTTTAGTTTACCGTTACAGCCGTTACTAACGGCTGTAACGGCCTGTAACGGTTTTTCTTCTCCGTGGAATATCTCAGAAAGTACTTGGCTGATCTTTGTGAAAATTAGCAGGTATGTTCATTATGGGTCACGGATGATGCCCAATGTTTTAGTTTACCCTCTTATAACCGTTACTAACGGCTGTAACAGCCTGTAACGGTTTTTCTTCTTTATGGAATATCTCAAAAAGTACTTGGCCGATCTTTCTGAAAATTTGTAGGTATGATCATTATGCGTCAAGGATGATGCCCGATGTTTTAGTTTACCGTTACAGCCGATACTAACGGCTGTAATGGCCTGTAACGCTTTTTCTTCTTTATAGAATATCTCAGGAAGTACTCTGTCGATCTTTGTGAAAATTAGCAGGTATGTTCCTTATTGGTCACGGATGATGCCCGATGTTTTAGTTTACCCCGTTATAGCCGTTACTAAAGGCTGTAACTGCATGTAACGGTTTTTCTTCTTTATAGAATATCTCAAAAAGTACTTGGCCGATCTTTCTGAAAATTTGTAGGTATGTTCATTATGGGTCACGGATGATGCCCGATGTTTTAGTTTACCGTGACAGCCGTTACTAATGGCTGTAACGGCCTGTAACGGGTTTTCTTCTTTATAGAATATCTCAAAAAGTACTTGGCCGATCTTTCTGACAATTTGTAGGTATGTTCATTATGGGTCACGAATAATGCTCGATGTTTTAGTTTACCGTTATAGCCGTCACTAACGGCTGTAACGGCCTGTAACGGGTTTTCTTCTTTATAGAATATCTCAGAAAGCACTTGGCCGATCTTTCTGAAAATTTATAGGTATGTTCATTATGGGTCACGGATGATGCCCGATGTTTTAGTTTACCGTTACAGCCGTTACTAACGGCTGTAATGACCTGTAACGGTTTTTCTTCTCCATGGAATATCTCAGAAAGTACTTGGCTGATCTTTGTGAAAATTAGCAGGTATGTTCATTATGGGTCACGGATGATGCCCGATGTTTTAGTTTACCCCGTTATAGCCGTTACTAACGGCTGTAACAGCCTGTAACGAACTTTCTTCTTTATAGAATATTTCAAAAAGTACTTGGCTGATCTTTCTGAAAATTTGTAGGTATGTTTATTATGGGGCATGGATGATGCCCGATGTTTTAGTTCATTATGGGTCATGGATGATGCCCGATGTTTTAGTTTACCGTTACAGCCGTTACTAACGGCTGTGACGGCCTGTAACGGTTTTTCTTCTTTATAGAATATCTCAAAAAGTACTTGGCCGATCTTTCTGAAAATTTGTAGGTATGTTCATTATGGGTCACGAATAATGCCCGATGTTTTAGTTTATCCCGTTATAGCCGTTACTAACGGCTGTAACAGCCTGTAATGTTTTTTCTTCTTTATAGAATATCTCAAAAAGTGCGTGGCCGATCTTTCTGAAAATTTGTAGGTATGTTCATTGTGGGTCATGGATGATGCCCGATGTTTTAGTTTACCGTTACAGCCGTTACTAACGGCTGTAACGGCCTGTAACGCTTTTTCTTCTTTATGGAATATCTCAGAAAGTACTTGGCCGATCTTTGTAAAAATTAGCAGGTATGTTCATTATGGGTCTCGGATGATGCCCGATGTTTTAGTTTACCCCGTTATAGCCATTACTAACGGCTGTAACGGTTATTTCTTCTTTATGGAATATTTCAGAAAGCACTTGGCCGATGTTTGTGAAAATTTGTAGGTATGTTCATTATGGGTCACAAATAATGCCCGATGTTTTAGTTTACCATATATACCGTTACTAACGGCTGTAACGGCCTGTAACGCTTTTTCTTCTTCATGGAACATCTCAGAAAGTACTTGGCTGATCTTTGTTTACATTAGCGGGTATGTTCATTATGGGTCACGAATAATGCCCGATGTTTTAGTTTACCGATGTCGCCGTTACTAACGGCTGTAACGGCCTGTAACATGTTGTTTTTATTCATGGAATATCTCAGAAAGTACTTGGCCGATCTTTGTGAAAAGTAGCAGGTATGTTCACTATGGGTTACGGATGATGCCCGATGTTTTAGTTTACCGTTATTCCGTTACTAACGGCTGTAACGGCCTGTAACGTTTTTTTCTTCTTTATAGAATATCTCAGAATGTACTTGGCCGATCTTTGTGAAAATTAGCATGTATGTTCATTATGGGTTACAGATGATGCCCGATGTTTTAGTTTACCGTTATACCCGTCACTAACGGCTGTAACGGCCTGTAACGGTTTTTCTTCTTTATGAATATCTCAGAAAGTACTTGGCCAATCTTTGTGAAAATTAGCAGGTATGTTCATTATGGGTCACGGATGATGCTCGATGTTTAAGTTTACCGTTATAGCCATTACTAACGGCCCATAATGGTTTTCTTCTTTATTGAAAATCTCAGAAAGTTCTTGGCCGATCTTTCTGAAAATTTTTAAGTGTGTTCATTATAGGTCACAGACGATGGCCGATGTTTACCAGAATAGCCATTACTAACGGTTACACCAGTGCAAGACGGTTTTTCCTCTTTATGGAATATCTCACACGTATTCAGGATAAAATGGAGTACGTTTATATGCTTTGCATCTTGTTTCTATCTTAATACGTTTTTAAGACTTTACTCTGCGATTATGTTTTTTCACGTGTTCGAGTGTTCGCGCTATTTTGGAGTGATTTAAACTCTATATGGCTCTGGGGCTGGGATACTATCAATCAATTTTCAAGGATTTTTTGTCATAAGTCTCTACAGGGGGTGGCCACTGCTTCGTCATTGCCAAGCCTCAAACGAAGGGCCTCTGCTATGGTCACTTGACCAGTTCAACGTCTGTGCTTTTGTCGACAAGACTGATAATGCTTAGTGCTCCTCAGATTCACTGGTTCCAGAGATGCCTGTGACGATCATTCTATGTACAGGATCTAGGTTTACACAACGTGTGCGCAGTATGCTGTCACATTGTTGCGGTGTTACCCGCTGTATGCTATGCATGTTCATCAGTACGTGTGTGTGTGTGTGTGTGGGGGGGGGGGGGGGGGGGGTATGTGTATGCATCTGTGTGTGTTTAAGTGTTTGGGCATTGGTGCAGGTGAGTTTGTGTTTTATGTATTGTTTTTATCATCTATGTAAGTTTCATGTCTTATGGATTTAATGTTTATTTCATGTGTGTGTGTGTGTGTGCGCACGCGTGTGTTTGTGCGTGTGTGTGTGTGTGTGTGTGTGTGTGCAGGTATGTGTGTGGGGGTGTGGGAAGGGGTGTGTGAGTGTTGATGTACATACAAATGCATATACTAACACAGGCTTTTATGTAACGATTTATAATGTTTCTTTGTAATGTCTTATGTACTTGTGAAATGATGTGGAGCAGAGGAAAAATTGCCGATGGACAATTAAGTTGATTGAATTAAATTGAATCACTCTGACGTCATTCAAAACCACACTGTGATTGTGGGTCTGCCCCAGAGCACCCAGCCTTCTCTCCCTTTGACGATTACACTGGCACTGTTGATCAGACAAGAGTTCTTAAGGAGTCATATAATGAGCTAGCATTACCTTTCAGTATTTTGTTTAATAAGTCAATTGAACTTACAATGCTATTTTAGTTTTCACTGTACAACATGACCTAAGGCTGAAGTTTTTGATTGGTCTGTACGGACTAACTAAGCCATTGCTCATCAAAGAGAGCATTCATGTCCGTGTCCATTGCTGCCATCAGACAATGTCCCTGTGTTCATCATACTGAAGGGCATGTCAGTCACCCCGTGTGATCCATTGTTCTTGATGAATTTGGCTACTTCTTTCTTTGAGTGTCCACCTTCATCGAGTTGAAGATCTGACACTTGCGTGTGTATGACCGTTTTTTATCCCGCCATTAAGGCAGCCATACTCCAACTTCGGGGAAGGTGCATGCTATGTGTAGCGTGTCATCCATACCAACGGCCAAACTGGCCTTCTCTTCCGAAAGTTGGTGATGGGATTTTACATGTGTGCAAGATGTTGTGCATGCGTTCACACATGGAACCTCGGTTTATAGTCTCATTCGAAGGACTGTATGGGAAATGGAGTCAGAACCAATGTTAACTCCGAGGGAAAAATTCCCCCTGTACCGAAACGCCCCGGCGGAGGTTCGAACCCGCAACCCCAGGATCACCAAGATTACGAGTCAGGCGCTCTACCACTGGGCTATACCGGCTCCCGCTATACCGGCTCCCTGTGCTTCTCATTGTTTTGTTGTGCAGCAGTACATTCATATTGTTCTTTGGACGCAAACAAGACGTTTCTCTCTCTCTCTCTCTCTCTCTCTCACACGCACGCGCGCGCACACACATACACTGATGAGTACGACCAAGTGGTCTAGCTGCTACACAGCAGTTGGCTCCCCCCAATGAGTGCAACATTTTGTGGTATGTAAAGCCACAGTGGGAAAGCTGTTTAATTCTCTTGTCACACGGACCCATACACTTGCAGCAGTGTGACTTGTAGGATGATAATTATGTTCACTTTCCACGTACAGCAGTAGATGTGGACATCGTAACCAGAGTTAGGTCTATGCAGCAGTTCACGTAATGATGGAGTAGACATGGATTTAATCCGGCATAACGTGCCCTGTAGGGGCTAACTAACACTGTAATGCTGTAGGCTCCGTCAATTCATTTTAGCAGTATACCCTTCAGAATTACAAGAAATCATTCTAGTATGTTTGGGGGAGGACAAGGACGGACCGTTTGTTAAGTCACGAGCATACTGCATGAAATCAGATTGCCAGAAAAATGGCATGAGACCATGTAGCAGTCTACTCACTTTTAGCAAAAGAAATGATTCTGATGGGGCTCACTGAGCCGTACGAAAAAAGCAGAAATAGAGACACAATCTACCAGACTGAAAGATATGCTAGTCAAGCCAGCAGACAGAGAGGATTAGGGTTCCAGACTAAGAATCCTTGCCCTAGAGGCTGAAACAAGAGCATTTGTAAGCACGTCTACCGATGATTTTATAAATCAGCTTTTTTTCTTTCTTTCTTCTTCCAGGAATGACACACGCAGCCAAAATGAGTTCCGGCTTAAATTGGCCAACTTACACGAGGTGCCCTATGGCTCAGTGACCAAGACACCCGTCACAAATAAACCCAACTTTGTGCACCTGACCATCCGGAGGCGTAGGTTTGAAACCCACAGCCTAAAAGAAAAAATAATGATAGCAGAAGGGCATCCGTGAATCCTCACCCGGATGTTGCTTTGCCTTCTTTATGTGTAAGGATTTAAGGACCGAAACACTTGCGTGAGGGGGAGGGTTTGAGGAGTTTGAAGGTGGGAGAGGAGTGGCTTCTTCTCTGAAGACCGTCTGCTGTTCAGCTGTCCCTTGTTTCTCTATAGACGATGTTGGACGGTTGGTTCAGTCAAGAGCACATTGCACAGTCATGGAAGCAGTTCTCCCGAATGCATCAGCTAGCGTGGACGTCTGTCTCTAGTAAAGTACATGACCAGACATCTTGAGGACACAAGGCATTCCTTCAGCTGACGAGTGGTGGACCAGCAAATATTCTAAAAAAAAGAATACCGACCGTTATGTGATTAAAAAGATTGAAGTCCCATAACGTAATGACCGTTGGGACAATGAACCGTTTGGCCGTGTTTGTGGCATGGTATTTTTGAAGTTGGAGGCCATTCCTTCTTCTTCCATCGCCTTCACTTTCCCTGAGCTGAACCAGGTCTCCATTGACTGCTTGGTGAAAAGGGATGGTCTTCAGGCAGTAACAATCCGATCCTACAAGAGGTTTGAACTCATGTTTGATTCATAGCCGAACCTTGTACCTATTCGACTGTGACCCCCTCCCATGACACTTTGGCTAGGAGCTGAGTTTGGGATGGAGATGGCTGTACATTTTTTTTTTCTAGTGGCGTAGCAATACATGAAGCAAAAATTTGTCCCTTTCTTTTAAACAGGACAGGAATCCAGACCCGTTGTTTGCATAAACGTGTAAGTCACGGTGCACATAAACTGTTTAATTAATTATTGTTGCGTTAAATTCAACTTTAGCTCAAGTGACCCTTAGCCCTTTAGAGGCATCACCTTTCATTTAGAATGGAATGACAAGTGGTGGTACACATAAACAGGAAAACTTATATAATGTGATGAGCATTGTCCGAGTGTGTGTATGTGTGCGCGCATGAGCAGATGTGCATGCACATGCATGCGTATAGATATTTGCTCGCTTGTGTTCGAGTGTATAATGCAGGCGGAGAGGGGTGGACATCAAAGAATTTACACAGTTAAGCAGTGAATCAATATATTTGTAAACAGCATGCCTCTGAGTCTTATGCATTCAATTTCTCTTTTGAGGGTGTGTTGGGGTACGTGGTGTTGACAGTGACTCTGGCAGCGACTACTTGATCGAGCAAGGCATACAGCACGACACAAGATGGCATATGTGGAAGGATCAGTTGGCACTGCTCATCATTTCATTGGCCTTCTTTGTCCTCACCTACGTACGCTGCGCCATCTCCACAAATTGTACGGACAACGCAGCGATATGCCCAGTGACTCCATTTTTTCAACTTGCATTCGTTGTGGCTGTAAGATAATAAAAAAATAATGATGAAATGATCATTTATGGCGCTTAATCTTACATCATAAGCCCTAAGCGCTTACAAATACATGAAAGGTTAAAAAAACACAAATGAAACCAATAAAAGATGAATATTGCAATAAGTACCATGCATCTACAAACAAGGTGCATATTGAACACACACCAACCCCATGATCCCACACACATTTCACACAACAACGACAAAACAGCATGGGCACACCACACACACACACACACATGTGCACTCGTCCCCCCCCCACCAACACACACACACCACATACGCACACACTTAGTTGCAGAATCCATTTCATGGGCAAGGGAAGGGGAAGAAAGAACTGCTATTAACAGGTGAAGAGGGTTGTTTAAGAGATGCCTTGAAGGAAGACAGAGATGTCCTTAGTGCAAAATGTACAGCAGTAATTTGTTGTGGATGTTGACTCCCTTTGTGAGTATTTTTTGTTGTCTGCATTCCACGGACATTTAGCAGCCTAGATTATAAAACTGTAGTGCTCTGTTTTTGCGTTTCCTTCAGTATGATAATGACCTGTTGTTTCAATTGATGTCAGAATTCCCCTTTATGTTTAGCTGATTACCACGCCTGCAGGCTTTGTGTTTGTCCTGACACGACTGTTTACCATATCAATTAAATGCTGATGCATTAATAAAGAATAATGTATTTCCAGCATGAGAAGTTTTTGCTTGTTTTTTTTGTTTCTGTTTTTAATCAGACCTTCATTTCCTTTTAGGCAGTCACGAAACAAAAGTATTCATCTTACACTTTCTTACATTTTTCTTTTTCTCCTTATTTTTGTTTTTGAGGTACTTTTGTTTCATACAAGTACATAGATATGCATACGGATTCCTTTTTATATGAATTTTAAATCCTCTTCTTCAGTGCTTTCATTTGACAAAAGTGCATACACACATCCCCAGTGTAATGAATTCACACATTTATGTGCACCTATTACCTACAAGTAGTCCTCTTAAGTACTCTTTTTGCTCAGTAACACTTCAGTACATTTTTCTTTCCTCTTTTTTTCTCAGCTAGCTGTGTTTTCCATCCCCACCCCCTTCTCTTGCTGTTCTCAAATCCATTAAAAACACATTTAATAGATTAATGGATTTTTGGTTTTATTGCAGGCGCTATAGTGAAATCTCAAAACCAGTCCTAACTAAAAACCCAGTCTGCAACTGAAATAATGCTGTTTTCTAGTGATGTTTTGGGTGCATTTTGTAATGTCTCAACCACTAATATAGTTGCAGCGCATTCTTCTCTTCTTCATGTTCGTCAAACAGGAACCCCGATGCACTGCGAAGGTGCGCCCGCGGAGGCCTCCAGAGTGCAAGACCATGATCTGAAACAGATAAAACCTTTGTCTCATGATATGAACTCTCAGACGGCAAATATCATGCATGTTTTTCTTCTTGGTGCTTGAGGCTAGACAATCGGTCCACTGTGGGTAATAAACAGAGCTGCCTTTCCAGGCCCCTGAAGCAGCCGGGCATCAGCAGTGTCCCATGGCCACACAGCTCGTGTTGGTGGTGGTTTCTCCTATACAAATAGAGTTGCATATGGGTTTCCTATTTATCTGTCCATTCTTCCCGCTTGTGTGTGGGCTCATTTTTTCTCAATTTAGAGCCATGAAGACACCATATTTGAAACTTCTTAAAATCCCCATAGCTTAAATTCTAGAAGATGAATACCATTTATTGGGGTTTTATAGTTTTAGAGTATGCGAGAACTCTACATTTGTTGTTTGTTCATTCAAAAGAGTCAGATTATTTTGCAGGAATATTAAGTATTGACATTACAAAAAAATTATAACTTTTCGGAAGCACAGAATAAGTTCTGATTTTGTGTGTTGGTGTGTATACAAAATGGAATTACTTTAAATTGTTGTATTCAATGTTTACATGATACAGGGTGGTTTTTTGTTGTTGTGTTTTTGTTTGTTTTTAACATTAAAAATAGCTGATTTTGGAAACATTTGTTGCATCAATCTGTCTGAAAATTGATGTTTGGATGGGATATCTGCAAATAAATGGGATTTTACAGAATTTTGATAACAAACATCTATTTTTTATTTAGCTTTTGGGGACACTTTTGGAAACTTTGCTTGCATTAATTAATTCCACGTCCTGTGCATTTTGGGTCCCCCATGTAAGTCATTTCTAGGCTTGTGTTGCTGCAGCTTCAGCTTTAGCAAACTACAAGGAACGGTCAATATGAGGTCATCATGAGGAACCTACAAAAGGACACGCGCACGCGCACCATTCATACAAAAATACCATTGCTCTCCGAGTCTGAAACACTGACACAGAATGTGAAAAATTTATTTTAAACTCTACTTCTCAAGAAGTTAGTTGGCAGTTGAAGTTCAAAACAGTATCATCTTCATCAGATTGGTACAGTTTTCAATATATCACTGACTACAAAATTAGTCTTCACTTACAGGGCTCCCATGTTGCGTGTTTGTACATGATACATGCAGTAACACTGGAAAAACAAATTTTGATAAATTGTCAAAGGGGAGACAAACAAATGCAGTCACACAAGCGAGAAAGTAAGTAAACGCAATTAAAGCATAAAAAAAAATTAGACAACTAAGTTTAATTTTCCCCAATGCATTCCATGATACTGTGAATTGTCTGTCTCATTGTTAACTACTAAACTTCAATACAAATCTCTTCTTGGCAACCTCACATAGTTCCACAAAATCATGACATCAATCAGCGATGGTGATGGGGTGGATTGGGGGTGGGGTGGGGTGGGGGCTTTGTAACATGGGAACTCCAATCCTGTTCATATGCTCTCTGTTGTCGTGGTTCTATCACTGTTCACTGAACTCGCCACACAGTTTTGTTCAGCAGGAATGGCACGTGTTTGATATTTCAACTCCACTCATTGCTGCATACCAGAATCTACCCTAAGAGACTGAACAAGAAGTCACTTTATCCTTTGAAATTAGGAACAAAAGGGATACCCTTTGTAAAAAAAAAAAAAAAAAAGGCGAAAGCCTTGACTTACCATCTTCAGTTCTGCTGTCAGGGAAATCTCAAAAGGTACTTTTTCTCAAATACAGTCTGCTTTTGACAGAGGATGTCATGTCGAGACTTCCATGATTTACTATTTCAGTTGTCTAAAAGGATTGCAGCATATCCAATCGTTTTTGCATGGTGGTGTTGGTTCTGTATCTCTGTAAGTTTGTAGTGGTGAGAAATCTGTATCAAAGCTTCTGCTCTCATTCTCCTGTCATCTTTTGGCGATGTGAAGACGGATCTGACATTCTTTAACAAAGTTGGATTTGCTGTCTGAACAACTGAATTGTGTAGATCATTCTTACTAGTAGATATGCATTAACTTTTTAACCAGATCATATTTACAAACAGAACAGTTAAGCACAAAGAAACGCATGATCTGCATGAAAACCCATCAGGAAAGTCATCTTACATGCACAAGAGTCAAATTTCCCTTTCTGAATTGTTTACAAAAGGTTAAAAGCTTACCTAAAAACCAAAAACAAAAAACATCTCCCCCAAAAACAAACAAACAAAAAAGCATAGGAACTGGACACAACAGCACAGTAGTTGTTAGCATCTCGGCTGGGAGGTTGTGCCTTCATTTCTCCTCAGAACAATTCATAGTTTATGGGTTTTCTCGACCCATGACTGGCTCCTGTCCAGAGATAAGTTTGCTATGGCTCAGTTGAGAAAAAGTGGAACCACACAGTCGGTTTCATCCAATTAATGGACATGTGTCTCTGAGAGTGGTGCCCAAATTTCCCGACCAACACTGCCGGTGTTTGTATCTCTTTGGCCCCAGTTGGCATCAGGATATATCATGAAACTATTCATAGAGTACAGCCCTGTCATGCAGTCTTAGACCAGAAACAGAATGGAACTTTATAGCATCATCATCACCCTTATTGATCAGTAGTATATAAAAAAAAGTCTCAAATCAAGACCATGCCCTTGGTGAGTTTGTGTTGAGATGGTTCTTTCTTTCTTTAGGCCCTTTGCTCTTGCCAGAGGATAGGCCATCAACAACTGCCCGCCAATGACCACGGTCTTGGGCAATCTTTTCTAATTTGCGCCAGCTGTAACCCATCTGTCTGGTGTCCAATTCCAGGTCCCATCCCAGGTGTTTCTTGGTCTTCCTCGCTTCCTTTTGCCTTGGGGATTCCAGGTCAGGGCTTTTCTGGTGGTGTTGTCCAGGGGCTTTCGGAGCGTGTGTCCTATCCACCGCCATCTTCTTTTGCAGATGTCTTGCCCCACTGGCAGTTGGTTACATCTTTCCCACAGCTCTTTGTTGCTGATTGTCTCTGGCCAGTAGATCTGGAGGATCTTTCGCAGGCAGCTGTTAACGAATGTCTGCAGTTTCTGATGGTGGTTTTTGTGGTTGAGATGGTTGGTATCAGCCAATTCATGGGGACTGTGCTTGGACAGACATGGTGGCACACTCCAGTGGGGAATGCTCCCCAATGCTTGCTCCATGACCAGACAATTACCATCAGTAGGGGGCTTAGTTGGTGATGTCTTGCGTATGTCAGATCAGAACAGGCATCACTGAACACGACTGAAGTGACTCAGAGGTTGTGCAGTATCTTCTCTTGTGCGTTGCCTCACAACGACTTTGACTCTCTGTATGGATTGTGGTGCAAAGGCAGTGACAGGAAGGCAGGGTGTAACTGCGGATAGGGAATGGGAATGAGTGGTATGACGGTAATACCACTGGAAT
The DNA here is from genome assembly GCA_018398815.1 of Conus ventricosus. NCBI lineage: Eukaryota > Metazoa > Mollusca > Gastropoda > Neogastropoda > Conidae > Conus > Conus ventricosus. The sequence continues at coordinate 16,448,260 of CM031595.1, read as the reverse complement.
GGCACAGACACCAAAAAATAATATATATATAAATATGTATGATGGGAAAATTCCTATTCTGCCACGAAAAAAAACAATGTTCACCATTTTGTCATGGTCTGATCACACCTCCCTGACAAAAGCTTAAGTTTTTTTTCTCAGAAGGACATGTGCAAAGCAAATCAAAACTACTATAAGTTCCTTTAGTGCTTATAGTTTTCATGCTTTCACTATCCTTTGCACATTTTCAGCAGCATACATGTTTACTTCTCCCCCTATTCTTGTGTCTCAACAAAAATGCTGCACATTGCATACAGGCATTGAAAAGTCCAGCTCTAAAAGACATGTTCTCTTGGAGTGAATTCCCCATCAAAGTATCCTGAAAATCTTTACAATTCGACCTTCACGAACACTTTGGGTCGAGAAAAAATTCTCACAGCCTCTTCCAGTTCTGCTAACTTGCTTTCCATCTCTTTGCGTTTGTTGTGAACCCGCAGTGTGTCCTTTGCGATTGGGAGGGCTGCCAGTTCTCTTGCAAGTTCTTTCTCTTCTGCAAGTAACACACACACACACACACACACACACACACACACACACACACACACACACACACACACAGATTTTCTTTAAATCTCTTTTTTCCCCCATTCTATCAACAGCACTCTTCATTTTGTTATCATGATAATTATCATCATTTTCAAAAGAGACATATACTGAATTTTCATGCAGCATTAACCACTTTACAATCACATTATCATTGCATGCTAACTCAAAAAAAAGTGCTTCTTTTAACATTACATGAAATAAAACATGGGAATATAGTGTGAGCACATGTTCACATTTTTTTTTAACACAGCAAGCACACACAGACGTTCGCAAACAAGATTCTATAGCCATACAAAATGTTACGGTGATCAGAAAGCTAACTAACTGAAAATCAATCATCAACAAAAAACAATCAACTACACAACAAACGCACATCTATTATTTCTTCACTACTACTAATGTTATCATGATTTTGAAACCCAATTTGCGATTGTTCATTTTTTGTTTCGTTGTCTAAAATGTTATTTGTTTTGCCTCAGGGCACACGAGACCCCGTCGTTTGCTTCGCGCTTAGTGTGAGCAAGACTTTCCCATTTTACTGGCCGGCAGCTAAATAAAGCGGCACTATTAACCAATCAGCGTGAACGCGTGCACTGTGACCAGCTTCAGCACCATGGAAGAAGAAAGATGCTACCCGCCATAGTTGCGCGTGGTGTTCTCTGTCGCAAATTTGTGCAAAAAGGCGAATTTCGGTGGGGTTTGGATACTGCAGTTCATATCTTCGTTTGTTTCAATGTTCCTATAGTCTTAGCTCTGTAAAGAAGTAGACAGGATATCACTTTTGTCCAAATTTTCCCAAAACGCCATCGCCGTCAGTGTGAGCAACTGGAAAACGTTTCCTTCTTTGAGATAAGTAAAATTCATGCATTTTGGGGTTTGTTGAAAAATACCCAAAACTAAATTCAGGTCTTTTGGGGGTTGCTGTCAGCTCTTACAACTGTCCACTGGAAAGTTTTTAGTTTCCAGTACAAGTTATCTTAGTCATTTACCATTTTACGGCTGGTGAAGGCTATACATGGGGTGTAAACCGTCTTTGTTCCCAGCTCAGTAAGCCTCTCTGGTCTGACGTCACTGTCTGTGATTTTCTTTTAACACACCGTGCATGCTCCCTACAAGCTGACAACGGCCACGAGCTTTTTTCTCCTCTCTCACTCTCTCTCTGTCTATCTCTCTGTCTGTTCTCACTCTCTCTCTGTTGTCTCTCTGTCTGTCTCTCTCTCTCTCTTTCGTCTGTCTCTGTCTGTCTGTCTCTCTCTCTGTATCTGTCCCCCCCCCCCCCCCCCCCCCTCTCTCTCATCTCTGCATGCTTTGACTTATGTCATTCCCAGGAGTCATCAATTTTCCCCAGTGTTTTCTTCATTTAAAGAACTCGGCAGCTTTTCCCCCGTATTAATTTCCTCAAAAACTTCCGTCCCCACCCTATACTTTCACTTACTAACTGATTTATTCTTTTTCCCCGTCTGCAGTGTGTGGGTTTGGTATGTCAGTAAGTCCAAGTTTGTTTTGTTCTTGCAACTGACCCCTGTGTTATTCATTCATTGCACTGCACCCATATATAGACTGCTTTCTTTTAAGAGTAAAGACCGTCCTTTTTTTTGGGTTTTTTTTTGCATGTTACATTTACTTTACTGTAGACATAACTCAGGTTTAATGCCCCACCCCCACCCCCACCCCACCCCCCCACCCCACCCGCCCTCCCTCCTCCTCCATGAGTCGAGCACTTGCTGGCTGGCAACCAATGCACAATTTCCAAATCAGTTCACAGGAAAGTGATAAAGAGAATCAGTCTGTGAGACTTCTTAGTTGTTTGCATACAAAGGAAAACAGCAATACTGTAATTTTCATCTTCCATTTAACGGGACAGTCCGTGATAAAGTAACATGTTGAGCTGAGTTTTAACAATGATGGATACATCCTACTCCACCACGTGCAAAACCCGTGAGTACAAAAACTCTCTGTCTTCCTCTGTCCTGTCTTGCATTGCCCCCCCCCCCCCCCCCCCCCCCCCCTTTCTTTCGCCCCCTCCCGCGTTGCTTTGATTCTCTATCTCCTCTTTCTCTCCTCCCTCCCACACACATGCTCATGTGTGTGTGTGTGTGTGTAAAAACTCAGCATGTTACAAACGTAGCGTAAAAAAGCTGAAACATGCACACCAAAAAATCTGTTCATGTTTATGGGGAAATTAAAGATGTTACAATCACAGCAAAAACAAATGCATGAAACATGCAAACCAAAATCTGTTTATGTAAAAATTAAGCATGTTACATCACAGCAAAAAAAAAAAAAAAAAGCATGAAACACGCAAAACAAATTGGGGTTGGCTAGTAATGTGTGTTTATGTCTGCGTCTGGTGAAGGGGCTTGACAACATTTTGAGGACAACAAAACAGTGAGCGTAAGTATTACCGAAGTTTTAAAAATCTCTCTCTCTCTTACACACACACACACACACACACTCACTCTCTCTCTCTCTCCGTGCGTGTGTGTGTGTGTAACGTAATGTAATGTAATGTAAAAGGATAAAAATGATAAATTATAATTCCTATTCAAAACACACACACACACACACACACACACACCGCCGGAAAACTCACACACGCAGACAGACACACGGGGCGCGTTCAACCCCAAACACTAGAAAACACGCGCACAGTTGTAAGTGGATATTGTTAACAGTCTGAGGGAAAAGATGCGTCTTTAAGGAGGTTTTGTGTGTTGTTGTCTTAATTTAACGCTTTCCACATAAAGTGATATTAGATGAAGGTTGTGTGTGGTGTGTGTGTGTGTGTGTGTTTCTTTTGCCCTCTATCTGTCTCTCTCTTTGTCTGTCTGTCTGTCTCTCTCTCTCTCTCTCTCTCTTTTCGTGTGCGTGTGTTTTGCTCTCTCTCTCTCTCTTCAATCTCTCTCTCTCACCTTGTCGGTCCAGCAGTACGGTAATTGTAATGTTTTTTATAGCCAAGCCGCCCGAAAAGGGGCCCATATCGCGGCTGACACAGCAGTACAAGTGGTCAGTTTTTCTGCAAAGCCACTTTCTTGGCTCTGGGGAGACCAGCATCACACATTCCGATCGCACAGCGTGTACCTCGCCACAGTGATGCTGCCGTTCCGTGCTGCGTGTACCTCCCACAGAGAAGCTGGAAGGAATGCGCGGGCGATGCGAGAGGGATGGGATGGGGTGGGGGAGGGGGAGTGCTATTTGCGGGGAAGGAGGTTGGTCGCTCGTTAAAAATAGGCGGGCTTCCCTCCCCGGCCAAATTGTTATAATTGCGTGCCCCATGGCCTTGAAGAAGACCAAACTGGTCAAAATGCATCATGTTTGTCTTGTAATTTGTTTCTTTTCTTTGGCGGCATAGTAATTTTTCCTTTAACTTTGTAATATTATCAAGGTAAAACTTGTTAACCAATTTCTGTTAATGACATTCTGGACCACACAAAAATTAAATCTTACATTCAAAGTGAGACAATGCAAGGTGATGCTTATCTGAGTAAAAATCTGTTGACTAACTAAAATGACAAATTCCCTTATTTGATTTCAGCGTGAGACCCCCATCAGCACCCTGTCCCATCATGTGTCTGTTCAGTTCTTAGCATCTTGTACCAAGACAGCAGGTTCTACATCTTCCAAGGACAAATTTAGAAGTACAGTCTAGTTTTAATCCATTTTGTTGATGCATCTTTTAGATGATATGCCTCAGATTCCAAGATAAATTTTTCATGTGTATTTTTCCATGGATCTGAATGATGCCAGAAAAAAAAAAGCATAATGTCAAAATATCAAATAATTATGCCCAAACCAAAACATAACATTGTACAGTTTCTCTTTGGCATTTTGTCAGTTTTGAATCCAAAGATTCATTCATTGCATCACTGATACACTGACCCAACAGCCATCCCTGTGTCACTGGGGGCCCAGATCCTGCCTGGTGCTGTTGTGTACAAATCTGACAAACAGATAGACAGGGCTTAATGGAATAGCCTGCTCTGTAGCTGTGCTGCATTTTGTGCAGGTTGAGACCCCATGAAAGCAATAATGACTAGTCTGATTCTTTTAAGCAAGGTTCCCCATATGGGCCTACATGCAGACCCGTGACATGAAAACAATAAGAGGTAAACTGTACTAACTGTCTTTTAAAAGGGCAAACGTCTCCCGGCGCTCGTGTTCAGGCAGTGTTCGATGACCAGGGGGCATAGCGGGGTCAGGCGTGTTAGCTTTTCTGTCCTCCCTCTTTCTTCCACTGTTTCTTGCGAGTTTGAGACGCAGAAAGAATAACAAATCAAAATGATGATGAAACAGACAGGAGTAATGTTAAAGAATCACAAACACTGTTATTACAAATTATTGTTGAACAGGTACCTAATAAACTAGTCTAACTGAAGCAATGCTCCTTAGATGATTGCGTTGTTAGGTCAGTTTACAAGAATCTTTCAGACCTACCTTTTCCTGTGATTTTTCTATGAAAAGAAAAAAATGCTGAAAACAGGTAACTCCGGACATCTACAAAAAACCTGCGCTCTAAAACCAAATTTTTGTTTCTTTGTTTACCCGGCAGTTCAACTCAGATTTCATTAAACTGCATTAAAACAAATTTAATCCGCAAATCAAAATAGTGCAGTTTAAACTGCTTAGTGGTAATAAAACAATGTAACAATAATAACTTAACACTTGGAAGTATTGGCAGAGTCAACAATCACTGGTTTAAAATAAATGTGTTTGATATTACCAAGATTGTTAGAAGCACATTGCTTGATGCAGCAAACCCGGTTTTCATATGTACTCATTCAATTTAAACAGAGATGAAAAAACCAAAACCCTGTTTCTAGTCTGTATCTGATCAAAGAAAGAACAGTATAAATCAGCAGAATGTCCAGCATCTCAGAAATGTAACCAAATTTTAAAGAGAGAAGAGAGGGTGGAATTGTTTTTAGCAGGGTCTTTATGCACAAACAGATGATAATTCTTTCTCCGCCCATCTCATTTTACACTCTCCACCCCCAAAAATGCCCCACACTACCGCCTTTTCTGCTTTGTATTCCCACCTTACTTCCTAAAATTTCCATCATTCCCTATTCTTTAATCAAGGTTTAAAACGTGCACTCTAAATTTATGGTGCACTTAGGGGTGAAAAAATGCCGTCCCCTACATCAAAAGCTGTTAACTGTGTCAAGAACTGCCACTTGCATAAGCGCTAACAACTGCAGCGGGTTTTATAAATCAGACACAGAAACATAATGCAACAATCAATACTGCTTCACAGAGATGTGGGGTTTTGTCAAACAGCTGACAATCAAAAACTCCCAGCAGAATGCGAATACAACACATGGGTGAACATGCACAATACATGCAAGCGCAAAACAATATACACTACACAGACTGTTTTTAACACTGACTTACTATGCAGGAACTTCTCCCATATTGTGTCCGCCATGGCACTGTCATTTTTTTTCTTCAGATCATCCAAGGCTCTGGCACTGGAGGCTGCTGTGTTCTGGAGTGTTTTGCACTGCGACCATTTTCTTTTTAAAAAAGTCAACGTCGTGGCGTACCATTTTCACTGTGAAATATAAACATATGGTTCAACACATACATGTTTTTGAATGGATGTAAAAGATTCCTGGTGCTCTCTCTCGCTCGAAGATATAGACTAGCCTGAAATCTGAATTCTGGGTTGATGTTTTCCCCCCCATCCCTCCCCCCCCGTCCTCCGAGTCTCTGTTTTTTTCCGTCTTAACACACACACACACACACACACACACACACACACACACACACACACACAGGTTGGCTATACATAAAATCTCAATCTTTAATTGTATACATTTTTCTTTGTTGAAAACTCTCTCTCTCTTTCTGTCTCTCTTTCCCGTCTCTCTTTTCTCTCTCTCTCTCCCCTCTCTCTCTCGCTCACCCTCCCAAGCATTTCTTAAGGAAAAAAAGTAACGATCTAGAACAGGGAATGAACATGCATTGAAAAATAAACATGATCATTATTGACACAGCCAGAGTCACTTGTTTACTTGATCTTTCTTTTGAACTTTTTTCATAGATAAAACTGGAAAAACACAATATGGTATTTGAGAAATCATAGCATTGACAACTGATTTAATGGCTGTCTCACTGCTTTTAGTTGACAACCGTGAAAGACCCGTCAAACAATCATTACATGATTGTAAGTCAATAGTCCGTCCACCATTTACATATCTGTCAATAAAGCTATGTGTATGGAACAAGGTCATTCAACTAAACCCAACACTCCACTCAAAATGCAATGAATTTTTAAAATCAAATAAAATGGAAATTAATCAAAATTAGCAATGATTAAACACACCAAAAAACACCACCCAAAAGCAACATAAATGGTAATCTCAGTTTCCGCTTACGTCATTTGCTGACCGGCAAGAGGAACAGACACTCTGTCTGAGAGTCAGGCGTGCATGGTCGTGATTCCACCCCCACAGGCGGACCTGCTCGAGGGGGCTCTCAAGAATGTGGCAGACTGAGGACGTTTAGGTCGGAGGATTCTGGACACCAAGGGAAGGCAAGGGAGGTCAGGAAGGTGAATCATGACATCTTATATTTTTTACAAAGACAGATTAAACAGGCTGTACGGTCATGTCAGACTTCTCTTTCTCTCTCTGTCTCTCCGATTTCCTCTATGCTAAACATAGTACACTAGACACTCTTTTGCATGCAAAAGGGGCACATAAAAAGGCACACACATACACAAACACAAATTCTTAAGTACATTTTTGGTGCACACACAACATGCATGCACACACTCATACAACCCTGTATTATTGAGATGTGTCAAGGTTGGTTGGTTTGAGATACTGCGTATGCGAGTGCAATTAGCCAATTCAAATACACAAGTGTATGCAGTAATATATGTTTAAACACAAATTGCTAAAATTGACAACTAATCTTAGTGTCCATTTCTAAAGGTGTGGTTTAGTGCATGTGTGTGTGTGTGTATGTGGTGTGTGTGTGTATGGGTGCACGTTCACATGCACATGTACCGTAAAGTTCGGACTATAAGCCGCGACTTTTTTCCCCAGCTTAAACCCTGCGGCTTAAACAACGATGCGGCTTATTTGCGGATTTTTCCGATTTCAGAAGCATCACACCCTCGTCTATCTTGCTTCTCTGTAACTCACCATATCGTGTTTACTGTTCAATGAATTTTTATATGCTTTTAACTACGATTTTCTGTGTAATCGTGTACTGGAATCAGTAACCCGTTCAGAAATACGGGAATCGACATAAGTAAAGCCCATTACTGATATCTTTTTCATCAGTTTGTCTTCTACAAAAATACGATCGCTTCGAACGGCGCAGTGTGTTGGCCGTTTCCGACCTGTTTAATCTTGACTAACACTAGCTGAATTATGAACAAATAACTAAGCACTGGCACGGTATTAAGCGAAATAAAACAATCGAATCGTTTAATTAATGTTCTGGTTTGTTATTATATGCGTTATCTTACCAAGTGCGTCTTGCAATTCAAAAACGATTAGCGCATTCAACTCGGTCATTGTCAGACCTTGGCTTCGATCCGCCATTGTTGAAATCGTGGACAGGAGTGGAGTGTTTTGCATTTGATACCTTCGTTGATTGGCTTGCGCTTTCGAGTACTCAACCAATCGCTAGCTTGATACACCAATGAACAGGAGAGAACTGCCTTTCTAGCGCATCGTAATGCGTTGATTTTTTTCGGTATTTTTTTAAAAGCAATAATGTGAAAGACAACACTTGTAAGAGCTCATAAAAACTGCGATCTAATTGATTAAAACACATCGTACAAAAAATTTAAAAAAAATAATAAAAAAGACTGACAAAAGCTGGCAACAGCTCTTGTATCGACCTATATTAAACGCAATGAATGCAGTTACACACATTGTATGTAATGATTTTGACACTGGTATACGCTCGGCAGATGCGCCTGCGGCACATCGGACTGTGTTGTATATACTGCGCTTATAAACACAGTGCGGCTTAATTGTGAAAAAATTAGATTCTTTTTAAAATTTAGTGGTGTAGCGGCTTATATACATGGTGCCGTCACATGACCGAACTTACGGTACATGTGTACATACATGTATAGGTGGGTTGACCACAAGTTTGTTTGGGTCTAATATGTGCTTTGGTACCCATGTATGTTCAAACATCAGATCTTTACAACAATTATACACAAACATGTGTATAAAAAAAGGAGACAATCATAAACTGATATATCAACCTATAGGTCATCAAACTGAAACGGGTGTAGAAAACTGACTATTGGTTCCACGTTTCTCACCTCCAAATCTTGTCTGACTCTGGACTGTGTGTCAGAATATTTGTCAGACTTCCATAGGGGTTTCACTGGTTTGATAGCCTCTGCTTCTTTTTGCTGATGTTTCTTCTGAATCTGGCGCATGCGACGGACATTCTCCAACACATGGTCTTTTGTACTGAAGTCTGTAGCAGAATCAGAGAATGGACAACCATACAAAATACATAAAAACAGATACATGATTCAGCTCATGTGTGCATGCACGCGTTCTGTGTTTATGCATGTGTGAGATTGTGTGTATTTGTTTTTGCAACTTAAGTGTTCATAAATACCCACATACCAACCCTCATCCCCAAATTAATTTAAGCTACCAAAAGTCAAAACATGTGTCAGCTTACTGTTGAATGAATTGGTCAGGTAATCATCTATATATACGTGACAAATGAACAGACCTGAACAAGGTAGTTCCAACACCCCATTACACTTTCCATAGTTTTCTGCTTCTGTTCTGTGAAGACTTTTTTCCCCAAACCAACAGTGGTGCATCAAAGAATACTCAGAGTGCTGGGCTGCTTAAAACCACTGGTGGTTTTGGATTTTCATGGCTTGAAACCCCTCTCTGCCACCAACCAGTAATTTATAGCCAGACACCTGATTCAGTTCAGGGAAGGTTAAGGCATCAGAAGGAGAGGGCGGGCTCATGTAAACAGTTAACTACTGGGCTCATCTACACATACATGAATTTAATTTACAGTTAAAAGGCGTAAAGCACCAGTTGCAGCTCACAGCTGCAGTGAAAAATATGTTGCAAATCACAAATCAACAATTACACAATCCATAATCAATAAGAAACTGACATGAGAAAAATTTATGCATAAAGCACTTTATCAACACTGATAATTATAACAAATCAAACTTGACCATTACTTACCATGTTGATTACAGCCTTCTAACTTAGAGATGACAAGGTGTGATTAATGCTGTTCTTTGATGACAAATTAGGATCAATGCTGACTTATGGCAAATGAAATCAGACAAATTTCACTATATGTGTAGGTTTAAGGATGGATAACCAAAGACAGGAGATAGCAGGGAAAACAATTAGAAATGCATGCATACATGTATACTGCCCCATGATAAAAAAAAAAAAACACACACACACAGAAAACAGAAACTACAAGCAAGAAAAAGTGTCGCTCACCTTTCGTTTGTCTGGCTGACCCGATCAGTCCCATCCCTTGCATCATTAAGCCTCCTTGCATCTTGCTGCAGGCCACAGCTGTTTGTTTCCCTATCGAACAAACAAAAAAGAACTTTTTTACTAATCAATGCAGCTTCCAACTATGTCCTGGTAATCAGTAGAGTGGCCCAAAGCATGATCCCAGGATTGTTGCTATTCTTGTTTATTAACAACATTGATCATTTGAATGCAAGGCCCTTTACTGATGAATGCATAGCATATTTGCAACTAACAATAAGTGAGACTGTCAACATTTACAGGATGATCTAAATGAGTTGACCAAAATAGTGATCTCTCATAGTTTACACAGGAGTGGTATGTAATTTCATGCACAATGATGCTGTTGATATACACAATGTTACGCTCGCCGGCTGCAACTTTTGGTAAACAACACACTAACCATCCTGCCACCACTTTTGGCTGTTTGATAATGGACTGAGAGTTTTTTAGTCGGTCGATCAGATGAGGGTGGTTTTTTTTAGGTAGTGGGTCAGTTGTCTCAACAAAGAGATTTTGTGAGTCTTCTTTCATCTAACATTTTTTGGTGCACAGGTCCTTATCATCTTTAATCAGTCCAGGTAGGAGATATCTGAGGCACTTTTTGGCTTTTTTTTTTTAATACATTACAAATCACTAGACCTGTGAGTCTCAAACAACTTGCTAAAAGAATTGACTGACCTCTTATAAATTAAGGAGACTAGATGATTCATGAATGCAGGCAACACCTGTGGTCAAAGATGATATTTTTTAATATACTGGATATATGCATACCATTACAATTAATATCATGACGATATTCATGGGCTAAAACATGAAATGAGTTGCGTACTTGTGCCATTCAGCATTTACTCATTACTGTCATTACAGTCTCAATACTGACAATACGTGGAATTTTGCTGGTACTAAACACTTACACTGGCAGACATGCCAATAGCATCAAACAAAAAGAAAGTACCATACTTCAGCTTTGTTTGCAGGAGGTGAAGGCTCATTTAAAGAATGTGCTGGACACTGGTGTCAACCAGGAATAAGTGTTACAGCAAGCATCAACACCGATACTTATCAAGAAAAGGGATGAGTCAGTATGTTGGTGCATCGACCACTGAGCCCTGAATCAGAGAATCAGTACTTTTTTGTTTTATCCGCCACAAAACAGATGGGTTGAGAATATTTTGTCACAGAAGATCATTTGTGACTGTAACTGGGGGAAACCGATGGTGCATGAGGAACCATATGATTTTGGCAGAAGGATCATAACATGTTTCTTCTGCTCTCTGTTTGCTATAAAGTCGCAGCCTTATCCATGACATATCATTAGAACAGTTCTGAGTATAAACCCTCTTCACATCAAGCAAGTTTCTCTAAAATCTACATGAAGCGCTATCAGGTGCCTGTCTTGATGTAGCTTTCATCCACTCAGAATTTCTGACTTAGGCACATCATAACAGCGTTTAGCACCTGACCCTGCTAATAACCCACCCCTTCTCTGTGTGAAAAATAGTATCCATCATAAAAATGCATAGATTAGGTGAGTTTGCATAAAGTTTGTCTTTAATCTGTAAAATTCAGAGTACTTTGTATTTGGAATCACTGTGAATGACTATCAAAGAAGCCTTCCCCTTGCCACTTGCCAAAGATTGCCTTAACACTCTGTCACATAGTGCTTAGATTTCTAAAGTGGGTTTGGACAACACATACAGGCATGCTGAAAGTGAAAGTCAGACAGAAAGATGACCGCTTTTTGGAGCAAGTATGCTTTGTTTGAGCATGTCAGAATGTATTTCGTGCTCACCAGTGCCCTAACAACATTATCATGCATGGTGAACCTGTGAGATCTAATAAGGAAGGCTATACTTCCTTCTGGGTAGCTTTCTAGTCTAAGGAATGGTTTCACATAGTTGGCAAGTGACACAGTTTCACTGACTTAGTAAGTTAGTGACAATCTTGCGGTAGCTACTACCATACTGTTCACGCCTGATCTGGATCTGGATGCATATGTCGCTGAAAACCAACTTGATTATATTGCGACGAAAAACAGGGAGAGTGAAAAAAAAAAAAAACCACACATTTTCCTTCTCTCCTTTTCCTTCTTCATTTCGCTTTCCTTTTCAATAAAAATTCTCTTAAAGACTAGCTAGGTGTGGAGCTGCCGGATTGCTACTACTTTTCGCTTTGCACATACAGGCAAGCCTGTACATTACCGGCCCTGACCCTACAGAAGGTAGTGCCAAGCCAAAAAAAAAAAAGGGGGGGGGGGGGGGGACCCGACCCCACCCTTTCCCCACCTACCTAACCTAATTAACTAATGTACAGCACAGGTTTAGTGGAGGCTGCAGAACTGCCCATCGCTGCTGTGAATGTGGCGACAGTACTGGCCTGGACTGTTGTTTCTTCCAGGTGGTTCCAATCCTCGATGGTCTTTACAAAAAAGGAGCATCTGTACTGCTCTGAAGTGCCATCTGGAATCTTGTAGCCCTTGGTGTTATTGACAGCACGGCGAGTAACGGTGTTTGTGGTCTCGCAGTCCTTAAATGCAAATGTTTGCTCTTTCTGATGGTAATGTTCATTTTCTGATCTAGTTGACTTTTTTTAAACACCACGTCCCTACTATACCGATGGTGGAAATAGGCTGGTACAGAAATGTGAGGAAGAAAAGGATCTGGATGTAATCTTTGATAAAGATTTACTTTTTGATACTCACATTCAAAAGTGTATAAATAAAGCAAACCAAATGATTGGATTAATAAAAAGAACTTTTATTTACCTAAATAAAGAAACGTTTTAAAGTTATATGAAGCTATGGTTAGACCGCATCTTGAATATGGCAATATAAATCAGGTACCCACATTTGAAAAGACAGTCAATAGCAATCGAAAGAGTACAGTGAAGAGCTACTAAAATCTTGCAAGAATGTACAAACAGTCTTATACATATAGATTAAATTACTTAAATTTGCACTCTTTAAAAGGTAGACGTATTAGAGGGGATTTGATTGAAGTGTTCAAAATATTTCACCAGCAAACGGACATACAGTGGGACTATTTTTTTGAGGCTGCTAAAACAGATAGAACAAGAAATTCGGAAGGCAAGATATTTGTTAAGCAGTTTCATACTAATATGGGGAATTCAAGTTCAGTAAAAGAGTTATTGCTAACTGGAACAATTTGCCAACTGCACTTAAATTTGCTAAAATACTAATGTTTTAAGATTTGCTGATGAAGACTTGAAATTTAAAGTACAGTTTAGAAGCTTTGATGAATAAGAAGGAAAATTTATATTGCATGCATTTTCAACCCTGTCATAAAACTAAAATAACACGAGGGGGCATTGAAAGGGTTAACGGCCTATGTATGATTACGTCCTTTTGTGAAATTGTAAGTTTTTGGTTCAGATTTGTCGGGGCTGTTAGCGGGGCCTTTCTTCTTCTGTTTTCAAAATCAACTGAAACAGGGTTCATAGCGTTTGGGAAAGTTTGGGAAAGGGTTTTGGGGGAAAAAAGATGTTATTTTCCAGGCCCTGGAAAGTCTTTGAAAAATAAGAAAACATGAATATGGTTTGTGAAAGTTTGTGAATTTGGATTTATGTCCCCAATAAAAGAAATCCGCTTAGAAAAAAAAAAAAGGGGGACCATAAAATTTTTTAACATATAAGAGGAAATAACTATGAAAAAAATAATGCGATCGGATGAACCGCAGTGAATTGAGCAAAACGAACTTTCGATTTCTAGCTTAAACGCGAGTTACTTCTCTTGGAATATCCGGGTCTCTCCGAGAAATCAAATGCTGGCCAATGCGTTTCAGCGAGTTTTGGCTAAAAAAAGCCCGTTTTATAAACATGGCTGGGGAAAAAATGCTGTCTGTGTACTGTGCAGCATACAGAAAAAACATCGATAAGGATCGATGGGTGACAGAGCCCTCATAAAGCCATAATGGCGGTAAGTAAAAGATTTAATAACTCCCTTTAACAACAGACAGAAAATAGTTTGCAGTTTTATTTAGACTTTTTCTAAAGCCTTTGATAAGGTTGACCATGAGGGCCTGCTGCTTAAATTAGAACACATCGGCATTGGGGGTTCTTTGCTAAAATGGGCTAGATCATTCCTCGTTGGGAGAACGCAGAAAGTTATTGTGGAAGGGTTGTCATCCCATTGTAAACCGTCTTGTCAGGTGTACCACAGGGAACTGTTCGGGGGCCCTTTTTTCTTAATTTATATAAATGACATAAGTAGAAATCTCTCTCCTGGAACTACTATAAGGCTTTTTGCAGATGACAGCTTAGTATATAGAACAATCAAAGCAAGAATGATACACGCATTCTACAAGAAGATCTAAAGGTTTTACAAGATGGGAAAGAACCTGGAAAATGGAATTTCAACCCCCAAAAGTGCCAAGTGTTGCGTTATGTAACAACGCTCACCAACTAGATCAGAATATTCATTCATAATTTCTATTCTTAAAAAAACCAATGCTGCAAATATTTAGGCGTGATTTTTAGATAGTCGTCTCAAATGGAAAGAACATTCAATTTAGTATGTAAGAAAGCAAATAACATCTTAGCTTTCTTATACAGGAATATCAATGACTGCCCCCAAAAGGTTAAAGACGACTGCTACAAAACACTTTGGGTTTGACCAGTACTGGATATGGTTTCTCCCGTTTGGGATCCATACCATCTAAAGGACATTGATAACCTCAAAGATTCAGAAGAAAAGCAGCATGGTTCGTAACAGGGAACCACATCAGAGAAGGGGAATACTAGGAAGAACATGGGTAAAACTAGAATGGAAACCCTAAAGAGAGAAGAGCTGTTGTGATGGTGTGGAGGGGTAAGGGGTGTGCAGGTGAAGACAGGGAGATGGTGAGAAGTGCAGGAACCAAGGGACAGCAGCCGTCAAGAAGACCAGTGGACGAAGCAGAGTTTTTCTTCTTTTATTTCTCTCCCATGGCTAGGAGCTCAAACCAGGAACACTGCCTGGGAACTCTCTCTCTCAGCACTCAGCGCACTGAGCGCGCCTCGGGCCTCTCACGCCAGTCACTCACATCAGGGAACACTCTAGGGAGACACTCTGCCCCATTCTCACACAACGCTCGACTTTTATAAGCATGTACCGAGCCGCAAAGCCAGTACCACGGTGCCGAAGACGAACCGAGCCTCGCGAGGCCGGAACCAACAGAATTTTGTGTTTTCTATCGCGGCTTCAGTGTTGTCTCGCTCGCGGTCCGTTCAGACTATAACACATATTTACTATCGATGAAAACCTCAGAACACAAGGAATAAAAATGCAGTAAGTCACATTTGACAATTTTGTTCCTGTACTAAATCATTGCTGATTAATGTCCCAGAGTGAAGCCACTTTTAAACAAGCTTACGTCATATTTTCCTTTATTTCGATGAAAAATACCAAACAGCGTGAAATAATTTTGTAATGAATAAAAAGCTGGCATCTCGCTCTTTTCATACATAAAACTTCATTTTCCAAGACAGTGTCTAAGTGGAGAACTTTGCGTTAAAGTTTGATAGAAAACACAGCTGACTTTTCACCTCGCTGGGCCCGTCGGCACCCACTTCTGACACAATTTTCAACTGAAAAATACTCTGTTGAAACGGTCTGTTAAATAATAAATTCTACACATTTTCAGTTGTATTCATAACAGAAATGGAGTCATAAGCAACATTTCGATCGGAAGTCCGAATTTCATGAAACGACAATTCAGATCAAAACTCCGACAGTAAACAAAGAAGGCGACTCGCTAAAGGGACCGGCGCTGTCAGTCATTTCGTATAGTCGCAAGCTTGTACAGAAAAGATCATAGGCATGCGAGATATACGAAATGAAAGCTTATGGACTTTACTTTTAACATGCATATTCAGATTCTTCAGTTTTCCTCTTACTTTTTGTAAAATCAAGAATTATTCAATGTTCATTCGACAGACAATTGAAAATGGCGCCAAGATTGCTCGTGCGAAATACCAGTTTAGAGAAAATATGGGCTTCTCAACCCAGTACGGTTGTAATGAATCAAATACATTAATTTTTGTGACTTTAGCGACGTACATACAACTATGTAGGTTCTGAGGTATTCATGATTTAAAGAATTTACACAATAAAAAATGAGATTCGACCAAGGGAGGTAAGGGGAAGATAACTCTCGAACAAACATTTTCATCCACGAAAAGTAACCAAACGAAACACTGTTAGCACCCGGCTACATCCCCCCTACTCTGTTACAACCAGCGTCCTCGCTGGCACAAAAATGACATAAAAATGGCAGAGTTATCAAGTAAGGGTGCAAAAATCAATCAATGAAAAAAATGAAGCTTCAGCCATCAAGTCTTTAGAGGCATGACTACCCCAAAAACAAAACACTTACATCAATGCATCAAAACATCAAAACATCTTGTTCTCCTCTCATTCTTTGCATTCACATTATTCCGACTATCAAGGGCTTGCTCTTTTAAACAGGGCGTCTGAAAGCCAAAATTCACATTGACCAGAATGGACATGTATTTTAAACAAAAATTCCACAAAGTCAAATACAAAATGACAACAAGGGATTCCTTTCATGAACAAAACCCGGACTTTGGGTACATAAGTGACTAACTGGACTTGATATTTAAACAAAGTTCCAAGTCGGACATCAGAAATCATTAGGAACATGTGTTAAAACCCAAAGCACTGGGTAGGTACCAAGTGACAATAATGGACTTGTTATGTAAACAAAATTCCAAGATGTCAGGTACTAAAATGACTTTGCAAGGATTTGTTATTTTAAACATTCCAAGAAGGTCAGGTACGGAATATACTTGGGAGGATTTATCAAAACTCAAAACATGGGTGCCAACGTGACAATAATGGACTTGCTATTTGAACAAAAATCCATAAAGTCAGACATAGCACGATAAAAGTGAAAAAAGGATTTATCAAAACTCAAAACACGGGTGCCAACGTGACAATAATGGACTTGCTATTTGAACAAAAATCCATAAAGTCAAACATAGCACGATAAAAGTGGAAAAAAAAAAGGATTTATCAAAACCCTTTTGAGTCAAGTCCCCAGGTCATGAATTTGGACGGTTTTAGCACTTTGCGGCAGAATCTCAGCAAAAGTCATGACTTAAATCTCTTTTATGACTTCCGGTGGCTAAAAGAGGGGTTCACATCTTATCAAACATGAAAACAACAACATACTGGTGGCTAAAAGAGGGGTTCACATCATTATCAAACATGAAAACAACCACATAGACTAGCTTGTGGAAAAAAAAACCCACAATGAACAAATGAACTGTCTGGCAAACGGTCCGCAACACCTCTTCCTAAAAAGGTGTTCGGCGATCAATTGGGGAATATATACAATCATAACTGTCCTCTAGAAGGCCTGACCAAGCCAGTTACCCATTAAGAAAGTCTCTAATTGTCCAGGCGGGCATATAATTTAAACAAAATTCCAAAATATCAAATACAAAATGACTAGGAAGGATTTGTTAAAAATCCAAAACATTGGGTAGGCACCAAACTTGACTATAATGGACTTGGTTATTTGAACCAAAATCCAAGAGGTCAGACATAAAATATACTCAGAAGGATTCCTTTAAACCAAAGTATTGGTTACCAAATGACAAAATTCCATTAAGTCAAATATAAAGCGGCAAAAACAGATTTTGCTATAGACTCCTTTGTGTCAAGTCCCCAGGAAGGTATGATTTGGCTGGGTTTTGTCATTTTGAACAAAATTTCCCCAAAAGTGTCGACACAGGGAAGAGAGACTTTTGCCATTACACAAACGAAAAATAGAAAATCTCGACACCCTGCATTCGTGTCAGCATGGTTCTCCTAGAGCTTTTCGGTGGAAGTATCTTTGGAGCGATAGCAACCTGCGTAACGTTGTACGAAATCATAAAAGGTTGAGACAGTTTATTCCTCTGCGGATCATAGAGAGAGAAAATTGTTTCTGAGCAAACTTTTGGTCCAGTCGCCTGAGCCAAATTCAAGATGGCGGCGCGCGCGTCTTTCGATCTGCTGGAAATCGAGTGAGCCCATTTTCCTTTTTTTTTCTGGCCACCGGCCGCTGTAGCTGTAGCTAGTGTCGAACTGTGTTGTGATTACACCCTGATCGAGTCTCCAGCAATTAGAATCTGACGTGTTGTCACAAGTGTTTTACTGCATACGCCAGTTTAGGAAACAACTTTCCCTGACCGTACTGTTGTGCTGACCCCTTGGTTTTTGAGTTAAGTGCCTAAGCGTGCCAAGAACTATGAGTATGAATGACAACAGTAGGCGTCCCTCCCAGAACGCGGATGACAATTTACAAGCCAGTAGCACTGGCATGTCCACAAGGAATAAATGTGGCACCTGTGACAAAGTTGTAACTAAGAAATCAAATGGAATACTCTGTGATATTGTGCCAAATGGTACCATGCTGGTTGCCAGGGGTTATCAGCTGAAGTGCTCAGTGCCATAACATTATGCGGGGCCAGCTCCACTGGTTCTGTAATGTCTGCAATCCTAAGGCCCTAGATGTATTGAGAATGGTACAGTCTCTCAAGGACAGAATGATGAGCTTGAAGCTAGGCTAGTTAATGTAGAAGGGATATTGACTGACCAGGGAAATGACTTTAGAGACTTCAAAGAGAAAACAGGAGGCATTTAATACAGGCATTGCTGAGAAAGTAGATATGAAACTAAATGAAAGTACCTCACAGAGTGTCTCAGAGATGAATGAGAGAGAGCTGAGAAAACAGAACTTGATCTTTTTCAACCTCCCCGAGAGTGAAAAGCTGGAGCCGAAAGGCAGAATTGGTGATGACACTGAACAAGTCAAGAGGGTTCTACAGACTATGGAAGTCACTGAGTGTGACTTTCAGCAACCTGTGCGCCTTGGTAGCAAGGGAGATTCGCCTAGACCACTGAGGGTTAGGTTCAAGCAACACGACGATTGTGTGAAGATTCTGAGGTCAGCCAAGAAGCTGCAAGGCAGTGATACTTTTGTTAGCAGGGACATGACCCCTTTAGAGAGAGACGAGAGAAGGGCTCTGGTGAAACTAAAGAACCAACGACAGGAAGAATCCGTGGAGAAAGGGGAGAATGCAAAATGGTTGATCCGCAGAGGGAAGGTGGTCAACACCGCACGAGCAAGGCCTCGAGCTCCCGAGGGGAGGTCGAAGGCCAAGAGTAGCTGCTCAGCGGAATGATACTGTACATAGTGTAAATAGTGGTTGTGGAAATAATGGCAGGGGTCTTGATGCTAGAAACGATAGTGCAATGTTTCCTGGCAACAAACTGAAAGTCCTGTACTCAAATGCAGACTGCCTTATGAATAAGAGACAGGAACTAGCAGTGTTGATAGCCCTTCACTGTCCAGATATAATCTGCGTTACAGAAGTTGTGCCGAAGAACACTGTAGTGCCAATACAAACTTGTGAACTTCAGATTCAAGGTTATGAAACATTTACAAACCTTTCTACGTGTAAAAGGGGTGTTCTGATTTACACCAAACTGATCTGAAAGCAGTGCAAAGTTACATAAATGATGCCTGTGTGGGTGATGGATCCTGCTGGTGCGAAGTACGCTTGGCAGGGAATGACAAGTTACTGACAGGGTGTGTCTATAGGTCTCCCAACAGTGTAGCTCAGAACAATGAAGATTTGATCTCAGACTTGAAGAATGCGTGTTCGAAGAACTTCTCACACGTGCTTATCTGTGGAGATTTCAATCTGCCGGATGTTAAGTGGTCAGAAAACTGCGCTTGTGAAAGCCCCTGGGCGCGTCATTTGTAGAAGGTTTTAGAGACTGTTTCTTGCACCAGCATGTATTCGAGCCTACTCACCATACACCTGGTCAGACTACAAACACTTCGATTTAGTTCTTACGAATGAAGAGGGTATGATTGGTGACATATGCTATGAGCAACCACTCGGTAAGAGCCACCACTCAACATTGATGTTTGATTTGGACTGTTACACAAACCAGAGCAAAGTGAACCCTCCAAGGTTTATACTTGAGAAAGCCAACATGGAAGAGATTAAGAAGTGCATGGGTCTGTAGACTGGAAATCAGCTCTCGAAAATACATCATGTGAAGAGGCTTGGTCAGTGTTTACCGGGAAGGTGAAAAACTGTATGGATGATTTCATTCCAAAAACTAGACCTGGCTCAGAAAAAAAGAAAGAAGCAACTGTGGATGAATGAAAAAGTGTTTGCAAAGGTCAAGAAGAAATATGCTGCCTTTAAGAGGTATATGGAAACAAGAGACGGTTGGAGACTATCTGGAGTATGCCAAGGCTAGAAATCAGGCAAAATGGAGTGCCGGAAGGCTGTCAGAGACCTTGAAAGAAAGATAGCGCAGGAATCAAGGGACAACCCAAAAGCTTTTTTCTCATATGCAAAGAGTAAGTTAAATACCAGATCTGGCGTTGCAGACTTAATTAGAGACGATGGCTCAGTGGCCAGCAGCAATAGTGAGAAAGCCGACTTACTGAACTCCTTCTTTTGTTCAGTGTTCACAGAGGAAGACACCGGTAATGTGCCAGAGTTTTTAGAGAGAGGTTTTGAACAGCCACTTGAAAATGTGAACATCTCAGAAGATGAGGTGAGAAAGAAACTTCAGAAGTTGGTCCCTGGCAAAGCTATGGGCCCAGATGGTGTCCCCCATCTGTGCTGAAGGCGTGTGCAGAAGAATTGTCTGTTCCACTGGCCATCATCATGAACAGGTCTATCCAAGAGGGCGCCCTGCCCAGCGAGTGGAAAATAGCACATGTATCTCCTATTTTCAAGAAAGGTAAAAAGACAACCCCGGGAACTACAGACCTGTTAGCCTCACATGTGTGTGCTGCAAGATTCTAGAATCCATTTTGCGTGATCACTTCAATGAGCACTTCAGGGCAAATAACCTGTTCAGTTCATGTCAGCATGGTTTCATCAGTGGTCGCTCTTGTTCAACTAACCCGATAGCTGTCTTAGACTTGTGGACGAGAATACTTGAGGATGAGGGCGCTGTAGATGCCATATACCTTGATTTCGCGAAAGCGTTCGATACTGTACCACACGAACGATTACTGAAAAAAATGGAAGGATATGGCATCAGAGGCCATCTACTTGCATGGGTGAAAAACTTCCTTGTGGGACGAAAACAGCGTGTTGTTCTCAACGGAACAGAGTCTTCGTGGGGGGACGTGCTCTCGGGCATTCCTCAGGGGAGCGTACTTGGCCCGTTTCTCTTCGTCTGCTTTGTGAACGATCTGCCTGAGGCCGTCCACTCAACTAGTTTCCTTTTCGCGGACGACACTAAACTGTTCGCCAAAGTCCAGACAATGCTGATGTCCTGCAGGACGACCTTGATAGACTACAGCTCTGGTCCCATTTATGGCAGCTCCGCTTCAATGCGGGCAAGTGCAAAGTCATGCATATAGGCAAACAGAGTCAGCCAGCACAGTACAGTATGAGGTCAGGCACTGATGAGATCACTCTAGAGACTTGTGTAATTGAAAAAGACCTTGGTGTCAATGTAGACAACGAATTCAAATTCAGTGGTCATGTGAGCATTCAAGTTGATAAGGCGAATAGGCTGTTGGCACTGCTTCGGAGAGGCTTCACCGTGCTCGATTTTCTCTCATTACCACTACTGTACAAATCAGTGATTCGCCCGCACCTTGAGTACGGGAACGTTGTGTGGCACCCTCGCTTGAAAGGTGATGAAGAACAGTTGGAGAAGGTGCAGCGTCGAGCTACCAAGCTGATTCCTGAGCTGGCCAGCATGGACTATGAGGACAGACTGAGGAGACTCAAACTGCCGAGCCTCTACTACAGGCGTGCTCGCGGGGATATGATAGAGTGCTACAAGTATTTGAGGGGCACCCACGATGTCTCAAGTGATCTGCTTCCCCGCGACACGGACTCCACTACCAGAGGTCACAGCTTCAAGCTGAAGAAAACATTTGCGAGGCTGTCAGTGAGGAGAAACTTCTTTGCAGTAAGAGTGGTCAATGCTTGGAATGCTCTGCCTGAGGCGGTGGTGTTAGCACCAAGCCTCAACAGTTTCAAGAACAGATTGGATGCAGTGTGGTCACAGCATGTACTCTCAGGACTCGTCCTGGTTCGCCAACCCACCACGCATGCGCACCACATTTAGTGCAAGTTTGAGTGTGCAAGCACAAGAGGATGAAAGGGAGAACGAAGATGAGGATCAACCGGCTGATAGGCAGATTGCCTGAACACAGCTGTAGCTGTAAAGTAAAGTAAAGTAAAGTAAGTAAAAGTCAAACTCAACCTAGTTCCTTCACAACTACTGTTAGCACAAAAAAACAGGGGCACATTGGGTAGGCACCGAGTGACAACAATGGACTTGTTATTTGAACAAAATTCCAAAATGTCAAGTACCAAAATGACTTAGAGAGGATTTGTTATTTAAAACAACATTCCAAGAAAGTCGGGTACAAAATATACTTTGAATGGATTTGTTAAATTCCAGGGCATTGGGTACCAAACGACAACAATGGGCTTGTTATTTGAACAAGATTCCATAAAGTCCGGTACAAAATGGCAAACAGAATTTGCTATAAAATCCTTAGCCAGTACTGCTGGCTTCTGAAAAACCGTGGCATACACTATCCAACCTGAAGAACAATCAACATATATACCAGCTTGTGCAAAAAAAAAAAAAAAGACAAATAGTTGGTTAACAACCAGTCCACAGCACCTCTTCCCAAAAGGAGGTATTCAGCAATCATAAATCAGTCCAGGAATATATTTACTGTCTCGTGTAACATCCAACCGAGTCAGTTAAATGAAAGAGTTCCTGGTCATCCAGGCAGGCACTGAGGTCATACCTTTTTGTTGGCTTTACTGCCAGACAGGTGGTTCGTCGTGGTGCTGGCGTGGGTGGATCACTACGTACCAGGGGCGGAACTGGAGTGGGCACTGGGTGGCCTGCAGTTCTGGGCTTGGGCTGCGGGGGTGTCTGCCGGTCCGTCCTGGAGTCTGGTGGTGGTTCCAGTTCCCGTCGTGTCAGTCTCCTCCGGTCAGGTGGCGCCGATGACGGCAGGGTGTCCATTCTGCTGTCAGGCAGTGGAGTTGCCTGACAGGGCCAGACCCGTTGTCTACAGGCCAGGGCAGCTCCTGGTGGCCTGGGTTCTGGCGCATGGATTGGTGGCGTGGAGGCACTGGCGGTCTGGCTGACCTCTCTGCAGGGTCGGCAATCAGATAGGTGCTGCTCCAGATCCCGGTACATACTGGGCCAGTAGACCTGGGGGCGTAACATCTCCGCAGCATGCTGGTAGCTCTGGTGACCCTGGCGGTTGTGGGCTGATGACAGAACCTTGGGGCGGAGCAATCCAGGAAGGAGAAGCTGCTCACACGCCCCAAGTTTAGGGTCCTCCTGGCCAAAGAAGCCTGCAGCTGGCGAGAACCCGGGAGCTGATGCAGGGGGTGCAGAGGTAGTTGGCTGGCCATGGTGTCCGGTCCTCTTGGGCTGTGTCTCCCTGGTCCTTCTGTCTCCGATCCTGCTCGCAGCGCCAGTTGTGATGGTGTGGAGGGGTAAGGGGTGTGCAGGTGAAGACAGGCAGATGGTGAGAAGTGCAGGAACCAAGGGACAGCAGCCGGTCAAGAAGACGCAGTGGACGAAGCAGAGTTTTTCTTCTTTTATTTCTCTCCCATGGCTAGGAGCTCAAACCAGGAACACTGCCTGGGAACTCTCTCTCTCAGCACTCAGCGCACTGAGCGCGCCCTCTGCCTCTCACGCCAGTCGCTCACATCAGGGAACACTCTAGGGGAACACTCTGCCCATTCTCACACAACGCTCGACTTTTATAAGCATGTACCGAGCCGCAAAGCCAGTACCACGGTGCCGAAGACGAACCGAGCCTCGCGAGGCCGGAACCAACAGAATTTTGTGTTTTCTATCGCGGCTTCAGTGTTGTCTCGCTCGCGGTCCGTTCAGACTATTAACACATATTTACTATCGATGAAAACCTCAGAACACAAGGAATAAAATGCAGTAAGTCACATTTGACAATTTTGTTCCTGTACTAAATCATTGCTGATTAATGTCCCAGAGTGAAGCCACTTTTAACAAGCTTACGTCATATTTTCCTTTATTTCGATGAAAAATACCAAACAGCGTGAAATAATTTTGTAATGAATAAAAAGCTGGCATCTCGCTCTTTTCATACATATAAACTTCATTTTCCGAGACAGTGTCTAAGTGGAGAACTTTGCGTTTAAAGTTTGATAGAAAACACAGCTGACTTTTCACCTCGCTGGGCCGTCGGCACCCACTTCTGACACAATTTTCAACTGAAAAATACTCTGTTGAAACGGTCTGTTAAATAATAAATTCTACACATTTTCAGTTGTATTCATAACAGAAATTGAGTCATAAGCAACATTTCGATCGGGAAGTCCGAATTTCATGAAACGACAATTCAGATCAAAACTCCGACAGTAAACAAAGAAGGCGACTCGCTAAAGGGACCGGCGCTGTCAGTCATTTCGTATAGTCGCAAGCTTGTACAGAAAAGATCATAGGCATGCGATATACGAAATGAAAGCTTATGGACTTTACTTTTAACATGCATATTCAGATTCTTCAGTTTTCCTCTTACTTTTTGTAAAATCAAGAATTATTCAATGTTCATTCGACAGACAATTGAAAATGGCGCCAAGATTGCTCGTGCGAAATACCAGTTTAGAGAAAATATGGGCTTCTCAACCCAGTACGGTTGTAATGAATCAAATACATTAATTTTTGTGACTTTAGCGACGTACATACAACTATGTAGGTTCTGAGGTATTCATGATTTAAAGAATTTACACAATAAAAAAATGAGATTCGACCAAGGGAGGTAAGGGGAAGATAACTCTCGAACAAAACATTTTCATCCACGAAAAGTAACCAAACGAAACACTGTTAGCACCCGGCTACACTTTTATCAAACTTAACATCTTCTTCAAAGGCAGAGCTAAACTAATTGATATTCCAATGGAACAACTAGTATTGAATAAAAGTAGCACAAGGAGTGGCGGTCAATGTTATACCATACCTGCATCAAATATTGACAGCCACTTACATTCATTTTATCCTGGTTCTGTACGGCTGTGGAACTCACTGCCGGGTGCCATCAAGATTGCCACAAATGCAGTCTCATTTAAAAAACAACTTGATACGACAGTTTTGAGATCTGCATATTGACGATTTTCTATTTTAACTTCCCCAGATATTTTACTGTTATCTGGGCCTGAATTTGGCCATTGCTTTTAACTTCTTGAATATCGAGTGCGACCCCTTGTTGCCAAATTTGCTCCAGGGACCAACAGCCTGAGTCGCACTATTTTATGTTATTTTATTTTTACTTTTTAACATGCGCGCTGGTGACCTACTCGTTTTTGAGTGAACCAGTATTTTAGGAAGAAGAAGACGTCCCTACACTACTTCTACTACTATACCCAGTTGGCAAAGTTGGTTTAGGTTTAGGTTTAGGTTTGTAGGGACAATTGCCTTTAGCAATTATAGCCAGAACTGGCTTTACATATCCCTTCTATGTGTTATCTGTCTTCACACGGTCAGGTCTTTAACTCGCTCAAGTCCTCTTCTTCTTCTTCTTCCTAAAACACTGGTTCACTCAAAAACGAGTAGGTCACCAGCGCGCATGTTAAAAATAAAATAAAATAACATAAAACAGTGCGACTCAGACTGTTGGCCCCTGGTCTTTATTTATCATAGTCAAAATAAATAGTCTTCAATAATACACTATCATCGATAGAGCTTTTGAAACGGTTAGTATTTTTTGCACGTTTAATGTTAGGGGTTAATTTATTTAATGTTATTTAATTTTTGAGCTCCTGAGTTGGAAAGAGAGGTAAAATTTTGCGATTTAATACATTCTAGTCGTTCGTGTAACATTAAAAATTTGAAATACATACCAAGATTTATACTCGTCAATGCAACACTGAAATGTTTTCACTAAATGGGTGCTTCAGCGCTACCCGTTGTTATGACGCGCTTTATGCAGCCATATTGCGGGAATGGTATTTCCGGTTTTTGTTTTTTTTAATTTGAAATGAAAAAGTAATCTGTTACAATAAAAATATATGAGATTCAAATAGAACTCATTTAGTATCAGATAGCAATAAATTAAACAATTTCTGAAGCACTTTACTGTCTCGAGCTCGTGAGAGTTTTGGAATGGCTCCTGTGATCATGACAACGTCAACATCCGCTGTCATGGTGGCTGATTAACCAGTCCGCCAAAAGACTAAACAAGTAAAAATTTAAAAGTCATGTAGGGATCTTTCGAATAATCTAGCATACGTTGTTGTGAACATGTGAATCGACTTTATTTATATTACTAGGTGGTGATTTTAAAGGTAAATTTCGAGAGTGTGTGAACAAGTCGATACACCATGTCACGCGCAGGGGCAGCCAAAGGGGGCAAGGATAAGCCCAAGCCCCCAGCTTCCCAAACTCCTGTAACGGCCACAGAAATCGTGCCTGGAAAGTTCAATGAAAGTGACTGGTAAGTGATGCCTTTCAGGCATTATTGTTATTAAGTATTAATAGGGGCATTATCGTTGTCAGTTAAAGTTTTTAAAAAAGATATGCACACAACCACACATGCACACACACACACACACACACACACACACGTGCGCGCGCATGCACGCGCGCGCACATGCACACACGCACGCACACACATACAAACACACACACACACACACACACACACACATGTATCTGTGTGTGTGTGAACAAATTGTATTAATTTAGGGGGGGGGGGGGGGGGGGTTATGGTATATTTCTTCCTTACTAGTGTGCGGAGCTTCTCCACAAGTGTTCTCATGTGTCCTTCCAGACTACTAAAATTGACATGCATACAAAGGATTAAACGCACTGCTGTGCTAAACTGGATGAGAAACAGTTTATTCAGCATTACCCATCGTTATCACGTGTTGATCAGAAGAAGAGGAAGTGTGTTTGTGTGTGCCCGCGCGCATGTGTGTGTGCATGTGTGTGCATGCACACATGTTTATGTGCATCTTCATGTATACATGCATGTTGTAATGAAGAGAAGAGAAGAAGAAGAGCTTCCACTGATGCAGTCATAATGACTAGGCTACAATCCACCATCATTCAGTATCAGTCAGTGAACAAAGCTTCTTTACAATAACAGTTTCTGAATGGAACAACCTGGCTTTAGCCACTGCACCATACTGACAGCACTATGGGCCATGATATTCAATCTATAGGGGATGGAGAGGGAGTGGGTAGGGAAACAAAGTTTTATTTCCCCAGATGGTGATAGATTGTTGTCCTTTGAGCTCAGGTGCAGTGTTAGGTTGTCTAAGGCAGCAGAATGCTCTCTGTTATGAATCCCAAACTTAAAGTCCATCATTTTCCTATGTCCATCATAAGATGCACATGATAAGGTTATGTATTTAAATATGGTAAGACCTGCCAAGAAAAGTAGGAGTTCCTGCCTAAAATAGGGAAGAAAGACTTGAGGCTTGATCCCAGGCTAGAGGGATATCCCCTGCATCCTTAGCATATTTTTTTTAGATTAAACTGTGAAGATCAATCCAGTCGTATTCCAGGAGTTTGTGTGAATGTTGTTATGTCAGTTATGCACGGTAATTTTTAGTCATCCTCAAACATCACACTCTCACTCTATTACTAAGAACCGAAAAGATTTGCACCTATCAGTAGCTCCACATATGTATTTCCACATACAATGTGACTAACCCAAGTATTATAATGTGTTCTTTCCCACTTTTTTCATTTTTTGTACTCTTTTTCATGAACTGGAGCTCCAAATTCTAAATCATATACCATAGTAGTCATTGATAGCTTGTTGCTATAGATGCCTTGTTTTTAACTTTTAAGACATGTTCTTTAAAAAGTTTGAGAGACTGAGAGACAAATATTTGCATGCACTTGATTCCAAACTGTTTTGTTTTCATAGGGATGCTATGGTGGATCAGGATAATAATTCCAAACTGTTTTGTTTTCATAGGAATGCTATTGTGGATCAGGATACTTCCTAACTGTTTGTGTTTTCACAGGAATGCTATGGTGGATCGCGATAATTCCAGGCTGTTTTGTGTTCATAGGAATACGGCAGGTAAGACCTGCCAAGAAAAGTAGGAGTTCCCGCCTAAAATAGGGAAGAAAGACTTGAGGCTTGATCCCAGGCTAGAGGGATATCCCCTGCATCCTTAGCATATTTTTTAGATTAAACTGTGAAGATCACATGAATGCTATGGTGGATCGCGATAATTCCAGGCTGTTTTGTTTTCATAGGAATGCTATGGTGGATGAGGATACTTCCTAACTGTTGTGTTTTCACAGGAATGCTATGGTGGATTGGGATAATTCTGAACTGTTGTGTTTTCATAGGAATACTATGGTGGATCAGGATAATTCCAGGCTGTTTTGTTTTCATAGGAATGCTATGGTGGATCTGCATAATTCCTAACTGTTTTGTTTTCATAGGAATGCTATGGTGGATCGAGATAATTCCAGGCTGTTCATTTTCATAGGAATGATATGGTGGATTGGGATAATTCCAAGCTGTTTTTTCCCCATAGGAATGCTATGGTGGATAAGGATAATTCCAAGCTGTTTTGTTTCATGGAAATGCTACGGTGGATTGGGATAATTTTGAACTGTTTTGTTTTCTTAGGAATGCTATGGTGGATTGGGATAACTTCCAACTGTTTTGTTTTCATAGGAAAGCTATGGTGGATCTGGATAATTCCTAACTGTTTTGTTTTCATAGGAATGCTATGGTAGATCGGATCATTCCAGGCTGTTTTGTTTTCATAGGAATGCTATGGTGGATCAGGATAATTCTGAACTGTTTTGTTTTCACAGGAATGCTATGGTGGATCGGGACAGTGCTGAGGACTTTGTCCTGGACATTGTGGATGAAGTCCTTGGCACCACGATGGATACTATCTACAGCAAGTACCTCGACAAGCAGCTCTTGCCTTTCACAATTACTCAGGCCAAAGATGCCATTCTACAGATTATTGAGGTACTACACAAATAAGATCATTACGAATCAATGTAATTACTGTATATTAATAGCTTTTGCTGTTTATTTTTCTATGTTGGTGTTAAGGAGAGAGTTCAAAATCTTTTTTTCTGATGACAAATTTTTGAGTTTTCTAATGCTTGTTACTGTTAGTCCAAATATTTTTATTACACAGACAAAAAGAGAAAGAAAGACAACCCTCATACTTACAGATCTTGAGCATGTGGATAAGGCCAAGCATGGCCATAAATGAGCAATTGGCATTTTGCTCAGTGGTTTTCTTTAATGCTATTTCAGTTTATATTTTCTGAATATTTGAAATAGCTTTGTGAAAAATAGGAAACAATTTCTGATGTACATCTCCATGCTAAAATGATGTCTGGACTTTTCTGTCTAGTTATAGTCATTAACTTCTTTAGTTTCTGTCTTTTTCCTTTAAGAACAGTCTCTGTGTCAGTCTATGTCTATCGCAGAACGCAGATGTTTGACAGAGTGGTGTTTCTTTATTGCAGTTTGAAAACAGTGATGCTGTCAAAGAAATATTAAACTTGGAAAGATGAAATGTTCTTAAAGAGAAAAGCCTGGGAAGGTAGTGCCTTAGATTGTCTTTTTTCTTTTTTGTTTTGTTTTGTTGTTGTGGCTGCTTTTGTTTGTTTATTTTAACAATACTGTGGTGTCCCTGATTAGACTGTAAAATGTATGTGTTTTGACAGGTAGCAAACTTGTTCTGCTATTTCTCTATTCCAGTGGCAGTTCTTGGCCAGAGACGAAGGAGAGGAGGGAATTGTGGAATCTAGCTGGGTTCAAGATGAAGGTTTGTGTTAACATAGTCAAAACCAAGAAGAAAAAGTTCTCACTAAATTATTTCTCTATGTAATAATGTTTAGATTGTTTGCATCTTACATTTTATTTTGTTGTTGGTGTTGTTTTTGTTGTTGCTGTTATTTCATGATAATGAAGATGAAGTCTTTCACTCGATTGAGTTTACTGATCAGTAAATTGTTTGGCTGAATACCACAATGAATAGGGAAGACAGCTGGTTACAACATGATGTAGATGATGAAAGACCAACCTTGTAAGTGGAGAGTGATGTGATGCATAAGAGAGGCTGGAACTAAATGCTTGATTTCCAGGGTAGAGCTCTTCCTCAGTACTTTTGGCAGCTGATGATGGAATGGGTAAAGAATGAAGAAAAACTGGGCTGTGAATGGCAAAATGTCTTTTTGTTACCAAGCCTCCTGCTTCATGGAACAAAACTGCCTCTGTCTCTCAGACCCCCAGACTTTCTCACGATACTTGAGGCATGCTGATTGTAGCTGATGATGGAGGTGGAAAGTGAAGGAACTGTATATCTGTGATGATCCTATTACCATTCTATCTACAAGATTAGTTTTACACCATAATCAGCCAACAGTGGAAGATCTTGTTCTTTCCAAACCCCATGTGCGTTGAACAAACTACGTCTGTCTCTCAGACACTCAAATTCTCTCACTAAATTCAAGACAGGTCAATGAGTAGATCTCTTACTTAAAAAGTTTGTACAGGTAGGGTTAGGACTAAGAATTGAATGGATGCCAATGTATGGATGCAGTATGGGCTGAAGAGTAACTGCATGTGAGTTGGTCATAGTGTAATTTTGTAACATGGCTAAAGTGTAATTTTGTAAAGCATCTTGAATGTCTGGAGTGTATGCTGGATAAGTGTTCAGTACTGTTAGTATTTGATGATCAATGGCTGACTTGAAAACCAATAAAGTGTTTTGATGAATGTAAAGCATTTTTATGCATCCTAGCTATAATGATTTTTTTGCAGTTCTTCTTATGATAACAGATTTAGAATCATTTCAGAATGATACTGAAAATTCAATAGGTGGGGGTGTGTGTGTGTCTATGTGTGTGTGTTGTGTTTTGTGTGTTGTGTGTGTGTGTGTGTGTGTGTGTGTGTGTGTGGTGTGTGTGTGTGTGTGTGTGTGAATGCGTGTAAATATTTGTGTGTGTATGGGCATGTGTCTGTGTGACAGGGTGTGTTGTGGGAGTGCATGTTTATACTAAAAGAAGATGTGTTCATTACAATCACCAGTGCTGGTGCTATACTCTAAATGGAAGTAAAACTGAACTCTTTCCTTTCCTGGGAACAGAACCAGACGCAGCAGTTACAGACTGTTGGGCCCAAGGATCTGTGCCCAAAACACACATTCCCGTGCCCTCACCCATCCAGAAGAAGTGGAGGAGAAACTGCTGGAAGAAGAAACTGAAAAGTAAGTATCCATATTGTTGTCTAGTTTGACTACATACCAGCAAATTGTAATCTGTATCATGAACGGTTTACTTTGTTGGCACACAAAATCTGACATATCAGATCTCATTAGAAATTTCAGATGAATGGCACCACAGAACTTTGTCTGCTGCTATGTAAAATGATATCATATAATGTATGCTGTCATGTGTTTGCTTTCAAAGTATGATGACAGTCAAATGGGGTTCCTTTGGCTGTTACTTTAAGCAGTCACCTGACTCGTAAAGTAGAATTTTAAAGCGCCATCTTTGAGCATCTTCAGTATGCCTTTGTTTGTATGATGCATCACTTGGCTTGATGTTCTGGTTTTTTAGTATGCCTGGCATGAGATGATTTTACAATGATGAAAAAAAAAAGAAAAAACACACAAAAAATGATTGGCAGCTCGTGTAGCAAACTGTCATCACATTTGGTTTTATCACGTTAATGTAGAATATTAAAGAAGAGATTACAGTGACTGCTACTTTTGCATTTCAAAGCGTTGATTGAGGCCTATTTGTGAAAGGTGTTTTGTGCGCCATGATATGCAAATTGCTTGTCAGTAGGAATCCTGACATAAGTGACCAGTTTACGAGTGGATGTCATGCAGAAATAAATGTCTTCGCCAGCAAATATCTTACTAAGAATAACAGTGTATGACTGGAACTGACTAAAATGATAAATCTGAAAGTGTTGTTTAGGTGAAATCAGGTTAACGATAGTTTAATGCACATCAGTCACAATGATGTCAAATACTAAAAAGCTTTAAGTTTGTTTGCTTTTAAATTCATATTGTTAATGATATTCACAAATTTTACATATAGCTAAAATGTCTAAAGTTACTAGGCATGATATAGTAATGCAAGCACAGTCAGCAATGCAATGTTGCTCTGCCCGAGCCTGAAGGTTCAAATTAAATGAACACAGCCTTTTTGTCCATTTGATTTGAAGTGTAAGATTGAAATGCCTAATTGATTTGCTAACAGAGATGAAGAAGCTGGTTTTAGTAAAGAAACTGGAAACAAGGTTCAGAGGGGAGCCACTGGCTAAACTATGCGGCTATGAAAGTGACGGCGCTGAATGCAAATGAAAGCAGGTCAGATTATCAAATAATGGAATGACAGATGGATAGTGCTTATAAAATAATAACACAAAGATATTATAATGTTACTAGAACATCAACGAACAACTACTACTACTACTACTGCTCTCTGAACTTTTGCTAAATACTTACATTTAATACAACTATACTATTTTGTCATATATGACAGATTTGTTTAGCCTTTACAGGTTCCAACCTCTCTATCTCTCTCCATTCTCTCTTCTCTAAAATCTCTAATCTCTCTCTCTCTTCTCCTCCTCTCTCATTTGTTCTGTCTCTCTGCCCTCCTCTCTCTCTCTCTCTATCTCTCTCTCTCCTCTCTTCTTTCTCTTCTTCTTCATGCTAAATCCAACGAACACGAACAACACAAGCCAAACAGAACTGAGCCAAGAAGTACACACACTAGATACAAGGTTATCATGGCAGACCCAAGATTCGGGGTTTCCTTCTTTTGCCGTAGATGGCGCATCGTAAACAAGTAAACATAGATGCTTAAAAATAGCACGGCCTTCCGAGATTATATAACTATAGTTATGTTAAAGGAAGAACTACTAGAACATTTGTGTACAATTAAGATGATTTTTGCATGACATACTGTCATGGAAGGATGTTTTTTTCAGTCTGGTACATTTTGTTCTATTTATATAACATTTTTTTCTTGTTGCTACTCATGTAATAGCTGATGGCTCAATAAAGTTCGAGTCAGAGTCCTCTTCCTCTCTCCTCTCTCTCTCTCTCTCTCTCCTCTCCTCTCTCTCTCTCTCTCTCTCTCTTCTCTCTCTCTCTCTTCTCTCTCTCCCACACACACCCACACACCACAGTCTGTCGTCTCTCTGTTTGTCTCTTTCTGTCTCCCGTCTGTCTCTCTCGTTTCTCTCTCTCTCTCTCTCTCTCTCTCCTCTCTCTCTCTCTCTCTCTCTCCTCTCTCTCTCTCTGTAAATTTCAATATTTTTGTACATATAACTGAGTCGTAGTACACTTTACCCAAACGAAATCAAAATTTTCAGACAGCTAAATTCTGAGGTAACCAAACTTCAGTTTCTCAAATTGGACCTGATTTTTGGCTTGTCACTTCTGGGAGGAGAATTTTCAGGTAAGTTTCTTAAGGGAGGCAACACTGCATGAGGACCAGTTCATATTCGTTGGGCAGAATCGGCAGAGTTGTGGGACCAGAAATGCACTTGATATGTAAATTAAGTACAAACAGACATACCTGACCGGCATATTGAGTCAGTGCGCATGTCAGGGCATCTGCTCATTCTCGTCAGAAGAATCCTATTCTCAAATCTGTAAGGAGTAATTTGGGGGGGGGGGGGGGGGGGGGGGGGGAGGGGGTTCTCTTCATCTGTGCCAGAGCAATCCATCCAGTGGCCCACCCACCCACCCCTCCACATGACGCTATTATCAGCTGACCTCAGACACCCACAGAAGCCAGCAGTTCACAGGGAGAGATCAGTATTAAGCTGTCACGAGGCAACCCACTGAAGAAGACCTGCATTTTTGCCAGGTTGGGTGTTTGTTCTGATCCAGCATGCGTAGGACAGCAGCTGCTAAGCCCCACATTTAGCCCCGTGCTCAGTCTTTGAGCCAGCAGGAGTGAGTGTTCCTTTTCAGACGGCTCAACCACATGCATCCAGCAACAATGACGTAGCCAATAATTTGATTTTTGGTTTTGCATTGAATGTGAGAAGATCAGTGGTTTCTCGTTCTTCGTTTTCACTGTCCTAAGTGTTATTTTTCTGTGCCTGAAGAAGGCCCAAGAGGTCGAAAATGCATTGTGTTTTGTCCTGTACTTTATGTGTCTGTGTTGTTGGTAGTAACTAACAAACCCCGTCTTTTTCTAAATTTAGCCAATACTGACAACACTGACAGAAACTCACCAGGGGCTGAGACATGAAGAGAGAAATCAAACTTGAGGTCACTACGAGAGACTATATTTCATACTGATCAACGAGAATGAGGATAAGGAAGATGATTCCATGCAGTTTTTTGGCTGGTGAGAGGCTTCGTAACATTGTTATACTCTACACATTCATACCCTAGAGCCAATCTGGCCTGGATAAGGTATACTTCATTATGTAGCTATTAATGTATGTGCGTATGTATGCATGTGTAAACTATGTTTATAAACACTTTTACCAGGAGAAGGCGGAGAAAAAGCAGAAGTTCAAGCCATACAGAGGCAAGCTGAAATCAGCTGGTGTCACGAATGACGGAATCTTTGGAGGAAAGAGAGATGCAGATGTACATGCAGGAAGTAGCAGAGACCATGTCGCCACACGAAATATCCAGCAACTGCTGACTATGCCAGCTTCTTGTCATTCTATTCTGAGAGTAAGTATGTGTGTGTGTGTGTGTGTGTGTGTGTGTGTGTGTGTGTGTGTGTGTGTGTGGTGTGTGTGTGTGCAGGATGGAATTCTGTTTAATGTCTAGTAATCTTATAGGTGATTAAGATTATTTTCACAAGATTAAAATGTTGCCATAAAAAGAAGGAAAGACAGATGCATCTGTATGCATGTGTACAAGTGTGAGATGTGTGTGGTGTGTGTGTGTGTGTGCATGCGCATGCATGGTGTGTGTATGTGTGTGTATGTGAGAGCGCTTACATGTGTGCGCTTGCATGTTTGTATTTGTGTGTGTGTGTGTGAGAGGAAGAGAGAGAGAAAGAGAGAGACGATGTGGTTAAAAGGGTATATCATAATCAAATGAAATAGATTCAGTGAAGAACTTGACATACACACCCTCTCTTACATATAACTTGTGTGTCAGGTTCAAAATGGACGTCCCCCTGGAAACAAAGATGTGGAATACGATGAAATGGGCAATGTCGTCGCTGTTATGAGGCTGGATACACAAAGACTGCCCACTCACAGGTTGGCTTTGTTTGTAGTTAGAGTGCTTACCTGTGTTTATATCATGTTATCCTTTTCCATCACTTTATTACTTCTGATGATGGTGTGCATGTGTGTGGTGTGTGTGGGGTGTGTGTCTGTGTGTGTGTGTGTGTGTGTGTGTGAAATCATTTTTCAATTTACCATTTACCTGTCATGATGTCTTGTCAAATGAATTTTTATCATACATATTTTACATGTTGCGTATGATGTGGGCCGGCACACACACATACACAGACACACGCACGCAAGCACACACTTACACACACACACACACACACGCACACACACACACACACACACACACACACACACACACACACACACGCACACATGCACACACACATGCATGCATGTGCAAGCTTGCATGCATGTGCATATGCATGCGTCCACGCGCGCGCGCACCACACACACACACACACACACACACACACACACACACACACACACACATACACACACACACACACACACACACACACACACACACACACACACACACCACACACACACACCACACACACACACACCACACATGTGCATGCCCATTTTTATGCACATACACACACATGCTTTTGTTGAAATAACTAGCTGATAGTTGTGGTTGCTGAGTAGTTTCATGGTGATGAACTAGCCACCAGGAGCCAGTTAGACCGCCTTTCCCCATTGATGTACCCACAGCATGACTCATGTCATTTTATGAAAAAGAAAAGAACAAAACAATCCCTCCCCCCCCCCCCCCCCCCCCCCCCCCCCCCCCAGTCTCTGGTCCAAGGGAAACAATTACACTGAATAGTAAAGTGTCCTAATGAATGGAAAGAGTTAGCTTTCTTTTCACAGATATGATTTTTTTTTAACTTGAACGATCTCAGTTGAAAGGCAACCCTATCTGCAACATGGAATTTCAAAACGAAGCATGTCTGGAATTCCTGGCTCACCAACAAACAGGGCCTGTGTGTGTGATCATTACAATTTCACCTGATTTACAAACCATTTTTCATAGTTGTTCATTTCCCCCTGTCTTCTCCCGTTTTCCAGCCCTGATGTGGCCCTTTGCGGTCGGCTGGGCTATAAGCAACATTATCTTATCTCTCCCGTTTTGTTGTTGTCATACTCATAAAACAAATGTGAACAAGATTTATCTTCTGTCATGTTCTTTTCATCATGTTGTTTCCAGCACTGCAGTGGTTTGATGATAGGTAAAAGCTATTTCAAAACATATCGAGAGCAAAGTCTGTGTTGTGTTCTATCTGTTAATGCCTAGCAAAAGCGTACTTTCCTTAGTAGTAGGTTCACAAACTGAAATCAAGAAATTCCAAAACTGTACGTTGGCAGTGATTGTAAGCACAAGTGGAGTACAGTTGAACAGGGAAGTGACATCGCTATGACGGACCCTTTGTGAACGTTGTGAGAAGTCAAAAGCAGCAGCTTCTGATTTCTTGCTCTGGGAAACGTGGTGTGTGTGTGTGTGTGTGTGTGTGTGTGTGTGTGTGTGTGTGTGTGTGTGGTGTGTGTGTAGGGCAGAGGTAATGCATGCAATTATTCATTATAGTATGCTTTAGCATTGTGTGTATTTTCAACAGCTAAAGTGTGTATAAGCATTGTTTGTATTTTTACAAACTGATGGTGCAAGTCCTGGTTTTGAGAAGAGTCTCTCAGTTTCATTATGACCTGTTTCCCCTCAGGGTGAACGTGAAGTATCAGGTCGTCGACCCCTCAGTGGAAGCAGCCCAGGCCCGACTGGAGGCCATGCGCAGAGGGCGCTACATTGCGCCGACAGAGAAACAGCTGGGCAAGAGAGTGATGAACAAGAAATCCTGCTCCGATTCCACAGTCACAGGTAAACCTGTTCATCAATGGTGTATGGTAAGAGGAGAGCATCACTGCCCCTTTGTAGCAATAAGTGTTAATTTTCTTTCATGTGCCGGACGGTTTTCACTGCACCTGTTCATTTGGGAGTGCTGCTAGTGCTTAAATGATAGTTGTTTGTCTCCCCTGCAT
This sequence comes from Conus ventricosus, assembly GCA_018398815.1. Lineage (NCBI taxonomy): Eukaryota > Metazoa > Mollusca > Gastropoda > Neogastropoda > Conidae > Conus > Conus ventricosus. The sequence continues at coordinate 16,410,876 of CM031595.1, read as the reverse complement.
GCAAATGTATTCAGTCATACTGCCAAATGTTGATAGTCTTGTTATGAAGCCCACAGACTGATCACTGTTCTGGTCAACCTTTGACCTCTAAGCTAGTCAGTTATTCTGAAGAAGATATCTGTGTTCTTTTACTTTATTGATTGATTGATTGTCAGATTGGTCGAATGATGATTGATTTGTATGTTTATTTACTCATTTCTATTAATCGATTAACTGATTTGTTTTTGTTGGCTTTTCTTGTTCATTTTCATGTTTATTTCATGTATGTAAAAGCAAACAAAATGGAGTTGTTGTTTTTTCCTTGAATGTGTGTATATGTGGGTGTACTTGTGCAGAATCTGTGTGTGTGTGTGTGTGTATGTGTGTGTGTGTGTGTGTTTGTGCATGTGCACGCATGGATATGGATGTGTGGGCTGGTGGGTGCATGCATGTGCAAGCACATATGCGTGTATGAAGGTGTGCAAGTGTGAGCATGTTTGCATGTGTATGTGTGCCTTTGTGTGTGTGTGTGTGTTTGTGTGTGCATGTATGTGTGTTTATGTATGTGTGCGTGCGCATATGTTTGTGTGCACATGTGTGTGTCTGCGTGTGTGCACTTGCAGGTGCTGTGTCATCAGTGTGGTTTTTAAAACCTTCCTTTACAAACATAGAGTTTAGATAAAGAAACAAACACATATTTTCTACAAAATTCTGCGTACTGCTGTTCACAGGTAAAACTTCTCTGAAGTCCATGAAGAACAGGAAGCCCACCATCACATCCCTCCCTCCCACACTGGTGAGTCAGATTTCCTCTGGCACTGGATGACCAGTGGTCAGTTATATTCTTGATCACATGACTGAGGATTTGGTTGGTTGGTTGGTTGGTTGGTCCCTGGATGACTGACTGGTCGGTCAGTGAGTTGGTTGGCTGATGATCGGTAGGTTGTCTGAGAGCTGGTTCAGTGCTTGGTTACTCATGGGAACAGGTTTGCTGTGAAATTGGTGTGATAACAATGATTAATGTTTTAATTGCGCCCTGGCTACTGCTCATGGTGCTTTACAGTCAACTAATGTTGTGTCAGAGAAAACAGTAAGCATGTATTGAAGAAGAAAATTTTGTGTTGAAAAATCATCAACACATTTTCAAGAATCAGTTCTGTGTAAAGCTACATGTGTTTGCAGCTTCAAAATCATGTAGTCAGGGGTGGGAATTCTCCTCGGATCCGCGGAATTCCGCGGTAGAAGCAAAAGATTTCCTCGGATTTGAAATGTTATTTCCTCGGAAAATGAAATTCGCGGAGATAGGGCCTACCTCTTGTTCGGTTACGGTCGATTTCGGTAATCAGATGGCCTGTCTAGCAGGATACAGTAGGCCTATATCCGGCGCTAAGAACTGTGGGATACATTCAAAAATGGCGTACCGACGAGACATCGTAAAGCGCGGGCTTCAGAAATTTGACGAAAGCAACATAAAAAATCCATGGAGATGGGAGTGGATGGAGAAGACAGCAGACAACGAAAGGCTGTGTACATTCATGAGAAAAATTCTGGCTCCTGGACTCGCTTTTTGTTCTCTGTGTGAAAAAGAAGTCAACTACTCCAGTCGTGGGCTTGTTGCACTGCAAGACCACGTGAAATGGATATCCAGTAAACGAAAGCAGGCATCCATTTCAATGTTCTTTTTTTCGAAGTAGGGTGAGTATTTTTGTAATGTTTGCATGTGATCTATAGATGAAACCGTGCCCAAAAAAAACCATATTTTATGCTCTCTGAATGTTTCATTTATTTGCCCAAAATACACCAGATTGCACAGATATGCATCCTTAAGAAAAAAAATTTTCCGGGGGGTATGCCCCCGGACCCCCCTAGATTTCCTCTTTTTTGTCTGTTACCAGTTCCCACCCCTGTGTAGTGTTCAAAGACACACACATGCGTGCATGCATGCACAAACACAAACATGCACGCAAATGCACACACATGCGCGCGCGCACACACACACACACACACACACACACATGCATGATACATGCACACGAATACATTCACACACACATACACACACATACACACACACCACACACACACACACACACACACACACACACACACACACACATGCACACACACACACACACACACACACACGCACACACGCACACACTGATGCTGCACTGAAATGGTTGTGTGGCAGCTGGAGAGCATGGATGTAGCCACGGGCGTGGTGGTCACAGAGGCAGGACGTACCAAGAAAGGACCAGGACGGGTGCGTTGTCGTCTTTGTCACTGATGGAGATGTCCATGCAGGGATATGTGGAACTGTTGGTGTCATTGTTCTGGTGGATGTCGTCCTTGGTATTGTTTGTGATGACGATGATGGTGATGATGATGATGATTATGATGATGATGGTGATAATAGTGTGTGTGCGCACACGTGTGCACGCTCGCTTATAATGTGTGTGAGGGTGTGTATGTGCGTGCACGTGCGAACGCGCGCGCATGTGTGTGTGTGTGTGTGTGTGTGTGTGTGTGTGTGTGTGTGTGTGTGTGTGTGTGTGTGCACGCATGTGTGCATGTATGCTTGCAAGTAGTTATGACTTTTCGAGTTATAATGTACTCCTCACAAGAAGCCAAGCAACAAAAATGCCAGACAAGGGCCAGAAATCATCGCTATTACTGGTTGCATCAGTGGCATCGCATTCTCTTCACTGAATATTCCAGGTTTTCATTGGATTTCCAATGATTGACATCAGCAGGTGTGGAGACATGGTGGTTATAGATTTGCAGACTGTACTGTGGCTAAACTTGACAGATATGTTGTGGCGTTATAATCGTACAGGCTGGCATCAGGGATGGTAGTCCTACTGACCTTTAGATTTTCCAGAGGAACTATGTGAACATCAGCGCTACGTCAGCGTGTGCATCACACTTCACGTTATTCCCCAATCAAGGCAGAAAGGAGCAGGATATACATTATAACTGATAATTCCCTGAAGTTGGAGTATGGCAGCCTTAATGGCCGGATAAAAACCGGTCATACACACAAAACTCCACTCCCTTTGTTGGGTAGATGGGATTAATCCTTGCCTTTCTATACAGGGAGTGTCTGCAGGAGTATCAGCCTGCGTACGCAGAAAGAAAAAACATTGATAATGCCCTGCCTCTCGGAGATGGTGTTGTCTGGATCACAATTCAGGCCAACAGTGTCGCTTACCTTGACTAGCCAGCCTGATGCCCGGGTCTTCTTCCAGCAGAACAGGCATGGCACATAACCGGAACTGCTGTCTGTGGCATGGGTCTTCTTCCAACAGAACAGGCATGGCACATCACTGGAACTGCTGTCTGTGGCATGGGTCTTCTTCCAACAGAACAGGCATGGCACATCACCGGAACTGCTGTCTGTGGCATGGGTCTTCTTCCAACAGAACAGGCATG
>CM031595.1:16399965-16402465 GCA_018398815.1 Conus ventricosus | reverse complement strand
GTCGAATCGCGTGTACCCTTCCTAGGATTGCAACTATTCTCTGGCAACTAGCAAGTCTCAAGTATATAGAAATCTTTGTGACACCCTCCAGGGTACTTTGGCCTCCCGGGTGCCCTGGGAGGTGATTATTACTCTGAAGCCATCCGCCTGCGTTCACAGGACAGGAGTGGGTTTGTCAGTGTGAGTGAGCGTGATGATTGAAACAGGTTATCAATGTAAAGTATAATTATGTGGAGTTTGTGTTGCCAAGCCTGTGTTTTGATCCCTGCTGTTTGTTTAAATAGGTGGTGGTTGATGGGTGAAAGCTGTTAATGTTCTCTCCTTTGTTCCCCAGATTGCCTGTATCATGTTGCACGCATGCACACACGCAGAGACTGACAGATTTGTTGGTGTGTATAAGGGGTGGTGGTAGTTTTGCACATTTCAGCCATGTGTTGGTGTATGTAAGGGGTAGTTTCAGTTCACAAAGGAGGCGTCACTGCGTGCGGACTAGTCCATAATATGCTACACCACATCCGCTAAGTTTTCAGACCACACTGCGCATGATTTTAAGCTGATGGATAAATGAATTAATAACTAAGATGAGAGAATTGAAGAAGAGGGTCTCGTGGCTACGACTCAGCAGATGTCCGACCTTTGCATTAGCCCAATGCGCTGGTCAGACCTTGAGTGCCTACCTAACATTGGCTGTGCCTTTTTTTTATCATTGTATGTGTGTGTAGCGAATGTACACGTGTGTGTATGGATGTGTGGGCACGGGCCCATGTGTGTGCGTGAGCGCTTGTGTGTGTGTTTGTTTGTGTATGCATGAGTGTGTGTGTGTGTGCATGCATGTGTGCGCGCTTGTGTGTATATGTGTGCGCGCACGTGTGTGTGTGTGTGTGTTTGCGTGTGCGTATGTGTGTGTGTGCCTGCGTGTGCGGAAGTGCGTGTGCATGTGTGTGGGGGTTTGTGTGAGCATGCACACGTATCTACATATGTATGTGTACATATATGTGTGTTGTGTGTGTGTCTTTGTATGTGGGCGTGTACGCATGTGTGTGTGTATGCACATGCACGTTCATGTGTATGTGCGCACGTGTGTGGGTGTGGATGTTTGGTGACAGAACCGTCAGTGTGTATTATAATATCTTTTGTGCCAAGGTCGTATACCTGCATGTGAATTTCTGCGTTGCTTTTGTCTTCTGGCCATTCTCGACAATGTCTTCCAAGTTTTGGAGCGATGGCTATTTGGTAGAGGTGTTTCAAGTGGTCTGGATACTTTTCCCATTCCTTCGTTTCTTTGAGTTCTGCTAACTGGCATACAAGCTGTATACTGTCTTCTGCCTGTCCCATTCATGATTTTCCACGTCCTAGCCGAGTGCCTTTTGTTTCCTTGACCGCCACATGAAGTGGGTTTTGGGGATTTTCAAGTGCTCTGAAATATGCCTTCAGCTGTTCCAGCTTCTGTCATGCCTGCATTGAAGGAAGGTCAAGCAGGTATCGCATAGTTTCAACTGGTGTATCCTTCGTGGTTCCCAGGATCAATCTCATTGCTTCGTTTGATTTTTTTTAATTTTAAGAAGATTGCTGTTGGACAGTGCTGTAAGCCCTAATCCATAATCAATCACACTGAGTAAGGCCTACAAGTGCATGATACAGTCTGTAGAGATGGCGCTGTTCAATGCCTTTAGCTGCCATTGCTTTCATAGCGAATAGGGGTTTTTTGCATTTAAGAACAATATTTCCAATAGGCCTATGCCAATATTCTCAAACTGTCCAGGATAGACTTGGAAAAATGGTGTAGCAGCACACGTGAACTAATGAGTGTGAGGCTGGAAAGACCTGATGGCAATTAGAAAAGCCTTGTACTCATCAATACATATACATCCAGGTACCCCCACATCAAAAACGGATTGGACCTTTCTGGAGGAAATAGAACATAATTTGGAGACTCTGTTATACAATGTGGATATCTTAATGCACGCCCTACCCTAGCGTCCGGTGGATAACTAAATCACGGAGAAATTAGTATCGTTGTTAAAAAGCCTTCTCCGCCCGAAAGTATAGGGTACATATAATAATGTAAAAGGTAGTCATTGAGCCACTTCATTTGAGCGTTCCAAAGGGGGTTAAATAGTTGCAACGGAGTGGTCGTTCAATGATTATACATAGATGCAGTTGATACCATTAGGCTCAGCTGATATGGTTGTGTGGGCGCGTGGACATGAGTTTTTTCAACGCCAAGGATGACTCAAGTCTGTAAGTGGTAACCGTTCTCAAAGAGCCATGCGTTGTGAGTTCCGCAACCTCTTCGTTCGTCACCTAAACATAAAATGAACAACTAGAGCCACTCTTCCTTCCCTGATGAACACCGACACGGCAATGCCTCTGAACGAATATTGACGACGACATTCAATCATCTAGCAGAAGTGAAAGTATTCAGTACACAGAATAAGAGACATCCCCAACAGCGACGCAGCGTAATAGGGTCAAAATAGCAAAAAGATACACCATACCC
>CM031595.1:16382305-16398965 GCA_018398815.1 Conus ventricosus | reverse complement strand
ATAATCATCGAGTACAGAACGAGCCGTTCAAACAAAAAAAAGGGGAAACGAAAAATGCGTCTAAGGTTAGGTGTTTTGTTAAATTAGTCTTACATAAAGTGATATTAGATGAAGGTTGGTGTGTGGTGTTGTGTGTCTTTCCACATTGTGTATTGTGGGTGTGTGTTTTTGTGTGCCCTCTATCTTCTCTCTCTTTGTCTGTCTGTCTGTCTCTCTCTCTCTCTCTCTCTCTTTTCGTTGTGAGTGTGTTTCTCTCTCTCTCTCTTTTCCCAATCTCTCTCTCTCACTTGTCGGTCAGCAGTACGGTATTGTAATGTTGTTTATAGCAAGCCGACGCAAAGGGCCATATCGCGGCTGACACAGCAGTACAAGTGGTCAGTTTTTCTGCAAAGCCACTTTCTTGGCTCTGGGGAGGACCAGCATCACACATTCCGATCGGCACAGCGTGTACCTCGCCACAGTGATGCTGCCGTTCCGTGCTGCGTGTACCTCGCCACAGAGAAGCTGGGAAGGAATGCGCGGGCGATGCAGAGGGATGGATGGGGGTGGGAGAGGTGGGAGTGCTACTGCGGGAAGGGAGGTTGGTCGCTCGTTAAAAATAGGCGGGCTTCCCTCGCCGGCCAAATTGTTATAATTGCGTGCGCCATGGCCTTGAAGAAGACCAAACTGGCCCAAAATGCATCATGTTGTCTTGTAATTTGTTTCTTTTCTTTGGCGGCATAGTAATTTTTCCTTTAACTTTGTAATATTATCAAGGTAAAACTTGTTAACCAATTTCTGTTTAATGACATTCATGGACACACACAAAAATTAAATCTTACATTCAAAGTGAGACAATGCAAGGTGATGCTTATCTGAGTGAAATCTGTTGACTAACTAAAATGACAAATTCCCTTATTTGATTTCAGCGTGAGACCCCCATCAGCACCCTGTCCATCATGGTCTGTTCAGTTCTTAGCATCTTGTACCAAGACAGCAGGTTCTACATCTTCCAAGGACAAATTTAGAAGTACAGTCTAGTTTAATCCATTTTGTCTGATGCATCTTTAGATGATATGCCTCAGATTCCAAGATAAATTTTCATGTGTATTTTTCCATGGATCTGAATGATGCCAGAAAAAAAAAGCATAATGTCAAAATATCAAAATAATTATGCCCAAACCAAAACATAACAATTGTACAGTTTCTCTTTGGCATTTTTGTCAGTTTTGAATCCAAGATTCATTCATTGCATCACTGATGACACTGACCCAACAGCCATCCCTGTGTCACTGGACCAGATCCTGCCTGGTGCTGTTTGTGTACAAATCTGACAAACAGATAGACAGGACTTAATGGAATAGCCTGCTCTGTAGCTGTGCTGCATTTTGTGCAGGTTGAGACCCCATGAAAGCAATAATGACTAGTCTGATTCTTTTAAGCAAGGTTCTCATATGGGCCTACATGCAGACCTGTGACATGAAAACAATAAGAGGTAAACTGTACTAACTGTCTTTTAAAAGGGCAAGCGTCTCCTGGCGCTCGTGTTCAGGCAGTGTTCGATGACCAGGGGGCATAGCGGGATCAGGCGTGTTAGCTACTCTGTCCTCCTCCTCTTTCTTCCACTGTTTCTTGCGAGTTCTGAGACTGCAGAAAGAATAACAAATCAAAATGATGATGATAACAGACAGGAGTAATGTTAAAGAATCACAATCACTGTTATTACAATTTATTGTTGAACAGGTACCTAAATAAACTAGTCTAACTGAAGCAATGCTCCTTAGATGATTGCGTTGTTAGGTCATGTTCACAAGAATTCTTTCAGACCTACCTTTTCCTGTGATTTTTCTATGAAAGAAAAAAATGCTGAAAACAGGTAACTCCGGACATCTACAAACAACCTGCGCTCTACCAAATTTTTGTTTCTTTGTTTCCCCGGCAGTTCAACTCAGATTTCATTAAACTGCATTAAAACAAATTTAATCCGCAAATCAAAATAGTGCAGTCTAAACTGCTTAGTGGTAATAAAACAATGTCAACAATAATAACTTAACACTTGGAAGTATTGGCAGAGTCAACAATCACTGGTTTAAAATAAATGTGTTTGATATTACCAAGATTGTTAGAAGCACATTGCTTGATGCAGCAAACCTGTTACATATGTACTCATTCAATTAAACAGAGATGAAAAACCAAGCCCTGTTGCTAGTCTTGATATCTGATCAAAGAAAGAACAGTATAAATCAGCAGAAATGTCCAGCATCTCAGAAATGTAACCAAATTTTAAGAGAGAAGAGGGGGTGGAAAATTGTTTTTAGCAGGATCTTTATGCACAAACAGATGATAACTTCTCTTCTCGCCCATCTCATTTTACACTCTCCTACCCCAAACATGCCCCCACACTACCGCCTTTTCTGCTTTGTATCTCCCACCTTTACTTTCCTACATTTCCATCATCTCCCTATTCTTTAATCAAGGTTTAAAACGTGCACTCTAAATGTTATGTGCACTTAGGGGTGAAAAAATGCCGTCCACTACATCAAAAGCTGTTAACTGTGTCAAGAACTGCCACTTGCATCAAGCGCTAACAACTGCAGCGGTTTCATAAATCAGACACAGAAAACATTAATGCAACAATCAATACTGCTTCACAGAGATGTGGGGTTTTGTCAAACAGCTGACAATCAAATCTCCCAGCAGAATGCAGAATACACACATGGGTGAACATGCACACATACATGCAAGCGCAAACACATATACACTACACAGACTGTTTTTAACACTGACTTACTATGCAGGAACTTCTCCCATATTGTAGTCCGCCATGGCACTGTCATTTTTTTTCTTCAGATCATCCAAGGCTCTGGGACTGGATGGCTGCTGTGTTCTGGAGTGTTTTGCACTGCGACCATTTACTTTAATAAAGTCAACGTCGTGGCGTACCATTTTCACCTGTGAAATATAAACATATGGTTCAACACATACATGTGTTTGAATGGATGTAAAGATTCCTGGTGCTCTCTCTCGCTCGAAGATGATAGACTATGCCTGAAATCTGAATTCTAGGTTGATGTTTTCCCACCCATCCCTCCCCCCTCGTCCTCCGAGTCTCTGTTTCTCCGTCTTACACACACACACACACACAACACACACACACACACACACACACACACACACAGGTTGGCTATACATAAAATCTCAATCTTTAATTGTATACATTTTTCTTTGTTGAAAACTCTCTCTCTTTCTGTCTCTCTTTCTGTCTCTCTCTCTCTCTCTCTCTCTCTCTCTCTCTCGCTCACCCTCCCAAGCATTTCTTAAGAAAAAAAGCTACGATCTAGAACAGGCAAAAGAACATGCATTGAAAAATAAACATGATCATTATTGACACAGCCAGAGTCACTTGTTTACTTGATCTTTCTTTTGAACTTTTTTTCATAGATAAAACTGGAAAAACACAATATGGTATTTGAGAAATCATAGCATTGACAACTGATTTAATGGCTGTCTCACTGCTTATAAGTTGATCAACCATAGAAAGACCAGTCAAACAATCATTACATGATTGTAAGTCAATAGATCCGTCCACCATTGACATATCTGTCAATAAGCATAGTGTAGGAACAAGGTCATTCAACTAAACCCAACACTCCACCTCAACATGCAACTGAATTTAAAATCAAATAAAATGGAAGTTAATCAAAATTAGCAATGATTAAACACACACAAAAAACACACCCAAAACAAATAAATGGTAATCTCAGTTTCCAGCTTACGTCATTTGCTGACAAAGGCAAGAGGAACAGACACTCTGTCTGAGACGTCAGGCGTGCATGGTCGTGATTCCACCCTCACAGGCGGACCTGCTCGAGAGTGGGCTCTCAAGAATGTGGCAGACTGAGGACGTGAGGTCGGAGGATTCTGGACACCCAAGGGAAGGCAAGGGAGGTCAGGAAGGTGAATCATGACATGCTTAATATTTTGTACAAAGACAGATTAATCAGGCTGTACGGTCATGTCAGACTTCTCTTTCTCTCTCTGTCTCTCGATTTCCTCTCATGCATAAACATAGTACACTAGACACTCTTAGCATGCAAAAGTGCACATATAAAAGGCACACACATACACAAACACAAATTCTTAAGTACATATTTTGGTGCACACACACATGCATGCACACACTCATACACCGTGTATTATTGAGATGTGTTCAAGGTTGGTTGGTTTGAGATACTGCGTATGCGAGTGCAATTAGCCAATTTCAAATACACAAGTGTATGCAGTAATATATGTTTAAACACAATTGCTAAAATTGACAACTATCTTAGTGTCCATTTCTAAAGGTGTGGGTTTAGTGCATGTGTGTGTGTGTGTATGTGTGTGTGTGTGTATGGGTGCACGTTCACATGCACATGTACCGTAAAGTTCGGACTATAAGCCGCGACTTTTTTCCCCAGCTTTAAACCCTGCGGCTTAAACAACGATGCGGCTTATTTGCGGATTTTTCCGATTTCAGAAGCATCACACCCTCGTCTATTCTTAGCTTCTCTGTAACTCACCATATCGTGTTTACTGTTCATGAATTTTTATATGCTTTTAACTACGATTTTCTGTGTAAATCGTGTAATGGAATCAGTAACCCGTTCAGAAAATACGGGAATCGACATAAGTAAAGCCCATTACTGATATCTTTTTTCATCAGTTGTCTTCTACAAAAATACGATCGCTTCGAACGGCGCAGTGTGTTGGCCGTTTCCGACCTGTTTAATCTTGACTAACACTAGCTGAATTATGAACAAAATAACTAAGCACTGGCACGGTATTAAGCGAAATAAAACAATCGAATCGTTTAATTAATGTTCTGGTTTGTTATTATATGCGTTATCTTACCAAGTGCGTCTTGCAATTCAAAACGATTAGCGCATTCAACTCGGTCATTGTCAGACCTTGGCTTCGATCCGCCATTGTTGAAATCGTGGACAGGGAGTGGAGGTTTGCATTTGATACCTTCGCTTTGATTGGCTTGCGCTTTCGAGTACTCAACCAATCGCTTAGCTTGATACACCAATGAATGCAGAGAGAACTGCCTTTCTAGCGCATCGTTAATGCGTTGTTTTTTTCGGTATTTTTTTAAAAGCAATAATGTTGGAAAGACAACACTTGTAAGAAGCCTCATAAAAACTTCGATTCTAATTGATTTAAAAACACATCGTACTAAAAAATTTAAAAAAAATAAAAAAAAAGACTGAAGAAAAGCTGGAAACATGCTCTTGTATTCTGACCTATTTAAACGCCAATGAATGCAGTGAACACATTGTATGTAATGATTTCGACACTGTAAACTCAACGCTCGGCCAGCTGCCGCCTGCGGCACATCGGACTGTGTTGTATATATCTGCGGCTTATAAACCAGTGCGGCTTATTTGTGAAAAAAGTCAGATTTTTTTAAAATTTAGTGGGTGCGGCTTATATACAGGTGCGCTCAATAGACCGAACTTTACGGTACATGTGTACATACATTGTATAGGTGGGTTTGACCACAAGTTTGTTTGGGTCTAATATGTGCTTTGGTACCCATGTATGTTCAAACATCAGATCTTTACAACAATTATACACAAACATGTGTATAAAAAAAGGAGACAATATAAACTGATATATCAACCTATAGGTCATCAAACTGAAACGGGTGTAGAAAACTGACTATTGGTTCCACGTTTCTCACCTCCAAATCTTGTCTGACTCTGGACTGTGTGTCAGAATATTTGTCAGACTTCCATAGGGGTTTCACTGGTTTGATAGCCTCTGCTTCTTTTTGCTGATGTTTCTTCTGAATCTGGCGCATGCGACGGACATTCTCCAACACATGGTCTTTTGTACTGAAGTCTGTAGCAGAATCAGAGAATGGACAACCATACAAAATACATAAAAACAGATACATGATTCAGCTCATGTGTGCATGCACGCGTTCTGTGTTTATGCATGTGTGAGATTGTGTGTATTTGTTTTTGCAACTTAAGTGTTCATAAATACCCACATACCAACCCTCATCCCCAAATTAATTTAAGCTACCAAAAGTCAAAACATGTGTCAGCTTACTGTTGAATGAATTGGTCAGGTAATCATCTATATATACGTGACAAATGAACAGACCTGAACAAGGTAGTTCCAACACCCCATTACACTTTCCATAGTTTTCTGCTTCTGTTCTGTGAAGACTTTTTTCCCCAAACCAACAGTGGTGCATCAAAGAATACTCAGAGTGCTGGGCTGCTTAAAACCACTGGTGGTTTTGGATTTTCATGGCATGAAACCCCTCTCTGCCACCAACTAGTAATTTATAGCCAGACACCTGATTCAGTTCAGGGAAGGTTAAGGCATCAGAAGGAGAGGGCGGGCTCATGTAAACAGTTAACTACTGGGCTCATCTACACATACATGAATTTAATTTACAGTTAAAAGGCGTAAAGCACCAGTTGCAGCTCACAGCTGCAGTGAATAAATATGTTGCAAATCACAAATCACACAATTACCGGTACAATCCATAACCAATAAGAAACTGACATGAGAAAAATTTATGCATAAAGCACTTTATCAACACTAATTATAACAAATCAAACTTGACCATTACTTACCAATGTTGATTACAGCCTTCTAACTTAGAGATGACAAGGTGTGATTAATGCTGTTCTTTGATGACAAATTAGGATCAATGCTGACTTATGGCAAATGAAATCGGACAAATTTCACTATATGTGTAGGTTTAAGGATGGATAACCAAAGACAGGAGATAGCAGGGAAAACAATTAGAAATGCATGCATACATGTATACTGCCCCATGATAAAAAAAAAAAAAACACACACACACAGAAAACAGAAACTACAAGCAAAGAAAAGTGTCGCTCACCTTTCGTTTGTCTGGCTGACCCGATCAGTCCCATCCCTTGCATCATTAAGCCTCCTTGCATCTTGCTGCAGGCCACAGCTGTTTGTTTCCCTATCGAACAAACAAAAAAGAACTTTTTTACTAATCAATGCAGCTTCCAACTATGTCCTGGTAATCAGTAGAGTGGCCCAAAGCATGATCCCAGGATTGTTGCTATTCTTGTTTATTAACAACATTGATCATTTGAATGCAAGGCCCTTTACTGATGAATGCATAGCATATTTGCAACTAACAATAAGTGAGACTGTCAACATTTACAGGATGATCTAAATGAGTTGACCAAAATAGTGATCTCTCATAGTTTACACAGGAGTGGTATGTAATTTCATGCACAATGATGCTGTTGATATACACAATGTTACGCTCGCCAGGCTGCAACTTTTGGTAAACAACACACTAACCATCCTGCCACCACTTTTGGCTGTTTGATAATGGACTGAGAGTTTTTTAGTCGGTCGATCAGATGAGGGTGGTTTTTTTTAGGTAGTGGGTCAGTTGTCTCAACAAAGAGATTTTGTGAGTCTTCTTTCATCTAACATTTTTTGGTGCACAGGTCCTTATCATCTTTAATCAGTCCAGGTAGGAGATATCTGAGGCACTTTTTGGCTTTTTTTTTTTTTAATACATTACAAATCACTAGACCTGTGAGTCTCAAACAACTTGCTAAAAGAATTGACTGACCTCTTATAAATTAAGGAGACTAGATGATTCATGAATGCAGGCAACACCTGTGGTCAAAGATGATATTTTTTAATATACTGGATATATGCATACCATTACAAATTAAATATCATGACGATATTCATGGGGCTAAAACATGAAATGAGTTGCGTACTTGTGCCATTCAGCATTTACTCATTACTGTCATTACAGTCTCAATACTGACAATACGTGGAATTTTGCTGGTACTAAAACACTTACACTGGCAGACATGCCAATAGCATCAAACAAAAAGAAAGTACCATACTTCAGCTTTGTTTGCAGGAGGTTGAAGGCTCATTTAAAGAATGTGCTGGACACTGGTGTCAACCAGGAATAATGTTACAGCAAGCATCAACACCGATACTTATCAAGAAAAGGGATGAGTCAGTATGTTGGTGCATCGACCACTGAGCCCTGAATCAGAGAATCCAGTACTTTTTTGTTTTATCCCGCCACAAAACAGATGGGTTGAGAATATTTTGTCACAGAAGATCATTGTGACTGTAACTGGGGGAACCGATGGTGCATGAGGAACCCATATGATTTTGGCAGAAGGATCATAACATGTTTCTTCTGCTCTCTGTTTGCTATAAAGTCGCAGCCTTATCCATGACATATCATTAGAACAGTTCTGAGTATAAACCCTCTTCACATCAAGCAAGTTTCTCTAAAATCTACATGAAGCGCTATCAGGTGCCTGTCTTGATGTAGCTTTCATCCACTCAGAATTTCTGACTTAGGCACATCATAACAGCGTTTAGCACCTGACCCTGCTATAAAACCCCACCCCTTCTCTGTGTGAAAAATAGTATCCATCATAAAAATGCATAGATTAGGTGAGTTTGCATAAAGTTTGTCTTTAATCTGTAAAATTCAGAGTACTTTTGTATTTGGAATCACTGTGAATGACTATCAAAGAAGCCTTCCCCTTGCCACTTGCCAAAGATTGCCTTAACACTCTGTCACATAGTGCTTAGATTTCTAAAGTGGGTTTGGACAACACATACAGGCAGCTGAAAGTGAGAAGTCAGACAGAAAGATGACCGCTTTTTGGAGCCAGTATGCTTTGTTTGAGCATGTCAGAATGTATTTCGTGCTCACCAGTGCCCTAACAACATTATCATGCATGGTGAACCTGTGGAATCTAATAAGGAAGGCTATACTTCCTTTCTGGGTAGCTTTCTAGTCTAAGGAATGGTTTCACTAGTTGGCAAGTGACACAGTTTCACTGACTTAGTAAGTTAGTGACAATCTTGCGGTAGCTACTACCATACTGTTCACGCCTTTTCTGGATCTGGATCTGGATGCATATGTCGCTGAAAACCAACTTGATTATATTGCGACGAAACAGGGAGAGTGAAAAAAAAAAAACACACACACACATTTTCCTTTCTCTCCTTTTCCCTTCTTCATTTCGCTTTCCTTTTCTATAAAAATTCTCTTAAAGACTAGCTAGGTGTGGAGCTGCCGATGCTACTACTTTTCGCTTTGCACATACAGGCAAGCCTGTACATTACCGGCCCTGACCCTACAGAAGGTATGCCAAGCCAAAAAAAAAAAAAAAGGGGGGGGGGGGGACCCGACCCCCACCCTTTCCCCACCTACCTAACCTAATTAACTAATGTACAGCACAGGTTAGTGGAGGGCTGCAGAACTGCCCATTGCTGCTGTGAATGTGGCGACAGTACTGGCCTGGACTGTTGTTTCTTCCAGGTGGTTCCAATCCTCGATGGTCTTTACAAAAAAGGAGCATCTGTACGCTCTGAAGTGCCATCTGGAATCTTGTAGCCCTTGGTGTTATTTACAGCACGGCAAGTAACGATGTTTGTGGTCTCGCAGTCCTTAAATGCAAATGTTTGCTCTTTCTGATGGTAATGTTCATTTTCTGATCTAGTTGACTTTTTTTAACACCACGTCCCTACTATACCGATGGTGGAAAATAGGCTGGTACAGAAATGTGAGGAAGAAAAAGGATCTGGGTGTAATCTTTGATAAAGATTTACTTTTGATACTCACATTCAAAAGTGTATAAATAAAGCAAACCAAATGATTGGATTAATAAAAAGAACTTTTATTTACCTAAATAAAGAAACGTTTTTAAAGTTATATAAAGCTATGGTTAGACCGCATCTTGAATATGGCAATATAATCAGGTACCCACATTTGAAAAGACAGTCAATAGCAATCGAAAGAGTACAGTGAAGAGCTACTAAAATCTTGCAAGAATGTACAAACATGTCTTATACAGATAGATTAAATTACTTAAATTTGCACTCTTTAAAAGGTAGACGTATTAGAGGGGATTTGATTGAAGTGTTCAAATATTTCACCAGCAAACGGACATACAGTGGGACTATTTTTTTGAGCTGCTAAAACAGATAGAACAAGAAATTCGGAAGGCAAGATATTTGTTAAGCAGTTTGATACTAATATGGGGAGATTCAAGTTCAGTAAAAGAGTTATTGCTAACTGGAACAATTTGCCAACTGCACTTAAATTTGCTAAAATACTAATGTTTTTAAGAATTTGCTGGATGAAGACTTGAAATTTAAAGTACAGTTTAGAAGCTTGATGAATAAGAAGGAAAATTTATATTGCATGCATTTTCAACCCTGTCATAAAACTAAAATAACACGAGGGGACATTGAAAGGCTTAACGGCCTATGTATTGATTACGT
This sequence comes from Conus ventricosus, assembly GCA_018398815.1. Taxonomy (NCBI): domain Eukaryota; kingdom Metazoa; phylum Mollusca; class Gastropoda; order Neogastropoda; family Conidae; genus Conus; species Conus ventricosus. Next base: position 16,388,663 of record CM031595.1, on the reverse strand, counting down.
CCTTTTGTGAAATTAAGTTTTTTGGTTCAGATTTGTCGAGGCTGTTAGCTGGCCTTTCTTCTTCTGTTTCTTCAAAATCAACTGTAACAGGGTTCATAGCGTTTGGGAAAGTTTGGGAGGTTTGGGGAAAAAAGATGTTATTTTCCAGGCCCTGGAAAGTCTTTGAAAAATAAGAAAACATGAATATGGTTTGTGAAAGTTTGTGAATTTGGATTTATGTCACCAATAAAGAAATCCGCTTCGAAAAAAAAACGGGACCATGAAATTTTAACATATAAGAGGAAATAACTATGAAATAAAATAAATGCGATCGGATGAACCGCAGCGAATTGAGCAGAAACGAACTTTCGATTTCTAGCTTAACGCGAGTTACTTCTCTTGGAATATCCGGGTCTCTCCAAAATCAAATGCTGGGCCAATGCGTTTTCTAGCGAGTTTTGGCTAAAAAAAGTCCGTGTTATAAACGATGGCTGCGGAAAAATGCTGTCTGTGTACTGTGCAGCATACAGAAAAAAACATCGATATAGGATCGATGGGTGAAATAGCCCTCATCAGCCATTAATGGCGTTAAGTCAATGATTTTAATAACTGTCTTAACAACAGACAGCAAATAGATGCAGTTTTATTAGACTTTTCTAAAGCCTTTGATAAGGTTGACCATGAGAGCCTGTGCTTAAATTAGAACACATTGGCATTGGCGGTTCTTTGCAAAATGGGCTAGATCATTCTCGTTGGGAGAACGCAGAAAGTTATTGTGGAAGGGTCGTCATCCCATTGTAAAACCAGTCTTGTCAGGTGTACCACAGGGAACTGTTCTGGGGCCCTTGTTTTTCTTAATTTATATAAATGACATAAGTAGAAATCTCTCTCCTGGAACTACTATAAGGCTTTTTGCAGATGACAGCTTAGTATATAGAACAATCAGAAGCAAGAATGATACACGCATTCTACAAGAAAGATCTAAACGCTTTACAAGAGTGGGAAAGAACCTGGAAAATGGAATTTCACCCCCAAAAGTGCCAAGTGTTGCGTATATGTAACAAACGCTCACCAACTAGATCAGAATATTCTATTCATAATACTATTCTTAAAAAAACCAATGCTGCAAAATATTAGGCGTGATTATAGATAGTCGTTTCAAATGGAAAGAACATTACAATTTAGTATGTAAGAAAGCAAATAACATCTTAGCTTTCTTATACAGGAATATCAATGACTGCCCCCAAAAGGTTAAAGACGACTGCTACAAAACACTGGTTAGACCAGTACTGGAATATGGTTTGCTCAGTTTGGGATCCATACCATCTAAAGGACATTGATAACCTCAAAGATTCAGAAGAGAGCAGCACGGTTCGTAACAGGGAACCACATCAGAGAAAAGGGGAATACTAGGAAGAACATGAGGAAACTAGAATGGAAACCCTTAGAAGAGAGAAGAGCTTTTATCAAACTTAACATCTTCTTCAAAGGCAGAGCTAACTAATTGATATTCCAATGGAACAACTAGTATTGAATAAAAGTAGCACAAGGAGTGGCGGTCAATGTTATACCATACCTGCATCAAATATTGACAGCCACTTACATCATTTATCCAGTTCTGTACGGCTGTGGAACTCACTGCCGGGTGCCATCATGATTGCCACAAATGCAGTCTCATTTAAAAACATATTGATACTACAGTTTTGAGATCTGCATATTGACGATTTTCTATTTTAACTTCCCCAGATATTTTACTGTTATCTGGGCTGAATTTGGCCATTGCTTTTAACTTCTTGAATATCGAGTGCGACCCCTTGTTGCCAAATTTGCTCCAGGGACCAACAGCCTGAGTCGCACTATTTTATGTTATTTTATTTTTACTTTTTAACATGCGCGCTGTGACCTACTCGTTTTTGAGTGAACCAGTATTTTAGGAAGAAGAAGACGTCCCTACACTACTACTACTACTATACCCAGTTGGCAAAGTTGAGCTCCTGAGTTGGAAAGAGAGGTAAAATTTTGCGATTTAATACATTCTAGTCGTTCGTGTAACATTAAAAATTTTGAAATACATACCAAGATTTATACTCGTCAATGCAACACTGAAATGTTTTCACTAAATGGGTGCTTCAGCGCTACCCGTTGTTATGACGCGCTTTCAGCAGCCATATTGCGGGAATGGTATTTCCGGTTTTTGTTTTTTTTAAATTTGAAATGAAAAAGTAATCTGTTACAATAAAAATATATGAGATTCAAACAGAACTCATTTAGTATCAGATAGCAATAAATTAACACAATCCTGAAGCACTTTACTGTCTCGAGCTCGTGAGAGTTTTGGAATGGCTCCTGTGATCATGACAACGTCAACATCCGCTGTCATGGTGCTGATTAACCAGTCCGCCAAAAGACTAAACAAGTAAAAATTTAAAAGTCATGTAGGGATCTTCGAATAATCTAGCATACGTTGTTGTGAACATGTGAATCGACTTTATTTATATTACTAGGTGGCGATTTTAAAGGTAAATTTCGAGAGTGTGTGAACAAGTCGATACACCATGTCACGCGCAGGGGCAGCCAAAGGGGCAAGGATAAGCCCAAGCCCCCAGCTTCCCAAAACTCCTGTAACGGCCACAGAAATCGTGCCTGGAAAGTTCAATGAAAGTGACTGGTAAGTGATGCCTTTCAGGCATTATTGTTATTAAGTATTAATAGGGGCATTATCAAGTATTAATAGGGGCATTAGGTCCTGATTGATGTTTTGGCATTTCAGCTTCACATTTCTAATAAAAAAGTAAAAAAAACAGGTTAAGTATATTTACAAACTTAGCAAGGGTGATTATTATAAGTTTAGAAAGATTGTAAATGATCATGATTGGTCTGTGATGTCAGAAAGAATAGCAAAGAGAGTTGGAACTACATAAAAAGATTACTGCATAATGGTATGGAGAAAATGTATCCCTAAAGTTAAAGTTAGGGATACTAAAAAGTACAACCTGTATGGATGAATAAGACAGCGTTCAGAGTATCAAAAAGAAATATAAACTATTCAAAAGATATCTTACCACTAAATCAGGTTATGCTTATCTGAAATACATAAGGAAAGAAACAAATGTAAAAAGTTGTTAAAAAGAATAAGAAGAGATTATGAGAAGCAGATCGCCAATGAAGGTAAAATAAATCCAAAAAAGTTTTTGGAGGTATGTGCAACAGCAAATGAAAAATGAGTACAGGTATAAGTGCATTAAAAGAGACCTGATGGTACATTTGTGTGTGATGACATGGATAAGGCTCAAATGTTAAATACATTTTTTTCAAGTGTATTTACCCAAGAAAATTTATGCGATATTCCGGACTTGAGAGAAGGATGTTATTCAAATGGGGTAATGTTAACAGAAATTCGAGTCACTCCCAAAGCTGTGGAGAGTAAATTAAAACAACTTAACCCAAATAAGGCACAGGGTCCTGATTTATTGCCACCAAGGGTACTAAAAGAGCTATGTGAGGAACTATCTGTTCCACTGTGTTCATTTTTTAATAAGACACTTGAAACTGTGTATTACCTGAAGACTGGAAAACGCAGAGGTGACAGTGATTTTTAAGAAAGGTACAAAATGTGAACCGAGCAACTACAGACCTGTAAGTCTTACTTGTATCTTATGCAAGGTTTTAGAAAGTATTGTCAGAGACTCAATGGTCTCCTATTTTACAGATAATAATTTATATTCTAAATGTCAGCATGGTTTTCGAAAAAAACGATCATGTGTCACACAGCTGTTAGAGGTTATGGAGGATATATAACAACAATGCTAGATGGCAGACAAGGAATTGATATCATATACATGGATTTTAGAAAAGCTTTGATACGGTTCCGCATAAGAGACTCTTATAAAGCTAGCAGCATACGGTATTGGTGGCACCTTATTAAAATGGATCAAAAACTTTCTGAGTGATAGAATTCAACAAGTCAGAGTAGGGGTAGCCAAATCAAAGAAATGTAATGTACTTAGTGGTATCCCTCAAGGAAGTATATTGGGGACCGGTTCTTTTCACTATTTTTATAATGATCTATCAGACAACCTTGTCAGTCATGTAAAATATTCGCAGATGATACTAAGATTTACAATTGTACATCAAGAGTACTTGTATTCAAAACGATATCTACAAACTGCAAGAGTGGTCTGAGTCGTGGAATCTGTATTTCAACATGACCAAGTGTGGTGTATTGCACGTCAGGAATAATAATCAAAATAATGAATATAAAATGATGGGAAATGATGTTTTATCACCAAGTAGTGGCTCTTACTGAAGAAAAAGACTTGGGTGTTACCTTCGATAGCAGGTTGTCATTTGACCCTCACTTACAGAGAGTGGTAAATAAAGCTAACCAGATGTTAGGTATCATAAAAAGGAGTTTTACTTATTTAGATAAAGATACTTTTTGAAATTATACAAAGCTTTTGTCAGGCCACATTTGGAGTATGCTAATGTGATTTGGAGCCCTTTTTTAAAGCGTCAATCAATAATGTTAGAAAAGGTTCAAAGACGAGCTACCAAATTGCTGAAGCATTGCAAAAACTTATCATATAATGAAAGATTGAAATATTTGAATCTGCACTCGCTGAGGGAAGAAGGATCAAGGTGACCTAATTCAAGTTTATAAGATCTTTAATGGCTATGATGATATTGACATTGAGACATTCTTTTCTGTTGCACAAACTTCGAGTACTAGAAACTCGAAGGAAAGATTTTTATAAAGCACTGTAACACTAATCAACGTAATTTTCATTTTCTTATAGAGTTGCTAACCACTGGAATGAAATACCTACTACCATTAAATTTGCACCTGATATTAATACTTTCAAGAATTTTCTAGATAATGATTCAAAATTTAGAGAATTGTTTCATGACTATGATGGATTGCAATGAAGATATTAATTGTAGCATGCCATATGACCCAAAAAGTGAAGAAATTTAGAGGGGACACATGATAGACCGCGAGGTCTAGGCTAATGAAGCCAGTCCCTACTAACTACTACTACTACTACTACTACTACTACTACTATTATCGTTGTCATTAAAGTTTTTAAAAAAGATATGCACACAACCACACATACAATTGTATTAATTTGGGGGGAGAGAACAGCATTTTACCAATTCTAACTCACTTGCTCCTCCACTAAGTTTTTGGGCGAAAGTGGCCTAAAAGCCGCCTTTTCCTGAACAAACATAAAGTAAAAAATCCTGCTTAATCTAGAAATTATGTATGGCTTGACCGAGACACTGTGCACACAGGCCTAATTTCAGGGTTCGGGGATTGTGGCAGGGCGTATCAGGTTACAGTGGTTCGTGCGGCAGGGAACTGCTGCGAGACCACGCGGCGTCGCACACCTGATGACGAGACGGCTTGCCAGTTCTAGTCATGTTTACTGCGCATAAGCCTCTTATCAAATCAAGTGCCGAGCTTAAATCACGTGACACTTTGTGTTTGTGCCCACCATACACAGCCCCGCCATTTTACATTCGACCGTGGGCTGTAAAGACGTTTCAGAGGAACTTGTGTGTGTTAAAAACATGGCGAGTCAGGGAAGTGATGTTTCAATGCCTTCTGTCAGTGCTGGAAGTGACACTAATATTACTCAAGAAATGGCTGAAGTGTTGTTATCTTCGCAAGGAAAACTTTCCGATCAACAGACCGATCTTGTGAAAAAATACATTGTTTATCATGAGGCCATGGCAAAGTTTTTGACAAAGAAATTGAGTGGCAAGCCTTGTTCTCCTCCTCAAAGCCAAAAGGAAGCATTCGTTTTTGTTTCCTCAACAAAAAACGGAACTCTCAGTTGAAGATCTTGACAAATATTTGAAAACACAGCTTTGTGAGCTGCCTTCCGATCCATTTGATGAAACCAAAACCTTTGAAACTGTTCAAGAAATGACCCCCATCTTACACCGGGCTTGTTACTCAGTGAAAGATAGTGAAAAGAAATCTCTTTCTCAGGCTCTTTTTTTAGGGCATTGGCTTCAGAAAGCAAAGACAATTTTGAAACAGTCAAAAACAAAAAACTGGAGTCCTATCTGAAAGAAGATTTGCTGGTTGAGCCAACTCGTGTAAGAAGACTAATTGAAGTGTCATTTTGTTTCTATCTTATTCAAAATTTCACAAACTTGCGATTTCTTTCAACGAGTTTACAGCAAACGAAAACTCATTCTGAAATACATACAATCCAACCCCAACTTTAAAGCATTCTGGCATGATACACATGACGTGTTAGAACCTGCATGGCAGGATAATTGAGCCACTTCCACAGCGGTAGTTTTACTAGCGCCCAACAAAACTAGGCCAATCGGCAAACTCTGCCGATTGACCTACAAAGCCCACCTT
>CM031595.1:16371194-16382205 GCA_018398815.1 Conus ventricosus | reverse complement strand
AAAAAAAAAAGCTATTTGCCTAAAAAGGAGATTTTAATAGGCTGTTTATGTAATTTTTTATTTTTTCTTTATAAATCAGTGCCATTTAAATTTCTCATGAGCAAGTAAAGTCTAGAAGGTAATCATATGTTTTGCCTGTTATGTCAAAACCAGGAAATGTCTGTGAGTTTAAGTGTTGTGTGTGTGTGTGGTGTGTGTGTGTGTGTGTGTGTGTGTGTGTGTGTGTGTGTGTGTGTGTGTGTGTTTACACTTGAATGTTGATGGGTGAGCATGATTTATCAATACTAGAGAACACACACACACAACGCACACGAAACCCCACCACACACACACACGCACACACACAAGGAACAAACACATGCAGGTACACACACGCACACACACACACACACACACACAAAACACACGCACGCACACACACACACACACACACACACACACACACATACATGCACGCACGCATGCATGCATTTGAGTCAAAAGATGCATATTTACAAATATAAGCAACACAGGCTTACTGTATAAACCCTTTGGGAGTAATAAAAGAGTTTACAGTTTACGTAACAATCAGTTTTCTTTTCTTTTCTTTGTGTAAAAAGAAAGTTGTATATTTATCCAAATCAACCTCAAAGATACATCTGCCTGCTGTCTTTGTGTACATCTGTGAAAAGGTAATACTGAAATGTCACTGGCAAGGCAAGGATTTGCAAATGTTGATTTTCATTTATGTCAAGATATATTTGATAACACCAATTATGCTTTGCACACCTCAGTCTGCCTACTTTGTTTCCACTGTCAAAGAGAGGTAAGGTCTGTGACGATACACAGAATCAAGAGCTGTTTGTTGAGAATATATTTTGTCCAACAGTGCTTACCTATTTGATTGAATTGACTGGATAGTTCCATGTACTTTGTTTACAAATGCAAGAAACCTTTATGTTGTCATGATATTTTGAACCAAATTTAAACCAATAGTTTGTTTTGTAAAATCCACAATTTGCAGGAGTGTTTATCTATCCAATGAAAATAAAAATGTTTATCAATGAATAAATGGTTGCTCTCTGTTAATTGTTCTTTTGTGTGTGTGTGTGTGTGGTGTGTGTGTGTGTGTGTGTTTTGTGTGGGTTTTGTGTGTGTGTAGTCGTGTGCGATGTTTCTTTTTTGTTTGTTTTTCTTACTGTTTCCTTAACAATGTAGAAGAAAAGACATATTCAAACGTTTTCCTTTTTTAACTAAGGAAGTCTCCTTCTACCCAATAACAACTGGTGAGTGGAACTGTCTTCTGCCTGAAGTAACAACACCAATTTAGGATGGAAGACTTCAAACCCAGATTTAGCTGCCCTCCCTCCTTCTCCCCCTTCCGCTTTCTCCTTCCACTTCCGTTTCCTATTGACACCCCAAACCCCTTTCACCATCACCGCCAATGCCTTTCAAACCCCCCCTCCCACAGAGTTTGTCATCCAGGCAGCTGCTATGTGCCTATACTGCCCCCCCCCCCCCCCCCCCCACCCCCCAACAGACACACTTTTCTGTCAAGGCTTTTTTTTTTTTTTAAGACTATTTCGTCACCATATTTGTTGTTAAAGAGGGGTATGTGTGTGTGTGTATGTTCTAATCGAGTAGTATATCCGGTGATCTCCCATGCACACTGCAGGATGTGAGTTTCAGTTGAATCAGTCGAATCGCGTGTACCCTTCCTAGGATTGCAACTATTCTCTGGCAGCTAGCAAGTCTCAAGTATATAGAAATCTTTGTGACACCCTCCAGGGTATTTTGGCTCCCGGGTGCCCCTGGGGGGTGATTATTACTCTAAACCCATCCGCCTGCTTTCACAGGACAGGAGTGGGTTTGTCAGTGGAGTGAGCGGAGTTTGAAACGGGTTATCAATGTAAAGTATAATTATGTGGAGTTTGTGTTCCAAAGCCTGTGTTTTGACCCTGCTGTTTTTTTAAATGGGTGGTGGTTGGGGGTGAAAGCTGTTAATGTTCTCTCCTTTGTTCCCCAGTTTTGCCTTATCATTTTCACGCATGCACACACGCAAGACTGACAGATTTTTTGGGTGTTATAAGGGGTGGTGGTAGTTTTGACATTTCAGCCATGTTTTGGGTTTATGTAAGGGTAGTTTCAGTTTCACAAAGGGGGGCGTCCTCGTGCGGACTATCCATAATATGCTACACCCATCCGCAAAGTTTTCAGACCACACTGCATGATTTTAAGCTTGGAAAATAAATTAAAAAAAAGAGAAAATTGAAGAAGAGGTCTCGGGGCTACGACCAGCAATGTCCGACCTTTTGCATTAGCCCAATGCGCGGGGCAACCTTGAGTGCCCCTAACATTGGCTGTGCCTTTTTTTTAATCATTGTATGTGTGTGAGCGAATGTACACGGTGGGTATGGAGTGGGCACGGGCCCTGTGTGGGCGGACCCTTTGTGTGTGTGTATTTTGTGTACATGAGGGGTGTGTGGTGCATGCATGTGTGCGCGCTTGTTGTATATGTTGCGCCACGTGTGGTTGTGTGTGTGTTTGCTGTGCTAGTTGTGTGTGCCTGCGTGTGGGAAGTGGTGTGCATTGTGGGGGGGTTTGTGTGAGCATACACACTATCTACAAGTAGGTACATATAGGGTTTGTTGTGGTTGCGTATGGGGGCGGTCGCATGTGTTTTGGTATGCACATGCACGTTCATGTGTATTGCCACTGGTGGGGGGGATGTTTGGTGACAGAACCGAAAGTGTTTTTAATACTTTTGTCCCAAAGGTCGTAACCTCATGTGAATTTCTGCTTTGGGGTTTTGTCTCTGCCATTCTCGACAATGTCTTCCAAGTTTTGGAGCGAGGGCTATTTGGTAAGGTTTTTTTCAATGGTCGGATACTTTTTCCCTTTCCCTTGTTTTTTTGAGTTCGCTAACTGGGCATACAAGCTGAAATACTGTCTTCTCCGTCCCATTCAATTTTCCCACGTCCTAGCCGAGTGCCTTTTGTTTTCCTTGACCGCCACATGAAGGGTTTTTTGGGGTTTTTTCAAGTGCCTAAAATATGCCTTCATTTTCCCAGCTTCTGTCAGCCGCTTGAAAAGGCAGCAGGATCGATAGTTTCAACTGGTGTATCCTGGGGGTTCCCAATCAATCTCATGTTCGTTTGATTTTTTCAAATTTTTAAAAAGTTTGCTGTTGGCAGTGTTTTAAAGCCCAATCCAAAATCAATCCACGAGAAAGGCCTAAAAGTGCTGAACATTGTAGAGTGGCGCTGTTAAAATGCCTTTAGCTGCCTTTGCTTTCATACGAATGGGGCTTTTTTCTTTTAAGAACAATATTCTAAAATAGGCCTATGCCAATATTCCCAAACTGTCCGGGATAGATTTGGAAAAATGTTACAGCACACGTAACAAATGAGTGAGGCGGGAAAAAGCCCTGATGGCAATTAAAAGCCTTGTACCTCAATACATATACATCCAGGTACCCACACATAAAAAACGGATTGGACCTTTCTGGGGGAAATAAACATAATTTGAGACTCTTTTTAACAATGTATATCTTAAGCCCGCCCCCCCTAGCTCCGGGGGATAACTAAATCACGGAGAAATTATACGTTGTTAAAACCTTTCTCCCCCAAAAGTAAGGTACATATAAAATGTAAAAGGTATCTTGAGCCCACTTCTTTGACTTTCCCAAAAAGGGGTTAAAAGTTGAAAAGGAGTGGCTTTCAATTTTATACTAGATCAGTTTGATACCCATTAGGCTCAGCTAATGGTTGGTGGGCGGTGGACATGATTTTTTTTTTAAACCCAAGATGACTCAAGTCTGTAAAGGGGTAACCGTTCTCAAAGAGCCATGCTTGTGAGTTCCGCAACCTCTTCGTTCGCACCTAAACAAAAAATGAACAACTAGACCACTTTTCCCTTTCCCATGTGAACACCGACAAGGGCCCAAAATGCCTCTGAAGAATATTGACGACGACTTCACATTAGCAGAATGAAAGTTTTCAGTAACAAATAAAGAACATCCCCAACAGCGACGCACAGCGAAAAGGGGTGAAAGGGTTGTCGCAATAGAAAGCTAAAAAACGTACAAAACTTCCAATTTGTCTTACTTTTACATCCCTTAAAAATGAACAAATACAAATTATAAACGTCTTCAAACACGAAAAGGGTTTTTACGATGTTGATGAAAATCAAGAGGGCGAACTCATCAATCATAACCCTTGTTTTAAGGTAAAAAATACATTGATGAGAGGAAAGGGATAAATATCATTGATGAAAAATAAACACTCAAAAGGGAAAAATACAACACCAAACAAAAAAAATAAACAGGGAAAAGCAACTTTCGTTAACCGTTTTGAAAAACGCGTCACCAGAAAATCAAATTGAATGCGAATTACCTCAACTATATTATTCTTTTTCTAAATTCTCTTGTCGCTAAAATATGCTGCTTTTTTGTTGTGACACAAAAAGGAAGTTAAGACAACTCAAGAGAAAGTGAAAAGGGGGGAAAAAATTGCAAAAAAAAGAGAGTAAAAAAAAATTTTCAAGGAAATTTACGGGAAACATTTGTGGGGGGTTGGATGAGGATGGAAAGGAGGGAAAAAGGAAGGGGGGAATGGGAGAGGGGAAAGAGCGATTGACAAATCAACTTCCAAACCAACCCATATGTAGTAATTTTATAACATCACCCCGCAAGACCACAGAACACTCAGTGAAACAGTGAAGACATCTTTATTCCAAGACCCGGATTACTCTCTTACCTCCCCCCGACCCTATCCATCTAAACAAGGACGGGGTTCTTTCCCTTGATCTCTTTAGACCCATTCACAAAACCAAGCTTCATACAACACCTCCCCCAAATCTTTAATTTACCTTTAAATTAAAAGAGATTTTTATATAATAAACATCAAAGCAAAAACTTTCTAAACAAACTGAATATAATTTCCCCCCTCTAAAAGGGAACATTTAACCTGCATTTTTAAAAACTTTTTTTTTTCCAAACCGAATGATAAAAAATTTTTATTTGTTCAAAGTAGATCTTTATGTGAATTTTTCGTACTCGATGATTTCAATCTGAAATCTGACCCAATATTATCTAAGGAACCAAACACAACAAATAAGTGCTGCACATCAAATCCAAAGTGGGTAATATCATTCGTAAACATCTAATTTTTTACCTATCCCGTCTTTTCTGAACTCCTCCCCCCTTTCCCCCCATAATCAAAAATTTTTAGCACTATCTCATCTTTTCAAAATTAAAAAAAAAAACTCATGCTATCAAATATAAAATAAAAAGGGCAGTTTTGGATTCATTTTTGGGAGGAATATAATAATCCTGAGTCCAGGGGTAATATAGAGTTGTTCCCCCGTCTTGTTTCATAAAACTTAAATACCACATACTAAATAAACATTGTTGAAATTGCCTTAAAAAGGGGACTTTTTTATTCAAACAGATCCCTTTTAAAGGACTTTACATTACACAATGCCTTTTTAAAGGAAATTAAGTTCTATCAACTCTGCTTTTTTCCCTCAACACCAAGGGACTTATGACACTGTAAGACGTTTGTGCTTACAGATCCAAGCTTTTGGTTAAAAAACACCCGTCACTCCCTTTTAGGGGCTGTAATAACAGGGGACGGTGAAGGGTTGGGAGGGGGAGGTGGGCGTGGGTCACGGGGTTTGACCCCTGCTGACTCTGGGTGCGACCGTTTTATCACCCGCTTCACCAATGACAGTTTTGCGACGGCCCCTACCCTGGGGGGCCCACAAGGAAAGACCGGGGGCTATGTGGGTGCGAAAGACTTGCCCCGGGCCTTCAAATCTCTGACATGACGGGGGTCGCCCGGATGAAGGGCGCAGCAGCACGGTAGCGTGACGCGGTTGTAGAGGAGTTCAGAAAAGACAGGGAAGAGTAAAATTAGATTTTACGAATGAATTACCCACACGGTTTGTTTTCAGCACTTTTTATTTTGTTTGGTTTCCCTTTAAAAATATTGGGTGTCAATTTCAGATTGTTGGTCGCCTCAGTACCCCCCCAACCAAAATCGGGCGGGGGTTGACGGCGCACAAAACCCAAGGTTTGACGGGGAAACGTTGTTTGAGGTGACGGCCCATCACAGCTGACTCGGAGCGTAGCCTTTTTAAGCGGTGCCGCCCTGTAGGACAGCAAGGCCAAATCGGTCTTTGGGTTTCTTTAGAATGTTTTTCACCGTCTGAACACCCTCTCCGCCTACCCTTGCTCGCGGGTAACGGGGGGGGCTGGTCACGTGAACAAACCCCCGACTCACCCCCAAAACGCAGGAACTCAGCACTGGGGAATTGGGGCCCTTGCACTAACCACACATCAAATGCCGGGGCCGGAAAAACAGACTTGATCTGCCGGGTGATGGGTGCGCTGGTCTGGGGGTCAGGGCCTGACCCCAATCCCCGGGGGTAGAGTCAACGAGGGGTAAAACTCACCCTTACTCAAACAGGGCCACCCCCAGCCCCCCCCAGGGCGGGAAGGGAACCGGAGGGAAAAAGCGGCTCCTCCCTTTGGCGGGGCTTCTTGCCGGGGCGCAAAACCCCACACCCCTCCCTCAATGCAGACCAAGGGACGGGCCCCCACACTGACGGCTCGCCAGCCCGCATTTTTTTTACGCCCGATGTCCCTCATGCAGGGGGGACAGGATCTCCACCTCAGGGCCCCGGGTCACCAACCTCCGCTACATCACAGGGCTCAGCCCGGGTCAGGTAGACGGTTTTCTCCCCAAAAGGCTGTGGAGGGGGTTGGCTGGAACGATGCAGGCCGCCCCGCCGCGTGTCCCCACTTTCTGTACGACCATTTCGCTTTTCTGGGCCCCTCTCTAATCCTTGCAGCTTCTGCGTGATGCCGGAGGACCCGGGTGGTGTTTTTGGACCCTGGCTGCAACCTCGTCGACGAAGTTGACGTCTCGCCTCCCTTTCCCCCCCCGGGGCGCGGCTCAGCGTGTCGGCGGGACCCCGGTTTTTCCCCGGGACATAATGACTGTGGGTTGAACCTCATGAGGCGCAGGCGGGAACTCTGACCTGGGGGCATACTGACAATTTCCTTACTAGACAAAAGCGGAAAACCCGAGGGTTGTGGGCCGTCCCCGACGTGAAGTCCATCCCAGCAAGTACTGTGTGAAACGTTTAACCCCCCAAGTTGCGCCAACCCCCTCCCTTTTCAACACCGTAATTCTTCTCGGGGGTCTGTGGCGGCGCGAGTGAAAATAATGGACGCCCCGACCCGTCAGACTGCTCTTGGAAAAGAAAAAGCCCCCAAAGCCCACATTCGACGCATCCCGCTGCCACTGTCGTCTTTTCGCCATTGCATAGTGGCGAGGATAGTATCCATGACAGTAGCTTCTTTTACTCTCGAACACCTTCTGTGTGGTTTGTCCCCGGGCCAGCCTGCCCCCTTTTGAGGACGGCGAAGGGGGGCGTCTTTTTTGCAATGCTGCGAACTTTGGGGACAGTTCACCTCCCAAAAAATCGCTGCGTTCCTAACGTTCTGAGGGGCAACATGTGTGCCCGCTTTTTGGGGTGGTCAGGGCGCACACCATCCGCGTCATGTGTTCCAAAAACTTGACAGTCCCTTTTAAAAAACCCCACTTCCATTTAGCGGATCCCGGGCCCCCTTCAGTCCTCAGTTTCCTTGAAATCTTTTCGGGTATCTCTTCGTTGGAGCATGGGTCACAGCCCCCCAGGGGGGGGGGGGGGGGCCCCCCGGGGAATTTGAAAAAGTTTAAAAAGGGTGAAATTTAAAGGGAGGGTTATAGAAGGTATGGGGTTAAGAAAGTTTAAAATGAGATTTTGGGGGGGTAGAAAAATTTGCTCCACTTTGAAAAATTCCCCCCCCCGCAAAAATTGGCAAGACTCTCCCCACAGACACCTGGGGGAAAACTTCTCGCGCAAGCCTTGTTCAAGTTCGTCAGGCTATGCAAGGCGAATTCCCCCATTCGGCTTTGGGGCCCCAACCAGCGCCGAGCCCAGTCAGTCCCGGGTTCCGGACAGGGGAATAACCCCCTTGGCCTCCACTTGGACACTCCGCTTTTACTTTTCCCCCGGGGGGTTGAGGGACCTTCCTCGCCGTATACAGGCACACCGTTTTGGGGCGTCCCCAACTGATGCTGAGGATCCCTCCATTTTTCCAGACCCTAAAAAGGCCTGAAATTTTTTGGCTCACGTTCCCGGCGTTCAGACCTCAAAACGCTTCACTAAGGGCCCCGCTCCACAACGCTCTACGACTCAAGAAGGGACCTTTTTTCTCCTTATGACGTACAGAAAACTCTTGGGTCTGCACATCCTTACAGGACAGAGTCCTCGCACAACCCAGACTTTTCGGGCCCCGTTGCCTGGGCCACGCAGTCCTTCTGACCGGTCGCAGCTTGAAAGTGCCCCTACCTTCTTGCCGCAGCCGTAACGACGCTCCTGTTCCAGCTTTAAAAATATAAAAACCTTACCGTTTACCGCCACTTTTTGGCCAACCCAATCCAGTTCAAAGCTGTCCCCCTCTAGGGCCCCCAAGAAAAAGGCACTCCTTCTTTCCTCCCTTCGACTGCATTACTTCCTTTTTTTTGACAGAACTTGCATATGCCCCTCTCTCTTACAGTTTTTTGGCACTTTCTCCCCTTTTCTGGGCAAGGCTTGTTTGGGTGGGCATGTCCACACTTTGGGCAACCACCCTTTTTGGGGCCCGGTCGAGGGGATTGGGAATACTAGAAAAGGGTTTTTTGATATCCCCTTCCTGGGGGTTTTGGGTCTTGGGAAAAACTTTTATCGATAGCGTCGACTGCTCCCTCTGAGCACAGCCTGCCTTCCTTCCTAGCCCCTGCTTGCGACTTGACTAATAGCGTCCTTGGGTAAGATCAGCCATCATTGGAGTTTTTCCGACAAAGCATCGCCGTCACCCCCCACTCCACTCATCCGATCATTCTTCCCTAACTGCCCCTACCGCAATCGTCCGCGATCGATGCAAAAAATTGTAAAAAAAGTGCAATCGACTCACCGTTCATCTGTACGCGCCGGTTGAACTTGGCTCTTGCCGTGATCACGTTCTTACGTGCGTTGAAATGCACGTCAAATCTCACCACGAGATCGACGTAACTAATCGTCATTTCATCAACTTTCATCATGATAAGCAAGTCGTCGGCGACGTCCCCCATACTGTAGAGGAATGTCGACACCTGCTCACGATCTGGTTTCGTCCCCAAACCAGTGCAAAGACGATATCTTTCAAACCGGGCCCGCCATTTGGGTCCAACTCTCTGCTGTACCGTCGAAATTCTTGGGTAGGGGCAAATTCAGAGTCCGGCCCGCTCCCTCTGCACCGTTGTTCTGTTCCTCTGCCATCTTCTTCAGCTAGGTTCCAATCGCTGCCACCATGTAGTATATATATATATGCATGCGACCCCGCAAGACACACTAGAACACTCAGTGTAACAGTGAAGACATCTTTATTCCAAGACCCGATGTAGCTCTCTTACCTTCCTTCCAGACTCCTATCCATCTCAACAAGGGATGCTGGGTTCTTTCCCTTGATCTGCTTTAGACCCATTCACATAACCAAGCGTTCATACAACAAGTACAGCTCGTCGGTTTCCTCTCTCTTTTTATTTCAAATCATGTTGGATCGAACCAACCATACCAACTGCACCGACCTGGTGTTGGTTTGGAAGTTGATGTGTCAACTCGTCTTTGGTTGTCATTCTCATGGGTGTGTCTTGGGCAGTGACGCATGGCGGAGCCCATCCCTCTCCATGCCAGACCACAGCCGATATCCTCCTCCACGGGCTCGCCTTGGTCCGAACATGTAGCCGTTAGGTTCCTCTTGGAATTTATCCGCCTTGGCGGTCGCCTACTACTTGAGGTTACGCCCAGTAATACCATGTTAATATTACCCCCCTCACACGGTTTAGCATGCCTGCTGAGGCAAGGTCCCGGGTATGGCGCTTGGAGCCACATGTGAGAGTTTAGGAGATGAGAGGAGATCCAATGAGCCCGTCCATCCCACATGCAATATGCAGGATGCAGCAGCAAGCATCAAAGGGTACGTCCCCTCCCAGAGCCCCATTATACCCCAGACTCACAAACACCTCTGCTGATTAGGCATGGAAATAAGTGCGGAAAAGACAAAGGTCATGACTAACAACCCAATCGGCTTTACCAAGACATAACCATCAACAGCAAAAAGCTTGAACCAGTCAACACATTTAAGTACTTGGGGGCAACAATCTCAGATGAAGGATCAAGACCTGAAATCATCTCAAGAGTCGCTCAGACCACAGCTACGCTATCTAAGCTAACGCCTCTTTGAGAAAAAAAACATCTCCATCAGCTCAAAGATTAGACTGATGCGATCCTTAGTCATGGCGATATTCTTATATGCTTGTGAGTCATGGACGTTGAAATCAGACCTTGAGAAAAAGATCCAAACAATGGAAATGAGGTGCTTCAGACGACTCCTTGGCATCTCATACAGAGATCACATCAGCAATGTGGAAGTTAAAAAGCGCATCGTGAATGAAATTGGTCCATATGTCGATCTCCTAACCTCAGTAAAAAGACGCAAACTGAAATGGTATGGACACATCACACGATCAACAGGCCTTGCCAGACAATCATGCAGGGCACAGTACCAGGACAAAGGCGAAGAGGTCGACAAAGGAAAAGATGGGAGGATAACATCACGGAATGGACAGGCCTGCGGCTGAGAGACACATTGCGGAGGGCGGAGAACAGAGAGGAATGGAGAAGGATGGTTGTCACTGCTTCAGGGTGCCCCTACGGACCGACGTCTAAGGGACAAGTCAAGTCAAGTCAAGTCAAGTGTCAACTCGCTCTCTTCCCATCTCCTACTCCCCTCTTGCTTCTTCCCTCCTTATCCATCCTCATCCCACCACCCTTACAATATGATAAAAACTATTTTTAATTCAAGGGAAACAAAAATGTAGCCTTCGAACTGTGATTCAACTCGGTAACTATATTACACGTATATTCAGCAAGAGAAAGCCAGTCCGTCAGACCAAACTGC
>CM031595.1:16313694-16368694 GCA_018398815.1 Conus ventricosus | reverse complement strand
TTGCTTTTACACAATTATACATACTTATAAACATTTATAAAGTTTTCCATGGATACCATTTTTAAACAGGATAGGCCACAGCAAGGTTCTATTGACTGAATAAAAAGCCTTCTCGAAGTCAATAAATGCAACATATAATTTACGATTTAAGCAAAACTGTTTTTGAACAAATGCCATTAATGTGAACATGTGATCAACTGTAGAATAGTTTTTCTTGAACCCAGCTTGAAATTCCCGGTAATGTTATTTTCTTCCACCCATTCCTGTAATCTCCTATTGATAATAGCACTGTACAGTTTACTGCCAACATTACACAATGAAATTCCTCTATAATTATTTGGATCGTTTGAATCACCTTTTTTAAACAATGGGATGACAATAGACTCGGACCAGCTTCTGGGATATACCCCTTGATCAAATAGGAGTTAAAGAATTTAACCAGAAAATCTAGAAATAAACTTGACTGGCACGCACTTTTTATCAGTTCACCGATAATTCCATCTGGACCAGCAGCTTTGCGAGGTTTTACCTTTCTTAGCGCGACTATAACTTCTTCTTTGGAAATTGGACGGTTTAGATTGTCATCGTCATGATCAGATTCATCAATGTAATTTCATTTCCCAGATCATTATGAGACCCCGCGTTTCCTTCTAGCAGATCTCTGAAATGATGAGACCATGTTTCTAAACTTATATCATTTACGGGTTGCTTCCTTTTTGTGGAAATTTTGCGGACACAGTCCCAAAAATCTTTCTGATTATTTACAGACGTAAGTAATTCTGTCAACAGAGTATCATTATATTGCTTTTCTTTTCTCTTTAAAAGATGTTTATATTCTCGCCTAGCTTTGCAGTAGGCTACACGAGACGGTATTGACAAAGAACGTCGATATCTGTTTAATAAATTACGAACATTTCTTTTGTTAGCAAGACATTCCATATCATACCAGTCGTCTTCTTTCTGACATTTTCCAATACAAACCTGTTTCTTCATACATTCCCCAGCCTCTTTTATAAAAGAATTAAACACACTTAACGCTTTTCGATATTATTATCAACCGTCTCACGCCTTTTGCTCGCACGTTTTTCATCGAAAGGATTAATTTTTTAAACAAATCGCGAGCTTCGCTCCAAAAAAATTTTTTAAATAGTGCAGCGCCTGTTGTTTACCTGTACGGGCTAATTATGACATGGGGAAGGAATTCAATTCTAAAGGTTTTGGGGTCAACCTGTTCTCTCGCAATACACCCGAAACTAGGGGGAACTGGTTTCTTTGGGGGGGGGGGTGGGGTGTCATTGCTCCCTGTCTCAATGCTTTCATTCCCCCTTGACAATCTCTCTTTAAAATGCCCAATAGGAGCCCAAATTCCATTCTTTTATTGCCCAAATGTTTGGGGGGGCATGGGTGATGAGGACATGTATCAATAAAAAGAACCCTACGCCCCTAACAAATGGGCGAGCCGAAGATGATGTTTGCCCAAAAAAACTTTAAAAATTTTCCCCCTCAAAAATTTTAAACCAAAAACAAAAACCCACCGAGCTACTGGGGCAGCAACAGAGGAATAGATTGTGTCTTGATCTGAGGGGGGTCGGGCCTTTGACTGGCGCCAAAATTCAGGAGCGCGTTGGCCCCGGGTGATGTAATTCCCCTTTGGGAAGGAGCCAATCCTAGCAACTCTCACCCAAATGGTAGCTTTCTTTTAGGTTTTAAATATTTTGTATTACTCTTTACTTACAGCCCTACATACTCATTTTTTTGTTTTTTACTACAATAAAACTAGTGAATAATAATAAATTTCTAAAACAAAACGAAGAGCCCTAACTTGACCCAAACCAAAAATTAAAAAAAACGGTCATTTCCCGGGAAAGGGGGAAAAACACCCCTGTTTTAGTTGCCAACCCAGGAACTAATACGGAAGTTTTTTCCCCTTTGCCCGGAAAATGTCTTTAAGTCACACCTCCCCACGTGAAATGTCCGCTCCGGGACACTAAAATCCAAAACCCCAACCCAACAAAAACATATAAAGCCAACTGCTGCCACCCTGAACACCAACCCAAAACAAATCTGTGTTTACGGCACGACGCCCCAATACCAATGAAACCTGCATAAACAGTCCCCCCCTCCCCAGGGACTACCCCACCTCCACCCAAACCGCCTCAGAGAACGAAAAAAAACCATAGCCCTCATTACCAAAACACAAGTTATATTGTCCCAGAATCCCTGGAAAAAATGCAACTTCACCTTTTTCCAAGTGTTGATATTAAAAAAGAAAAGATATGAAAATTTTGTTCCATTCAGCATTCCTCTTTGGAAATTTAAAAAAAGACACCAAAAAAAAACCCCTTTAGGGCCTCCTCCCTGCACAGCCGAAACATATGAAACAACACCCCTCGCCTTGACCCTGAGCCACGGGGTATGCACGAAAAAAAAAACCAAATCAACTATGAAACAAACAAAAATCATTTTTGACCCCCTGAGGAATCTGAAAGGGGTTTGAATCACCCCAGCATTCGCCCTTCTTGATCTCCTTGGGGCCACGTCCCCTCATGCCGTTCGTCTGAGCGGAGCTTTCCCACAGCCTTTGCCGGCAAAGGGCAAGGGAGTTGAAGGGTGGGCATCTCCTTTACTCGGGCCCTGTATATCTTCGTTCTGACCGATGAACAGGGCGCTTCACTCCCGTCACTTTATTTCCCTGTAGGGTGCTCCTCTTGATTGGGTCCAATGACCCGAAAATCTCTGTCTTCCACGCATCCTAAATTTTGGGCCCGCCCAGTGTGGTGCCCCGGGATCAGCCCCTCTTTTTCCCACCCGAAGTGAGAGATTTTCCCCGGGGAGTCATGCCTCACCTTGCTTGATCTTGCCGCTGTTCAGATGCGGTTTCCAGCTGATGTCCCTCTGCCCCTCTCTCGGGAACGTTACCCATTCCGAGGTTGGTCCCGGGGGGGGTGCGTCATTTTCCCCCGGCTTGATTCCCCGCAAAAGTCAAGGGCAGTTTGGTTCTTGGAAAACAAAAGGGGGTATGGCGAAAACTTGGTGGATGATGGGGCGTGACTTTGTCATGAACCCAAATTCGGAAGTACTCAGGCCCAACGCCCTTCTGTTTCGGCGCGCCCGGACGGTTTTATGTAGTTTCTGTTAAAGGGTTCACATTGTGTTTTCCCCGGGGATGGTAGGGGGTGGTGGGGACTTTTTGACCCCATAGATTGCACAAACCTCGGTCATTTCACCCAAATTTCGGCCCTATAAAGGTGTACCGGGGGGCACCCCAAACTTTTTGGAACCCATTCCTTCCCCAAAGATTCTCGCGACAGTTGTGCCTTCGGGTCTCGGGTCGGGATGGCCATGGTGTTTTGGTAAAACATCCGTCGGGACCAGGACGTTTTTTCTCGCCGTCGACGACTTCCTCCAGCAGCGTGAAATTCCCCACCCTTTCAAACTTTTTTTCCAATTTTCCCCCACCCCCCCACCCCCCCCCCCCCCCCCCCCCCCCCCCCCCCCCCCCCTAGCATGCATCCCGGGCCAGTCTCTCTTTTGCGTGGCGTCCCAAAAGCTCTGTACCTTGGTGCCCCTGTTGCATTACATTTTCGAAGGTGGTCTCCTCAGCTTCTTGGCGGACAAACGGGAAAAAGTCTTTTGGGTAGCAGGCCCGAATCTTCCGGAAGAAGGTTTTGTTCCAGAAAAAAGTCTTCCCCTGGCGGAACATGTGCCACATGCCCGCTCCATGACCCTCTTTTCTGGCCCAGTGGGTCGCGTTTTTTTTCCCCAAGCAGCAGTACTGGTTGAAGACTGGATCCCCCTCTTGAAATTTCTGCAGCCCCTTCGGTGGGGATTTTAAAGGGCTGCGCGCTGCCCTTTTGGGGTCACCCTTTCCCTCTCCCCGCACCCCCCCCCCTCCCGGTCTTCGTCTTTGATCGGTGTAACTCGGGATGTGAGTGCACTGTATGTTCCCACGCCTGCCTTCCTGCCTGCACTGGGGAGGGATGGGATAGCCGTATAGACATACAGCTACAACTCCTCCTGTCCTCCCTGAGTTTCCCAAACGGATACCGCGACATATCCGCATTCCGTTCGCTTTCCGGAGCGGTACTTGATGTCGAAATCGAAAAATTGCCAGTTGAGGGGGCCCCGCGCTCCCCCCCCGCCCCAATTTGGATGTCTTCAGGAGCTGGGGGGGTTGTTGTCAGTGTAGACAACGAATTTGGCACCTATCAAGTATCCCGGAGCTTCTCGGTGACCCCCCTTTAATGCCAGTAACTCCATTTCATTGAACTGTAGTTGCCCTGTTTTTCTCAGTGGGAAAGTAGCGTCGGCGGCATAGCAGATAAACCTCCGTTTCCCATCCTGTCTTGCGACAGCCAGGCCTAACCCCTTCAGACTGGCATCTGTTTTCCACGATGAAAGGGAGGTTTTGGGCGTATCCCAGGACAGGAGCAGATGTCAAGCTCCCTTAAATCTTCAAATGCACGTTGACCCATGGGTCCACGCTCCACCTAGTCAATGTCTTCCCTGCGGGTTTTGGACTTTTTTGTTTCAAAACCCTTTCCTACGCATGCATTAGTGGCCTGCGATGGGGGAAAACCCCTGCCAAAAACCCTTCGTAATATAAGAAAAACCCAAATATGCTCGCGTCCTTTAGCGCTCCGGAATGGGCCACTCAGAAATTTTTGATTTGCCTTTTTTCGGTTTCGATTTCCCTCTGCGAGATGGAGAAACCCCAAGTATTGGACTGACTCTGCCCAAACTTGCACTTTCTGGGTTCAATTCGGCCCACCTTCGCAAACGTGTGAGAACGATCCTCAGTCGCCCCGGGTGTTTTTGGAAAGGCCCTGCTGAATACTAAAATGTCGTCCAAATAGACAGCGGGCTGGAAAAGGGGTCGCTCATTCCTGAAGTCATGACCGTTGGAACGCGGGGGTGCTGAACACACCCCAAAAGGCATCCGATAAACTCAAAGAGGCCAAATGGTGTTAAAAAAGGGGCCGTCTTGTGTTTGCCCTCTCCTCTAAAAAACCTGGTGGTACCCTGAAGCCAAATCCATCGTGGAATTAACAGCCCCTTGAAAGGCATCCAGGGTTTCGTCGTGGGGGGTGGGGGGAAAGCATCCCGTCTGGTCCTCGCATTCGTTTAGGGGTTTAAATCGACGCAACCCTCAGGTTTCCCTTTCTTCTTTCTGACCAGGACGTTTGGGTGAAGCGATGGGTGCTGTTTGGGGTGGATGATTCTTTCTCCAGGAGTTCCAAAGGTGTGCTTCACCTCTCCCGTTGAGTGGGCAAATCCCCCGGTGGGCCTGCCCCAGGGGGGTTTTTATCCTCTACCGGAATCTTATGTTTCACCCGGTGGGTGGCCCCACTCAAATTCATCGTTGGAAAAGGTGTCAGAAAACCCCCCCAAGCTCCTCATTTGTATCCGTTCCGAGGAGAGCACTCACTTGGGGACAGGTCTACCTGGCCGGGACTTACCCTGACACTACCCCTACCTATTACACGGGACAACTAATGACCTTATTTCCTTGAAAACCCCAACCCTGACATCACAACATGCCTACCCATTTACTATGCCTAACGAGTCCTAAAACCCGCAATCAGATATCCTCTTTCCCCCCCTGTTCACCATGGGATGGTCCATGGTCCCCCCTTCCCGCCCCCAAAAATGTTGGGCAACCAAAATTTTCCATCGTCTGCTCTTTCAGTGGTTCTATGATGTACCCGACCTTTTGACCCCGCCCCTCCCCCCCTTTCCCGGGGAAAAGTCACGCTGGTGATTTACCTCGCTGGAAGGTGGATTCCACCCCCTGGGCTTGATCAAGCTTGCTTGATATGACTTTTTTCCAGGTCATCACCACCCCTGGATCCCCCTTTAATTTTCCCGGGTGCGTTATCCCCGGAGGGTGATGAAGCCGACTCCAAAGGGTCCTGACCTTGACCACCTTTATCTTTCGCGAGGGTTCCCCGGCTGGAATGACCCCTTCCCCATCTTGCGTCCCCTGACGTGTCCCCATGTATGGCACCTCTAACCCGTTGGGGCCCCTAACTTAAAAAATGGACTCTTTAACTAGTGGGAAACCCCCGAAAAAAACTTACGATTAGGCAGTCATCATGATTGTGACTTGCGAGCCTGTGGCCCCAAAACGCCTCTAGTTCTACACCACCTTTTTACCTTGATGGGAGGCTCCACCCAGGGCCGGACAGCAGTGATGACCCCGCTGGGTTTCCCTCAGTAGTAAAGGTCCCTAACTGATGTTTTCTCCGTTTAAATCCGATCCCCAGTTCCCCTACAAATCTCTGGATGGGCCTGGCTTCCCACACAGATAAAATACGACCCCCCTGCCAGACCCCCCCTTTCCGTTTCTCTTCTCCTCATCTTGCGTTCCTCCCCCCCTTGTTCAGGCCCTAACTCTCTCCTCAAGCTCATGTTTTCCCGTTCAGCTCCTTTGGGCCCCCCAACTCTGACAGCTGACTCCCCCACTGCCCAAACCTGCTATTCGGGTATTAAATGGGCCCCCCCTTATTTCCCCCCCACTCTAAGCTTTTTCCCCATTTCTGCAAAAATGGAAAGCTCCTTTTTTCTTGCCTTTTCAGGGGAAAATGCCGGCTCTTGTCGCGGAGTCCTTCTACAAACGACCTACCAATCTCTTTTTCGACCAAAGTTTTCCTTCCTTCCTTGCTTCGTATTAATTTCAATTCGGGAAACAGGTCATTGGGATACCCTTTTGCCCTCCTTGCCCCTTGTTTCCGTTCGGGGCAAATTGGCCCGTAGGCCGGAGGGAACGGGTCCCCAAGCATGTTTCGGGTCCAAAAAAGGGTTTCCCCGAGTCGGGTTCCCCCATGACCGCACCTCCCCTTTTTGACACCCCCTCGAGATGGCTGAGAACCAGCTGCCCCCTTTCCTCTCTATCTTCCTCCCCTCTTAGCAATACCCTAACCCCCTCTTTAAAACCTCCACTCGTACCCCCCATCTACTTCTGGCTCCCCGTGGAATTTTCTAACTTTCTTTTTTTTGGGCCCAGTCACCCAACCTTTCGGCCGAAGTTCATTTCCTCTAATTTCCTCTAGGCTCCGACCCCCTCCACTAACCCACTCATATGCCTGGGTGTGGTTCCTCATCCCCCCCCAAACCACCTAATACATCCCTCTCCCCAGTCCTGGGGGCTTCCAAAATTTTTTGCCTTTAAATTAGGATCGTTGGGGATGCAGATGCGCTTTCAGCTCTTTTGGGCATTGACAACTACCTTTCTTTTTTTTTTTTCTTTTTTTTTATTTTAAAAAAATAAACCCAAAGGAAAACACCC
Source organism: Conus ventricosus (assembly GCA_018398815.1). Classification (NCBI taxonomy): domain Eukaryota; kingdom Metazoa; phylum Mollusca; class Gastropoda; order Neogastropoda; family Conidae; genus Conus; species Conus ventricosus. Next base: position 16,361,406 of record CM031595.1, on the reverse strand, counting down.
AAAAAATTTTTGGAATGTTACAAACAACAAAAACCCCCCACAAAAAAATACCCCAAAACTTTTATAACAGAAGGGGAAAAAAACAGAACAATTCCCCTAAAAAAAACAAAAAAACCAAACCCAAAAACCCTACAGCCAAATGCATCCAATGCTCCCCACTTTTGGGGCACTATGGGGTAGGAAAACAAAACACCCAATATGAAGTGTACCCACTCGCAAGGACTGCCATCTGTCCCAATTTTGGACCAAAGGGTTTTCAATTGAAGTTAAAAAAAAATTTTTAAGGTCAAAATTTGCCTTCTCGGAAAAGTCATCAAGGCATACACCTTCCTGCTCATGAAAAGAAAAAAATCAAAAAACAATGTTCCACGAGAATTCATTTGTTGGGTTTTTTGTTTATGCAAATCCAAAGTAATCCCACGGGCGGTGGGGGCTGTCTCGCTTTGGCTGCCGTGTCCTGTCTTGTCTGGACTGATTCCCGCCCAGCATCTGGTCCTCCCTAGGGTCTCCAAGCCCTACGTTCATAGGCCCTCCGAAAAACTTTTGGTTCTCCCTCTCAGTCGCGGGGGCCCGGTTCGGGGAAGCCTCGGTGGTTTATCTAGTCTGAATTTTTTTTTTTTAACTTCTTTTTTCCCCTCACCATCCCGTCGCAGCGCCCAAAACTTTTGAGTGGGGGGGGTAGGGTGCACTTTCCCTTCCCCAATTTGGGCACTTCCCCCTTGTAATCCTCGTTCAAATGACCACATGAGGAGCTCCAAATTCCCGTTCTTTTTTTGCCCAAAAGTTTTTGTGGGGGGATAGGGAGGGACATGTAACAATGATAAGAACCCTACGTCCCTAACTAAATGGGCAGCCGAAGATGATTTTGCCCAATTTTCTTTCAAATTTCCCCTCAAAGATTCCCCCACCTAAACAAAAAACCCACCGAGCTATCTGGAGGCAGCGACAGACTGGAATAGGGAAGTTTTCTGATCGAGGGGGCGGGGCCTTCTGAGGGGCCAAAATTTAGGAGACGCGTCTGCACCGGTGATGTTTAATTCTCCTTGAGGGGGCCCAACGTGCAACTCCACCCAAATGGGACTTTTTTTTGGTTTTAAAAATTTTTTTTACTTACCTTTACTTTCAGCCCTCACACTCTATTATTTGTTATTTTATCATATATCTAGTGAAATAATAATAAAATAAAATAAAAAAGGGTTTGAAAAAAAAAATTTGGGGGGGGGGGTCTAGTTTTAACTAAACTAATCGGGGAAAGGCCCCCCCCTTCCCTTAACGAAAAAAAAAAAATCATAAGAAAAAAAATGTCATTCCACTCCCGGCAATAGGGATTGTCCCTTAAACCCCAAACCCCTTAAAAAACACAAATTTAAAACAAATATCATTCCCTCCCCCCAAAAATTTTCAACGCCCCCCCCGAAATTGTAAGGGCGGCCAAACCCCCTTTTTTATCCCTTTTTAAAAAATTTCCAAATCAAGAAAGAAATTTATTTTTTAACAGCCCTTTTCCCTAATTTTTGGAAAAAACACTGAAAAATTTTAAAAAGGCCCCATTTTTTTTTTATCAAAAGAAAGTACCCCCCCCCCCCAACAAAAAAAGAAATTTTAAATTTTTTAAGGGACCGCAAATTTATCACAAGAAAAAAAAAAATCAAAAAATCCAAACAAAAAAACATTCTTTACAAGAAAAAGGCGCCCCTCGCCCTTTTCCGGGAAAGGTACCCAAACCACACGAAAAAATTAAAAGTTTCCCAAAAAAAAAAAATCAAAAAAAAAAAAAAAAAACAAATTTTAGGAAACAAACCCAAAAATCCAAAGGCGAAAAAAGGGAACAATCCTCTTTTTAAAGACAAGGGGCACAAACCACCGAACCCCTCCCCGGTTCCAAATTTAGGCACTGACATTTTAAAATGGTTTTTTCCAAACACAGGCCCCCTGAAAAATCTACAACCTGGGGAAACAACCTTTTAGACCCGGGCCCCCCTAAGGAAATAAACCCTATTTTTTTTGGAAAAACCCCCCATTCCAAAGAACAACAAGCCCCTTTATACAGGTAACTTCCTTAAAGGTATTAAAAAACAACTACCCTTTCCATCAAACCTCTTTTTGGGTGGGTTCAATTTTCTTACCCCCCCTGAACCTTAATGAAAATTATTTTCCTTTAAAAGTTTTGCTCGGGTTCCAGCTGTTTAAAAAAAACCTGGAAATCCCGGGGGTCCTCCCTTTTAGGGGGCCCCTTCAAAAAAAAGGACAACCTAAATATTTTTGAGGTTTTCCTTTTAATTTTTACAAACCTTTTTAGGGTCTCCCAAAAAAAAATTTTTGTGGGCTGTCCGGGAAAAGGAAGTGAAAGAGAGAAAGAAATTAGGGAAAAAGAGCTTAAAGAGGGGAAAAAGCAAAACATTTTCCCAAAAAACCAAAAAACCAAAAAGGTTTAAAAAATGGAACTGTTTTTCAAAAAAAAAAAAAATTTTTAAAATTTTTTTTTAAAAAAAAACATCGGGGGAACGCTTCCTGTGCCGAAACTTTAATGCACGTGTCTAACTGTGTACCCAGAGAACACAGGGACTAAAAAAAAATCTACAAACTCTCGACAAAACATACAAAATCAAAACCAGACACATAGAAAAATCATTATTCTGCATTTTGGAAAGCAATCCATTAACATTCCAATGAAGAAACGAAAAAAGTTTCATTTATTACAAGTGTCACCATTACTTATTCATCATTTTAAAGGACAAGGACATCAAACAAACATTTCCATCGACACATCACCATCTGGTTGCTAACATTTTCTACCGGCACTGACATTACTGAGCTTTCCTCACAACACACGGCCTCACGGCTCGTTCACGAGCTGTCGATACACAGCGCTGGGTTGAAACAACCGGTGTCAGCTCACCGTTGGTTCCCTTCACTGGTAAGGACACATCACCATGACTTAATTTTTGGACCCGGCCCGAGTTCCTATCTTGATATTTCAACAAGCCCATTGTCAGTACCTATGGTGAATCGCTTGCCGTCGATAAGGAGGTAGTTAAAGACTAACGTAGCCCGTTTACCATCACTTCTGGCTTTCTTGAGGTGAGGTGTCAATTTCTTCTTAGTTCTCGCCACCCGGTCGAGAGAGTCCTCTCCAATGAAAGTGTATGTTCCTTGTAGTTTACGTTTTGCTCTGAGAATGTCCAGTTTCTGCTTGTAAAAAACACACCTGGCAATCACGGGAGAGTCCTGCCTATTGTTCAGCCGGTGCACCCTATCGAATTCAAAATCCTGGGACAACTCTAACGTATTGGTAATGAGGTCCTTCAAAACATTTTCACAGTCCACAGGAGTCTCATTTTCCTGACGTGGCAGTCCAGAGAGAGAGAGAGAGAGAGAGAGAGAGAGAGAGCTAGAGAGAGAAACATGCACCATCCTTGGAAACCTAACTGTGTTCACATACGGTGCAGACAAGCAGAGAGTATGCAATTAAGATATTAAGGGACATAAGAGAACAGTAATATGCCGACTCTAGGCCACTTTCGCCCTCAACCAGTTTTCGGGCGAAAGTGACCTAGAATCAGCATATTACTGTTCTCTGACAAGTAGAACTTCAATAACCAAAAAATAACGATTATCTACAGACAGACATACTGTGTAGGATTATCCGTTTTCAATACTAATTTACTAAACTTTTCAGATTTTAATTTTTGCTTAATCCTGTGTTTTCCTGGTCATTTTCATAACATCATTTCGCGCAAAACATTCTTCAAATGAGTCTCTGTCTTTCATGTGAAATAAAACTACAGTCTTTAACTGTTCTCTAAAGTCTTTTAAAACCGAGTTATATTTCTGGCATAAAATCCACACACTTATCCCAGCATGTCTTCCGCTGAAAGCTAGTTTCGACAAAGTGTTTCTCTTTTTAACTATGTCTCTTTCTGCCGAACAGTCATCTATAATAAATAGTGTCTGCGTTCCTTCAAACAGTCTATAAAACTGTTCTAAACACTCACTCAGTTTATTGCTAGGATTAACTAAATATATGTCATCATCTGTCCATATAAACCTTCTATCATGATATGCTTTGTTCCATTTAAGTGTTGGACAGAAAACCACAATATGTTTAAAAATTTATAACGATAAACTGTTTGTAACAGGTCGAGGATAAATATTGTTTTTCCACAACCAGTCTGCCCACAAATCAATGAGCAATGAGGAGTTTTTGTCATAAAGTTTACTGCTCCATAGTTTTATAACAGAGTTTAATCTAATCCATTTATTATTTTTATCATACTCTCCGTCAAAACTTGTTCAGTATAAAAAAAACCCTTTATGAGGCCTAAATGTGTAAGTTTAATCCAATTAAGTTCTGTAAGATTGTTTCTATTTAAGTCAACATTGATTTTGTTGCTTGTTGTTATGATCTTAATATCCTCGCCATTGTGAAGAACGACGTGGTAACGTTTAAAAACGTTTAACGCAAAGTTTTGCCAGCTAATATTAATTCCTTTATAAGGTCATCACTAACGCCCACAACCCCATCCTTCCCCACATCTTTAAAAACAGAAATTTCAATATCATTGGAAAACGTGTCTCCAAATTTTTCTGCTTGGAAAGAACTGTAATTTGTAGAAGCTTTTTTAAACTTTTTCTTTTCTGTGGAGGATGTACTGCTTTTTCCCATACGGCGTTATTTCAATTTCTTTCCGCTATTGTCGTCCGGCAAAAGACTTACATGAAAAGGGGCCAGAGTTGAATGCTTTTCTGAAACTTTTTGACGGCAAAATATGTAAATGGGCTTATGAATTCAAATTTATGTCCCATTCAAAAATATGGTTCTAAGTGCCATTTGAGGTCAGGTTTTCGAACTATTTTATATTCTACTGGCCAACATTATTTGCCTCTAGATTGCGCAGTTGTTCTAGTTTAGGAAACTTTTTGCTGTCGCTAACCTCTTTGCGTTTTTTAATCACCATCTTTAGTGTACTCAAAACCATACAAAGCGCCTATCCACCGTTCTGTCAAAGTCCGCAAAGTCTGCAAGGTCTTTTAATTCTAAGGTTATACACCTCACAGGCGCTTTAAAGTAACTCCTGATTCTTCTGGCCCCGCGACATTTTTAGGTACAGCTTATTATTTTATTTTCTAAAACCAATGGTGCAGGTTATCACATTTCACGACTTTCCCTGTTTTGTCTGCAATTTTTATATTAAATGATCCGACCCTCCCACAAACTAATCTTTTAAAAACTGTAAAATTAGGGAATTGTAAAAATTTCATAATCGCAATATGCAGCTTTCCCTGATGGAAAAGCTCTTAAACAGTTGAGGGCCTTCCGTCATATAAGTTTTCATCAGTGCTCAGCTCATCCAAATGAACATAGAGTAATGGGAAAGTAATGCAAGATCGAGCGGACTTTCCCCCTTCATAAGTAGTTTTGTTTGGTGTAACTTAAATCTATAATTGTTAACTGTAAAGCTAACATTTTAGCTAGCTCTTTATCAAAATAGTAACCTCCTTCTTCTTCAGGCTTGAATGTTAACATTGTTTTTAGATTTGCCAAATTGTTAAAGTTTGAGAGTAATGTCAAAGTTACTCATTGCTTCTTTTAGGGAGCAAAAACCGTAATAACCATTCAGGTATTGTTAAACCTGGTAACTTTGGCCCCTGTTTTGTCAATTTTTGAATCTTATTATTCTTCTTTGATTCACTTATATTGAACCATACGACTTTGTAAAATATTTCATGGAGTGCGACCATTTTGGTTCCGCAATCGTTTTCAACAGCATGTTCTAAAAACGAAGGACGGTCTTGAGTTGTTATTGTTACAAACATTTTTTTAAACGAAATAAAAATGAGTGCATTCAAAATTCGGTGCAAAATATTCGTTGGGCCGCACTACAATTTTAAAAATAAGCAACAAACCTTTTGACATTGCTGTACCCAGACTGCCCTTTTCATAAAAAGGGTGGTACTCCATTGAAGAGCTATCTTAACCCCCCTATTAAAAAACACCACATCAAAAAGCGTGGTTTGTCTCCGATGCAGTTTTATCAAAACCTTTAAAAACTTTGCGGGTTTTTTCGCTAAACTGGGGTGGAGTGTCGTTGCTATCTTTTAAATCCCATATCCTTTGGGAGGTCAGTGTCAGATTTCATTTTTATTACCCCTTTCACGTATTTGACTGAACTGAAAGCGCCATTACCCAAATGAAAACCCCATTTAATCCACTCGCAACAAATAGACATAAAGGGTTTTAAAAAGGGGCTTAACGAATTCAATATTAACATAAAGGGACAGGCTTTAGAAAAGTTGGATATAACAGGCCCAGGCGCCTTTAAATTTTTTTCGGGCAGCCCAAAAGAAAACTTGACTGGCATCCTCCTTTCAAATCTTTTTTTTTTGGCACAACTGTTAGCCCGGTCCCACAGCAAAGCATAAAAAGCATGGACAACATTTCTTAGACATTCAAAGGGGCCTAACTAGGGGGGGAAAAAACGAAAAAACGACTTATTCGACTTCTTTTTGGTGTTTGCGGGGGGGGTTCGCAAGACGGGCAAAATCAAGCATAACTGATCCTTCTCCCGGGCTTTGACCACAAAAACAATACTAAAAATTTAGGGACGCCTTTAATTCTACAGTTGATTACCCAAATATTCAAAGGTACAACATGTTTTTTCAAAACGCAAGAACGAAAGTAGACTTGCTGTTGGCACGGTTTAACATCTGCCCCCCGCCTCAGACCCAGAAAGGTACAAAAAATAAAATAATAATGAAATTCTTATAGACAATAACAGAAGGTTGGGAAAAACGACTAAATTCTGAGCCATTAAAATTACAAACAATAAAAGAACACCCAAGATTAAGTATCCAAAACCCCGAATCCAAAAACCCCAAAAAAAATTTAAACTCACAAAGCTCGCGGCTCGTTTGCGATGACCATGATAGAAAAACACGCTTGTTCTGGATTAACTGGCATAGGATTACTTGGGCTTTTTCTTTCTAAAAGTAACCCAACTATTTCGAGAAAAAATTTTCCCTAAGTGCTCGGCCCTAAAACCAACTACTTTGCTTGCAGTAGACAAAAGCCAGCTGACAATACCCCCCCAATATTTTTGGGGAAAGCGTCCACGGCTTTACCAGCTAATTTTTTTTAAAAACTTTGCAATGATCAAGCTTTTTTTTACCCTGATTTATCAGGGGGGAGGCGATTGCGGGGGAGGTAATGAACTTTGGCCACCGCCCCCCTGTAAAGCCATCACCATGACTTATTGCAAATCCAAGGCGTTATAACGCTTGCCAATGTGACTCCCGCTCTTAACAATTTTCTTATTCGTTTTGCAGTTTTTCGTCTTCATATAAAATTTTTCCGGATATTTTTTCTTATTCAAATTTACTTTTATTCGTATTGGTCTCGGGTTTTATCACGCTTTAGTCTTTGGGTCTCCTGTTCAAGACTTTTGTCTTTGGGGTTTTTCTTTCTTTAATACAGGCCCCAAGTTGGCGTATCACCTCAACGATTTTTTTTTTTTTTCTTTTTTTAAAGCTATCAGTTCACAGTTTTTCAAATTGTTTGTTATTCGCCTTTGATGGTTCTTTTAACATGATCAAGGGCGTTTTTTCCCTGGGCAGCGGTGGTTTTGTGTATAGTCTTCAATGCTGTTTCTTTTGAAAAACTGGTTTCTGCTTCTATTGATTTATTTTTTATCTGCCGGAAAAAAAAAACCCCAAAAAATTCTTTTTGAAAAAACCTCCCAAAAAAGCAAAACCCCCCCCCCTTTCGCCGGCCCCCCCCAAAGGTTTTGGGGGCGGATGGAACCATGAAAAATTAAATTGAAAAAACCGGGATCCCGTTTGGGGTTCCTTTTTGGGAAATTAAAAAAAAAAAAAAAAAAAAAAAAAAAAAAAAAAAAAAAAAAAAAAAAAAAAAAAAAAAAAAAAAAAAACCCCCCCCCCCCCCCCCCCCCCCCCCCCCCCCCCCCCCCCCCCCCCCCCCCCCCCCCCCCCCCCGGGCATTGGGAAATTAAAACTTCCCCCCTTTAAATTTTCCTAAAAGGGGGGAACCCAAAAATTTTTTTTCCCGGAAAAATTTTATGGGTTTCTGGTTTTTTAAAGCCAACAATTTCCCTTGCTTTTTAAGAAAAAAGCCCATTTTTCAATTTCAAAATTTTGGGGTTAAAAGGGGGAGGTTTTACCTTAAATTTTTAAAAATTTAAATTAACTTTTTTTTAACCCAGGGTTTTAAGGGGGCGTTGGGGGGAGGAAATAAAGGGGCCAGCCCCCTGTCGCCTCCCAGGACAAAAAAAAACCCATAATTTTCCTTCCCCTCTTCAATTCCTGGCCATTTTTTTAAATAAAATTTTTTTTATATTTTCTTTTTAAAATTCAAAAGCATTGGCCGTTTTACCCTTTTTAAAGGTTTTTGGAAAAACCCCTTTGGGGTTAAGGGAATTTTAAGCGGGTTTTTTCTTTCCCAAAATACCCACCAAAGGGGCCGGATCAAAATTTTTTTTTTTATTTTTTTAAATTTCCAGCCAAGGGCAAATTGTTTTTTCCATTCTGCCTTTATTCAAAACCCTGTTTCAAAACCGAACCCAAAACGGGGGAAGTTGTAAGAACCGGGGGCCGGGTTTCGTTTAAGAAAATTTTTTTTCTTTTAAAATTTTTTAGGGTCCAGTTTTTATTTTTCTTTTACCAAAAGCAGTTTTTTAATTTTAAAAAAATTTTGGCCAAACCCCCCTTTTTTTGGAAAAGGGCGATTTTGCTTTCAAGTTTTGAAAATGAAGGCCCTAAAAACTTTAAATTGGATTGCCGAAAAATTTTTACGAAAGCCCGCAAAAAAATAATTGGGGGTTTTTAAAAAATTGGGGGTTTGGGAAAATTCGTTTTTTTTTAATTTTATTTTAAAAAGGCATGGGTTTTACTTTTTAAAAAAGGGCTTTTAAATGTCGCTGGATAAAAACTAAACTTTTACCAACCGTTTCAAAAAATTTTTTTTTTGTTCAAAAAAGAAAGCAATGACGATTTTTTGCCCCATTAAAAGGACTTGAAAGAACCCCCTTTTGGCAAGGGAAAAAGCCCCAATACTTTTCCAAAATTTTTCCAATATATTAAAAAGGGGTTTCAAAACACTTAAAATTTCCAAAACCGGGGAGCAAAGGGAAATTTTGGGGTTTTGGCGTCTTTTTCAAAATCGTTTAAAAAAAAAAGGGAATTTTAAAGCCTGGGGGAAGAATAAAAAAATTTCAAAAAGGGGGGAAGGAAAATTTTTTAAAAAAATCAAGACAAATTTTCCATTGACAAGGGGCCTAACCCCCAAATGAAAGGGGTTTTCCTTTAAAGGTTTTTGTTGAAAAAGAAAAAACTGTTTAGGTGGGAGTCCTTAAAACCCCAAAAAATTTAAGTGGCAAAAATTTTTTTAAACCTTTTTCCACACTTAAAAATTTTTGATTTTTAAAAAAAAAGGGGATGGGTTACTTAAAAGGGGGAAAAAACAGTTTCCTTTTAAAAACCAAACTTAAAGGGGGAAAAAAACTTTTAAAAATTTAAAAGAAAAAGAAAGCGTTTTTAACCGTTAATTTACTTTTTTGTTTTTTTAAAAGTTTGGCACCAATTTTCTAAAATTAACAAAATTAAAAAGGTGATTAAAATAAAAAATTTTAAAAAGGGGGAAAATTTGGTTTTAATTTTTAAAAATGGCTCTGCGCCCCCAAAAAAGGAATATATTTGAAATAAAAAAAACCTTAAAAGAAAAAAAAAAAATCCAAAAAATAACAAAGCCCTTTAAAATTGGGGGCAAACCAAAACCAAAATTTTTCGCGGGCCTTTAAAAACCTTTACATTGTTAAAGAAAAAGGGAAAACGTTTGGGGGGGAAAGTGTAGGTCCAACGGGCCCTAGGGAAAACCCCATTTTAACCTAAAAAAATTGTTTTTCCCTTTAGGTTCCTTGGCCCGGGTTAATTTTACTGGGGGGCTGTGGGGGCCAAAAAATTAAATTAAAAAAAAATCCAAAAACCGTTTAAGGGTTCATTTTTTTAAATTAAATTTGCGGAAACTAAAAATTTTAAATAAAGCTTGAAAGTTGATAAAAAATTTAATTTTTTTTAAAAAAAATTTTTAAACGGGGTTTTTTTAAAGGGCCTACAAAAAAAAGTTTAAAAACCCTTCAAAAAACCCAAATTTTTCCAAAAACCAAACCCCGACAAAAAAAAGGGAAAGGCCTTAAAAAAAGAAACCAAAAAATTTTTAAAACTCTGTTTAAAACATTTAAAATTTTAAAAATCGGAAATTTTAAAACCTTTTTTTAAAAAAGTCCTCCAAAAAGGGGCCCCCCCGGATTATTGGATTTTGTTTAAGCCCGGTTGTTTTTTTTTAAATGTTAAAAAAAAAAATTTTTTAAAAGAACACAGCAGGGTTTAAATAATAACCAAATTAATGTTTAAAATTGCTTAAAAAAGCGTTTATCAAAACACTGAAAAAATTTTAAAATTTTTAAAGCCCTTTTTGGCCCCAAAAAACAAAAAAAACCAAAAAAAGGGGGGGGAAAGTTTTCCCAACGGGAAAACCCTAAAAAAAAAGCTTTAAAAAAAAAAAAGAGCCTTTTTAAACCAACTAGGAAACCCAAATAAATTGAAAAAATTTAGAATTGGGTCCAACCAAAAAAGCCCTTATTTTTTCCCTTTAAGGGTTTTTTTTTTAAAAACCCTGTTGGGGCCAGAAAAAAAAACTGCTCAAAGTTTGACGGGCCCAAAAAAATGAATTTTTTGGGAAGGGGGGAATCTTAGAGAGGGGTTTAAAACATTAAGGTTTTGGAATTTGGAAAGTCATTCCCAAAAAAACCTCGGGAATTTGGTTTTGGAAGGAAATTTTAAACATAAAAAAAATTCGCCCCCAAAAAATTTTTAAATTTTGGGTTGCTTTTTAAAAAAAGCTGAAAAATTGGAAAAACCAGAAGAGGTGCTAAACAAAACCAAAAAACCCACCCAAAATCTTCCCCTTGGGAAGAATTCTTCCTTTTTGGGTTGGTAAAAAACCAAAATTTTGGATTCTTTTGAAGGGGGAAACAAAAAAACCCAATTAATTTTAATGTTAAAATTTGGTAGGAAAAATTTTTGGGCCAATTAAAGTTTTTTAAAGAACAGCCCAAAAAAACCCAGACAAAAATTTTCATGTTGCTTATTAAACTTGAAAAGGGTGCTTTAAAATTGGAAACGAAAGATTTACTAATTCCGGAAATAATTCAAAGCCAAATTTTTAAAAAGAAATTTTCCTTTTAGTTTTTAAAACCAAAGAATTTAAACCCCAAACCCGTTTGTTAACAAAATAAAAAAAAATTTGGTAAAAAAAAAAAAAAAAAACCCCAAAAAAAACCAACCCCCCCAACCCCAAAAAAAAAAAAAAAAAAAAAAAAAAAAAAAAAAAAAAAAAAAAAAAAAAAAAACCCCCCCCCCCCCCCCCCAAAAAACATTTTTTTCTGTAGACTGAAAGACAGAAACTAACAAACCGCCCCCCCCCGGACAAAAGTTATTTTTAAAAAAACGGGAAACGGCTGCAAACAACCCATACGTATTTTACGCAACTTCGAGTCCTATTGTTCCCTTTATGAAGGGCCAGCACCACAAAAATTTCAAAAAAACCCCGTTTAATTTGGGGAATCATCAGATTTGTTCATTTGCCTTCATTATTTTGGGGCGGTTTGGCGTTTATTCAGAGCCAGAATTATATAGGGGCCCGATCTCCCAAGAAAACATTTTTTAAAACGCATGCGGGCAAGGGGGTAACGCCTTTTTTAATAATCTAAACTTACCCAAAAATTTCAAATGGCCCCTTTAAGCCCAACAACAGAAATTACTCGCCACGCTTGGTTGGTTTTGCGGTTTAGAGTAACCCCCCAAGAGGGGTTAAACCCCCCACGTAAGAGCCCAATGATCACATTAGGGGGAAATTTTTAGAGGTGCAGCGCACAGAAAATTTGCAATTTTCAACTAAAGTTTAAACCAAAAAAGGGAAGCTCCCTGTTTCTTTCACAATTTGCAGGTTTTTACCTCACCTTTTAATGCAAGCAGAAACCCCCGCGCCTTCAGGGTACATGAAATTCCCACAGTCACCCCAAAAAGTACATGGTTTCATTTTAAATAACATTTTTTCTACGTTTCAAATGCAACACATAAAGGGTCTTTAGGGCGCTGGCAAATTGTCCTTAAAGCCCCTCCCAAAAGGGAAAAAAAATATTTTGATTTCAACTTTGTTAAAAAAGGGGGTGTTAACCTTATGAATACATGAACATTTGGGGAAAGGGTTTGACAAAGAAAACCTTCCGCCAAAAGGCGCGTTCTTTTTAGTTTTTAAGAAAAAAGGACATCGGGCGACCCCGATTACCAGCATGTTTCAAGATGTTTGGGAAAAAAGTTAAAATTTTTAAAAACGTTGGGAGACAAATTTGACCCCCTATTTGAAGGCTGATGTATTTTTTGTTGGCGGATATTTTTAAAAATTATAGAAAGCCTGCATAAAAACATTACTTTTGGGATCCTGCGCATTTTTTTTTCTGCCCCGGGGAAATGGTTGGGGAAAACCCCTTTCCCTTAAAATTTTAAACGGGAGTCCCAGATTGATTTTTTTCCCGGTTTTAAAACCAATGTTTCGATGTTTGAAAACTTTTTGCGGGGGGAAATTTAAAGTATGGCGTGGGCACCCTTTAAACTGTAAAGCAAACAAAAAATACCAAGATAAATATGATCCAAGTAAAAGGCCTAATATTTATTATTTAGATCCCCCCCCCCCCCCCAAACCCCCCCCCCAACCCCCCAATGGAGGGGCCCAATGGCCAATCATTTGTTACGAAACTTTAAAATGTCCCCAGGGGGTGATCCGAAAAAATTTCCCAAAAGGCATTAAAGTGGATGGGGCTTTTTAAAAACCCCTGATCAACAGCGGGGTTTCATTTTTAGAATTTTACTTAAAATTTTTCCTCATAAACTCCATGACCTGAAAGACTATCCTTAAGAAAGCAAAAGTCAAAGTTTGGACCCAAGAGAGCCCCTTAAACTTTGTGCCTAATCTTCGGGGAAAAAAAAAATTATGTCTGTCTTTACAGATTTTCTAAAATTTTTTTTAAAGACATGGGTTTGAATTTTTGACAGAAATTTTCATCGAAATAATTTTTGTAAAACAGTTCATGAAACCAAAACATATGAAGCCCCCTGATCCCCGAACAAATCCACGATGTTTAAAGAAAAAGATTTTTTTAAGCTGTGAAAAAACAGCTTTTTGGGAAAAGGGGAAAAGGAGAATCCGCACAATCCCCAAAAGATGTTAGATTGGCCCACCAAAGAGAACGAACCCCAATTAAGCCAGTTTCCCCCCCCCAAATTTAAATCAGGACTTCAGAAGATTTCTGATCAGCTTTTTGGCTTATGATAAAAAAAAAAAGTCAAATTAGAAAAACCCCTGTATTTTTTGGGTTTTAAAATTTTTTAGAATTATCAAAGCTTTGATGTTAGAGTTTTTTTTATGACTACTTTAAACCTTCGACCCCGAGCCCCAGAGAAACTTTACACAGATACAGTTTTTTTGGGTTATAGATATCCCAAACTGAAGATTTTAAAAAGGGCCCAGGGAAAAGGGAAAGGGGGGGCTAAAGGGCATGCGGGGTGGTACGCCCAATCTGATTACCCAAAAAGATTCCCCTTTTTCCCTTCCCATTTTTAATAAAAAAGGGGTTTTGGGAAAAGATAAAGGGCTGAATTATCTGGAAAGGGATCAAGGGTATGGGGGGGTTAAGGTCAAAAATGTACAGAAATTTCGACCCAGGAAAAAATAATTAAGAAAGAAAAGGGGGAAAAACTGGGCAGCGTTGGAAATTTCCAAAATATCACTTTCCAACTAAAAAGAAGCATTTTTTTTGGCAATAAGACTTTTCTCATGACAAACGTAAATTTTGCATTTTAATCTACATGAGAAAACCAAAGTTGTAACAAAGAAGTCATTAAATGAAAAAACACAAAAGGGTTTGTTTTTTTAATCCGGGAGTTTTCATATGCAATTGGGCACGGAAAACCCGTAAATTAATTAAAGCGGGAACTGGGGTCTGGGGGAAATTAAATCTGCATTTTTTTCCTTCAAAAAAGATCTTTGGGGGGGCTGGCGGGTTTGTTGGAGTTTCTCGAAAAATAATAAAAACGGGCGGTTCATTTTTAAAATTTCCCTTTTTTTTTCGAAACGGGTCAACACCCAAATTGGATGGGTTCCCCCTGAGGGCGATTTTCCCCCTTTTTGTTTCCCCCCCGGTAAATAAAGGTCCCCTTACTTTCAATAAAAAATGGAAATAGTTTCCCGGGTTTGGTATGGAGTCCCCCTTCAGCAACATTTTTTTGTTTTTCTTTTAAATTGCTTGTACGGGTTTTAAACCCCTTTTAAAATTCTTCATTTTTCATTGCGGGGAAAAACTGAGGGCAATTTTTCCCTAACCCATTCTGTTTGCGGGGAATTGTCAATCAGCTCTCTGGGGGAACGGGTTTGGAGAAAATTTTTTCGGCTAACTGTTTGTTAAAGTTTTAAAATAAAGCCTGTGATCTGTAAAAAAATTTCCGGGGGGAACCCTCTTTTAATGGTAATTTAAAGTTTCAAAAAATAATTGATTCATTTTGGCCCTTTTAAATTTTTTTCCCTCATCGATTTGAATCATGCGAGGAAAAGTTAGGGGGCCTCTTTGGTATATTTTTGAAAGGCACAGAAAACGCAGAACACTCTTTTGTTTTAAAGGGTTTCCGCATCTTTGTATCTTGAAGTTTGTCAATGACGGTAAGGCGTATTTAAAAATTTTTTTTCGTCAAAATTCTTTATCAGGGGGTAAATAAAAAGGTCCTTTTGGGGAGGGGTGTCGTTCTTTTATTGCGTTCAAAAAGGTGGTCCTGAAATTCGTCAGGCGCGGTAAAAAAATTTCCCAAAAACGCTTGTTTAGAAAACCTTTTTTTTGCTTTTTGTTCACGGGACTCCAGTGCTTGGCTTAGCTTTTGTATTGCGGGTTTACCCTTCCAATACCCTTTTGGGGCGAATAATATTTTTTGTTTCATTTTTTTTAAAGCCAAAAATTATTTCCCAACAAAATACACGAGGGCCCATCCCAAAAGGAAATAACGGGGTTTTCTTGCATTTTTTGTTTTTCTGATGGTTATAAAAGCACAAATTTTGGTGGGGGCAATTTTTGGGGCCCGGTTTCCCTGTTACTAGAAAATATTGTTTTTTTGCTTGATAACATTTTTAAAATTGAAAGCTGCTTTGCCCCGGGTTTTTTTTTATGTTTTTTTTAAAAAAATTTCAAACTGCTCAAGTTCTGCTTTTCATAGGCGCTTGGCAGCTGCTAGTTGCCCCCATAGCTTTTTTTATGTTTTTTTCCCTTCGCCGTCATCCCGCAGTTTACTAAATCGAAATTACTTCCGCTAAAAGCAAGCGCATTCCCACAGCGCCACCTATCATCTTTTAACGGGGGTGAGGCCTTTTTTTAAAAATGTTTTTTTTATTTAAAAATTTATACTGTCTGGAAAAAATTCCCCCCCCTTGCTTGACTGGGAAAATTTTTTCGTGGCAAAGGGAAGCTAAAAATGATAGCAATTTTTTTGCTGAATCCTCAAAGTCTATTTTTGGCCAAAAATTGCTGGTTTAATTCTTAACAAGCTTTTACCAAGCATTGAGTTTTCCACACTTGGGCCCCCCAAACAACAGAAAAAAGGGTTTATAAAAGGGGTTGGGAAAAGTTTTTTCGGTCCCTTCTTTTTTAAAAAAAAAAAATAATTATAATTAATATAAAAAACATGAACAGCGATGATCTTTTACACAACGGGCACCCAAAAACCTTCCTGAACTTAGGGAATGCCAAGTTGTTTAAACAAGTTTAATTATGCCCAAAAAGGAAAAGGCTGTTTTCTTGGCAGCATGGGGGGGAAAACCCAAAACATTCCCTGGGAACTGAATTCAGATAAAAACCAGTTTTCAACAGATGTGCCGAAAGACTTTATAAAGAACATAAAAAGGAAATGAAGCGCCTGGGGTTTTAGAATGGTAAAAAAGTGGGGGAAAAGGTTTTTTAGTTTTTTTCCCACAAAAATAGTCAGTAGTTTTTCTCCCATTTTTTTCTAAACAAGTTTTTTTCGTATGTTTTAACGCAAAAACCCTTTTTAAAAACAAAGCCCATTAGAGTCTCAAAGGGTGTGATCTATACTACTTTTTGGAACTTTGGTTATCGCCATTAACATGGGAAAATTTAATTTTTAAATCATTTTGTTTTTTGGTTTCCCCTTAAAAAAGGGAACGAGCGGGAAAAATCATCAAAAACCGGGGAAACATTAAACCCGGGGGAAAAAGAAACCAAGCCAAAAAAATCGCAGAAAACACTGAACCCCAGGTGGGGACCAGGAAAAGCTTCCTCATCCGGGGGGTTTTTTTTAAAGCAGGAAAAAATTACCCAAGAGGGGGAACAGACAAAAAAAATTAATTTTAAACCAGAATAAAAAACAAAAATCATGAAAACAAAAACACCGCCACGGCCAGAAAAAGGGTTGATTAAATGCCCCCCTTATAAAAACTCCATGTGATAAAAGGGCCCCAAAACAGCGCCAAAGTCTTCATGGTTTTATTGAAAAAAAAACGGGTTGCCATTTTTGGCCCCCCTTGCTGCGCGGGGGCTGTTAGGGGGGGGGGGGGGGGGGGGGGGGGGGGGGTTATAAAATATAAACCAATGGCAAAAAAAAACAAAAAAAGGGTTTAAAAAAACCCCTGAACCACAAAAACCCGAAAAAGACAACTGCACGAAAAAACCCCGCCAACAAAAAAAGATAAATTTTGACCCAAATTTAAAATGCAATAATTTTTTAAAAATTTTTTTAAAAAAAATTGTCAATGGCGTATTATAAAATGAGGGAAGCAATAAAAAAAAGACATGGGGGGTCTATAAAGACATTTCCATAGACCAGAATTGTAATCAATGCGGTTTGCTTCGGTTGTAAAAACTTCATTAAGATTTTGGGAGAAAAAGCTGAGCAAGGGACATTCTCAACGATGACACTTTTTTTGAGGCGTGTTGTACAAATATTATAATTTACTTTTTAAAGAAAAATAAAAATAGTTTTGTTTTTTTTTGATAATTAAAAGGGAATTTGGGTTTGGTACTTAGAGGAGGGACTTAGTTATGATCTTGGGTTTTAATTTTGAGTAAAAATTTAAATTTAAAAACTTAATCAAAAAACTTATTAAGAACTTAAAAGTAACTTAATTAAAATTAAAAAAAGTTTTTAAATTAAAAAAACCCTTTGATAACTTAAGTAAAAAACTTAGGGGGGTTGCATGCGTGGGGGGGGGGTGGGTAGGGGGTGGGGGGTGGGGGGCTTGCTTGGCGTGGGGGTGGGGCAAAAAAAACCCAAAAACCCCCAAAACAAACAAAAAAACCAAACACAAATAAAACGGACAGTGCTTGGGGGAAAAGTAAAGGGGGCTTTTTTTGTCCCATTTGAACGTCGTAAATTAAAGACGCCACGTTGAAGCAAGTTTTCGGGAAGAAGTTTCCCGGGGGGCGGTTCGCGAAAACCGTTACAATTTTTAAAAACCCGGGTCTTACAATCGACAGTAGCCCAAAAAACCCCCGCGGCAGGTCTGAAAACCCCGGGTTAGGCCGTCCCTGTGGTCTCTGACTGTACAGCAGATTTCCCAAAACCCCCCCCCCACCGTTGTATCGATTTTTCCACCCAACAACCTAGCCTTCGCTGCGGGCCAGGCGGTTACGCGTAACCGTTACTATTTTTAGAAGCCCCGTAAACAGTAGTTAAAGAAAATTTTAACATTTCCCCAATCGTCATAAGAAAAAAAGAGTTTATTATACTTTCCTTCTCGCCCAAAAAAATTCATCCGGGCCCCCAAGGGGCCCGCCAAATTTGGGGAGTTAGTTGGGTTTTTTTAAAAGTAAATACTGCTTTAGGGAGAGCTTTTTTGGCGGCTCTGTGCACATCGGAACCATTAATAAAAGGAAAAAAATATTTCTCGGCCCAGTAGTTCCGAACCCCAGCCCCGGGACCGGGGGTTTCCGTTTTTTCGTTTGCTTTTTCCGTTGTTTTTAGAAAAACCACAAGGGAGAAGTTTTCTGGGAAATATAGGTTGGGACCCTGGCACTGAACATTTTTGGGGCTTTTTGAATGAAATTTATTTCTTCAAAAAAATTAAAACTTTTCAAAGTTAACAAAATTCCTTTTTAAAAAATATCGGCCCAAATCTTTGTTTTTAAATTTAAAAAGCTTTTTAAAGGGCTTGTGAGTTCGTCATTAGTTTGGTTTTGGTTTTTTTTTTCTTCCTCACCTTCCGAAAAAGCATACTTCTCTTTGGTTTTGAATTTAAAACAATGGCCCCCCTAATTTTCTTTTTTTTTGGGTTTTCCGCCATACGTTGTAATAAAAAAACAATCCCCTATAGCAAGAATTCCCCCTTTTTGAACAAACACAAACCCTTTGAAAAGAAAGCCGTGAATTTAAAATGAGGGGGAGTTGGTTGGGGGCGCTGCTTCTAAAAACGTTTATATCCGGTCGCATTGGGAAGGGACCTTTCCAGTCAAAGGCCCGAATCATAAATTAATTTTCAGGGGTTTAAACCCAATGGCGGGGGGCCCCCAGCCCGTATTCTGATAGTGCGGATTCCTGGGGGGAGGTCGAAAATTAGCAATTTTAAAGGTCCCTTTAAATGCTCTGCTGTTTGTGTATTAGGCGCGTTCAGAGAACCCGCCGCTTTTTCCCCCACGTTTTCCCTATGGGGAAGGTTTTTCGCCCCTGTTAATTTCCCCCACGTTTAAATCAAAAAAGTTTGTGATAAACGTTAAATTTTTTTGTTATTGAAGTTTTTACCCTTTTCAGAGAACAGGAAAAATGCTGATTCTAGGCCCCTTTTGCCCCCAAAAATTGGTGGAGGGGGCAAGTGGGGGAGAGTCGGCCTATTAATGTTTCACAAAAGAATGCCCGATCATTGCGTGGAAAAAACCTTTCTTTTAACAACACACACACGCACGGGACGCACGCACCCCACACACAAAGCAAAGCACACAGGGCCCCCAAAACACACACACACCCCAAAACACACACCACACACACACCACACACACACCACACGCACACACCCCCCCAACCCAAACAGAGACAGAACAGCAAGAGAGGGGGGTTTCGGCAGAAGTGCCAGTGACGGGGGAAAAGAGAAGAGGGGGAGGAGAGAGAAGAAAAGAGAGAGGGGAGAGGAGAGGGGAGAGAGAGGGGAGAGGGAAAAGAAAAGAGAGAGAGGAGGGAGAGAACGAAAATTTTTAAATTTAAAGAGGGAAAAATAAGAAAAGGCAGGCTTTTTTTGCTCTTTCCCTCAGAGAGAGAGGAGAGGGGGAGAGAGAGGGGAAAAGAGAGGAGGGGGAGGGGAGAGGGGAGAGAGGGGGAGAGGAGAAGAGGAGAGGAGAGAGCGTTTCGGAGACAGCAACAGGAGGGGCCCGAGAGAGACCAAAGACCCCAGTGTTTTTTGCTGAAGGTGAGGAGCTGTGACAAAGCCCACAAAATCAGGACCACTCAAACCAACCCCCGGGATCTCTCCCCGACAACAACGTTGACACGCTTCTTCACCAAAAGGGTCCTCCCCGGCCCCCCTCCGCCTGCCCCCCCCCCCCCCCCCCCCCCCCTTCCGAGGGTTTTTTTCTCTCCCCCCCCTTCCTCTTCCCCTAAATTTTTGGTGGTTGTTGGGGGGTGTGTTTTTGTGTGTGTGTGTGTGCACGCGGGGCGCGCGCGGGGCCCTGGACGTGGGGGGGGCGTGGGTGCGGGGTGTGTTTTTGTGTTTTGCGTGCGTTTTGTGCGTGCCCGGCCCCGCGTGCGTGCGTGCGCCGCCCCGCCTTTTTGTTTGTAAGTGATGCGCCCCGCGCGCGCGCGCGTGTGTGTTTGTGTGTGTTTTGGGGTGTGGTGTGTGTGTGTGTGTGTGTGTGTGTGTGCAACCCCGGGGCCCCCTGGGGGCCCTGGTGCTTTCTGCGTGGTGCGTCGTGCGTACGGGTTTTGGGGTGTGTGTGTGTGTGTGTGTGTGTGTGTGGGTGTGTGTGTGTGTGTGTTGGGTGTGTGTTTAAGGGGAAAGTTTGGGTTTCAGCCAAAGTCGGAAAAGCAAGACGCATGTCAGTGCTGTCAACCCCGTTTTAAGTTTAACTCACAAGTCCGGAAAAAAAAAAAACAAAATCATTCACACATCCCTTCAAAAAACCCCCTTCTTAAAAACACCGGAAATTTTCTTTAAAAACCCTTTTTTCTGTAAATTCTTAAATCCCGATGAAAAAAGCTGAGCTCTTTCAAAAATCAAAGATCAATCAGGCGGGGGAATTTTCTTCTCTCTCTCTCTTCTCTCTCTCCCCTTTTTCTTTTTCCCCTCTCTCTCTCTTCTCTCTCTTTAGTTGGGGTTGTGTGTGTTTTGGTGTGTTCAGAAAATATCAACAAAAACTTTTGTGCACATTCATTAAAAGGAGCAGACACCCGGGTTATTGGAGAACCATATCTTACCCGTACACAAAACCACCTGGGCCATCGCTAATTTGGGACAACCAAAGGGAAATTTTGGGCGAGACGGGACCAAACCCCTTGGGTTTCTTACTTGCGGAAAAGTCTCAATTTTCATTTTTTTCTTTTTTTTTTATTTTGTCTTTTTTTTTTTTTTTTTTCTTATTTTTTTTTCTTCTTTTTCTTTTTTTTTTTCTTTTTTTTTTCTTTGTTTTTTTTTTTTATTTAAGACATTTTTTTTTTTTTTTCGTTAAAAAACCCAATTTTACTGTTTTCCCGGGCGGGGAAAAAAATGCGTCAAAAATCCCTCTGTATTTTTTTTCCCCGTAAAAAAAAAAAAAAACAAAACAAAACCCAAAAAAAAAAAGGGCTGTATTTTTATAAAACATGACGATCAACTTATTTGTTTAACCCAGGAAAAAAAAAAAACGGTTTATGAGCCAAAACAATAATTTTGCGTAAAAAAAAAAAAATTCAAGGAAACACAGATTTATTTTAAAACTCCTATAAGCATCAGTGGGCCCGATGAAAAGAAAATTCTTTTTTTTAAATTTTTTTCTTTAGACAAAAACAAAACACCTTTCACTCAAAGCAAAATTGCAAAAAAGAAAGAAAAAAACCGTCCGTCCATGAAAACCCCGGTTTTGGGGGGTGGTTCGACTGGAATCGTGTTTTGACGAATTTCAGCCAAACGATGAGTTGTTCGTTTCATTGAACCTGTCAAGGCTGCTTTAAAGGAAGGGCCCGGCCTATTATAAAGGCAATTTAAAAATAAATGTATAACAAAAATTTTACAAATTTTCCCGGGACAAATTAAGAGGGGTGAGCAAACAAATGAGAAAGGGGGGGGCGGGGGGGGGGGGGGGTGGGGGGGGGACAGACAGACAGACAGAGATGTGATGATGATTATGTGAAGATATGATGATGACATGATAATGATAATGTTTAATTTTTAAAAGGGAACGATTTGCAAAAGGGGCCTACAATTTTTTTTTTTTTGGCTCTTGCCCCAAATTGTGAGGGAGAAAATATTACTAGCAAAATAAGCATGACTTTCAAACTAAAGCTTATAAAAACTTTTGAAAAACACACAAAACCTCAAAAATTTTTTTCTTTTTTTTTTTTTGAATTTTGGGGCGATTTTTTTTCCGTCAAAAATAAAGGGTTAGATGAATCAAAAGGGAAAGGGGGGAAAAAGCAAATGAAAAAAACAAACCAAAAATAAATGAAACGAATTTAAAAAACCCCCACACATAAAGTGCGCCCAGCGCACCCGCACGCACGGGACGCAGCTACCTAACCCCAAAACCCCCCACACACACACACACACACCAACCCACACCCCAAAACACACCCACCACACAACAAACACAACCAAAACACACACACACACACACGCGTGCGCGCAGGGGGAGAGAGAGAGGGGGAGGGAGAGAGAGAAAAGAGGAGAGAGAAAAGGAGAGAGAGTGAGAAGGGAGTTATTAAATTCATAAAAATTTTGATTGATTTTTTCTGTTGGACAAAACAAATTGTTGTAACATTTTTTTTTTTTTATCGGCCCGGGGGTGCTATATTTCCACACTGTCTCTGCTCCCACCCCCCCCCTCACCACCCACCCCCCCTTCCTTCACCCCCCCTCCCATTGATAAGGGGGTGAAAACCCGTGCGGTTTGACCCTAAAAGGAAAGGTTTTGGTTTACGATGGGGTTTCCACCACGAAAAACAGGTTTTCCAGTTAAACCTGTCCCAGGAGGCAAAAAAGTCTTCCCCTTCTGGGCAAAGGGGTTTTCAAAACCCCTCCCGCATCATTTGATGACAATACACGCATCAAATTTCCCCTCTTTTGCAAATTTTCAAATCGTGGACCCCCAGCCCTGTGCGCAGACATGATGACCCCCCCCCTTCCCCTCCCCCCTCTCTCTCTCTCTCTCACACACCCCACACACCACCCCCACACCCCCACACACACACACCCACCCACAACACACACACACCACCACCCACACCACAAAACAACACACGCGGCGCCCCGCGGACGTGTGCGGGTGCCCATTCAAAACAAAACGTAGGGAAAAAACGGGAGCGCACGCGGAGCATAGCATGCACACAAGCACTTTCAAAAATTGGGGGTACCCACGCGCGGGGCACACCACACACAAAACCCCCACACACACACACACACACACCCACACACAAAACCCGCGCTGCGCGCGCGCCCCGCCGCACGGGAAAAAACCCCGCACAGAAAAAACCCCGGAAACCCTTTAAAATTTTGCTTTCCCAAATTTTTTTGACCACACAGGTGAATGGGACCAACCCCACACCAAAACACACAAACAACACACCCGAGAGGAGAGAGAGAGAGAGAGAGGGGAAAAGAAGAGAAAAGAAGAGAGAGAAAAAGAAGGGGATAGAGAGAGAAGAGAGGAGAGAGAGAGAGAGTTGTTACTGAAAAAGTAAACCCTTTCATGGTTTTTTGGGGAAAATGCGGGGGAAAGCATTTGCTATAAACAACAAATATTCAAAGAAAAACCCTTGATTACTGGGGGGGGAATGACGTAAAGGCCAAAAAGGGGACGTGGCCCGATTTAAGTCCCTGCTAGTCTACTTTTTCCATTTCACGGTACCGCTCGACCGTTTTTTTTGCCCCGCAAAGCCTACAAATCCTCCCCTGCTACTAGGGGTTTTTTTTTTCCAGGAACTTTCACTTCCTTATTGAAATTCGCGTTTTGGGGTCTTAAACCCCCTTTGGGATCTTTTTAAAAACTGCCCCCCGGGCAGTATGGGGGCAAAAGTCTACCCTTTCAATTTTCGCTTACGGGGAACCACCCCTCACTGGTGGGGCCCAAAAAAAATTTTTATCAGTTCTTTCATAAATTTAAATAAAAATTTAAATTTTAAAAAATTTGCCATTAGCACACATGCAACTGGGGATTTTTAAAAGCAAACCCCCCAAAGAAATTTAAAAGATAAATAAAAAAAAAGCCGTGAGCAGGTTGTTGGGGAATTTAGGAAAGGGGAAAAGGAAAAAGGGTTTTTAAAATTAGTTTTTTAAAAACGTCAAAAGAGTTTTTTTTGACAAAGAGGAAAAGGAAAACTCGTTCCAGGTTTTTGGGCCGGGATGAAAGAGTGACAGCCGAATTTTTATTAAAATTTTATATCGTCCCAATATCACGCATGTCCCGGGTTTGTGTGTTCTGCCTCCTTTTATTTAGGGACAGTCCCTAGGTGGCGTCTTGGGGCCTGGGGGGGGGTGTGCAGAAACAACAAAAACGGGCTTGCTCAAAAGTTTCCCTTTCGGGGGGATATGAAATTGTTTTCCCCCGGGAAAACCCTTTTTCCTAAAATACTGGTTCACTCAAAAACGGTTAAGAAAAAAAAAAGGAGAAAAAAAAAAAAAGAAGGAAAAAAAAAGAGAAAAAAAAAACACTCATAAATAACCATGACCAGGGAAAATTTCCCCAAAACCAAAAAGGCTTGTTTCTTAAAAAGGCCCATTGGGCTTTCTTATCTGTTTTTTTCAGTTGATTTCTTTGGGGAAAGTCTCATTTGGGTGCTGTTTTGTTTGGGGTGGCTTTTAAAAAAAATGGGAACCCCCAAATTTTACCCAATTTAACTTTATATTTTAAATTTTTTGCTGATGATATTATGGCCCCCGGGATCTATTAAAAAAATTTTTCCCCTGTCTGTTCTTTAAAATACAATGTACAACAAAGCCTAGTTTTGCCACGATCCAACCCCTTCTTTCGCTGGGGCAAGTTCCCCCATCTACAAAGACTGGAAAAATACCCTCTAGCTGGCAGCTTGGAGGAATTTTGGGTTCCCGTTTTGTCCTTGCCATGGAGTTTTGGGGCTAGGAAAATTTTGTAGGCCCCCAGTTCTGATCAAAGAAACAAACTCTCTGGGTTTTTGGTTTGGGGTAAACCCCAGGGGGCTGTTCTGGGGCCCTTGGTTTTTTTTTTAATTTATATAAATGACATAGGAAAAAAATCCCTTTTGGAACTACTATTTAAGGGTTTTTTTCAGATGACAGTTAGTATATGAACAATCAGAGGCAAAATTCACACCATTCCCCCCAGGAAGATCTAAACGGTTTACAAGGGGGTGGGAAAAAAAACTTGGAAAAAAATTTATTTTTTAAACCCCCGGGAAATTTAAGGCCAAAATGTTGCGGGTTTTGTAATAAAAAGCTCACCAAAATGGATCAAATAACTATTCAAATCAAAAATTAAGAAACCAGTGCGCCCAAAAAAATTTTGGCGTGATTAAAGTAGTCGTCTCAAAAGGAAAAAACATTTCAATTTTTATTTAAAAAAGCAAAAAACAACCCTTTCCCTTTTTTATACAGGAATATTTAACGACTGCCCCCCCAAAAACTTAAAGACGACTGTACAAAGCACGGGTTTGAACCCCTTTCTGGAAAAAGGTTTCCTCATTTGATCCTTACCATTTCCCCAAATGAAAATTGATAAACCCCGAAAAGATTCAGGGAAAAGAAACAAACCCGGTTTGTAAACAGGGAAACCCTATCAGAGGGGGAAGGGGAAAAACTAGGAAAAACATGGGGGGAAAATTTGAAAGGAAACCCTTAGAAGAGAGAAAAAGCTTTTATTTAAAATAAATTATTCTTCAAAGGCAGAGCTAAATAATTGATAACCCAAAAAGAGTCTTGGATCCCGCATATTGACTGGGCTTTTCTATTTTAAAATTCCCCCAAAAATTTTTTGGTTGCCTGGGCCTGAAAACTGGGCCCCTGCTTTCAAATTTTTGAAAAATTTTTGTGCGACCCCCTTTTTGCCAAATTTGCTCCCGGGGAACAGGCTGATCCCCAACCCTTTTTTTTTTTTTTTAAATTTTACTTTTAAAAAATGCGCGCTGGTGAACCTTTTTTTGTTTTTTTTGGGGAACCCGTCTTTTAGGAAAAAAAGAAAAGAAGAAAAGGAAGAGGACCAGTGACAGGGGCAGCCAAAAGATTCCACCCCGGATCGATTCAAAAAGGGACCAAAAGCGAACTTCATAAAAATTTCAATTTAAAAACCCCCCCCCCCCTTCCCAGCAGGTTTTCAGGTTTCCCAGTTGGCCCCGGGCCCCATTTAAAATTTGAGAAAGGTCCCCCCCCCAGGGGGAAAGGCCCAAGGGTTTGAATCCCAGCAGCGCCAAGGGGGAAAAAAAAATTTTTACGGCATTTAAAGGGGAACTGGGAGTCGGTCCTGGACGCAGCCCGGTCCCCCTCCGGGTAAGAAGGTCAGGGGCTAAAACATTTGTCTGAAAAGGGGGCGGGGCGGCGGGCCCCTTTTTCTGAAGAAGTCCGCTGCAATCCTTCCTGATTTTTTTCCTGCTCTAAACTTGCATGATCCCCAAACCCCTCCCGGGCCCCGTTTGTTTGTCTCTTTTTTGGTCTGTCCAAAGGTCTACCCACCCATCATTTTCCCAAAAGGCAATACGTGCTGGGGAACTGTTTTTCTCTCTGCCCCCCTCACCCCCCCTTCTTCCTTTCTTTTTTTTTCTTTTTTTTTTTTTTCGTAGCTGCCCAAAAATTATCTAATGGTATTTGACCAAATTTTTTACAAGACTGGTGAAAATGTCGGTTTGTGCTTTTAAAATGCCAAAGCGATGAATGTCGGTGTTGTTGTGAAGAATTTTTTCAAAAAAGCGCTGTTTCCCTTTGGGGATAGAAAGTCCTTGTTGAGGTTTTATCCCCCTTGCAGTTTGGGTTTTTGTTTTTTGTTTGTTTTACATCTCCCGGGTCAGGTTTAAGGGAGGAATTTTGGGGCCCCCTATTACTTACAAAATTTAAAAAATGAATTTTCCAAACTCGGTGGAAGTATTTTTCAAAAAATTTGAGATGAAAACAAAAAATTTTCAATACAAATAATCATGATTCGTTGCCAAAAAAGTATTTAAAATTTAATTATCTGGGAAAGGTCTAACCCTGGAAAATTGCATTTTTAAAGCGAACAAGTGGGAAAAGTGGTTTCATGTTGGACGTAAAAAACCCAAGTACCAATTACATTTTCTAAACCGGGAATACTGGTGGAAACGTGCAGATATCTAGACATGTGATTATGAAAAAAAATCTTGGTGTCACTTTTGATTCTGGGGGGGTGGGGGGGGGGGGGGTTTCGTTTAAACATATTTTAAAAATCTATAAATAAAAGCTAACAAAAAGGAAAGGTATTAAAAAACGTAAATTTTAAATTTACAAAGGGTTTACAAAACATACAAGGCTAACGTTAGACCACATTTGGAATATGGCAAAAACCCCCTTTGGTATCCTCGAATTTAAAAAGGCATCTGCTTTCTTTTGGGAAAAAGAAAAAAGAAGAGAACCCAAAACTTGTAAAAAATAAAGAAAATCTTCCCCCATGAAGAAAGGGTTAAAAAAATCCTTTTGGGCTGCCTTTTTCCCCCAAAAAAAAAGACGAGTGAAGGGGGGATTTGATCCAAAATTTTATAAAAATTTTAAAAAGTGTTTTTTCAATATTTTCCCATTTCAAAAAATTTTTTTAAATGCATCAAAAGTTGAAAACTACCCAAAAAAAAATGTGGATAAAAAATTTTTCATGGAAAATTTTTCGCCCCTAAACCCAAAAGGGAAATTTTTTTTTTCAGTAACAGAGAAACAAATCTTGGAATAAAATTAAACCCCCAACATTAAAAGTGCACAAAATTTCTAAACCCTTTTAAAAAATTGAAACGAAAGATAGTGTATTTTAAAAATTTAAGACTATTTTTTTTTGACTATATAAAAAAAAGACTTGAGCGAGTTTAAAAACCTACCCTACAAAGGAAAGAGATAAAAAACATAGGAAAGGGGGCATGTGAAGCCACTTTTGGCTAAAACTGCAAAAGCAAATTGTCCCTATGAACCGAAACCCAACCTGAACCAGTAGATTGTTTTTTGATGCCTTGTTTTTAAAGGGGGGGGGGGGGAAAAAAAAAAATATTTTTAGTGCCTTTAACTGGGTTAACAAACCGAGGGGAAAACACACACACACCCCCACCCCCCCACCCCCCCCCCCCACACACACACACACACCCACATGAGAGGGAAAAAAAAAAAAATTTTTAAAACGATGAAGAAAAACCCCCTTTTAAATGTTAAAACAAAATCTTTTCCCTGGGGGACAGTCTCGGGCGGAAGGGGGCAACTGGGCTGTGACCCGGGGAAATAAAACAGACTACGCATGATTTGCCTCAGCTTTGGGGTCATGGCGGGTGTTGTCGGGTGCTTGAGTGAAAGGTTTCAAATTTTAAAACGATCTTTTCATACAAACTGTATGGAAGCTGAAAAAAGAAAGGAAAGGGAAAGGGCAATGAGAAGTTTAAAATATTTCCCTTGTGGCATTAGTTTTTTTACCGTTTGGAAATTTTAAAATAGGTTTTCTTTTAGCATGAGCGATACCCCGGGTTTCCCCTCTCTCTTGCAACTATCGCCCCCACTGTCAGTGTGTTTTTTGCCGGGAAGGGGGGCCCCGGGCCACAATTTTGGGAGAAATCAATTTAAATAGTAGTGACCCCTTTTTTTCAATTTTTTCAAAAAGAAAAGAAATTTTTCACGGGCTGCCTTCGGGAGACAAAAGACTACAAAAACCCTTAAAGATTCAAAATTTTTTTGCCGGGCCCCAAGAATCTGTCTGGGGTCTGTGGGTCCCATTTCCCTGCGAAGATTAAACGTTTAAAGCGACCTACCCAAACCCTGGGAAAACTACACACACACACACACACACACACATTTTGGGGCTTGGGAAAAATTTAGCATAGAGGCTTTTTATTTTTATCCCCCCTCCCATACAACGAAACAAATCCAATGGGAGCACATTCAGGGGAAGGGGCCCTTTTCTTTTCTTTTTTCCGTTTTTTTTTTTTTTGTATCTGCCTTTTTTATCAGGGGCCCTTTATTGGAGGGAGCCCCTTCCTTGGGCCTACCTGATGCAGAAATCAAGGGCCCCAGCCCCTCACTTTTCCCGTTGAGAGGGGTGGGGGGGGGTAAAAACTTTTTTTTTTTTTTTTTTTTTACAAAAACTACAGGGTATTCTTACAAAAAAGTTTTATGAAGGGTTTATTTCCCCAGGTTTTAGAAAAAAAAAACAACAACCCCAAATCCGTTCTTAATCCATCCCTTGGGTGGTGTTCTTTGTTCTGTTCAAACCTTTCCCGGGTTTTAAGAAACAATTTTTTTCGGACCTTTGGGTTAGTGTAACCTGTTTAGGAATCCTGGAAATTGTCTTTTGACAGTCTTAAACAAGAAAGCCAACTGGTTCTTTCCACTTTTTTTTTTTCAGTGGAGGGCAAATCTAATTGGTTGATAAGCATGTCTGAAA
Organism: Conus ventricosus; assembly: GCA_018398815.1. Taxonomy (NCBI): domain Eukaryota; kingdom Metazoa; phylum Mollusca; class Gastropoda; order Neogastropoda; family Conidae; genus Conus; species Conus ventricosus. The sequence continues at coordinate 16,332,559 of CM031595.1, read as the reverse complement.
AAAGTGAAACGGCTCAAGAGAAACCATTGGTGATCTTGTTTCATGAATTGTGCAGCTCTGTACTGGTCTCCTATCTTTTCAATGTCCTTTTGTAGTAGGGGTTCCACAGAACACTGCTGTGCTGTAGGAGAGAATGCACGTATGATGCCAGGTGTTGTGCAAGATTGGTGACAAAACTGTGTTTTTCACTTTCACCTGGTTGTATGTGTGTGTGGTGTGTGTGTGTGTGTGTGTGTGTGTGCGTGCGTGTGTTTATGTATGTGTGTGTGTATGTGTGTGCGTATGTGTGTGCGTGTATGAGTGTGTGTATGTCTCTGATTCATCTTTAACCAGTGGAAAGCACCGCTAGATTAAGAATTGTGTAAACACAATCTGATAATTGATAATTGGTGATACTGCTCCTTTACTTGGATCTGTCTTCTCTGGTTCTTTTATGCTGTTTATATCCCAATGAAAAGCTGCGTACACATCTTTAAGAACATATGCGAATCAATGTTTCACACTTGTGCCAAACTTCTTCCAGTAGTTCAAAAGATGGAAGTCACAAAGCTAGGGAAGTTTGAAAAATTTTTACCAGCCAGCCAGGCTAGTGAATCAAAAATTGCAGTAGCCCACCCAAAGTCTTCACAAGCTCAAGATTACGTGAGCACTTTGTTTATAAATTTGTTTGTTTGTCACCAGATGGCAAGCACTGAAATCAAGAGCAAACTAAGCTCAAGATTAATGACAGTAGTTGTTCTTAAAATAACAATGGAATGATGTATTTGATAGCTAACAACAGTGCTCTGTGCCTATTTTCTTGCCATTTAACCTGGCTTCCAATAAGTCAATAGCTGTTTGAGATTGAAATTAAAGCGTGAAGTTTTCAGAAATTCTCAGAGGAAATTCATTGGTTCAGACTGAATTTGCAAGTCATTTGACAGGATATTTAGTTTTGTCAAGCCCTGAATTATTTGCCAGTAGAAGAGTTCAACCTATGTAAGTAAACCCAACTGGAAGCGTAGGATAAATGTGCTCATGACAGGATTTCCAGTCACATACAAAATGAAGGGTTTTCGCACCTCAAAGTTAAAATTTCAGAGTTTTTCATAGCCCAGCTTACAGTTTTGGTGTGCTTTGATAGTCAAGCAGTGCACCAAAGGTTATGGCATTAGTGTGCTTGCACGTGTGCACGCATACACACACACACACTGACACCACACACACACACACACAACACCACACACCACACACACACACACACACACACACACACACACACATACACGAGAAAATGTCAACCAACCAACACACACACACACACACACACACACCACACACACACACATACATACACGAAAATGTCAACCAACCAAACAAAAATAACTAAACAAACAAAGAAAATAAACCATACACACAAACCTCCACCCACACTTGCTGCATGAATGAATTCTCCTAGTGTAGAGTAGTAAGACAGTTCATGGCTATCTATTTTTTTATCAGTTACTTAAGCCAAAGTTAAACTGAAAGAAAAGCTTGTGAACAGCTGGTTCATCTGATAGTAATTTTTGTAGCTGTACTTCTCCTGCTGACTAATCAGCAGTTCTAATTCCCTTTTGTAATTTTTCCTGTTTATGTTCACAACCTTTCATTTATTTCCCATTCATGATGTCCCAGTTAATTTCAATTGATTGGCATTGACATAAACCCATTGTCTATGATGTGAAGCTCTGAAACATCATTTCATAACATCAGATAAGAGTAATGATGCGAAGAGTCTTCCTCCTAAGTATGGTCAGAGACCAGCTGGATAAAGTAAGTGTTATGAAGTTACTCACAGACCTGTTTCAAAGACTGTGTTTTTATTATTGTTGTTACTGTCTGAAGTATTAGAGTCAGTTTTTGAATGCGCACTTTTAATGGACAGGCTTGACAGAAGGGCAAGAATGGCCTGAGATAGATGAAGCTGAACTATATGAAAGGTACTAGTGTATCAACAACTTTAACCATATAATTGGTGTTGTGTTCTACTACTGGTATAGGTCTTAGGTTGTATGGTGGAAAGAATTTTAGAGTGAGTGAGCAAGTGTGCAAATGATTGTATAAAACTTTCTACTGTAGTTCTGTTCAGAACTATGAATACTGTTTTGTCAGGACGCACAATACACACAACACCTTGTATGTCAGGATAGACAAGGGAGAAATATCCCTCAAGCAAGCACAGCACAGGACACAACGTCTTACAGTGGGGAGAGCTCCGGCAGAAGTGGCGCCAGTTTATTCTCGACAATGGTCCTTCCAGGATGCTTAGGGTGTGAGTCACGCATGCATATTCATAGTGGGTAAAACCCTTGGCACACACACACAGTCTCTACAAGTTGGTACCAACACATCTTCCCCCTTCTAAAAGTTAATAGCAATTAACTAAATACATAACATTTATCGTTAAACTTTAGTGCGTTATCTTTAGAGTCCTTTTCAATAGAGAAAAAAAAATCTGTTATTACTGGGGGAGATAATATCAATTAAAAGTTTCCAATTGTCACTGGCACAGTTCTTTCATATTTTCAGTAACACAATGATGTTTGTATAGTTCTTCCATGTTCATCATTCAATACGGCGTTTTTCACTTGTAAACAAATAAAAGTCAAAATTTTGTTCTTGTGACCATATTGTCTTCAGTGTTTTTGTTAGAGTATTTCATTCTTTTGTTTCGTAAGGAGACGGTTTAGAACACAATTAATTGTCAGCTTTTGAATTTATGGCTTCCCCATGTAGTTGCATATGATTATATAGTTAAAGATAGAACACAAAATTACAACACTGCATGCAAGCATATTATTTTAATCACATAGCCATAAAGTTGCAATCATGAAGGATCTGAACAACACAAGGTTAACTTGCCATAATAAAGAAGTCAACACACGTGGCTGTCATCGAAATCCTTATCAAGCACAATTATGGCAGATGTCGTTTGAATGACAGATAGCACACAGAAAATTATAATAAAAGACTAGGATTCACAAGTTAACTTCACAGTTCTAATGGAACTACAACACAATGATGCCATTATAAAGGACTTTGGGTGAATTTTTTAAAGATGCCGTCATAAACAGAATTTCAGGCCTCAATTTAAGAAAGCACACATAGGACTGAAATAATGGCATTGATTTAATACTGTAATCCATAGGGAATTCACTGTAATCCATAGGGAATACAACTGTATGCCTGCCAGACGCGGGCACCAGGCATACAGAATAACACATCTACACAGTTGATACACAGAACTAGCTTTCTAATTATTTGATACCAAAATTGAATATTGCATTTGCAGTATGCCTGCCAGACTCGGGCACCAGGCAACTGTGAAATACACAGCTATCACTGGAATCTTGCCGCTTCTGGATCACTCGACCAGAACGCGTGCAATAAGGGTGGTGGCGGTGGTGATGGTGTTGTGGCCACAATGACTGCTTACGCTGCCCGCTGGGTGATGGTGGCGCTAATCGCGAGCTGTCTAGCACCGGCGGTAATCGGGTGTCGGCAAAGCGGCCACTGGGCAAAGCGGCCACGGGGGTCGGCGGCTGCTGTGTCGTGGCTGCTGCTTATCTCGGATTGACCTCGTGTTGCCCCCAAGATGAATGGGAGTAGAGGGACGACGGAAATCGTCCGGTCTGCATGCTTCTGGGTGCAGTCGCTGCAGATGACATCGGTTGCGACGTAGCTGGCCTTCAGGTGTCTTGACCAGGTATGACCGCGGGGCACATTCTTCCACGACTTCGCCCGGCAGCTTCCAGGCTTTGTCGCTGCCCGTCTTCATGAGGACAGGGTCGCCAGCTTCAAGTCTGGGAGATTCTGGGCTCCGTGATGGCGGTCGTAGCTGCGTTTCTGCCGTTGCTTGGCAATTGCGTCTCGCTCCTGCACCTGGGCGGGAGTGATGATGCGAGGCTCCAACTAAGATGGAAGCATGGGTAGCATTGAGCGAATTTTCCTGCCCATGGCTAACTCAGCGGGACTCGCTCCAAGGTCTGGAATGGGTGTCGCCCTGTAGGTTAGGAGGGCGAGAAATATGTCGTCCTGCCGTAGAATTTCTTTGACAGTTCTCACGGCTCTCTCGGCGGCACCATACTTTGGGGTAATGAGGGCTCGATGTGAGGTGCTGGAACCCCCACTTTTCCGCGAAAGTCCGAAATTCACGGGACGTGAACTGAGTTCCGTTGTTCCGATATCACTTGCTGAGGAATGCCATGGTGGGCGAAGAAGGACTTCATTTTCCCCACCACAGCTGCTGCTCTGATATTCGGGAGGTAGGCGATGTCGATGTACTTAGAGTAGTAGTCTACCTGCACCAAATAGTGTTTGTTCTGATAGTCGCAGATGTCTACGCCCACCTTCTGGAATGGGCAGTCCGGGAAGACAGATGGTTGAAGGGGCTCACTGGGATGTGCCGGCCTATATGTCGCACAATGTCGGCATCTGGAGACAGTGTCTTTAATGTCTTTGCTGATGTGCGGCCACCACACAGACTGCGCGGCCCGCTCTCGGCACTTCGTGATCCCCATGTGCCCTTCATGGATTCTTTGTAGCATTTCTTCCTCATAGAGTAGGGTATGACCACTCTGTCCCCTTTCACGAGCATGCCGTCATGGATGCTCAGTTCTCCTCTTATTACATAGTAGTCACGGGCTGCTAGTATCACATCTTCCTTGTGTTCTGGCCAGCCGTTGATCGTATAGTTAGTAGCAGCTTTGATGCAGACATCAGACTCAGACTCCTTTCTGATTTTGTTGAATCCAGCATCGCTGATGCCCACGACGACTGGACTGAGTCGATGTGTGTCTACAACATCGTTTTGCTGTGATGTTGAGGTGTCGGCGGCCAGAGGACTTCTCGACAAGGCGTCGGCCACCAGCATTTCTTTTCCCGGCACATGCGTGGCCTTGAAGTTGAACCGCATGAGCCGGATCAGGAGACGCTGGCACCTTAGGGGAGTCTCAGAAAGGTCCTTGTTATTAAACAAAGGGACAAGGGGCTTGTGGTCGTGACGACTTTGAAGTGTTCCAGGCCGACGAGGTAGCGATCAAACTTCTCACAAGCTCATGTTGTTGCTAAGCACTCTTTTTCTTATTGGGCATACCGTCGCTCGGCCTTCTGCAGCGTGCGGGATGCAAATGCAACAGGCCGCACGATGTCATCGTGCTCTTGGAGGAGTACGGCACCAAGTCCGAAGCTGCTGGCATCGGCACTGACGATGGTTGGCTTCTCCGGGTCGTAGAACGCCAGCGTCTGGGCGGAGGTCAGTGTCTCCTTGACCTTGCTGAGAGCACTGGCCTGCTGTGGTCCCCAACCCACGCACGATCCTTCTCTAGCAATTCCGTCATTGGCTGGATCGTTGAGGAAAGGTTAGGCAGATGGCGTCCAAGGAAATTTATCATGCCCAACAGACGACGGAGGTCTGCCACGTTCTCTGGGTTGGGCATATTGATGATGGCTTCTACCTTTCCTTTGCTTGGCTTGACGCCTTGGCCACTGATAGTGAAGCCAAGAAATTCGATTTCTTTCTTGCGGAGTGAACACTTATCTCGTTTGAGCTTGACTCCAGCTTCATGAAGGGTAGTAAGCGCAGCATTCAAATGTTCTTCATGAGCCTTTTCGTCCTCGCTGAAGACAAGAATGTCGTCGAAGAAGCAGATGACATTCTGTTGGTCTGCCAGAATGTTTTCCATCGTTCTTTGGAAGATTTCCGGGGCGGAAGTGATACCCTGAGGTAATCTGTGTAGAAATATCGACCACAGGGTGTGATGAAGGTGGTAAGTTTTGCTGTGCTGTCGTCTAGAGGTATTTGGAAAAACCCAGAAGTCGCATCCAGCTTGCTGAATATTTTGGCTCCTTTCAGGCGGTGTATCACATCTTCCACTGAGGGTAGCATGTAGCGCTCCCTCTTCACTGCAGCATTTAATTTCTTGAAGTCAGTGCAGATCCTAATTTCACCATTTTTCTTGACAACTGGCACCATTGGTGCACACCAGTCTGTCGGTTCATTCACCTTTTCGATTACACCAAGTTTTTCAAGCTTCCCTAGTTCTTGTTTGACTTTGGCAGAAGGGGTATTGGGACTCTACGTGCCGTCACAACACTATATGGTTCAGAGTCTTCTTTTATTTGTATTTTGACTGGAGGGCACTTTATTGGGTTTCCGTCTAGCTCACCAAACCCGATAGAGTTAACTCTTTTCACTAAACCCATCCTGCATGCTGCTTCTCTACTCAAGAGATTCTGCTGGTTTGAGTTCACTACGTACACAGGGATAGGAAAAGTTTGTTCTTTGTATTTTGCTTCTATCAGAATCTTCCCTTACAGTCTATGGTTCCCCCAGGGCTGCGGAGGATTGTCTTTGTGGGCTGTATTGGGGGTTGAGGTTTCAGTTCATCGTAGGTGTCATGTGACATGATAGAGACATCAGCCCCAGTGTCTATTTTGAAGGTGGCAGTACTGCTGCCAAGGGACAAGTCAACTGTCCAAGGGAGATCACCATTGGTAATGGAGCAGAGGTAGTACTCATCTTCCTCTCCATCCTCCACCCACGGCTCGCGGCGCTGATCAAGAATTTCATTCACAGACTTGCTGCCCTTACAGGTCTGCGAGCGCGCGAAGTGGTTTGGCTTGCCACAGGCTTTGCAGTCCTTTCCGTAGGCAGGGCAACGCCGTCTCGCGTGAGAGCCCGCACAAAACCTGCAGTTGTGAATCAGGCCTCCACGTTCGTTGCCACGACACTGGTACCCGCGCTGGCGGCGCTAGCACCCCTCTCGCCTCTGGGACCACGCGGTGCGGTATGGCCTCGCCCTCTGCTGGGTTTCTCGCCGCGAGACCGGTGATGGTGTCGGCTAACTGCAGACACCTCCCCTCACTCTCTCTTTGTGTTTTTAGCTGCAATTTGATCATTTCACTGTGCCTTGCTGTTTGCACTGCCCCTTGCAGGGTAAGTTCACTCTCCATTTGAAGCTTTTCTGAAAGTTCTTGGTCACACACTCCAAACACAAGTCTGTCCCTGATAGTAGCCTCTCTATTCTCGAATTCTGCTAATTCCGACAGTTCATAGAGAGCACGCACATATTCCTCTATGCTTTCCCCAACCTGCTGGCACCGTCTGTGAAACACTGCACGTTCATGAATGACATTCCTTTTAGGCGCGAAATAGTCCGTGAAACACTGTTCCACAGTTGTATAGTCTTTCTGCTGGTCAGCCGTCAACCCTGTACCGTTAATTGAAAGTTGATTGAAGATCTGTCTGCCTCTAGGCCCATACAGTTCACCAGGCTGGCCACTTGGACTTCACCAGATTTCTTGTGTAGCTCTGACACTAACCGGTAACGGCGGAAATAGTCTCTCCACGCCGGCCACCGGGATGGCTCCCGAAAGTTGAAGTTTTTTGGCGGTTTAAAAGACATTTTTAACACTTAAACTGTCACTTCACAGGAGAAATCAGTTCTTTACTTCTGACACCATGTTTTGTCAGGACGCACAATACACACAACACCTTGTATGTCAGGATAGACAAGGGAGAAATATCCCTCAAGCAAGCACAGCACAGGACACACGTCTTACAGTGGGGAGAGCTCCGGCAGAATGGCGCCAGTTTATTCTCGACAATGGTCCTTCCAGGATGCTTAGGGTGTGAGTCACGCATGCATATTCATAGTGGGTAAAACCCTTGGCACACACACACAGTCTCTACAAGTTGGTACCAACACAAATACAATAGCAAATTACTGATAAAATTGTGTTGCATTTATTTATTTCAAACTGTTATTCATTTAAAAAACCCCAGACATAGTTTCCCACAGGTCCCGTCCCAAGGGCACACAACAAAGGGCCATCATCATTTTTAAGATGTACAAAAACTTCAGTAAAATCGGGACTTTAAAAAGCTGACAGATCCCACTGAGGACTGGGGCGGGGTCCCCCTGATCGGGAAGGCACCTAGGGAAAAGTCTTCAGGGGGATCAACAAAAAAACCCGGAATGACAATCATGGAAAATTTAACTTTTTTGAACCTTTTTGAAAATTGTTTTCTGTCGGGTTTAAATTTTCATTTTGAAAAGAATAAAAATTTTTTTTTTTTCATAAAAATTTTGTCAAATCCCCGCTGTGCAATTTTTGTTTCCTTGCTTTTGGGGGGCAATTACCCCATAATGTTTATTCACCAGAAAAAATAATTTTAACACATAAAAGGGCTTATAAAATTTTCTTATAAAAATAGAAATTTGGGAAAAAAAAATTTGGCAAAATTTTGCTCAAAAACAAAAATCATTAGACTTAAAAAAACCCTTAACTGTGAACTGAACACATGATTCAAAAATTTATCCCCCCGGGGGGTTGCAACCTTGACGTGGTCGGGGGGCTTGCGTGGCCGTAAACCCCTTGGGTTTTGCTGGGGGGGGCAAAAAATACTTAAAGAAAGGGGGGGTTTTTTCAAACGGGGGCTCTGGGCCTGTAAAAGGCGAGATGCTCCCTGGCCTAAAAAACCCGGGAAAAAGGGATTTAAAGCCCCTGGTGGGGTTTTTCCCCCTTCAGATGGGCAAAGGGGGGTTTCCTGACTAAGAGTAACCCGCCTTTCCCCCTTTTCTTTGTTTTCTGCCTTTCTTTTTTGGGCCCCTTTCCCCCTATCTTCTTCTCCCCCTTCAATTTTCTTTTCCCAACCCCTTTTTTTCTCTCTGGGGTCCCTTTAAAGATCCCCTTTGGCCGTGCGGTGCAAACCTGTGTCGGGGGGGGATAAGATCCGGGTGTTTTGAGAGGGCCGGGCTTGGGGAGGCCAGTGCCCAAAACAAAATCACTTTGGCCCCGGACCCCCTAGCCCGGGGATAAATTTTGGGCCCCGTTACTAATCCTCCCCATTCTTGGGGCGGGTCAAGACAGGCGGGGTTCCCCCCCTCGGGCCCCAAATTTAACCCCTGCAGGCTCGACTCTCTTTTCCCCGGGAGTTGAGAAAGATGGGGGGGGAAGGGGGTAGTACTTCTGTTTTTCGTATGCCCTCCCCCTTGAAGCCGGGAAAGGGGGCCCAAGACTTTGGGTTTTCCCTTGGCCCCCCCCCTTTTTGGACTCCAAGGGGGGTGGGTAAGGGAGAGATAAACATAATAAAAAAAAATCTTTTTTCTAAAAACCCCCCCCCCCAAAAAGAAGAGGAAGGCAGCACCCCCCTTTTCGGGGATCTTTTTTCAATAGTGTTTTCAGAAACAGAGGAAAACAGGGGACGGGTTTTTCGGCTTCCGGCTCGTAAATGGAAGGGACGGACCCGGGGAAAAAACCCATTTAAAGCTCGATTCCTTTCGCCAAAAACAAAAGGGGCTTTCAAGGTTTACGGGTTGACCCTCAGTCCAAAAAAAGGGGTTGGGGAATGGCCCCTTTCTCTTTTCAATGCAAATCCAAAAACAATCCGAACAGCGGGCGGGGGCAAAAAAAGGCCGTGGATAAGAGTTTCCGGGGTGCCCTCCCCATAAACAGTTAAACTCGTCGAAAGGAGTGATTCAAATTCCAAATTTTAAACAGGGGGTCTCGGGGGCAGAGATCAAGAGGGAAAATTTGGCGCCCCCAAGGGGGGGTGACGGAGGTGCGCAGGGGGGACGGAAAAAAAAAGGTGCAAAAAGAGTGGCCCCCAAACACCCTTTTCTGAAAATCTGCAACCCGGTTTCCTCCGGTCATAAAATTTTTTTTACCGAACGTTCGAGTTCAGCGGGTATTTTTCCGCCCCCGTTGGGGTTTGGTTTTCAGGTGCCAAAAATTTTTGGGGGCCATCTCAGAAAACCGCGTTCTGGGCAGGAGGGTGGGGGTTTTTGTTTGGCCGGGCCCAACCCCCATGAGGGGCCCGTTTAAAGACCCGGCCCTTTGTGCGAACTGCGGTGGCGACCATCCCTCCTTTTCCACAAAACCTGCCCTTTTTGGATTCAGGACCCACAAAAAAAGAGTTACAGAAAAAAAAAATCCCTTTTTGGGGGCCCGAAAAACGGGTTTTTGGGCAGTCAACGCTGACAGCTTTTTTAAATATCTTCGCCGTAAAGACAGTTCCCACTGGGCATTTGCGGCCGACTGAAAAATTTTTTTTTTCAAAACCCATTGCAACAAGAATTTAAGCTCTTTTGGAAGCGGGCCCCCCACCCCCCAAACCCCAAAAGTAAATTTCCCCTGGGGAGGCAAAAAATCCGCCCCCCCCCTTCCAGACTGCCCAGAAAGTCTACAACATCTGCGCGGGCAGTTTAAAAAAACCCCAGCTCCTCGCCTCCAAACCCCCTCGGGTACAGGGGCCCGGCGGGCAAGGGAGTTCAACCCAGTGGGGAGATGGGGAGATGAGGAAAAAAACCTCCCCGTCCCCCCAAATCCAGGCCTTCTTCACCTTTGGAAAGCCCCAGCGGGTTTCTGAAAAAGGAAAAACAGCCCGGGAAAAATTCACAAAAAAATTTTCACTCCTTTGGGAAGGGGAAACTTTAAATAGGAATGACCTGATCTCCTCCTTTCGCCCTCTGCCCCCTGGAAACCCACAGTAATCCTTTGGGGAAAAAACCTGGACAAAATTTCCAACTTCGGGGAGTTTGGAAAAGTTTTTTTCTGTGACAACTATCAAACCTTCCGTCGGGGAACTTCAGGAAACTAAAATTCAAAGCCAAAGACCCTTCACTCTTTCGGGTTTTAATATTCTTTCAAAAACCTGCACAACCATCCACGGGGGACTGTCGGGCGGTTTCCCCCTTTCTCAACAAAAAACTCTGCTGTATAGTCCGTCGCCTGACTACCTCCCTTCGGGCGGGTAGCTGCGAGAGTCACTCTCCACAAACTGGACAATCTTTTCCCCTTTATCTACCACCTCAACCCGGGTTTTTTTTGCAGGACCTTGTTTAGTCTGAAAGGAGAAAAATTTCCCCCACCCCCCTTTTTCTGTTTTGGGGGACTTTACGGTCACAAACCCCCTTTGGGGGAGTGTCATTCCCTCCCTCCAAGGCTGCTTTTTGAGGAGTTTCCTTTTTGGGTTTGGGTTTTTTTTGGGGCCCGAACACGGGTCTGCAACTTACCCCCACTCTTTTACAGTTCACTTTCGTGTTTAGATTTGTCGATTTGTACCCCTCGCTGGTCCCCGTACTATGAGTGGTCCCCTCCATGCGATCTGCATGGAATACCCTTTCCCTGTCCTTTTACAAACCCCTTTAATTTGGGGAAAAAGTCTCTGTCTCCCCACATCTAAATTAAAAGAAAGCAAACTGGGATCAATTTTTAGCCCCCTATTTCTAAAGGAATTCCAGGGCACTTATTTTTTTCCCGAGCCAACCCCGCAGAATCTCTGACTAAAACTGTGATCAAAAGTGCAAAAACCGTAAATTTCCCGGTCTTCCGACAACTTTCCCAAAGCCAAAAAAAAACCCCCCTGGTTTTTATTTAGGGTGCCAACAAAAATTTTTTAAAATTCAAAAATGCTCAGCGTCCCGGGGATACAAAAGACCCCTTTTGGGGCCCCAAACCCCGAGCCCATCAAAAAACTGCGGCCAAATCGAGACACCTTTTAAAATCAGTAAACGTCAGTCCCCCGGGAAGCCCTTTTGCTCCAGGCGACAACTAAAAAATTTCCCAAAAAAAAAGTGTTGGAACATCATTAAGAAAATCAAAAAGGGAAAAAAAAAACCGTCCCACTTTTGGGAAACCCTCTCAAGTTTGCTGACTCTTTAAAAACAAGAAAAAAAACCGTTGCAAAACTGCTTGCTTCAACCCAAAGAAAAGAATTCCCCCCTCCCCTTTTTAAACAAATCAAACCTGTTTTGTCCAAAAAAAAAGCCCTTAAAGAAAAATCACCCTGCAACTTTTTGTCAAACAACATGGGAAAACAAAAATCTTTCCTTTTAAAGTTAAACGAACTGAAATCGGCCCTTTCTTTCTTTCAGCGATTCCTCTCCAGGTAAAAAATGAAAAACCATTATTTAACTGTTGAAACATCTTCCCAGAAGTCGGGAAAACACGCAACATGTATACAACCATGGGTGGACAAACTGGGGTTTTTTTCCACCTTCCTTTTGGGGAAAAGGGCCCCCATTAATTTCCCCTCCCCAAACCTGGAAAAGATCTTTCTAAACCATCAAAACTAAACCGGGCCCATAGCTTTACCACTGTGTCCCGTAAATTGATGAGAAAAAGGTTTAATGGGTAAAGGGTCATGGGAAACTTTAAACCGATGGGCCCTTTTTTTCGAAAGAAAAAAGTGTGGTTTCCCCCAAAAAATCGACTAAAAAGTTTTACCAATTTTATTCGTCTGGAAACTACACTTCGGAACGCCTTTTTGAACAGACAGCATCTTGCAAAATTTTTTTTGACTTTGGAAAGGCCCCACATAACCCCCGGAAGTCGGGGAAAACTTTATGAAACTCCTTTATCGGGTTTTTCGAGGGCACTTTCCCCTTTTTTAATTTAAAAATTTTTTGGGAGAAAACAGTTTCAGGTCCCGGGGTTTGGGCCCCCTCTTCTGATGTTCAGAGCAGGGGTTGGGGGTTTCCACAGGGACATACTGCTCCCCCTCTTTTTGCATCAAGTCAACAACAAATTTTTTCAATCAGTTCAGCAAGGGGGTTTAGACGCTTTTTGTTTTTGATGATTTTGCTGTCTACGCAACTGGAAGCCTTACCCCAGTGTCCAGCACAGGCTCCAGCTTTGCGTGGATAAAATTTCCCTCAGTGGGGGGATGAAAAAGGTTTTAAACCCTTTTTTTGCTTTAAAGACACATGTATTTACTTCCCCTAATTTCCGTCATTTTTTTCCAATCCGAAATTTAAGAAAGGGAAAACTCCCCCCCATTTCCCGCGTCAAAGAGGCCAAATTCTGGGGGGTTTTTTTTTTTCCAGAAACTTAAATTTCCCCAGCCCCAAACAAAAAACTCAAAAAAGCTTGCCAGAAAGCACGGGGAAAAATTTTGCCCGGGTCGTAGCGCACAACCGGGCTGGGGCGCTGGGGTAAGAAAAATTTGCTGCACCTCTACAGAGCCTTGGTCCTTTTCCCAAAAGGACTAAAAGGGTGCTGTGTACGGCCTTTCCCCAAGATCGTCTTCCCTCAAACCCTTGGGCCCTATCCACCATCAAGGGCTTTGTCCCTGTCTTGGGGCGTTTCCGCAAAAACCCCTGGTACAGCCTGTCCGAAAAAAGGGGGTGAACCCTTACTGTCCAAACCGCAGGGCCCGAAATTGGTTTGAATTATTTTAAACCGACTGTTCTTTGGGAAACCAAAAAAAACCCTGCCTATGGGCTGTTTTCCTTTTTACCCCCTTCCCAAAATAAGTTTGAAAAAAAACCCGAAATGAATTTCCCCCCGTTTGGCTTCGTATGCAGCCTCACCCTGCGGAATTTCAGGCTAAAACCTAGAGTTTGGGGGTCGGATTTTTTCCCCAAATTTCCCAAACAGCCCCGTGGACCTTTTCCCCACCCAAAAATTTTTTTTCGATCTGGCACTTTTTTGGGGGAAAGATCCCACCAGCTCTCTGGCGTACAAGGCATTATGCTGACTCTTTTCAAAATTTTCCCATCCTGTAAAAAATTTTTTCATGAGGGTTTCCCAAGGGTCGGGAAGATGGAGGGGCCCTGTGCAGCCTATCCCCGGGGCTCCTTTTCAGATACGGTTGGAACATATACATTAAATTTTGTTTCTGTCTATTCTGTTTGAATTTTACCGCTTGGTTTGGCTTTGAAGATAATCTCAAAATCTAAAAGAGGGACTTTCTTTTTCTGTCGGTTTCGCTGTCAGTTTTTGGGGGCCCATAGCTGGCCGAAACCCTTTCAGCACCGAATTTTACTTTTCCCTTTGGGGAATTTTGGGAAAAGCGGAGGGTTTACAACATTAGTTTTGGTTTGGGGTTCCCTTGGTCATTTGGCATCGGGGGAATAAAAGGGGTTGATTTTTAACCAAAGGGAACGCCACAAGAGAGAAACTGCCCAAACCCTTTTATATCCCCGGGCTCGATGTAAAAAACCCAAAATTAACGATTAGGGAGAGACCTCGGGCAGGGGTTTGGGAAACACAAAACGATAAAAAATTTTTCAGACCGCCCAAAACCTTTAAAGGGCCCTTCCCCCCACTACGTGGGGGGTCTTTAAGGGGAAACCCTTTCTGTGCCGGTGCAAACCCCGGGCCATTCGTTTTTTACCCATTCCTATTTTTAAAAAGAGTAAAAGAAGCTCCGGGGTGCTTTCCCTGCCCATGCGCCCCTAAACAAGGGGAAACTTGTTTTTTTAGAGTGTTGGGATTTGAAACATGTGAGCCCCAACTTTTTTACAGCGGGGGTCCATGAAGCCCTGTTCAGGGATGCCCCCGCCTGACGGGATCCTTGATTTTTTGAGAAAGATTAACTTTTTTTCATCTGAGGGTAAGATTTTAGGGGAAAAAAGATTTTTAACAAAGTTTCTGGGGGTTTTCCAGACGATGCCTTTTAAATTTGGAGTGTGAAAGTTTTTTTTTTTTTTTTTTTTTTTCCCTTTTTTTTAAATACGGGTGGGGTTGTTTTTTAAAGTGGGCCCAGCCCGATGGGCCCTTTGCGGTGGGCGGGGCTATAAGCAACTTTATTTTTATTTTATCTTTTCTTAAATTCAGTAACAAAAACAGAAACTTGCGTCATGGTTCTTGAAAAAGAGAAAATGATCGGCATGGGTGGCTCAAAACATGGCTCATAAAAACAGTAATTATGTTTGGGATTTCATGGTTCCTAGAAACAGAGACTACTTCCATGCCAAAGGCTCACTGAAAAAGTAATTCCCTGAACAAACTTTCAAAGGCTCACTGAAAAAAGTAAACATGAACAGCTGCATAGCTCATTGAAAAAAAGTAATTTTTGAATTTGGGATGCATTTGTTTATTTTAAGACAGTAAAATTTTGATTTTCATGCTAGCTCATAGAAAATAGAGTATGATCGCATGCCTGGGGTCTTGAAAACCCGTAATTAAAATTTTTCTTGGAAAAGCTCATAGAAAAAAATAATTTTGATTTTGGATGCATGGCCAAAAGAAACGCAACTGTGAAACAGCATTTTTTAAAAGGAATTTTAAAATTAAAATTTCCCGTTAAAAAGGAACAAACAAATTACAAGACAAAACAAGATGCATTTTTTACCTCTTAAAATTTTTCTTCAGGGAAATAAAAAACATTCAGGACGTGAAAATTTAAAATAAAGGATTTTGTTTTTTCGTTTCATTGTCCCGAAAATTGGGTTTTCTTGCCTAAAGAAAACTAGAGGTCGAAAGCATCATGTTTTTGTCTTGTTAAATTTTTTTTGGCTTGTTACGGGGAAATTTTCTTTAAATTCCCTTTTAAAAAATTTTTTCAATTTCCCCCGCCCAAATTTGGGGCACAGAAACAGATATGTTTTAAAATTTTGTGACTTTATAAAACAGTAAATTTCTTTTTAGCTTTTATGGTTTTATGAAAAAAAAGGGGTTAAATTAAAGATTGGCTTCAAAGGTTTTTTGGGAAAAAAGTAATTATGACAAGCAGGGATGAAAATGGCAACTGTGATCAGCATGATGATTCATGAAAAAACCTAACTATAAAATGGCATGCCTTTTGGCTCATGGAAATTGGCCGGTTATGACTCAAAGAAAACCCTAACTGGGGCCTTTTTCAAAAACATAATGACTTACCCAAAAAAGGTAAGTGTAAAAAGTGAAAACAGTTTAAACAAGACACATGAAGAAAGAAACATTATTTAGGACTCGTGCAACATTTAAATAGATTCTTTTGGGAACTGTTTGAACTCCTGGAATGAACAACCAATTTTACTCGGAAAATAGTTGTTGTTGTTTTTTGTTGTCGTACCCCGGGAAAAAGGGCTCCAGGGACATCCAAAAAGGGCCCAAGTACTTAACCTATGGGAACAAATGCATCAGCCTTTTGGGGACCATTTTTGTTTACCCCGCCACATGAGGCAGCAACCTCTGGCCCCTTTAGGGGTTTTGGAGAATGTAATGTTTAAAGGCTAGGGGGCTTGTAACAATGAAGACAAACCCCACATAACTATGCAGAGGGGGATAACCTTTTTGGGTGTAGCCTTTAAGGTTTTAAACCTAAAGTCAAATTTGGGCCCGACAAAAGCCTTAAAACCAAGGGGGGTGGAAAAAAAAATAATTTTTTACTGGAAACCAGCAACTATGACTCATGGGAAACAATTCTTTGACAGTCAATTTGTCATACATGCCCACAAAAACGAGATTTTACGGGAAAGTGTGTGCATTGGTACTTTGAACATGGTGGCAAATTGGGGAAGGTCAGAAGTTGCCACCTTAGAGTTGTTTTTTTCCCGCACCCTGAATTTTCTGTGTTCATGTTTTTTGACATGGGTTGGGAAAAATTTTAGACAGGGGAGGGAGTGACTGATCTTGATGAGCACATTGACACTGTTTTAAAATTTTTCATTAGTTTTTTGTGGAATCTGGTGTTTCTTCAAAATTTTGTCACCAATTTTTGAAAAAAAGTAAGCCTTGGTTCAGTTATTGTAACAAACTGAATTTAAAACCAAGATTGAAGCATACAATATCCTATAAAGTTTCAAACCAGAAAGTTTCAAGTGAATGAAGGTAGACCTTGCAAGAACAAATCAAAATCAGGCAAAAGTACAAAGTAGAAAAGAAGTCCAGACAGGTTCAGATTAAGTACTGTCTCAAAGTTGAACATTGCTGATGGTACAGGTTTTATGGAATCTTCAGGTTATCACAGAGTACAACTAGAACCAACAGGCTGGTAGTGATGGCCCGCACTTATTTGGTTAGCTAAACTGTTTTTGTGCAGTTTGATGGATTTGAACACTACTTCTGTGCCGGCCAAAATGAACTCATCGTTGTCAATTCAGTGGCTAAAAAGAAATCTTGAATCTTGCATTTTATTTTTGTTCTTCAGTTTGACTCTCAGTCGGAAGCTTCCATGGCATTGAAAGCAGTGAACAGGGACTGTTTTGGTTTTATGTATTACCAGTGTGTCCTGAGTCACATTGAAATAGTTTTATTTTAAAACAGTAATTCTAATCCTTTGTAGTTGATATATATCTCCCTTAGAATAGTGAACTTATGTAAAGTGTGTTCATGACAAACCCAACATCAAATCTGTTCGTGCATTACTGTGAATATTGGCTCCAACAGATCTGTTGAAAGAATTAGTATACAGTTTTTTGGTTTTTTTTATCTTGTTTGCATCCCAGACAAGACCTCTGTTGTTCACCAGGATATAATTAAACAAGATGACTTCAATAAACAGATCTTTGTTATAAGTGAAAAGGAAATATTCCCTAAAAAATTGCGGGTTTCAAGTGCATCTGCTTGTGTGAGTGTTGTGTTTGCCTTTTCAGATTTTTACAAATGGGATTGTGTTGCAGCTTACAATGAAACATTTAACACACTGGGGTTAGAAAGGAAAGAGAAGGGATTATTGTATTGCTGTAGCATTAAAAGTGACTTGACAAGATTGAGTTTTAATGTGCGGGTCAAATAATGTAAACCCACTTTTCGATGATCATTAATCCACAAAACCATTTTTGGTGCATATGCACATAGACAGACAGACACACACACCAGACACACACAACACACAACACACACACACACACACACACACCCCCACACACAACACACACACAAACAGGCATATATGCATGCTCATTGGTACACACACATACACACACACATTCACACAAAACACACACACCACACACACACACACACACACAACCACACACACACACACACACACACTCTCTCTCTCTCCTCTCTCGCTCTCTTTCACAACACACACACACCACACACACCACACACACACAAACACACACACACACACACACACACAATATGCATGCTCATAGGCACACACATACATACACTCTTTCACACACATGCACATTCTTACACACACACACACAAAACACACACACACACACACACACACACACACCACACAACACTCATACGCACACGCGTGTGCACACCCCAACACCCGACCCCGCACACACATACACCCACACCCACCCACACACACCACACACACCACACACACCACACAACACACACACACACCCCACACACACACACTGAAACACAAAACAGAAATTCTCTCTCTCTCTCTCTCTCTCTCTCACACACACACCAAAACACACACACCACACACACACACACACACACACACACACACACACCGCGCACACACGCACACACATGCACACATGCATGCTCATAAGCACACACATACATACACTCTTCACACACATGCACATTCTTACACACACACACAACACACACACACACACACACACACACACACACCCCACACACACACACATTCTTTCACATACACAAAACACACACACACGCACACACACCACACACAAAATCAAACACCCCACTCATATGCAACCGGCGTGCACACACACACACACACACACACCACCCCACACACACAACACAACACACCACACACACACACACACGACACACACAACCCCACCCCACACACAACACCAAACCACCACACCCACCCCAAACCCCACACCAAATTCTCTCTCTCTCCCTCTCTCTCTCCCCCCCCCTCCACCCCCCCCCCCCCCCCCCCCCCCCCCCCCCCCCCCCCCCCCCCCCCCCCCCCCCCCCCCCCCCCCCACATACACATCTATGTGTACACTCTCTCAATTTCATAAGTACATGCCTAGACCTATATGTATTCATGCACCATACCTGCTGCATGTAGAGAATCCCTCACCATGACCAGACAAGGACTCCTATGGTTATGTTACCCGCTGTGGTTCTCTTTTTGGTCTATGCCCTAATTTTCTTGTGAATGAAAGATTGTGCCTGAGAAATATGTGTATTTTTTATCCCCCCTCCCTTTTTCTTCCTC
>CM031595.1:16297958-16303436 GCA_018398815.1 Conus ventricosus | reverse complement strand
TATGGATGTGCTGTTGTGGTGCGGAGTGTGATTGTGATTGCATGTTGTTGCTTGAGTGCTTGTCGTGATTGGCATGTTGTGTGCGTTGAGTGCTTGTCGTGATTGTGCATGTTGTGTGCGTTGGAGTGCTGATCGTGATTGTGCATGTTGTGTGCGTTGGAGTGCTTTATTGTGATCGTGCATGGTGCGTGTGTTGGAATGTTTATTTTGCTGGTGTGAATAAATGGGGTGTTGTATCGTAATCTTTATTGTGTGGGCTCTTGCGGAGCGTGTGAGGTCAGTCACTCCCTTCACTCCCACCTAGACCGATCCTGTCAGGGCAGACCTCCAGGGGTCGGTCGTGACAACATTACAATTTATTATTTAAGAAAGCAAATAACATCTTAGCTTTCTTATACAGGAATATCAACGACTGCCCCCAAAAGCTTAAAGACGACTGCTACAAAGCACTGGTTAGACCAGTACTGGAATATGGATGCTCAGTCTGTGATCCTTACCATCTAAATGACATTGATAACCTCGAAAAGATTCAGAAGAGAGCAGCACGGTTCGTAACAGGGAACCATATCAGAGAGAAGGGGAATACTAGGAAGAACATGGGGGAATTAGAATGGAAACCCTTAGAAGAGAGAAGAGCTTTTATTAAACTAAATATATTCTTCAAAGGCAGAGCTAAACTAATTGATATCCCAATACGAGTCTTGAGATCTGCATATTGACTGACTTTTCTATTTTAACTTCCCCAGATATTTTATGGTTGCCTGGGCCTGAATCTGGCCACTGCTTTCAACTTTTTGAATATTGTGTGCGACCCCTTGTTGCCAAATTTTGCTCCAGGGGCCAACAGGCTGAGTCGCACTTTATTTTATTTTATTTTACTTTTTAACATGCGCGCTGGTGACCTACTCGTTTTTGAGTGAACCAGTCTTTTAGGAAGAAGAAGAAGAAGAAGAAGGAAGAGGACCAGTGACAGGGGCAGCTCAAAAGAGTTCCACCTGGATCTGATTCAGGAGGGACCAAAGCGAACTTCATAAAGTTTCAATTAACTAACCAACTTCGAGCAGGTGTCAGGTAACGATGTTGGCCAGACATCCATTTAAACTTTGAGACGGTCCCCCACCAGGAGGTAGGCCTACAGGTTCGAATCCCAGCAGCGCCAGGAAAAGAGAATTTTGACGGCATAAGGGCATCTGGGAGTCGTGTCCTGGACGCAGCCTGGTCCCCTCCGGCGTAGAAGGTCAGGACTAAAACATTTGTCTGAGGGTGCGGTCGGCGGGCGCTTCTTGTCTGAAGACATCTGCTGTCAATCTCTTCATAGAGTTTCTTCCTGCTCTAAACTTGCATGATCCAACCCATCCGGTCTGTTTGTTTGTCTGCTTCAGTGTCTGTCCAACGGTCTACCTACCCATCAGTCTCCCACTGGCAATACGTGCTGGCGATCTGTCTCTCTCTGTCCATCTCACCTCTCTTCCTTTCTTTCTTTTTCTTTTTTTTTTTCTTCGTAGACGTGCATAGATTATCTAATGGTATTTGACTATTTGTTACAAGACTGGTGTACATGTCGGTTTGTGCTATACTGCCTATGCGATGAATTGTCGGTGTTGTTGTGCAGAATATTTCACAAAGCGTCTGTGCCTTGGGTATATGCATAGTCCTATGTTGAGGTTGTATCCTCCTTGCAGTTTGTTTGTGTTGTTTGTTTGTTTTACATCTGCCAGGATCAGTTCAAGGGAGTATTTTGGGTCCCATATTACTTACAATATTTATAAATGATTTGCCAAACTCGGTGGAAAGTATTTGCAAAATATTTGCAGATGATACAAAAAATTTACAATACAACTTATAATCATGATACGTTGCAAAATGATATTAATAACTTATCTGAATGGTCTACCACATGGAACTTGCATTTTAATGCGAACAAGTGCAACGTGTTACATGTTGGACGTAAGAACCCAAGATACCAATTTTACAATGCTAAACAGTAATACTGGTGAGCGTGCAGATATCTAGACATGTGATTATGAAAAAGATCTTGGTGTCACTTTCGATTCTGGCCTGGTAATCGATAAGCATATTCAAAACTCTATAAATAAAGCTAACAAAATGATTGGTATAATTAAACGTACTTTTATTCACATAGATTTACAAAACTATACAAGGCTATCGTTAGACCACATTTGGAATATGGCAACACAATTTGGTATCCTCGATTAAAGAGGCAGTCTGCTGCTTTGGAAAGAGTACAAAGAAGAGCAACAAAGCTTGTAAAGAATATAGAAAATCTTCCCTATGAAGGTAGGTTAAAAACTCTTGGACTGCCTACCCTAAAAACAAGACGAGTGAGGGGCGATTTGATCCAAGTCTATAAAATATTTAATTGTGTTGACAATATTCCTATTTCAAAATTTTTTTACTGCATCAAGAGTTGATACTACCAGAAATAGTGTGGATAAAATTTATCATGAATATTGTCGCACTAACCTAAGGAAATTTTCTTTCAGTAACAGAGTAACAAATCTTTGGAATAAATTAACCCCTAACATTAAACGTGCACAAAATACTAACCTTTTCAAAAGTTGTATCGATGATAGTGTATTATTGAAGACTATTTATTTTGACTATGATAAATAAAGACTTGAGCGAGTTAAAGACCTGACCGTACAAAGACGAGATAACACATAGAAGGGACATGTGAAGCCACTTCTGGCTAAAACTGCAAAAGCAATTGTCCCTATGAACCTGAACCTGAACCTGAACCAGTTGATTGTTTAGATGCCTTGTTTGAAAGCCGGCGGACAATATTATTAGTGCCTTTAACTGATTAACAAACTCGAGGAAAACACACACACACACACACACACACACACACACACACACACACACACTGAGAGAAAAAAAAGATATAAAGCGATGAAGAAAGCAATTCAAATGTTAAACAAAATCTTTCCGTGGGGGACAGTCTCGGTCGGAAGGGGTCAACTGGGCTGTGACACCGGAAGTAAACAGACGTACGCATGATTTGCATCAGCTTGGGAGTCATGGCGGGTGTTGTCGGCTGCTTGAGTGACGGTGCTAGTTTTATCGAGTCTTGTCATACAAACTGTATGGAAGCTGAAAACTGAATGGAAAGGAAGGACAGATGAGAGTAAGTATTCCAGTTGTGTGCATTAGTTTTGACCGTTGGATTTGAAAATAGTTGCTTGAGCATGAGCGATACCCTGGGTGCACCTCTCCTCTTGCAACTATCGTCTCACTGTCAGTGTGTTTTTTGACAGGAAGGGCGGTGGCCACATTGGCAGAAATCAATGAAAGTAGTAGTGACCCACTTTTCATCAATTTTACAAACGAAATGAAAGTGTCACGGACTGCCTTACGTGAGACATAGACTACTAAACCCTTAATTGATTCAATTTTCCTGCAGCTTCTGCAGTCTCAAGAATCTGTCTGGATCTGTGATCTATTTCCCTGCGAAGATTATCGTCGAAGCGACCAATAGCCTACGAACTCGTGGGAGACTACACACACACACACACACACACACACATTTTGGGGCTTGAAATTGAGCATAGAGGTCTATATATCATATCCCCTCTCCCATACACACGTAAACACTCCAATGGGAGCACTATTCAGGGCAAGGACATTTTCTTTTCTTTTTTCTGATTTTTTTTTTTGTATCTGCCTTTTATATCAGGTGCCCTCTCATTGGAGGTAGCCTTGCCTTGGTCCTACCTGATGCAGAAATCAAGCCCTAGCCATCACTTTGTCCCTGTTGAGAGGGGTGGGGGGATAAAAACTGTTGTTTTTCTTTAAACTCTACAGGGTATTCTTACAAAAATGTTTTATGAAGGCGTTTCATTTCCCAGCTGTTCAGATGAAAAAAAACAACAACCCAACTCTCGTTCTTAATCCATCCATGGCTGATGTTCTTTGTTCTGTTCTACCTTCCTGGTTTGAAGAACAATTTGTTCGTGACTGGCTTAGTGCAACCTGTTTAGAATCCTGAAAATTGTCTTTTGGCAGTCTTAAACAAGAAAGCCAACTGGTTCTTTCCTTTTTTTTTTCAGTGGAGGGCAAATCTAATTGGTTGATAAGCATGTCTGAAAAAAGTGAAACAGCTCAAGAGAAACCATTGGTGATCTTGTTTCATGAATTGTGCAGCTCTGTACTGGTCTCCTATCTTTTCAATGTCCTTTTGTAGTAGGGGTTCCACAGAACACTGCTGTGCTGTAGGAGAGAATGCACGTATGATGCCAGGTGTTGTGCAAGATTGGTGACAAAACTGTGTTTTTCACTTTCACCTGGTTGTATGTGTGTGTGTGTGTGTGTGTGTGTGTGTGTGTGGTGTGTGTGTGTGTGTGTGTGTGTGTATGTATGTGCGTATATGAGTGTGTATGTCTCTGATTCATCTTTAACCAGTGGAAAGCACCGCTAGATTAAGAATTGTGTAAACACAATCTGATAATTGATAATTGGTGATACTGCTCCTTTACTTGGATCTGTCTTCTCTGGTTCTTTTATGCTGTTTATATCCCAATGAAAAGCTGCGTACACATATTTAAGAACATATGCGAATCAATGTTTCACACTTGTGCCAAACTTCTTCCAGTAGTTCAAAAGATGGAAGTCACAAAGCTAGGGAAGTTTGAAAAATTTTTACCAGCCAGCCAGGCTAGTGAATCAAAAATTGCAGTAGCCCACCAAAGTCTTCACAAGCTCAAGATTACGTGAGCACTTTGTTTGTTTGTTTGTTTGTCACCAGATGGCAAGCACTGAAATCAAGAGCAAACTAAGCTCAAGATTAATGACAGTAGTTGTTCTCAAAATAATAATGGAATGATGTATTTGATAGCTAACAACAGTGCTCTGTGCCTATTTCTTGCCATTTAACCTGGCTTCCAATAAGTCAATAGCTGTTTGAGATTGAAATTAAAGCGTGAAGTTTTCAGAAATTCTCAGAGGAAATTCATTGGTTCAGACTGAATTTGCAAGTCATTTGACAGGATATTTAGTTTTGTCAAGCCCTGAATTATTTGCCAGTAGAAGAGTTCAACCTATGTAAGTAAACCCAACTGGAAGCATAGGATAAATGTGCTCATGACAGGATTTCCAGTCACATACAAAATGAAGGGTTTTCGCACCTCAAAGTTAAAATTTCAGAGTTTTTCATAGCCCAGGTTACAGTTTTGGTGTGCTTTGATAGTCAAGAAGTGCACCAAAGGTTATGGCATTAGTGTGCTTGCACGTGTGCACGCACACACACACACACACACACACACACACACACACACACACACACACACACACCAGAGAAAATGTCAACCAACCAAACACAAAATAACTAAACAAACAAGAAAAAAAAAAAAACCATACAAACAAACCTCCACCCACACTTGCTGCATGAATGAATTCTTCCTAGTGTAGAGTAGTAAGACAGTTCATGGCTATCTATTTTTTTATCAGTTACTTAAGCCA
>CM031595.1:16292958-16295458 GCA_018398815.1 Conus ventricosus | reverse complement strand
CCCCTATGAATTATCTCCCTTCGGTCTCTCTCTCTCTCTCTCTCTCTCTCTCTCTCTCTCTCTCTCTCTCTCTCTCTCTCTGTGTCTCTCTCTCTCTCTCTTTCTCTCTCACCCAACTTCAAACATCTTACTTAGCAGTAAATCTTTTATTCCTGATTTGTATTTAACTCTGCAGGTTACTTTTACAGTTTACGTAATTATACATTTTGCAATATTATTGATCTTTTGAATGGTGCTATTTTTGTTTTCTTTCTTTTTTATACTTAACTTTGAGCTTATCTTGGAGCATTCTGTTTTACAGTTGGAGTGTTTATTTAAGTGTTGTTATAATATTGCATATGTGGTGGTGGTTTGTGGTGGTGATGTGTGCACCTCTGTGTGTGTGTGTGTGTGTGTGTGTGTGTGTGTGTGTGTGTGTGTGTGTGTGTGTGTGATTCTGTATTGGTGTGGTGTGTGTGATTCTGTATTGGTGTGGTGTGTGTGTGTGTGTGTGTGTGTGTGTGTGTGTGTGTGTGTGTGTGTGTGTGTGTGTGATTCTGTATTGGTGTGGTGTGTGTGATTCTGTATTGGTGTGGTGTGTGTGTGACTGGGGGGTGGGGGATGGGGGAGAGGGTGGTAGGATGTGTGTGTGCATGTGTTAGTATTTATATATATAGAGTGACACAAGATGGATAAATGAATTGACAAGGAATGACTGAGCACAGTGCAAAGAGTGGAATATTTTTAATGATATACTAGTTTATAAGTTGTTGCAATATGTGAATTTTGATAATGGCACCACAAACAAATTTTCCTTGTATTCTATGAGGACAAATAAAATATCGTGTATCGTGTATCGTGTAGGCTTATACATTTCTTATGAAAATAGTAATTGTGACTGGCATAGATTGCTCATACAAAAATCATTTGTTAGACTTATGAAAACTTAACTGTGAACTGAACACATGATTCATGAATACAGTAAGCAAGACAGAAGACTTGCGTCATGGTTCTTGAAAAAAGAACAATGATCGGCATGTGTGGCTCATAACATGGCTCATAAAAACAGTAATTATGATTGGCATGCATGGTTCCTAGAAACAGAGACTACTATCAGCATGCATGGCTCACTGAAACAGTAATCATGAACAGCATGCATGGCTCATTGAAACAGTAATCATGAACAGCATGCATGGCTCACTGAAACAGTAATCATGAACAGCATGCATAGCTCATTGAAAACAGTAATTATGATTTGCATGCATAGCTCATTGAAGACAGTAATTATGATTTGCATGCATAGCTCATAGAAACATAGAGTATGATCAGCATGCATGGCTCATTGAAAACAGTAATTATGATTTGCATGAATAGCTCATAGAAAACAATAATTATGATTGCCATGCATGGCTCATAGAAACAGCAACTGTGATCAGCATATTTTAAAAGGAATTTGAAGTAAATCCGCCAGTTAACAGGAACAAACAAATTACAAGACAAAACACGATGCATTTTGACCTCTTAGGTCTTCTTCAGGCAAGATAAACAACATTCAGGACAGTGAAAATAAGATAAAGTGATTGCTGTTCTTCGTTTTCATTGTCCCGAAAGTTGTTTTCTCTTGCCTAAAGAAGACCTAAGAGGTCGAAATGCATCATGTTTTGTCTTGTAATTTATTTGGCTCTGTTATCGGGCAAATTTACTTTAAATTCCTTTAAAAAGTTATTTCAATTTCCGCCTGCAACTTTGGTGCACAGAAACAGACTATGATTAACATGTGTGACTCATGAAAACAGTAATTATCATTGTAGCATTCATGGTTCATGAAAACAGTGAGTAATTATGATTGGCTTCATGGTTTATGAAAACAGTAATTATGACAAGCATGCATGAAAATGGCAACTGTGATCAGCATGCATGATTCATGAAAACCATAACTATAACTGGCATGCATATGGCTCATGGAAATGGCAGTTATGACTCATGAAAACAGTAACTGACTTATCAAAGCATAATGACTTACAAAAATGGTAAGTGTAACAGATGAAAACAGTAATCATGACACATGAAGAAAGAAGACATTATTTAGGACTCATGACAACAGTAACTATGATTCTTCATATGGTAACTGTTTGACTCCTGGAATGAACAAACATTGACTCGTGAAAATAGTTGTTGTTGTGTTGTTGTCGTACCCTGGCTAAAGGACTCCAGGGATCATCCAAAACAGCCGAAGTACTTGAACACTATGGTACAAATGCATCAGCTGTGTGACCATTTTTGATTACCCCGCCACATGAGCAGCAACACTCTGGCTTCAGGGGATTTTGGAGACTGATAATGTTATGCTAGGAGCTTGTAACAACTGAAGACAATCCCCACATAACTATGCAGAGCATAACATTTTGATGTAGCCTTGATGTTCTAGCCTATGTCAATTGGCCTGACACAGCCTTAAGCCAAGGCAGGTGAAAATAGTAATTATTACTGATGAAACCAGCAACTATGACTCATGTAAACA
>CM031595.1:16245458-16287958 GCA_018398815.1 Conus ventricosus | reverse complement strand
TGTGTGTGTGTGTGTGTGTGTGTGTGTGTGTGTGTGTGTGTGTGTGTTTGTGTGTGTGTGTTGTGTGTGTGTGTGTGTGTGTGTGTGTGTGTGTGTGTGTGTGTGTGTGTGTGTGTAGGAGTGAGCGAGTGTGTGTGTGTGTGTGTGTGTGTGTGTGTGTGTGTGTGTAGAAGTACATGTAGAGAAATATTTAAATGTACTGACTTAGCAAAGTCTTGTTTAGAAAGATGGCAATATTACTGCTGTATGAAGCCTATAAATGAAATGTGATGACAAAGTTTGATCCAGACTACCATGACAGTATGCTTGAAGTGATTCATGACCATAGTCATTATACTGTGTAAAAAGTACTTGTAGGTCAAATTGAGCTGTTTCTGTCATCACCAGGGCATAGTTTTTGTGGATAACTTTGTCATTTCTTCTATCTCTAGGTGTTTTTATTGTGGATATTTCCTTTTTTGGGGGAGGGGAGGGTGGTGGGAGAGAGAAGAACAGTGCATTTATATTTCCAAGTATAAACTAATGTGCAAAGTATAAAGTAAGGTGCTTGATTTCTGATCTTAGAAAAAAGGGCACTTACAGTGGGTCTAATACTGAGTGATGGCATTGCCTAAGATTTTGTCATATGTGCTGTTACCAGGTGTTACACCATTTACACGAGCATAACGTGATGCACAGAGACATCAAAGGTCACAACATTCTGGTCACACAGAGTGGCATCATCAAGCTGATCGACTTTGGTGAGAAATGCCTGTCTTTTCATAAATGTCTTCAAATTGAAATTTGACTTGCGTGCAAAAGTGTGTATAGATTTCACTTCTGTGTTTGAATTCCTGAAAACTTATGTAACTATGGACTTCCTTTAGCTGCCATGCAGTGGGATATGTTGATTTGCTTTCATGAATTTAACACATTTGTCAGACTGGGAATTACTTCGAAGCTTTTGTGCATTCTTCTTACTGGCTTTGATGTACATTAAACTGTCATCATCAAGTTATTCTGTGCAAGATTTATATGTATTTTTGTGTAATAAAAACCATTTTGAAATTTTTTGGTAACAGAAATATTTTTTAGTGGCCTTATCACCTGTTTTATGAAATATTTGTTATTACCCATGAAAGAGGTGGTGTGAAGAAAGGTGGGGTGGGGTGTATAGGCTGGATCACAATAGAGGGACTGTAGAACGCATGTGGTGAGAAATGGAAACCACTATCAATTAACTTCATCCTCAATGCAAGTTTGGTGATGTTAGATTTGTGTGTATGTGTGTGTGTGTGTGTGTGTGTGTGTGTGTGTTCAGTCATTTGTACAGCTGGATGTTTTGTCTTTGATTGTGTATGTTGTTGAATGTAACAGGTGTATCGGGTCACTTGGAAAGTCACCTGGCCCACCGGAAGACTCATGTAGGCACTCCTTATTGGATGGCTCCTGAGGTGAGTTCCAGCTTCTGAGTTTACTTGGTTAATATTCGTTATGTTACCTGTAAGAATTGTTCACTGTTGTAGGCTGGCCATTGTGAAGTTTTTGTCTGTTCTTTGAATAATACTTGATGAAGTGTGCATGTATAGTTTGACAGCCCTGAAAAAGCTCTGTGTGGTCGACTTGGCTGTAATATGTAAAACTTGAAGCTTGAACGCCTTGGTTGTTGACTATGTGTTCGTGTCTTTCATTGATTGGTTTTCCTTCTACTGTGTACATGTGGATGGGAATAGGAGAGAGTGTGTTTGTGTGTGTGTGTATCTGTGTGTAGGTGGGAGTAAAGATAAAGGGAAGGTGGACAGTGAGGGGGTGAAGGGGGAATACAGACAACTGGATCGATTCAGTTGCATGGGAATGCAATATAATTGAGGGTATGTGGTGCATTAGCTTTCTTCCAGACAACCTAATGTGTGGTGGTGCTTTATGCAGTAGTGTCCTGGGGATGAACCGGCAACATGTCAAAGTGAGGGTGTTGCAAGCTATGGATGCAGCAGGGATCGGGTGAAAAAATGAAAAAAAAAGATCTCCCATTTACCAGTCAACGGGCGAAGGGAAGGAATCACATTCAGTACTGAGTGTAGGGTCCTAGCAATTGGAAGGAGTTAGTTTTCTTGCTACATCGATGACCTTTTTGACCCATGCAGGTTTAGAAAACAAAGATTCCTTGCCTGCATGTGGAAATTTCCCAAGGCGCCTCGTCCGACATTTCTCGCCTTGGCAACTGTCGCCTAGGCAAAGACACATGCTGTTGTAGGGAGTGTTGGAAAGAGTACAGCAAAGTAGTTTGGATGAAGAAGGGAGTGGCGGAATGGTGCAAGAGTACATACGAAATTCTTACATCAATTGATTTGATGATTAGTTATTGATATTTCTGATGAAGAAGAAATTAATTATGTTGTCTACATACTGCATGCATTTTGAACAGATGCAAACTAAGGCTGCATTTGGGAAGCATCACTTTCTGATTATTGTTAATTTTTTTTTCGTTTTGATATACTCCACATCTTTTTTCCACATCTATTCATTCAAGGTCAGACTGACATTTCATGTTGTAGTTATACTAACCAAAGCTAAACAAGTTAATCTTCTCCTCTTGTTTTTGTCGTGTAGTTTCTGTCACAGCATTGTAGTAATGTTTGCTGAAGAGTCTTTAAAAATGTACTGAGTGGAAAGTTCATGTTTTAACAGGGTAATACGTTTGTACTAAGAGCTGTACAAAAACATAAGAAGTGCCAAAACCACAGATCGGCTTCAAGAAATGTTGTTCCATGTGGTGCTGGTCACAAAAGAATTGATGAAATGTTTCCTGCCTTATGAATTCCCGTCAACTTCATTTCACAAAGAAATGAAATGGATGTGCTGTAAAAACAAAAGTAAAGAATCTGATTTATGTGTACAGTACGCATGATCCTGAAAATGACTTTACTGTTTTGCATACTTGTAGTATTGATTGTATCCATACCCCTTTTGATAGAAAAAAAATCTTCTGTGCCAGGGAAAAAAGATCGACTGGCAGTTAAGTAATCATACAAGGCCACATATGGAAGTAGCATACTACATAAATCATTTTATTATGTTTGTGAGGACAGCTCGGCAGTAGGAAAATGCAGGTATGGTGACAGGTTTTGGGATCAGTTCTGCGTGCACTCATTGTATGCAGTGGCCACGCACACAGCATGACTGGAGGAATGGGTAGAAAGCAGGGGAGAGGGGAGATTGCTGTAAGTGAGATTGTAAAGAAAATATATTATTTATTTAGAAGAAAGGCTGATGTCCTGAGTGTGGGGAGAGGTATGAAAGGAAAGGATAGAGAAAAATCAATAATCACACAATCTCTGAACAGGGTTGGCCCTGATTGCTACATTGTCCTTTTGGATAGGATGGGCGGGAGGGGGAGGGGAGGGGGAAGCTGGGAAGGACTATGAAGAGGGAAGGATGTTGGGAAGGTGGAATGAGAGGTGGGGAGATAGGGGGAAGAGGGTGTGTGTGTGGGGGGTAGAGGGGGGGGGGGGGCAGGAGGAGCTTGAGAGATGAAAAGGGGTTTGGGACGGTAGGGGAATCGCCTTTAACTGTCCACCCTCTCTTTCCACTCCATCTCTGTTGTGTGCTCATTGATTGTGTTTGTTTGGGATGGTTTATCCTGAATCACTTGTAGTTGGAGTCTGCTGGAGAAATATACCTTGAAATTGCATGTCCCAGAATACTTGCGCATGAACACACAGACACACACACACACACACACACACACACACACACACACACACACACACACACACACACACACACTCACTCATACACACTCACTTGCTCACTCATTCAGAGTTAAACATATGCATGTTCTCACATGACTGGACATATTTTGAGATACACATGCATACAAACATTCACATGCACACACAAATGCACACACACACATTCACATGTACAGCTTTCAATTGCCGTAAGTAAGTAGGGGTTGTTGCAATTGTTGGACAGGTAATAGCCTGTGAGCAGCAGCTGGATTACAGCTATGATGTGCGATGTGATGTGTGGTCGCTGGGGATCACTGCCATTGAACTTGCTGAAGGAAAACCTCCACATGCTGATGTTGACCCCAGACGAGCGCTCTTCAAAATTCCCAGGTAAGCGTGGAGTTAACAGTTTTTGTCTGAAGTTGTGCTGTGTTCTTTGTCCTGTTGCAGTGTTGTGTGTCATACAGTTTCTGTGGGATTGGTTGTTGTAGTGTGTGTGTGTGTGTGTGTGTGTGTGTGTGCTTGAGAATGCTTGCAGTTCAGATTATTGTGTCTTTATGACTGTTGTGCATGTTTATTTTCCCCTCACTTTAGCAAATATTAGTTAATAATGACATGAGCTAATTGGCTATCAACTGAAATAAATCATCAGGCTTTGGTAAGTAACTGAACAGAGAACTCTTAATACATGCATATAGAATATGGAAACTAGACTTCATACAAAGTCCTTTTTTTTTTAGCTGTATTTGGGGTAAAAAGCTGTTTGCTGTGGTGACTGTGAAAGTATACCTTCTTTCTTCATTTTCTATGATTTTAAGGCTGCATAGTATGCTTGGGAATTTTTTACTTAAAAAAAGCCTTCTCAGAGAGGGAAAGGGGAAAGTGGAGTTCTTCCATTAGGTTTTAGTCACAGTTCTTAGTTTGTGTTTCCTGATGCGGCATTTGTTTTGAAATACATAGAGGGGTGAATGAAATATGAATTTCAAAGTTTTATGCATAGATTTTTATGCAGTGATTGAAATGGTGCACTTTTGTTTTGATCACAAGAGCAGCTAGGTATAAGTAACCTTGGGCCAGTTTTAAAATCAAGGATATAATCCGGAAAACAGAAACTCTAGAGAGAGAACTGATTCTCTTAAGATTTTTCTGATTATCTTTTATGTAATTGCATTGTGCATTGTAAAGCTGTGGTCTTTGCTCTTACACCTGCATTGATTGACCAGGTACTGTAATTAAAAACTAATATATTTGTTGACATGAATTTCCAGTTAAAAAGGTCATCAAGAAAAATTGATGGATAGAACCAAGCAACTTGAGAGGGAGAAATGGAGAGGGAGGGAGAGAGGGAGAGGGAACAAGGAAAAGACAGAAAGTGAGAGTGAATGAGTGAGTGAGTGAGTTAGTCTTTGTCCAGATGTTATGCATGTCCAGATGTCACACATAATCGGTCATCAAAATTAGTCCCAGATCCCACATTTGCAATAATCCTCAGGTCTTTGACCAGAAGGAGATCTTGACGAACATCTAAAGACTGCTGAGTATGCATGAAGTTGGCTTTAAGAAAGTGTAAATGAGAAACCATCTCTTTGGAAAGTGTAAATGAGAAACCATCTCTTTGGAAAGTGTAAATGATAAACCATCTCTTTGGAAAGAATGATTATGGGTAACTGACTTTCAGTTTCAAAAAGAAATGCTGATGAGTCTGGAGGTCTTACATATTTCATATGTTGTGAACTGGTTTGAATTTTCATTTTCCTGTTAATAAAGGGAGATGATTTATGTTACAGATCAATGTGTTGTCAGATTATGTATGAAATGTGCCATGTATACTATCATAGCCTGATGTGTTGTCTAGAACAACAAATATAACAGCAGGGTTAAAAAAAGTTTCCCAAATACACCAGTTAAGAAAAAATCTGTTCATAGTGGATACACACATCTTGTACGTGAGAGTGAGTCATTGTCTTAGCGTCAAATACTTAATCTTTGTTTGAAATAAGATAAGATAAGAAAAACTTTATTACTTCCAAAAAGAGAAATTGTGTCAGATGCAACAGTTATCACACAAGCAAAATGGAGAGAACACAGTGAGCAAGGATGCAGTTTACACTGTTACAGAATAAAGAATACTTTTTTTATTGCATTTTGGGACAATGATTATGCAAAAAGTTGAAAATTTCTAAAATTATGTAATCATTTTTTTGGTGGTAAATGCGTTTGTTAGGGTTTGTTCTAGTATGCTATTCCATTAATAGCAAAATGTGTGTTTGTAGATGTGTTAATTTACACAAAAAACCTTCGGTGACTAAAAATCTAAGGAAAGAACTGCAGGGCGTTAATGAGGATGATGAAGATAATGCTCATGAGTTTCATTTTGGTCAGTGACTAGAAGGCAAGGCTGTACCCCACACTTCCTTTTGGAATGTTTACTGTGTCAGCTGACTGAGTGTCGGTCAGTTCTTGGTAGGAATGGGCCAGGGCCGAAAAATCCCACAAACAAATGCCTCTGATTGACTCAAACACACAGACCCTTGGGCTGCACTGGCGACACTAAATACTGAGCTATAGAAGGCTGATTGATACTAGATGATTAAATTTTGAAGATGAATATTTCGTAAAGTGCTGTCTACTTGTATATAAAAAAAATGCAGGAGGCTGAAGATAGTTTGCTTTTTTTTTTATTATGCCATTTGTAGAGGAGAAAGACTAGTATGAAACGCAGAATCTGTAAAGGGGGTAGGGGAGGGGAATCCAGCAGCTTATATTCAGACTGGAGAATAGAGAAACAAAGGAGACTGCTTTATATCAGATCACAGGACTTGAAAATGACATGCAACATGAATGATCAATAATGTGCTGCTTCTGGTGATTAGTACATTGTAATGTATCATGTATTGTTGAATTATTATTTTCTTCACACAAAACCTTTGCTTGTGTCTCCAATTTACCATATATTTGGAGATGCGTTTCTGTGAAAGTGTGTCAAATTGTTAAAACATAATGATATTTACATAGCCATGATAGGCGATTGTAGCACTGTTCCAATTGAAAATGCATTTCCCAGTATGCTAATTAGACACCATGCCAAATTTAGTTCAGTTAAAAACTGAATTTGCTTAAGGAGAAAAAGACGGAGACACATACACACAAAGAAACATGCAGATGAAATGCACGTTATATAGTTGATTGTAAATCATATTGTAGGGAGGAAGCTTGTAACAACGACATTGATAATTCCAAAATGTAATTAGAATCTACCCACAGGCTATCTGTTGCCAGAGAATGGCATGATTCTAATGAAAATTTCTATGGAAGATGCAGAACAACTAATGTTCTTTCTTTTTGTTTAACAAAATCTCTTGACCCAAAAGTATGCTGTTTATTGCTAAAATCTTAGAGATAGAGGGTTTCTCATGAAAACTTGAAATATAAATAAATGACGTAGCACAAGGGAATCCTGGAGATGTAGATATAGATACAGTGCATTGTACATACACATGTATATTGTTGTTCATCCATTGTAGTCAACAGTGACCAGTTTTTCAAAAGGAGTTGTTTGTAGATAACATTTAAAAAAAAGAGAAAGATAGTGACCATCAAGTTTCACCAGGATTCTGTTCTGTCTGAAGTGAAGAAGGCCTATACAGTTCTTGCCTGCCCAGACAGGCTGAGAGGAATCCAATGTACCTGCCCACAAGTGTCATCTTGCAAAAGTTTATGTTGGAGCAGAGAGCATTGTTACTTTGCCGCATCCTGTCCAAACACACAAACACGCACGCACGCACGTACACGCACACGCACACGCACATGCACACACACATCACAGCAGCACAACACAAACACAGGCAGACACCACCACACCACTCCAAAACACAATACAATACATGTACACCACAACAGCAAACCACATCCCACAACATCTCACACCACACAACTCAACACACAACACCTCTAAACACCACACAACACACCACACCAGACCACAGCATTCCATACCTCACAACAGCCTACTGTACACCACTCAACACTCCACACCAGACCACAGCATTTCATACCTCACAACAGCCTACTGTACACCACTCAACACTCCACACCAGACCACAGCATTTCATACCTCACAACAGCCTACTGTACACCACTCAACACTCCAGACCAAAAGCACCACAGCACAGCACACCGCACCACACCAACAGTCTGCACCACACAGTTCAGCACTCCACAACAGCCCACGCTTCTCACCACATCACACTACAGTATACCACACCACAGATGGAGATACAAACATAATACATGTATTGGTAGATTAAAATAATTGAATCTTCAGGGTGTGTGCCTAGAAACCACCAAGTACAGTATTGACAATAGCAAGTGAAAAAAAGACTGCTGAAACAAGAACAGGCCTAGTTTATATCACTTGATTTAAACAAATCTTAGATAAATGTTAGCGAACCACCAAGAGAAATTGGACAAAGTCACAAGACAAAACACGACACGTTTCGACCTCTTAGGTCTTCTTCAGGCAAGATACAAACAAATAGGACACTTGATTGTTATTTACTATTTTTTTTAAACTATGTCACTCACAACTTTGGGTGGGCATACTGGGGGCTCTTTTAGTACATATAGCTCCTTAGCCTTCTGTGCAAATAACTTCTTCTGTCGCTTTGACTTGCCCTTTTTATTCTTGTCTTTCCTTTTTTCATTCTTGTCTTCCTTTACTGTTGTCTACTGTTTTTACCTCTGCCATTGTGGACCGTTCTCCTGTGTTTGGTCTGGAAACTCTTTTATATCTTTTTTCTTATTTGCAAATGACAACAGTCAAGCTGTTTTTGTTGTAATCTGGCAACGAGGTGGCAAAAATTACACACACTGTCCAGAGTAGACACGAGCTGTCCTTTCTTCAGTTTTTGCTTGCCCATGTCACTGATTTAACCTCTTCCATGCTTGCCCCGTGTCTATTATGGGGTTGTTTTCATGATCTTGTACGCCCGTAACCATGTCTATTACGGGGTACTTATTACAAAAACATTTGATTATATATCAGACTAATGACCAGCAAAATCAAATTATTATGATACCACATCATGGCACAGGGTATAAGAAAAAAAAGAGCACAAAATCTGAGAATCTCAATAAATGAATGTGTAGTGAACAAACGAGTGAACCTACTGCCATTTAGCCCGGGCACTCAGCAATACAGAAAAGCTGTTATGCTGTGGCAGGGAATGGCTTAAATGTTTTGTATGTTTTTTTTTCACATTCAGATGTTTTTCATTATTTCATTCTTTTTAATGTTTTTTTTTTTTCAAATCTGGGATTGATAAATCAAGGGGAATGCCTGATGCTTTTAGCGCAGCCTGGTTTCATCTGTCATAGGAATATTAATAATTTAGCTATCATGTCATGATTTGTTTTTGTTTGTTTGTTTGTTTTTTCAGAATATAGTCTTTTTTGATGTTCTGTTCAGGATGTGGTGTTTTTCCTTCTGTGTGTGTTTGGCAGCCCTGAAAAGGCCCTGTGTGGTTGGTTTGTCTATGCTCAGTATAACTGTTAACAGGTCACTCACAGCAGCTCGTGTGTGTGTGTGTGTGTGTGTGTGTGTGTGTGTGTGTGTGTGTGTGTGTGAGTGCGCGCGCGCGTGTGTGTGTGTGTGTGTGTGTGTGTGTGTGTGTGTGTGTGTTGTGAGTGTGTGTGTGTGTGAAGCCAGTGACATTCCGTCTGAGGAGATTATTGCCTTAGCACAATTTTACTGTCTTTCTCCTGTCAGTGCATGTTTCTTTGCTGTCAGCATATTGTCTGGGAGAAATCCCATGTTGATATGGACTCTTTTACATGTATTAAGTGTATATTGCACAAGGGAACTCAGTGTATCGCCTCATTGAAAAAAAGAAAAGTAGCATACGCCCCATTTCAGCTGTTATACTGGTGATAGAGAGGAGAGACAAATAGGTTGTGTTTGAGAAGTGAATTACATATTTGGGACATTCTGGCTTACAAGGTTAGAACACGGTCCTCCAGCCTCTATTCAGTATCAACTCTGTTTCTGCACCTTGCTCATTTTACTTACTGTTGAACTGCTGTAAATCAAAGTCTTTGTGTAAAAGGCAACACAACCATTGCCAAGATCAGGGTGCTTGGTTTCCAGAGGTGTGTTGGAGAATTAGTACAATGGAACATGTCTCTGAAAACTGAAAAAATCTGTTGTAGGTTTTTTAATGATAGAAATAAACATTTATTTGAAGGATGCAGCATTTAAGAAGACATCAAGATTTGAACTACATCAAGGCGTGCTTATGTTAGAAATATTTCTAATTCAGTATGTCACAAAGATGATCACAGGAGGCTATGAAAAGTTACAAATGAAAGTAGAATACACAATACAGGGAAAAATAATAAATTTACAAAAATTATAGGTAACAACAAGCATGGGAAGAGAGCTTTTGCATTTTCGACCTTACTTGAGGTGAAGAGAGAGAGAGAGAGAGAGAGAGAAAGAGAGAGAGAGAGAGAGAGAGAGAGAGAGAGAGAGAGAGAGAGAGAGAGAGAGAGATCAGATCCAACAGTTTTGTTTTCCTGAACGTTTGGACCAATTCCAGAAAGGCTAATGGTTACTCCAGTTTCTTTTTCATGTGATTCAAACTGATTCGATTGAAATCCTAAAGAATTTGGTTGTTAGCAGGAAAAAGTGTTAATGAATAAGTGTTGAATGGCCAAGACAAATATGTTCCAGAAAAAGTCTGTAAAAGAGAAGGGAAGGGAGTGTGTGGAGTCTAGGGTTCTTTATTGAGGTATTTTACAGTAGTTTATGTTGGAAAGCTTCACCCAGAAGCAAAACATATCCTGTCATTTATCATTCTGGGAATCTTGGAAAGGAGAAAGGGTTTCTTTCCACGTACACTTTTTCATTGCACAGAATGCTTTTCACTTTTTTCTTATGTTGTGTGCTGATGAGCAAATTATCATCTGACATTGAAGAAATGGTTATTTCTCCAAATCATTCTCAGTGTTGTTTGTTGACCGAGGCCAAGATCTGACTGGATACATCAGTTGAACCACGTGTGTGTGTGTGTGTGTGTGTGTGTGTGTGTGTGTGTGTGTGTGTGTGTGTGTATGTGCGTGTGTGTGTGTGTGTGTGTATGTATGTGTGTGTGTGTGTGTGTGTGTGTGTGTGTGTGTGTGTGTGTATGTGCGTGTGTGTATGTGCGTGTGTGTGTGTGTGTGTGTATGTATGTGTGTGTGTGTGTGTGTGTGTGTGTGTGTGCGTGCGCGTGTGTATGTGTGCGCGTGTGTGTGTGTGTGTGCGTGTGTGTGTGTGTGTGTGTGTGGTGGTGGTGGTGGTGTTGATATAATGTAAATAAAACGCAGAATGTTTTTTGTTTAATTGTGATTTAAACGGAAGGACATACGACAGTCCTCTTTGAAATTTGAAAGAAATCATTTATTAGACATTATTTGAATTAGATCAGAACAACGTCAGTGTCAGAAGAAAAACAGGAAAAGAAATTAAAAGGAAATGAATAAAAGGAAAAAGGAAAAGAGCATGCTGGAGCAATGAATAACAGAAAAATGAATGTTTTGAAGCAATGAAGATCAGTGAGTAACAAGACAATGATGTCGATGCATAGGCATGCAGACATATTCTAATGGTGGTTTGGGAAAAAATCATGAAGTGAATAAAAAGCAACAACAACCGACCAGCCAACCAAAGAAAAAGAAAACAAAAAACAAAACAAAAAACAAAAAACCCAAACAAACACAAAACACTCAACATTGAAAAAAAATTGTGTCTGTCTGAGAAATCCTGGAAAAGTATAAGAGAAAATGTTTGTTGTGTGTAACTTTGCGAACATAATCAATCAATTTGGCAACAGTTTGTACGTTCATAAGTCAGCATTGCTAGTACAGTTCTTGACATATCGTTTTCAAGTACACAACACACACACACACACACACACACACACACACACACACACACACACACAGAGTAATAACATAATGATAATGTGGGGACTTAAAGAGCATGCACACTGCGCTTTACAATGGACATGTAAACAGTGGACGTTAAATGAGATCAAGGGTACACAATCTACAAATGCTTGCTTAACTATAAAAAGAAAATATGAGTCCATATTGTGTGTGTCATTAAATGCACACAGCCCAAACAAGTCGATCAATATAGAAATCGTACAACACATACTCATAGCATTAATAGCCAAGATGAAAATTTACACGTCAGTATGTAAAATAATATTTTAAAATGCCTAAAAAGACGAACCAAAGCACACATTCACCACCGGTAAAAAAAACAACCCAGTATAGGTAGAAAATGAAAGTAAATTAGTGTTTATGTTCTTTCGTTTTAATGAATGTAAGTATAGTAATGGGGCTGGAGGAGTTAGGGTGGATTGTACTGAAATACAGATATTTTTACTGCTTATACAATGCAGCATTTGATTTGACGTGGAGAAAAGCTTTTGGTAGTGAGTTAAATTGTCTTGGAACAGTGAATGAAAAAGTACACACACACACACACACACACACACACACACACACACACACACACACACACACACACACAGAGACATGTGCGCGCACACACACTCACACACACACACACACACACACACACACACATACACACACACACACACACACACACACACACACACACACACATACACACACTTACATGCACATACACAGTCTCACACACACATGCACACACACACACACACACACACACACACACACACACACACACACACACACTCTCTCTCTCTCTCTCTCTCTCTCTCTGTCTCTTTCTCTCTCTCTCTTTCTCTCTCTCTCTCTCTCCTTCCCCTGCTTTTCACTTCAGAACACACTTGATTTTTTGTCTTACTCTGCCAGTGTCTGTCTCTTTCTCACTCAGTCTCTCCCCACTCTCCCTGCTTCATTCATAAACATTTGATTTTCTGTCCCTAGTCTCTTTATTTGTGATAATTCAAACCGATCCTCTGCAGATAACAGCACTTCATGGGCTGCGCTATCATAAAAAATTCACCAGATAGTTACTGCATGGTAATGATTTCTGTGAGTGTTTGTTCAGCATTATTTGCTGCATGGGTCAGACACAAAGCCCTCTCTGGATGGCGGTCATTTGCTTGCTTTGATGTGTAAAGCCGATGGAAAATGTATTTTGCTAACCAACGCAGCAAGTATTGATCATCTGACTGTCATGATTGTGGAAAGGTGCTGTTTTTCACAGAGCGAGGGGGCCTAATGCTAGATAAGGAACCCCCCTGAGATCAGGGCAGATTGGATTATTCCACATGCACAGGCAAGGTGTGGTGGGGTTGGTAGGCTGTAGTAGCAGTGGATTCCACGGGCTTTCCCATGTGCGGATAATCACTGGCTTTGCTGATTGACCGAGCTCATTGAACACTTGTTGTGGACAGAGAGCATAACCATGTAACTTTCTTTGGTCAGTGTGCCAAACAACTGGTTGAGCGTTCAGTGGGGAGCAGGTATTGATCCTGGCCTCGTGTATGGGACTCACACAAACTAATCGTTCTCTCACAAGCCCAAAAATTAATGTGTAATCTGTGGTCTGTTAGATTTTGCTGATGTGTGGCTTGCTGTTATGTTTTGCATTTGTTCCATTGGTACTCAGACTTTGACTAATTGTTGGTAACTGTTCAGGGATTGAGCTAGTTTACAGTGTATTATGAGGGGACAGTGAACAAGTTTGCGTGGCCTTATGACAGGGCCTTTGGTTTTGTGTGTGTGTGTGTGTGTGTGTGTGTGTGTGTGTGTGTGTGTGTGTGTGTGTGTGTGTGTGTGAGAGAGAGAGAGAGAGAGAGAGAGAGAGAGAGAGAGAGAGAGAGAGAGAGAGGGAGAGAGGGGAGAGTGACGGAGAGACAGAGAATGTGTGAATGTGTGTGTGTATTTTTGTTTGTGTAAAATTTTGTTAGTTGAATGAATGAATGGCTTTGTACTTTCATCGTTGTTTTTTCTTCCTTCCTTCATGGTTTTTATTGCTGTTTACAAGTTTACATTGTCTTATAACAGGGCCTTTGTTGTGTGTGTCTGTGTGAATGAGAGAGAGAGAGTAAGAGAGTGTATGTGTGTTTGTATTTTGGTTTGTGTAAAAATTGTTAGCTGAATGAATAAATTGCTTTGTAATTTCATCTTTTTTCTTCCTTCCTTCATGGTTTTATTGCTGTTTACAAGTTTATATTGTCTTATAACAGGGCCTTTGTCACGTGTGTGTGATTGTGTGTGTGGGATTGTGTGTGTGTGTGTGTGTGTGTGTGTGTGTGTGTGTGTGTGTGTGTGTGTGTGTGTGTGTGTGTGACAGAGAGAGAGAGATTTACAGATAGTGTGTGTGTTGTGTGTGTGTGTGTGTGTGTGTATTTTGGTTTGTGTAAAAATTGTATGCTCAATGAACTTTGTTCTTTTTTTTCCTTTCTTCCTTCATTCGTGGTTTTATTCCTTTTATTCTGAAGGACATTCATTCAGTTGAACTGACCAGAAGTCAGTATAAAGACAGCTGTCATAGAGATTTGTCTGTTAATGTTGAATCAAGATTGTTGCCACGGGAAATGACGAACTGATATTGGAATAGAGGTCCTTGACACCACGCTGTATCACCTGCTTGTACCTAGTGAAGTGAGAGTGGAGTGAGTTGTGTCACATGCCGACAGACCATGGCCCGTGACATTAGTGCGGTTGTCTGTAGCCGAGAGACAGGGCGTGCCTGGATGCCATGTCACGGAGCTCCCACTGTCCGCTGGTGTTTTGACGTCGCAGGCATTCATAACCACTGCTGTCTTGAACTGTGTATTGATGTTTCAAAATGACTGACTAATAACCATACTCGAGGTAAGGAGATAATGTCAGCTTGGGCTTGGATAGTCTCTTAGCACCTGCAGCAGGTGCATGATTTTCATTCAAGTACTTCACATGTCTATATTCAGTCTTTTCTGTTTTTCCCTTTGTGATATATATTTCCTGTTGTATCAGTGAAAATTTACATTTAATATGGTGCCATTGATCAATATTACTGAGAGATGTTGATCGGCTGTAATTATTACTACTACAATAATTTTTCAAGCAAATATGTTGTATTTTCTTACATGGCATGAAGGATAAGGAATATGTTTTCTGATTGTACCTGATAGCCTGCAGGTTTACTTCCAAAATGCTCATTTGTTACATTGTAATCCATGGAAGTGCTTTGATTGTTCTGACGTTTTTTCCTACTTTTTATGGTTTATCATAGAAATCACGTGCGGAAGAAATGTACGCTGTTACAGTGATGAATATTTCAAGGAATATCGGCTTATAGCACCATTGTATGTTTTCATTTTTGTAACAACGTTGACAGTCCTTTACATAGTTACAGTGACAGGCACAGTTCTCAGTGTATCTTTGTCGCTAAGCAACAAAGCTGGTACCCAGCTTGCCAAGAACATCATCTGCAATGAATTGCTGAAAATGCCTGTTCCCATCACAGACCCCAAAACTCCAAAAATATGTAGAAGTTATGCAGGTGAAGAGACATGGAATGCATGTGATCTGATAAACTTTATCTAATTGGTCATGACTTAGAGGAATTCCTTCCCGTGTGTTTGTGGAAGTTGTTATGGGGGAAACGGTGGTTTTTTATACCACAGACTGGTCACACCCATTGTACCCATGCTTACCTTTTCAAAGAAGAGGTGCCTACCATGTAATAAACCACTTGTATACATTTGTTATGGAGCACTGGGATGTGTCCGATCAAAAGTGCAGGCATTTTACTGCTTCAAGGTGTTCCACCAGATGTGATATTTATTTGCTTTTTAAAGGAACTAAGTGGAGCTTTTTACTCATAGCTTGTGTGCTCGCACACACACACACTCACACACACACACACACACACACACACACACACACACACACACACACACACACACACAACACACACACACACACAGAGCTTCTCCATTCAATTAACAACTAAATTTGTCCAATTTACATGAAGCAATTGCTGCTATGACTTCACAATACTTTTTTTTCATGCAAACACATCTTCAATACAGAACTTTGATCAGATAGTTATCGACTTGCATTTACCTTTTCTGGACAAAGATCATCATCTAAACAGTAAAAATGGAAAAAATCCTTTGGTTTACAAAAATGCCTTGGTCCTCATGGACCTATAAAGTGGTTTTCATTCTTTGGTTTGACCTCAGCAGTGCCACAAAGATCTCCACTATATCCGCAACCTCACGTCGGATTACAAAATTAATTCAATGCCTGTGTCTCTCTCATTTAAAAAGAAAAAGAAAAGCAAATTTGTACTCCTTCATCTAAACAGGGGAAAGCATTTGGAGGTTTGCTGTGTCTATCATAAGCCAGCTGTGGCCTTAACCCTTTGACTTTTAATGATGACACCTTGCATGTCATTACAAAAGGACTAAGAGCCATGACCCTTCACAAGGCCTGACTGTAGGCTGCTGCTGATCAGTTTGCTCTGTGAGACAACTGACTTGCCTCCAGGTGTTTTCACCCACTCCATTCAGTGAGTTCACTAAGCGGCTTACTGTTTGTGTCTAGGTGGGCCAAGACACGAGAGGTGAACTGGTCAGTACCAAGATGTACAAATTTGTCTCCGTTTAGAGAACAGGAAAAGGCGGCTTTTAACTCACTTTCGCCCTCCACCAAGTTTCGGGCGAAAGTGACCTAAAAGCCGCCTTTCCTGTTCTCTGACAAGTAAGACTTCAATAACCAAAAAATAACGATTATTTACAAACAGACATACTGTGTGGGTTATCTGTTTTCAATACTAATTTACTAAACTTTTCAGATTTCAGTTTTTGTTTAATCTTATGTTTTTCCTGATCGTTTCAATAACATCATTTTCACGCAAACATTCATCAAATGCGTCTCTGTCTTTCATGTGAAATAAAACTACAGTCTTTAACTGTTCTCTAAAGTCTTTTAAAACCGAGTTTATTTTGGCATAAAATCCACACACTTATTCCAGCATGCCTTCCACTGAAAGCTAGTTTCGACAAAGTGTTTCTCTTTTAACTATGTCTCTTTCTGCTGAACAGTCATCTATAATAATAATGCGTCTGCGTTCCCTCAAACAATATAAAAATCGTTTTAAACATTCACTTAGTTTATTGCTGGGATTAACTAAAAATATGTTATCATCAGTCCATATAAACCTTCTATCATGATATGCTTTGTTCCATTTAAGTGTTGGGCAGAAAATCACAATATGATCAAAATTATAACGATAAACTGTTTGTAACAGGTCAAGGATAAATATTGTTTTTCCACAACCAGTTTGTCCACAAAATTAATGAACAATGAGGGTGTTTTTGTCATAAAGTTTAACTGCTCCATAGTTTTATAACAGAACTTAATCTAATCCAGTTATTGTTTTTATCATGCCCTCTGTTAAAACTTGTTCAGTATAATAAAATCCTATAAGGTCTAATGTGTAAGATTAATCCATTTAGTTCTGTAAGATTGTTTCTATTTTAGACTAAATGATTTTGTTGCTTGTTGTTATGACCTTAATATCCTCACCATTGTAAAGAATGACGACGGTAACTTTAAGTTTTTCAACGTCTAAGTTTTGCCAGCTAATTAGAATTCCTTTTGAAGGACGTCACTAACGCCCACAACCCTATCCCTCTTCACATCTTTTAAGACAGAAATTTTCAAATATCATTGTAAACGTGTC
The DNA here is from genome assembly GCA_018398815.1 of Conus ventricosus. NCBI lineage: Eukaryota > Metazoa > Mollusca > Gastropoda > Neogastropoda > Conidae > Conus > Conus ventricosus. The sequence goes on along the minus strand of CM031595.1, from coordinate 16,270,525 downwards.
TCCTAATTTCATTTGTGGAATGAATTGTAATCTTGTAGAAGCATCTTTTAAAACCGTTTCTCTTCTGTGGAGGATGTACTGTTTATTCCCATACGGCTTTATTTCAATCTCTTTCCGACTATTGTCATCTGGCATAAGACTTACATGTAAAGGGCCAGAGTTGAATGCTTTTCTGAAACTTTTTTGACGGCTAAAAAATGTAAATGGGCTTATGAATTCAAATTTTATTTCCCATTCTAAATATGTTCTAAATGCCATTTAAGGTCAGGTTTCGAACTATTTTATATTCATACTGGCCACATTATTTGCTTCTAGATTGCGCAGCTGTTCTAGTTTAGGAAACTTTTGTTGTCGCCAACCTCTTTGCGTTTATAATCACCATCTTTAGTGTACTCAAAACCACACAAAGTGCCTATTTCGCCATTCTGTTCAAAGTCTGCACGTCTGCAAGGTCTTTTAATTCTAAAGTTATACACCTCATAGGCGCTATGTAACTCCGGATTCATCTGGTCCACGCGACATTTTTAGTACAGTTTATTATTTTATTTCCAAAACCAATGTGCAGGTTATCACATTTTACGACTTTCCCCGTTTTGTCTGTGATCTTTATATTAAATGATCCAACCCTCCCAACAACCAATCTTTTAAAACTGTAAATTAGGGAATTGTATAATTTCATAATCGCAATATGCAGCTTTCCCTGATGAAGAGCCCTTAAAACAGTTGAGGGCCTTCCATCATATAAGTTTTTCATCAGTGCTTAGCTCATCCAAATGAACATAGAGTAATGAATGTACTGCAAGATCGAGCGGTTTTCTCCCACATAAGTAGTTTTGTCTGGTGTAACAATAAATCTTTGAGCGTCCTGACTGTCAGTTGCAAAGCCTAACATTTTAGCTAGCTCTACATCAAAGTAGTAACCTACTGCTTCTTCTTCAGGTATGAATGTTAACATTGTTTTTAGATTTGCATTGTTAAGTTTGAGAGTAATGTCGAAGTAGCTCATTGCTTCTTTTAGTGAGCAAAATCCGTAATAACCATCAGGTATGATTAACTGGCCAACTAATTGTCCTCTATTATCATATTTTTTAATCTTATTATTCTTCTTGGATTCAGTTATATTAAACCATACGACTTTGTAGAATATTTCATGGAGTGTGACCATTTTGGTTCTGCAATCGTTATCAATAGCATGTTCTAAAGACGAAGGACTGTCTTGAGTTGTTATTGTTACAAACATTTTTTTAAACAAAATAAAAATGAGCGCGTTTAAATATACTAAAGATGCAAATATTCTGTTGGGCCGCACTACCAATCCTATAAATATAGCAACTGATACTCTTGACATTGCTGTGACCCAGACTGACACTTTTCATAAAAGGTGATACTCCATTAAGCAGATATCTTAACCCCCCTATTAAAAAGACTACATCGCAAAAGTGTGGTTTAGTCATCCGATGCAGTTTTATCAGAACCAGTTAAACTTTGCTGTGTTTTGTGCTTCAACTGGGTGCGGAGTGTCGTATGCTGATCATTTAAATCATCCTGATCCTTTGGTGAGGTCAGTGTACAGATTTCATTTTTATTACACCTTCAGACGTATTTTGACTGAACTGCGAGCGCCATTACCAAATTACAAACGTTTAATCATTCAGCAAACAGAATAGACATGAAGGCTTTTGAAAGGATCTGTAACGAATTCAATATTAATGTTAAGACAGACTTTAGACAAAAGTCGGATCTTAATCATGGCTTAGGCACCCTATTTGTGGGGCGTGCACAGAAAGTATAACTATGACTGGAATCCTCCTTACACATCTTTCTCTTCAGGCACAGGTATTCACCTCGGGTCCATAGAGCAAGAGCATAAAACAGCATGGACAACATTTATTTTAGACACATCTGAGGGCCTAACTAAAGCGGGAATAGAACGAATAAACGACTCTATTCGTACTTACGTTTGGTGTTTGCTAGGTGCGCAAGCACAAGCGAGATCGTAGCATAACTGATTCTTCTACTGGCCTTGATGCACAAAAACAATACTTAGCAAATTTAGAGGACGCCATTAATTCTACAGTTGATTTACCTTCAAGTATAAAAAGGTACCAAAATGTTTTACAATACGCAAGATCGAAAGTAGACTTTGCTGTTGGCACTGGTTTATACATGCTGCCTTCTGACCTCAGACTCCAGATAGGTACAATAATAAACTACAACAATGAAATCCTTGTAGCAGGTAATGAACAGAAGGTTGGGAAAAACGATATAAATTCTGAGCCAGTAATATTACAAACAATAAAAAAAACACCCAAGAATAAGTCATCCAATCCTCGAGGTTCAAAGCCCAAAGACTGTTGAAGACGTGGACTTTGTTCGCGATGACCATGAATATGAAAAGACAGCGTTTGTTGTTGGATTAACTGCTTTAGGATTACTTGGTCTTTATCTTACTAAATAGTAACCCAACTATTAAGAGAACTAATGCCATAAGTGCTCGGCCATAAAGCCAAATACTTGCTTGCAGTAGACAAAAGCCACTAATAACATCCCTAATATACCTGGTAAAGAGTCTATAGCTTACCAGCTAATTTTTTTAATAAACTCGCAGATGACCAAGCTGTTTTTTTACCCATGATTTATCAGGTGGAGGCGATGGCGATGGAGGCACCAGCCCAGCACCACCACCACCGCCTGTAATAGCTATCACCAACGACTTATTGCAAATCCTAAGGCCGTTATAACGCTTGCTAATGTGACACCTTGTTCTCTAAACAGTGTTTTTATTCGTTCTGCTAGCGTTGTGTCTTCAATAAAATTCTTTGGATAGTTTCTCAATATTCTAATCACTTGAGTTCGTAATTGGTCTCGGTTAGTAGACGCCGCTTTTAGTCTTGCTGCTCTTTCTTTTTCAAGATTTTTTAGTCTTTGTTCATTCTTTCTTTATCATCACGCCCTAAGTTGGCGTCGTCAGCCTCAGCGAGTTTTTCTTTTTCTCTTTTTATATGCTCATCTAGTTCAGTCAGTCTTGCTAAAATTGTCTGTTAATTCACCTCTAATTTTTCTTACATTCTGATTAATAGCCTCTAATTCTTGCGGGGTATTGGGGGATCATTAATTGTTTTTAATGCTGTTTCTTCTGAAAAACTGGTTTCTGCTTCTTCTATTACATTTGTTGTTCTGTCTGCTATGGAATTAATTCTTGTAGTTCTGTGTTTTCGGTGGAACTGTTGGAGTTCTTGTTGCATGTTTTGAAGGGTAGCAACTGCTTTCCTCTTTAATTTTTGTTTTGGTTCAGTAAGCCAAGGCATCCCGCTCGCTCTCACTAAGCTTTTGAATAATTGTACCTATTTTTACAAACTTTGATGAGTTTAGTTTTATACGTAAGCCGAACAAGTTCTCCTTTGTCGTTTTTAAAATACAAATGGTTATCTTTTAGTTCAAAATCATCAGGGTATATAGTTTCAGGAGGTTTTTGTTTTAAACTTTGGTATAATGATCTGACTTTACTTTCTGTTAATTCACGCCTTTGCTCCCTTCGGCTATTTCATCCTCCAATTGAGATCTCCGAGCGATGCTGTGTTAAAGGAGTCCTTTCATCCATGTTGGCGTCTACAGATCAATATCAAAATCTTCATCTTCAATGCCCGCCATGTTTTAAATAATTAACTTTTTATTTTGTTTTATAAAAATGTCACAAGTATATGGCTCGATTCTTGACCCGCATAGAAGACTGAAAGAACCCCATGGCGTGAAGGGAAATAAACGGAATATTACTGTTCCAAATAATCCATCTACTATTGATGCAGATCAAATTCTACTGTCAGATTTCCAGACTTAGGAGCGGATGATTTGATTGTGCCAGGCTCTGCACGGCTTACTTTCAAAATAGAACTCGCTTCAACACAGACCCAACCAGAACAGTTGTCCAGAATCTAGGCGGGCAATCGTTAAGAAAATTTCTATAAAACTTGAGGGAAAGAAGTATTTTCTTTAAACAATGCAGACATATTTTTAACCTATTCTGATCTATGGCTAACCGCGAATGAAAGGGAAGATCTTGCGTTTCAAGGAATTGGTAATGAAGAAGCACTAAAACTTAGAATAGGCGCCGAACTCGCCTCAGGTGATAAAAGCAGCAAAAAGTCTTTAGCTGTAAGTTATGCGTTTGGAAATCGCTTTTCCTTCCTTTAGATTTTGAGTTGTTAAAAGCGCATGCCCCATACCTTCAAGGGGCATTAAAAGACAGATTGTCTACGAACTAACTTTTAATGACTACAAACGTGTTATCAGATCAACAGACACGAAGCAAAGTACAGCATTTCTGACATCTCGTTAGAGTTTGACGTTGTTAGCAACTCTAATTTAGCAAGGCTGATTGGGCAACAATATGAGTCACAATTAGTAATATATTACGAAAACGTGCGTCATCATTCAACATATCCAAAAGCAGGGCAGACGCTATATGGAATTTTAATCGTAGTGTCGCAGTAAAATCGCTTAAAGGTATTTTATTGCTGTGCGAAGATGAAGAACCATTCGCAAGAGCAAGTGAAAAGTTTTTTTAATCCAAAAATAACGAAAGTACAATGTTCGATTGATGGTAGTCCTAACCAAATCTATGCTAGCGGACTTAGGCCTTATCATCATTTGACGAAATAAGAAAATTGTTTGGGGGTGGGAGGGGTAGAAGTCTAACAGCAAACCTTGCGTCTAAAGATCTACACCTTCACAGTGTTAGGCTTGATGATTATTTAACATCAAAATACGGTTTATGGATTGACCTAAGGTCAACAGAGGATAATCAGTTGCATGGAAGTGGGAGAGATGTTAGAGACATAATAAACATTCAAATTGATAAAGAAAAGAGGCTGTTAAACCGCTTAATGTACATTTGTTTTTATTATATGATGCACAGCTAAATATTGAAGCTAACAGATTTAAAGATGTAGTATACTAAATTATTTTTTCATTTTAAAAAGCATGTCTGTTGAAACTTATACAATGTGGTCTACAACATCCAAGTCGCCAGAAGAAGGGGGTAGTAGAAAACCCTGACATAAAAACCTTTAGATTAACCAACGTTACACAAATGCTACAAAAACTAGGCAGGACCTTTCAAAATACAGCAAAACCAAACGAGGTATTCTGCTGCCTTTAATGCTGTTACCTATGTTAATACTGGAGCATCGACTATAAGCGCCGCATCAGCAGACGAGTGTTGGACTCTTAGCAACGGGCATAGGCGCACCGGCAGCTTTGCCTCTAGGCGGTTTGTCTTTAGCTCTCGGCCTGTGCTCATTAGCTGTAGGTGCTGCTGGCAAAAAAATAAAAACTAAAATCCAAAAGCACACAGCCATGGTTCAACTAATAACAGCTAAACTTAGCTCCTTTAATCTGATAATAAATAAAGCACTAGCTGACTCAAACATCACGGATGAAGAATTTAGTCGTTTACAGGCTGATTTTAATGACTACAAAAGACAAAAGTTTGATCTTCAAAGAAAGGCGAGGACAAGTTTTTCTCAACAGCCAGACGCCGAGCAGATAAAAAAGGAATGCTTAAAAAAAGTAAACGAAACATTAAACTGCTCTAAACAGCTCACATTAACAACGCCAAAGGGTGTTTATACTTTAGTTTATGAGTCCAAGCACAAAAAGACCATCGATATTGATTAATTATTTTTTTGATTTAAATAAAATATTTTGAGTTAGAAAAGAAACTCAGCATGGATTAAAATATATGAAGGTCCAGACGAATTGTTTGAAAGCAATGCTTAAGGGAGAGCGTTTGTCAAAAGCTTTGAATGATATTGATTTAGAAGTCATTAATCCAGCAAACGTACAGGCAAGTGTTGCTCATGCTATTTCTCAAGTTCCGGGTAAAACTAACAATAGACCCACCAGTTAAAGTAATGTTAGCTGTTTTAACTTTTTCCAGCCGAGTCGTTCAAATGTGGGTAACAGGATTTCTCTCCCTGGGCGAGTCGCCCAAGTCCGGGTAACGGACAGACAGCAGTACACTCCGTGTTACCCACCACCACACGACGGGAACATAAAAAATTCCTACACTTTCCATGAAACGGTCGAAGGGAATAAGCACTGTAACTAGTCTTGGGGATGTTGGAACGAGTTGTCGACCATACTTTCAGTGGCTATTATGAACTTGGCTGACCTCAGCATGTTTGAAACAAAGAACTGCAAAACCGGCACGCCGCGCGCGGCACGTGTTTCCTGTGTGAGAAGAACTCTCGGTCAGGCGAAGGGGTGGTAGCGATTTCTCGCTCAATGAAGTGCTTGAAATCGTATTACAAAGTGGATCTGGTGATGAGGGGAGTTGAGTGTTTTTCTTTCCTGTGACACCTAACACAAGACTGTCAGTTGTTGTAGAGCTACCGTAAAAATAAATTAGAAAGTGGCCAAATCTGGCGTCAGCAGGGAATGCGCGCTGTGCACGGTTGTGCGGCGTGCAGGAATGGCGCTGTTGTGTTGCTGTCGGCTGGATAGCGTTAATCGACTATATAACAATAAATGAAGAAAATCTGGAAGTCTGGGTTTCAACTAAACAACAGACTATTCTTTCTCATAATGACTTAACTCCCGGTTGGGCAAGACGAACTGCTTACACAGTTTGATGTGGCCGCTGAAGAAGCCAAAATGAGAGGCTCTGGTTGGTCAGAGGGCGAAGTCTTAGAGATTAGATTAAAACAGTCTAAGTAGCGCCGATTGTAGGCAGGTCTTACATTCCACTACCTCCAGCATTAGTTGCGAAAGAGCAGTTCTAAACATAAAGAATACAGACAACAAATGTTTTATGTGGTGTGTTCTCGCAAGGTTGCATCACGCCCGCAAAACGCAGAAAGAGTGTCTAACTATCACCCTTACATCATAATCTTAACTTTAGTGGAATATCCTTTCCTGTGAGTGTAGAACAAATTGATCAGTTTGAAGAACAAAACAAACCAATAACTGTTAATGTATACACATGGATGAGGAAACAAATCTACAGCCCATCAGAGCGTCAAGACAGTCCAACATAGGCGAGCAGACAAAAATCATGTTGACTTACTACTATGTTTTTCACCAGCGGGGCTACACATTACACATTGATTCGCACAATGAGTAGACTAATGCGGCATACTTCAAAGCATAAAAGTAAACAAGAATTCTGTAGAAAATGTTTAACAAGAATTCCATCTGTGCAGCGCGAGTGAACATACAAAACATTGTATCGGCCCAGTTGACTGTAATACAGAACTAATTACGCCCCAGAAGGCAGTAAAGTTAGTTTTAAGAACTGGAAACGGATGCAAAATTCTCCATATGTTGTTTACGCAGACTTCGAGTCGCTTATTGTTCCTTATGAAGGGCCAGCGCCAAAAAAACTTCGAAAAACAGTCTTAATGAGTAATCATCAGATTTGTTCATTTGCCTTCATTATTGTCAGGTCGGATGGCGCTCATTCAACGCCAGAATTATACAGAGGCCCAAATGCTGCAGAATACTTCTTAAAACGCATGCAGCAAGTGCATAATGATTGTTCTAATAATCTGAATTTATCTGAAATCATAATGACGCCTGAAGACCAACAACAGTATAAATCAGCCACTCACTGTTGGATTTGTGGTTTAGAACTCAGTGAGGAAGCCAATCCAAAAGTAAGAGACCATGATCACATTAGTGGAAAGTTCAGAGGAGCAGCACACAGTAAATGCAATCTTCAACTAAAGTTTGAACCAAAGACATGGAAGCTGCCTATATTCTTTCACAACTTGCGAGGTTACGACTCTCACCTTATAATGAAAGCAGTGGGCGATGCCTTCAGGGTGTCATGCATTGCACAGTCATCAGAAAGTACATGTGTTTCACTTTAAATAACATGTCTTTTTATGACTCTATGCAACACATGATGGGTTCATTAGAGTCGCTGGCTATGTCCTTAAAGTGCTGCCCAATAACGGAAGAATATTTTGACCCAAACTTTGTTAAAAAGGGGTTTGTTTACCCTTATGAGTACATGAACAGTTGGGAAGGTTTGATGAAGTACATTTCCCCCCTAAAGGCGCGTTCTTTTTGTCTCAGAGGAAAGGACTTAGTGATTTGTTACCAGCATGCTCAAGTTGCGTGGCAGAAGTTAGGTTTTAAAACGATGGGAGACTATCATGACTCCTACTTGATGGCTGATACATGTTTGTTGGCGGACGTCTTTGAAAATTACAGAAAAGACCTGCATGAAACATTATACCCTGGACCCCGCGCATTACATTTCTGCGCCCGGGATGAGTTGGGACGCTTTCTTAAATTTTTACTGAAGTACAGATTGATTTATTGTCTGACCTGCCAATGATTCAGATGATTGAAAACGGATTGGTGGGGGAATTATTTATGGCGTCGCATCATTACTGTAAAGCAAAACAAAAAATACTTGGACGACTATGACCCGAGTAAAAGGTTCTAACTATCTCATGTATTTAGATGCAAACAATCTGTAGGGTTGGGCAATGGCGCAATCACTTCCATTACGCAACTTTAAAATGTACACGGGTTTACGAATAAATATTCAAAAGGCGATAAAGTGGTTAAAGCAGTTTGACGCCGGGGTAAAACAGCGCGGATACATTCTAGAAGTTGACTTAGAATATCCTCATGAACCCCATGACCTGCATAATGACTATCCTTAGCAGCAGAAAGCCTAAAGATGGCGAAAACAGAGCCGCCTAAACTTGTGCCTAATCTTCGAGGCAAAAAAAATTATGTCTGTCATTACAGACTTCTGCAATTTTATTTAAGGGACACGGTTGAAGTTGACAGCTGTTCATCGTTTAATTGCTATTGATCAAGAACAGTTCATGAAACCATACATCATGAAGAACACTGATCTCAGAACTAAATCCACAGATGCTTCAGAAAAAGACTTTTTCAAACTGATGAACAACAGCTGTTTTGGAAGGGCTATGGAAAAAACCCCACAAGCGCAAAGATGTCAGATTGGTCACCAAAGAGAACGAAGCAATTAAGCTGACTTCAAAACCTAATTATCAGGACTTCAGAAGATTTCATGACCAGCTTTTTGGCATAATGATGAAGAAAAAGAAAGTCAAATTGGACAAGCCTTTTATTTATTGGGTTTACTGTTTTAGAATTATCAAAGCTTTTTTATGTTAGAATTTCTTTATGATACTTTAAACCCTCGTATCCAGAGTCCAGAGTTTCTTTACACAGATACAGACAGTTTTGTTATAGATATCCCCACTGAAGACATCTATAAAGGGCATGGAATTAGAAGTAGCGAAAAGGAAGCGAGCGGATGGTACGACACATTGATTATTTCCCAAAGATTCGCCTTTACATTCAATTACTAACAAAAAGGTTTTAGGAAGATGAAGGATGAATTATCTGGAAAGGTGATCAAGGAGTATGTGGGGTTAAGGTAAAAAATGTACAGTATTTCGGCCAGGTGAAAACCATTAAGAAACAAAAGGAATATCTCGCATTTTGTTGTGCAGTCGAGAATATCGCATGAAAAACTACAAAGAAGCATTGTTTAAAAAAATAAGATTTTTCATCATGACAACGAAAAAAACTGCGATCTAATCTACATGAGTTAAACACAAGGGTTTTGTAACAAAAAAGTCATTAGATAGAACAAACAAAAAAATGTGTGTTTTTTAATCCGGAGTTTTTTTATGGCTTATGGACATTATAAAAAACCCGAAAATTAAATTAAAAGGGGGAACTGGTTGGGGGGAAATTATCTGCGTTTTTCCCTTTCCCAAAAAAGATTTTTTGAGGAGATGGTTTTTTTGGGTTGTGTCAGTTTCTCTTTAAAAAATTTCACGGGCGGATTCATTTTTAAAATTTCTTTTTATTTCATAGGGGAATCAACACCCCCAAAAACTGGATGGGGTTTCCCCTGTTGGGGGAGTTCCCTTTCGTTTCCCCCCGGGTAAAAAAAAGGTTTTACCTTACTTTTAAAAAAAACGGAAATTGTTTGCGGAAAAGGGACTCTCCTTCAGAAAACATTTTTGTTTTTTTTTGATTGTTTGGGTTGGTTTTAGCCCTTTTAAATTTCTTCTTTAATTCATTGCGCCCCAAAAACTGGGGGCAGTCTTTTTAACCCATTCTGTGTTGCGAGACTTGTCAATCAGTCTCGGTGTCGGGTAGGAAAAAAGTCTTTCGGCTAACTGTTTTTTAAAAATTTTCAACAAAAGCCTGTGATCTTTTTGAACTCCGGGACCCTTTTTTAAAATGGTAACTTATTTTTTAACAATAATTGTTCATCTTGGGTTTTTAAAATTTTCTTTTCCCTCATCAACTTAAATTCAGGCGAGGATTAAGGGAAAGGGGGGCCCTCGTTGGTATATCTTTGTATAGGGGGACAGCAACGCAGGGCCTTTTTGTTTTAAAAGGGTTTTCCGCATTTTTGAAAATCTTGAAGCTTTGCAATGAGGGAAGTGCGTACAAAAAACCCTTTTTTTCGCCTTAATCTTTATCGAGGGAAAAATATAAAAGGGTTTCCTTTTGATGGGTGTCTTTTTTGGAGTTGTTTTTTGGAAAAAGTGTGGGTCTCTGATTCGTTGGTAAAGGGTAAAAAAATTTTTGCCAAATCGTTTGGTTTAGTTTAACCATTCTTTGCTTTTTTGTTCGTGATCCAGCTGCTTGGTTACCCTTTTTTTATTGCCGTGATTCCCTTCCAATTCCTTTTGGGGGAAAAATTTAAATTTTTTTCCCTTTTTTATTCAGTGATATTATGCGCAAAAAAAAAAACAAAACCCGGTCATCCCAAACCGAAAATAAACCCGTTTTTCTTGCTTTCTTTTGTTTTTCGGGGTTTAAAAAAAAGTTGCAAATTTTGGGGGGGGCAATTTTGGGTTTGGTTTTGCCTGTTACTAAAATTTACTCTTTTATCGTTTTGTTTCAACATTTTTAAAATTTGTGTAAGCTGCATGCCCCTGTTTTTTCGTGTGTTTTAAAAAAATTAAACGGCTAATTTCTCTGCTTTTCATAGCGATCTTTTCCCTGCGGCTAGTTGCCCACGCTTTGTTTTGTTTTTTCTCTCGTCGTCTCCCGCAGTTTACAAAAACGCGTAATTATTTCCCGCAAAAAGCAAGCCCCTTTAACCCACGCGCCGCCTATCATCTTTACGATTTGAACCCATTTTTTTTTAAAATGTTTTTTTTTAATTTACTTTTTTGTCAGGAATTTTTCCCTTGTTAACTAAAAATTTTTTCTTTACGAACGGGCTGCAAAATAGAAATCAGCTTTGCAGAATCCTAAAAACCCTAGTTTCCCCAAGACCCGGGGGGTTTTTAATTTTTAAAACGGCTTTTACCAAGTTGGGGTGTACCCAAAACTTGGCCCTCCTAAAACGGCAGAATGGTATACAAGGTTGGTAATAGTTTTTTGGGTTTGCTCTTTTTAAAAAAATTTAAAATAAATTAAAATTTAAAAAAAAACATGAACGGGCGTTGATCTACTACAGCTCAGAGGGGCCCAAAACCTTCCCTAAAACTTAACAAAAAAAGAATTTGGGTGATCAAGCTATTATGCCCAAAAAGGAGAGGTTGTATTTTTTTGGAAGCATGGGGAAAAAAAACAAAAATTTCCCCTCGGAACTGAATTCAGCTTTGGGAACAGTTTTCAACAAAATGTCCCCAAAAGACTTTAAAAAGTTCAAAAACAGGTTTTTTGAAGCGCAGCTGGGGTCGAGTTTGGGAAAAAGGGTTTTGGGGCAAACGGTTCTTATTTTGGTACAAAAAAATAGCGGGTAGATTTGCCCCCATTGATTCTGAAAAAGTTCTTACGTATGTTTTTTAACGCAAGATCCGTTTTAACAAAGTCATTAGAGTCTCTAAGCTGTGATTTATATTACAGTTTTGGGAAACATTGTTATCCCCCTTTTAATCATGGGGGGTTTTTAATTATTTTAATTTATAGATTTTTTTTCCCCCTTCAAAAAAACGAGCAGAATCAGGAAAATTGAATCAAAAAAACTTTGAATAAAGTCGGGGGGAAGTGCCCCGGAAAAACCTCACCCTTTGGGCGTGTTGCGCGGGGAAAAAGGGTGTACCCAGGGGTTAAACAGACAAAGAAAATTAAAGTTACAATCAAGAAATAAAACATAACACCCCCAAAATTTAACAGTTCTCCAATCCCACCCCCCCGAAAAAGGGAGAAAATTTAATTAAAAGGGGCCCCAAAGTCTTCAGGGAAAATATTAAATTTAAAAAACTGTTGCCATTTTTGGCCCCTTTTCTCCCAGGGGGGGGCAGTTTTCGGTTTTTAAAGTATTAAAAAAAAAAAAAAAAAAATGGCGCCCAAAAAAAAAAGAATTTTAAAAACCCCAACCTAAACCCCCACAAAATAAAAAAAAAGGGGGACAACAGCACCCCAAAAACCGCCAATAAAAAAACACCCATTTGATCCATTTAATGCAAAAATTTTTTTAAGAATTTAAAATTTAAATTTTTAAATAAAACATGGCGGATTATTTTTTTTTTTTAAAATGATGGGTAAATTTAAAAAAAAGCCTGGGGTCTTAAAAAGACATTTCCATAGCCCGAATTTTTAATTTTGCTTAGGATTTTAAAAACCCTCATTAAAAACTATGAACCAATCTCACCCCAAGGGCTTTTTAAGCAAGAACCCTTTCAATGATGACGCGTTTTTTGAGGCGTTTGTGTACTTATTAGGCATTATATTTAAGAAAAAAAAACATAGATTGTTTTGTTTTTTTTTTTTTAATAATTTAAGAAAACTTGAATAAAAAACTTATTTTGTACTTAAAGGCGACTTAATTAAAAATTTTGGGTAACTTAATCAAGAATTAAATTTAAAGAATTTAAATAAAGAACTATTAAGAACTTGAAGTAACTTAATTTAAAATTTTAAATTTAAAGAATTTTAATTAAAGAATTTAAAATTAAAAAACTTGGGGTGACTTAAATTTAAAAATTTAAATTTAAAGGAATTTGGGGGTGACTTGGGGTGGGAAGTGTGTGTGGTGTAAACAGAGCTTTATTATTTGTTGGGGTAACCCCATTTGGGTGAAGGACGTGTTGCGTTTTTGTGAGCTTTGGGTTTTTTTTTGTTCCCAAGTTAAAAGCAGCCCCAAGTGCATTTAACAAAACCCTGATTAAATTTAAAACAAGACATTGAAATAAGAAACCCGGGGGGGCCCCCTAAAAAGGCACCCAAAAATTTTGTAAAAGGGCGTAGAACAGGGGGGGTTTTTGAAGAGGTGAAGGTTAGACAGAAAAGCGACAAAAGCAGAAAAAAAAGGGTCTGATCTCCCCACTGCAAATTTAATTTTTTGACCGCTTTGGTGGAGGCTGGATCTCTCAAAAGGTTGTCACTGAAACCCCCCTTTGGCCGCTCAGGGTGGGCGCGGGAAAAACGGCTTGTTTACGTGCCCCTTTGACCCCCCTTCTAGGGGGGAAAGCACTAGTTCTCTCTCCTGTTTGGGAAACCTTTGAGGGAGTGTGTTTTGGGGTTGCTTTGGGGTTCTTGTACGGGGAGTACCCCAATAATTTTTTAATTTTCCTAAACTGCTTGAAAACAAAAAAATAAAAAATTCCTTTCATAGAGTAAACTTCTTTAAAAGAAAGGCCCGGGACTGTAAAAAACCTTTTAGATATGGATTCAACAAACGAGCAATCTCTCTTGGGTTTGCGAGAATTTGAAGGGGATATCCCTCATTGCTCTTAAACCACTCACCCCATTTTTGGGGAAATGCGCCCCAATGTCTTTTTCTTGTAAAAAGGGCCCTTGAAGGTTTTTTTAAAAAAGCCAACCATATTGCAAGTTAAAAACATTTTTTGTGCGTCCTGCCTTTGAAGCTGTCTTTTCCCCTCCTTCGTTTTAATTGAAAACAGCAATGCTTTTTCCTCTGCCCAAAAAAAAAAACTTCTTTCCAAAACTGTCATTCCCCATCAACCCTTTTTTTTTCAAGTATTGGTGGGTTTTCTGGGTCATCTTTTTTTTTTTTGCTTGCTCCCCATACAAACAGTTTGCTTTTTTTTTTGGTTTGGGGTCTAGGGAAGGCAGGTAGTTTCCCTTTTTGATGATGGGGGCCCCCCCGCTCTCAACTCATCCAAAAAACACTAACAAATTTTGGGATTTGGGCCCCAAAATGCTCCCTCAAGTATTGTAGTTTGAAATCTCCCCCTGTCTTTGTTTTGCCCCTGTCCCAAAAAGTTATATAAACAAAAAACCCAAACCCGCCCCAAAACCGGAAAATTTTTCTTTACTACAGCGCACACACCTTCAAAAGCCCGGGCACCCCCAAGGAAAATGACAAAACAAAAACCCGGGTTTTCTGGACGTGGCGGCCTCGAAGTGGGGTGCCCCTGAAAAAGTCTAGACATTCACTAAGCAATAGGCTATGTTGCAGTTAAAGCGGCCCCCAGGTGTGTTTTTTGAATTTTTTTGGGGCCCGCCCGTTTGTAAGCGGGGGCCCTTTCATGTGTGAAGGGAAAGGCCCCTTATTTGCGCTAAACCGTGCCATTGATAAATTAAGTGTTTTAGGGGTTTTAGGGTGTGTTGCCCGTCTGTGTGGGAAAATTTTGTAGGTTTGAAATTAGTCGAAAAAGTGTGCGGGGTTTTTTTTTGTCAAAAATATTTAAATTAGTTTTAAAAGACAAGCAAAATTTTGTAAATAAGTATTAAAAACGGTAATCCCCACACAGTATGTCTGTTTTTAAATAATCGTTATTTTTTTTGGGTTTTTAAAGTCTTAAATTGTAGAGAACAGGAAAAAGGGGGGCTTTTAGGGCACTTTCGCCCGAAAACTTTGGGGGGAGGGCGAAAAAATGAGTTTTTAAAAACCCTTTTCTGTTCTCTCCCTTCAATACTTTTCATTTTAATTTATGATTTTTTGTGTGTCTGCGATTTGGAAAATATCCCAAAAAGATTTAGAAGGTGCATACTTTGCGTTTAAAAAAGGGTTCTTCGTGTTTCTTTGCACTCTTTTTTATGGGAGAAAAAGTAGATTTCCTATTTGTGTGAGATTGTTATGAAAATCTGTCCCCTTTTTTTTTCGGAAAGGGTGCATTTTTTGTTTGTTTGTCCCAAGCCCTTTTAATAATAAATGATTGCCTTTTATTATGCCCTTTTGTGGAAAGGGTTTAAAAAATGAAAAATTTTTGCTCCGAAAGTTATTTTAAAACTTTAGTAACATCAAAATAGGGTTTTGACATCAAATTTCCCTGTTTTTTTTCAAGGGTTGAAATGTCAAATCTAGACGGGAAAAATGGGTGGTATTTTTTTTTCATTTTGACCCGATAAGGGTTTTGCTTAACATTAACAAAAGATTCAAGAATGGCTTTATTACCATATGTGATTCAGGAATAAAAGAGGGAGTTATGACCCTTTAAGAAGTGAATGACGAAAAATTTTTGGGCCAGTCCTGAAAGGGGCTTAGGAGGAAGAAGGGCTTTTAATGCCCTTTTTTAAAGTTTGCGGGGAAAAGTTATTTTTTTTTTTTTTTTTTGGTTTTTTTACTTTTTTTTATTTTTAAGTGAATGGCGTTTATGTCCAGTCCCGAATGGAGTTAGGAGGAAGAAGGCTTTTTTTTTTTTTTTTTTTAAAAATTTTTCAGTAAAAAAGGGTTTTTTTTCTTTTATTTGGTTATTTCTTTTTTTTTTTTTATAACCCAAAATTGAACCAAAAGTTTTGTAAAAAAAATTTTTTTCAACTTTTTTAAATGAAAATCCCAAAAAATAATTTTTTTCCCCTGTTTAAATTTCCCGCAGTCTCTTTACAAACAAACTTATTTAAGCTCTCCATTCTAATATTCTGTAAATTTTGGGAAATGTTACATCAGTTGTAAGGGAAATTCATTGAAGAGTTAAAAGTTTTACATTTTAGTAAAATTATTTTTTTTCCCTATTACCAGGTGTCTTTCCTTTGCTTTCGATAGAAAAAAATTTTTATTTTTTTCCCCCCTATTCCTTTGTTTTTTACCCCCCTTTTTTCCTTTTATTTGTGCCCCCCCCACCCCCCCCTCCTTCTCACCCCCTTTTCCCCCTTTTGTCTCTCTCTGTTTCCCCTTTTTCTTGAGCTCTCTGTAAGGGGCTTTTTTTATCCATTATGTTTGAGGGAAAAGGGTTTTGGGTTTTTAAATACAGTTTTTTCGCCACTGTTTTCCTCGAAATTCTAAAGCACAACCTATAAAAGAAATTTGGGCAAAATTTTTTGGAAGGCACCGCCGGGAAAAAAGTAGGCAAAAAATCACAAACAAAACCCCGAAAATGTTTCGACCTTTTTAGATTTCTTCAGGCAAGTTTCACACAAATCTGACAACCGAAAAAAGGAAGAGCAATCATTACTTCATTTTATTTTGGGGCAAAAAGGGGGAAAAAAATGGAAAAAAAGCCCACTTGCCCCGAAATTTGATGGGAAAATAATTATTACTCAATTTATTTTCATGGGTCCCGGTATTGTTTTATCTTGCCCGAAAAAAGGGTTAGAGGTCGAACGTGTCATTGGCCTATATACCCCGTGTCTTCTTATGTGCTGGGGCTCTTCGCATCATAAACTTCTGTCATTGACCTCAGGACTGCAGTGGGAAATTGTAAACAGTGTGCAAACTAGGTCACAAAGGACCACCATCATTTCATCGGGGATGGAAACAGGATGAACTTTATGACGATGGGGTCTGTCGTGCCACATGTGATGGATTCCTGAGCAAAAACCCCCCCAAAATGAATTACCCTTCCGATCAATTTCTGGGGAAAAAAGAAAGGGGGCCCTGTCAACAAGGGTTTGGGGCCCCAGACCCAAATTTTTCTTTGCTGGCGTGTGTGTATGGTGCCCGGGGGGTGTTGTCGAATTTAAAGGCGGGGTTTTTGGGGGAATAGAAAGTGTAAAGGGGTTGCCCCCTTGGGTTTAGGGTTTTATGTGGATACCGGAGTCTGAAAAAGGGCACTGATTTTTTTGTGGTTGCTTGGTTTTTTGCCCCCAAACCCTTTTGTTGGGTGAAACAAGGCGGCCTTTGGGGGAAAAACGTCATCCATGGTTGAAAGTTATGGAAAAGCAGTGATATTTTTAGTGCTTGAAAAGTTGGCATTTTTTTTCAGTTGCAATGCATGGTATGTTTGGGTGTTTTTCATATATGGTTTAAATTTTTTGGTTGAAATTGGTTGTTTTTTTGATTTTTTGGATTGTGATGTGTATGAAAGTTTAAAATGTCTTTTCCTAAATTTTTTTGTTTTGAAAATGTGTGTGGTTTAGTGGTGTGTGTGTGTGTTTGGTGTGTTTTATCAGGGTTTTTTTAACAAAAAAAAGTGAAGAAATTCAGAATTTTTTTTGTTGAAGTGTATGTACATGTGTGATGATGAGGATTTGTTCTTGTTCTGGTGTGAAAATTTTTTAAGGGCCCTTTTTTAAAAAGAAACAGTCCAGTCTTAAAATTAAAATTTTTTTTAGGAAAAAAATTATCTTTTTTTATTACTGAAAAAAAAAAAATTTAGGTTTTTTAAAAAGGGGTTTTAAAAAAAAAGGGGGGGGGGGGGGGGGGGGGTTTTTTGTGAATGGGGAAGGCCTTTTTAAAACACCTTTTGGGTTTAATTTTTGGCTAACTTTAAAGGTGTGTGTGTTTGTGTTTTACTTGAACAGCTTTTTTTGTACCCGTACTCAGACTTTGTTCCAAGCAAAAGCTTCCATCCTTTGCAATGAACTGTTAAAAATGCCTGTTCCCATCACAGACCCCAAAACTCCAAAATATGTAGAAGTTATGCAGGTTGAAGAGAAATGGAATGCATGTGATCTGATAAACTTTATCTAATTGGTCATGACTTAGAGGAATTCCTTCCCGTGTGTTTGTGGAAGTTGTTATGAGGAAACGGTGGTGTTCATACCACAGGATGGTCACACCCATTGTACCCATGCTTAGCTTTTCAAAGAAGAGGTGCCTACCATGAAATAAACCACTCGTTGTATACATTTGTTATGGAGCACTGGGATGTGTCCGATCAAAAGTGCAGGCATTTTACTGCTTCAAGGTGTTCCACCAGATGTGATATTTATTTGCTTTTAAAGGAACTAAGTGGAGCTTTTATCATAGCTTGTGTGCTCGCACTCACACACACACACACACACACACACACCAACACACACACACAACACACACACACACACAAACACACAGAGCTTCCCTTTCAATTAACTAAATTTGTCCAATTTACATGAAGCAATTGCTACTATGACTTCACAATACTTTTTTTTCATGCAAACACATCTTCAATACAGAACTTTGATCAGATAGTTATCGACTTGCATTTACCTTTTTCTGGACAAAGAGCATCATCTAAACAGTAAAATGGAAAAAAACCCTTTTGGGTTTACAAACATGCCTTGGTCCTCATGGACCTATAAAGTGGTTTTCATTCTTTGGTTTGACCTCAGCAGTGCCACAAAGATCTCCACTATTTCCGCAACCTCACGTCGGATTACAAAATTAATTCAATGCCTGTGTCTCTCTCATTTAAAAAGAAAAAGAAAAGCAAATTTGTACTCCTTCATCTAAACAGGGGGAAAGCATTTGGGGGTTTTGGGCTGTGTCTATCATAAGCCAGCTGTGGCCTTTGACTTTTAATGATGACACCTTGCATGTCATTACAAAAGGACTAAGAGCCATGACCCTTCACAAGGCCTGACTGTAGGCTGCTGCTGATCAGTTTGCTCTGTGAGACAACTGACTAGCCTCCAGGTGTTTTCACCCACTCCATTCAGTGAGTTCACTAAGCGGCTTACTGTTTGTGTCTAAGGTGGGCCAAAGACACGAGAGGGTGAACTGGTCAGTACAAGATGTACAAATTTGTCTCGTTCAATACTTTGCATTCATAATTTATGATTTTTTGTGTGTCTGCGATTGGAAGATATCAAAAAGATTGAGAAGGTGCATACATTTGCAGTGAAGAGATTCTTCTGTGTTTCTTTGCACTCTTTGTATGGAGAGAAGAGTAGATTTCCTATTTGTGTGAGATCTGTTATGAAGTCTGTCCATTTCTTTTTCGAAGGATGCATTTTTTGTTTGTTTGTCCTAAGCCTTTGAATACATAAGTGATAGCCTTCTATTATGCGTTAGTGGAAAGGGTAAAACATGAACTTTGCGCTCAGTATGTTATTTAACATCTTCTAGCTAACATCAAAATACTGTTGTGACGTCAATTCCATGTTTTTTTTCATGGCTTGAAATAATCAAATCTAGACGTAAAAATGGGTGGTATTTCTTTTTCAGATATGACCTGATAAGTTATGCTTAACATTAACAAAAGATTCAAGAATGGCTTTATTACCATATGTGATTTCAGGAATAATAGACTGTAGTTATGACTGAAGAAGTGAATGACATGTTTATGTCCAGTCCTGAATGGAGCTTAGGAGGAAGAAGGCTTTTTTAAGCTTTTTTTTAAAGTTTGCAGTGAACAAGTTATTTTTCTTTTTTATTTGGTTATTTACTTTTTTATTTTTATAACTAACATTGAACCAAGAGTTTTGTAAAAATTTTTATTCAACTTTTCAAATGATAACTCCAAAAAGTAATTTTTTCCTCTGTTTACATTCAGCAGTCTCTTGACAAACAAACTTATTCAAGCTCTCCATCTCTAATATTCTGTAAATGGAAGTGTTACATCAGTTGTAAGACACTACATTGAAGAGTTAATGTTCACATCAGTCAAATTATTGTTTTCCCTATTGACCAGGGGTCTTCTATAGCTTTCGATAGAAAATTGTTCATTTGATATCTCCCCTATTCCTTTGTATTTTACCCCTGTTCTCCTTGATTTGTGCCCACCCACCCCTCCTCCTTCTCACCACTTCCCTCTATGTCTCTCTCTGTTTGCTTTCTCTTGCAGCTCTTGTAAGTCTTATTTTATCCACTATGTTTGAGAACAGGTTGATGGAGTTTTTAAAATACAGATATTTCGCCCCTGTGCCTCTGAAATTCTAAATGCACAACCTATAACAGAATTTGACAAATTATTGAGAAGGCACCGCCGAAAAATGTAGACAAACAAATCACAAGACAAAACACGACATGTTTCGACCTCTTAGATCTTCTTCAGGCAGATACACACACTCATGACAACGAAAGTGAACGAGCAATCACTTATCTTCATCCTATTTGGCGCAAGAGGGACATTGAATGAAAACGCCCATCTTGCGCCGAATTAGATGAAGATAAGTTATTACTCATTCATTTTCATGATCCTGAGTATTGTGTATCTTGCCTGAAGAAGACTTCAGAGGTCGAAACGTGTCATGTCATATATACCTGTGTCTTCTTATGTGCTGGTTGCGTCTTCTGCATCATAGCACATCCTGTCATTGACCTCAGGACTGCAGCTGGGCATTAGTAAACAGTGTGCAAGCTAGTCACACAAAGGACCACCATCATGGCATCGTGATGAATCAGGATAGAACTGATGACGATGCCGTCTGTCGTGCCAACATGTGATGGATTCCTGAGCAAAACCCACCCAGATGAATTACCCCTTCCGATCAATACTGGAAACAAGATAGGCACCATGTCAACAAGGGTTGCGTGGCTCAGACAATTTCACTTTGCTGGCGTGTGTGTATGGTGCAGGGAGTGTTGTCTGAATGAAAGGCGGCTGTGGAATAGAAAGTGTAAAGTGTCTGCTCATTGTTGAGGGTGTATGTGGATACCGGAGTCATGACAAGAGCATTGATTTTTCTGTGGTTGCTTGGTATTTGTGCATCATGTGTTGGTGAAACATGACGCGCAGCCTTTGGAGAAAAACAGTCATCCATGTTGAAAGTTATGGAACGCAGTGATATTTTTAGTGCTTGAAAAGTTGGCATTTTCTTCAGTTGCAATGCATGGTATGTTGGTGTTTGCATATATGAGTTTATTTTCATGGCTTGAAATTAGGTTGTTTTCTTGATATTTGGATGTGCATAGTGTATGCATAAGTTTACAAATGTCTTTTCCTAACTTTTTCAGTTTTGCAAACTGTGTGTGTGTGTGTGTGTGTGTGTGTGTGTGTGTGTGTGTGTGTGTACTCAGTTTCATTAACAGAAAAAGTGAAGAAATTCAGACATAATACTGTTGAAGCTGTATGTACATGTGTGATGATGAGGATTTGTTCTTGTTCTGGCTGTGAATATTATTAAGGCCTTTTTAAACAGAAACAGTCCCAGTCTTAATTAATTATTTAGAAAATCTTATCTTTTTCATCTACTGTAAAAAAAAAATTCAGGTTTTAAGGGTTTAAAAAAAAAGTCTTTTTGTGATTGAAGCTTTATCACCTTATGGATATAATTCTGCTTACTCACTGGTGTGTGTGTGTGTGTGTGTGTGTGTGTGTGTGTGTGTGTGTATGGGGTGTTGTGTGTGTTGTGTGTGTGTGTGCATGTAATGGGCAAGTTTCATGTGTGCTTAAATGCACATGGTGTGCATATGAGTGCTCACGTATTGTATGTCATATACATGAGGTAGCTATATGTGTGCATGACCTACCATGATGAAATGACTTATATGTGTGAACCCCATGTATGGAACTGCCTATCTTCATGTATGTACAGTGTGCGTGAGTGTGTGTGTGTGTGTGTGTGTGTGTGTGTGTGTGTGTGTGTGTGTGTGTGTGTGTGTGTTGTGGGGTGTGTGTGTGTGTGATGTGAGTGAGTGTGTGTGTGTGTGTGTGTGTGTGTGTGTGTGTGTGTGTGTGTGTGTAAACATATTTCTGCATCTATGCAAGTATTACCGTGCATATTTTATTGACTTTTTATTTACATTATTGATGTCTGAGCCAATTTCTGTACAGGAACCCGCCTCCAAAGTTGTCCAGCCAGATCTATGGTCTGCAGAGTTCCATGACTTCATTGCAAAGTGAGTGCTTTCTTTTGGCCAGTGAGTTCACTTTTCTCTCCTTTTTCTTGTCCAGTGGATTTACATACTTCTTATGTCCAGTGTGTTCACAGTTCTGTTATGTCCAGTGTGTTCACATATCTCTGTGTCCAGTGTGTTCACAGTTCTGTTGTCCATCAGATTCCTAGATCTCTTTTGTCCAGAGTGTTCACAGTTCTGTTATGTCCAGTGTGTTCACATATCTCTGTGTCCAGTGTGTTCACAGTTCTGTTATGTCCAGTGTGTTCACATATCTCTGTGTCCAGTGTGTTCACAGTTCTGTTATGTCGATCAGATTCTGTATCTCTTTGTCCAGAGTGTTCACAGTTCTGTTATGTCAGTGTTCACAGTTCTGTTTATCCATCAGGTTTACATATCTCTTATGTCCAGTGTGTTCACAGTTCTGTTATGTCCATCAGGTTCACATATCTCTTATGTCCAGTGTGTTCACAGTTCTGTTATGTCCAGTGTGTTCACATATCTCTTATGTCCAGTGTGTTCACAGTTCTGTTATGTCCAGTGTGTTCACATATCTCTTATGTCCATGTGTTCACAGTTCTGTTATGTCCATTGTGTTCACATATCTCTTATGTCCAGAGTGTCACAGATCTGTTTCGTCCAGTGTGTTCACATGTTTTCTCTGTTCTGTCCAGTCTGTTCACGTCTGTTTTGTTTGTTGTGTTCACATTGTTTTCTCTGTTTCTGTCCAGTCTGTTCAGTCTGTTTTGTTGTTGTGTTCACATTGTTTTCTGTTTTGTCCACTGTGTTCACAGATTGTTACGTCCAGTGTTGTGCACTTTTCTCGTTTTGTCCTGTATGTTCACATTTCTACATTTCTATTTTGTTTTATGTGTTCAGATTTGTGTGTTTTTGTTCCGTGTGTTACATTTCTATTTTGTTTGATGTGTTTAAATTTGTGTGTTTTGTTCCGTGTGTTTACATTTCTATTTTGTTTGATGTGTTCAAATTTGTGTGTTTTGTTCCGTGTGTTTACATTTCTATTTTGTTTGGTGTGTTCATATTTGTGTGTTTTGTTCCGTGTGTTTACATTTTCTGTGTTGTCCAGTTTGTTTACTCTTCCTCTGTTATTATATCATAATTATTACTGTTATTATTATTATAGATCATGATCATTATGATGATGATGATGATGATGATTGTTATTATAATGAGTACTTTTATAGCACCTATGCTTGGCTGGAGACCAAGCTCCAAGTGCTTTGCAATCCACGCTCTTGCTTATGCATGGGTTGTCTACCTGGGTAGAGCCAACTGAAGAGCTGCCTGCTGGCGCTACATTCTGTCATTTCCTGTGTCATTCAGTTAAATATGAGTCACTGGGTTTTTCATTCATTTTTTTCATTCTGTAGGTGCCTGCATGCAGTGTGTATATAATTATGTCTTCCATATCAACATCCAACTTGGCCTTCTCTTCCAAAAATTGGTGATAGGATTTTTCATGTGTGCAAGATGTTATGCATGTGTTTGCACATGGAATGTCAGTTCAAAGTCTTGTTCAAACGACTTGTTCTGTCAGTGTGGTCACTTTTCACTTTTTGTCCAATGTGTTCACACGTCACTAGTTTCCATTGTGTTCACATTTTTGTTTTGTTCAGTGTATTCGCTTCTCTCTCTCTCTCTCTCTCTCTCTTCTGTCTGTCTGTCTGTCTGTCTGTCTGTCTCAATCTTTGTCTCTCTCTCTCTGTCTCTGTCTCTGTCTGTCTTTCCCTCCTTCCCTCCTTCCCCCTGTTCTCTCTCTCTCTACTTTGGTCAGTGTTCTTTCTTTTGTCCAGTGTGGTATGTTCACATTGCGTTGTTTTGTCCAGCGAATTCACATTTATGTTTTGTCTAATGTGTTCACATTTCTCTATGTTGTCCAGTGTTTTCACATTTCTCTTTTTTTTTTTGTCTGGACTGTTTCAGCTGATGTGTTCACATTTCCCTGTTTTGTCTTGTGACTTCTCATTTTTTGGTTCTGTTCATTCAATTTATTTCTCAGTTTTGTTCTGTGGGAGTTCTGTCTGTCTTCAGACAAATTATTTCATGGTTCTCAGTTTTGTCAGAAAGTTTGTTTTGTTTTGTCAGTGAGTTCATGGTTTCTTCAGATAATTTTGTCAGTGAGTTTACATTTTCTGTTGTGTCATGTTTGTTCAGTGTTCTTTTTTCTTCCTGTGAGTTTTATGTTTCTCTGTTTTGTCAAGTTAATTCAGTGTTCTTTTATTTTCCAGTGTGTTTATTTCTCTGTTTTGTTAGTTAGTTCAGGGTTGTCTGGTGAGTTTACATTTCTCTTTTTTTCCCCAGGTCCATTCAGAGTGCTTTGTTTCATCTGATGGGGTCATATTTCTCTGTTTTGTCAAGTTCTTTTTTTTTTCCTTTTTATTTTGGCCAGTAGTTTATATTTTTCTTCTTGTCAAGCTGGTTCATGATTCACATTGCTGTCTTTTGCTCAGTGAGTTACAATTTTTTGTTTTCTGTCGAGAGATCACATTTCTCAGTCTTTTTTGTTTGTTTGTTTGTTTGATTTTTGTTTTCATTTGGGCTGATCGTCATGTCATGTGACCAAGAGCCACTCAGAGGGAAGGGAGAAGGGAAGGTAGAAGGGGATGGGGGAGGGGGTTTGGTAAAGGAGGGGATTGGGGAAGTAAGGATAGATACTTGACGTTTGGGGATCTGTTTATGGCTGTCTGTCCTTAGGCTACATCAAACAGAAGTTGGGAAACAACATTAAATTTTCATGACAAAATAACCATGCAGCATGATATTTCTTGTGTGCTGTCTGACATACTTCTGTGTTGTAGTAAATAGGTTGTGAAGTTATTCCATGAATTTCACAGTGTGTTGTTGTCAGGCTAAATATATTGCCTGTATTTGGGATCGTGAGCCAGTGAACAACACTGCTAGCAGACATGTAATGCTGCCTTGCTTGACAGTCAACTTAATTTTAGAAGAATTGGATAGGCCACTTTAGAGTCATACTGTGATGAAAACTTGGTTAACGGTTGACTCATTCCTTTGCCAGTTTGCCTGTGGGGTGCAGTGTTGAAGTCTGAATGAAACAGGTACCCCCCAAAACCAAACAGGGGATCTGAATGATTATCAGTGTTGTGCACCAGTCGAACAGTTAGAAGTAGTGCGACTCATGAGAATTTCATTGTGTGACGTGTCTTACAAGAAACAACATTGGAAGTACTCATTG
>CM031595.1:16200458-16240458 GCA_018398815.1 Conus ventricosus | reverse complement strand
ATGCTCCTGCCTTATAAACATGATATGATTGATCAGATAATAAGAAAAGCTTACTTTTTTTCCTATATTGTAGTCATGGAATTTCATGAGCTGTAAGCTCTTGTAAGTTCTGGCTACACCTTTGGTTGGATTTCTGGTGGTGCTGGCAGTCAAGGCAGTGAGGCTGCTGACTTCTCCTTTATCACCACAGGGAGTCTTTAGGGCACAACGCAGAAGAGGCAGACTAACTTGGGTAAAATGCCAGAAATAATGAAACATTGAATATGTTTGTTTGTTATCCTGACTTGTGACTGAAAATTTAAAGATGTGTTAAAGACACCACCAAGAGGAATAAAACACACAAACTGACAGTAAACTCTTTGAAACCTGTCTGGACTGAAAGGTACATGAAACGGAAAAAAGAGAAAAAAAAATGCTTTGATTTTTGTTGTTTGGAGATTTACTAGCAATAACCACATTTTTTTTTCCTCCTTTGCAAATTAGTTCTGGTTTTTCATTTTCTTATCAACGCCGTTTGCCATTACACTAACTGGTGAAACATACCTCATGCATCAGACAGTTGAAGCAAAAGAATTTTCAATCTGAGTAGTGCATGATCTGTCTCTCTGATCTGATTAGCAGCTGTCAGTTGTCTTGCCTGACAATTGATATTTACCTGCTGTTTGACCTTTGTGATATAAATGCAGGAGTACAAATGAATAGCTGCACTGTGCTTCACGTATGTGTTTTGGTTGGTTTCTGTTGTTAATCTTAAATGTCTGAAAATAAATCATTTTATCGATTCCAGCTGTCAGCATCTTCTGTTTTCTGTGTTTGAATTACATTGTGTTGTCAGATTCTATATCAGATAGTGTACAGTTCTTTAGCACAGCAGATGACTACATAGCAGCTCAAGGTCACAGTTTTATCGCATTTTCATGTTTTATTTCATACATCATATGTGTTGCATAGCAAATCAGCAAAGTCAAAGTCACATAGCGAACAAAAAGGTTTGCAGCAAATCAAAACCAATATTCCTCTTTCAACATATTCATCTTCATACAATTGCAACAGGAACTGTGTAAATGAATTTATCATGCAACAAACTTTGTTCTCTAGGTGAAAATTTGACATTCGCCAACTTTTATTTTTTAGGTGAAAATTTGACATTCGCCCTCTTTATTCTTAGGTGAAAATTTGAAAAAGAAGTTCCTTCCTCTGGCACTCAAAAGAAGAAAGGATGCTATGCAGACTGCTTGTTACTGGGCACACATTTCTCACTCCATTTGAAGAGTAAAGAAACTCATTTGGGGTGTACTGTCTAATGTACCACTCTGCATGAAGCATTTTCTCCTGACATGGTGTGATTGATACCCAATCAGGCACAAACATCTGACAGCAGACCGTATGAAAAATCTTGTTCTGATACCCAATCAGGCACAAACATCTGACAGCAGACCGTATGAAGGTCTTGTTCTGATACCCAATCAGGCACAAACATCTGACAGCAGACCGTATGAAGATCTTGTTCTGATACCCAATCAGGCACAAACATCTGACAGCAGACCGTATGAAGATCTTGTTCTGATACCCAATCAGGCACAAACATCTGACAGCAGACCGTATGAAGATCTTGTTCTGAAACCCAATCAGGCACAAACATCTGACAGCAGACCGAAGAAGATCTTTCTGATACCCAATCAGGCACAAACATCTGACAGCAGACCGTATGAAGATCTTGTTCTGATACCCAATCAGGCACAAACATCTGACAGCAGACCGTAATGAAGATCTTGTTCTGATACCCAATCAGGCACAAACATCTGACAGCAGACCGTATGAAGATCTTGTTCTGATACCCAATCAGGCACAAACATCTGACAGCAGACCGTATGAAGATCTTGTTCTGATACCCAATCAGGGACAAACATCGACAGCAGACCGTATGAAGATCTTGTTCTGATACCCAATCAGGCACAAACATCTGACAGCAGACCGTATGAAGATCTTGTTCTGATACCCCAAACAGGCACAAACATCTGACAGCAGACCATATGAAGATCTTGTTCTGATACCCAATCAGGCACAAACATCTGACAGCAGACCGTATGAAGATCTTGTTCGATACCCAATCAGGCACAAACATCTGACAGCAGACCGTATGAAGATCTTGTTCTGATACCCAATCAGGCACAAACATCTGACAGCAGACCGTATGAAGATCTTGTTCTGATACCCAATCAGGCACAAACATCTGACAGCAGACCGTATGAAGATCTTGTTCTGATACCCAATCAGGCACAAACATCTGACAGCAGACCGTATGAAGATCTTGTTCTGATACCCAATCAGGCACAAACATCTGACAGC
The DNA here is from genome assembly GCA_018398815.1 of Conus ventricosus. Taxonomy (NCBI): domain Eukaryota; kingdom Metazoa; phylum Mollusca; class Gastropoda; order Neogastropoda; family Conidae; genus Conus; species Conus ventricosus. Next base: position 16,238,109 of record CM031595.1, on the reverse strand, counting down.
AGACCGTATGAAGATCTGTTCTGAACCATGGCACCACCCGTATACGATTTTTTTTCCCAACAGGAAAAAATTACACAACCTTAAGATCTTTTGTCTAGGTGCCACCCTACGATCATTTCAGGATTACATGGTTTATGGGTTTATAGATCAATTATGGTTATGGTATTTGAAAAATGGTTTGATTTTTTTAAATCATAGATTTCAATTTGTACGTACATAAGTCAGTGTTTCTGTTTGTATTATAATTGTTTTGAGAATTTTTCTGAAGGCAGTGTACTTGTGTTTTGTTATCAGGATATAATTGTGAGCCATCTTCGATCGCTATGAAGATGATATCAATTTACACTTACATTGGAGACATCCTGCTGCAGTCAACCCATTTACACCGCTCACAATATACACTGAGGAGGTTGGTTTCTATATACGTCCTACTGTTGCCATTTTTAGTTTTAATTGCAAGAGATAAGTTTTATTTTCAGGAGAGTAATTGATGGTTTTAATTTTATGTAAGTTGGGGGTGGAATGACTGAATGTGTATAGAAATTTAAAGGAAGGGATATTCTTTGTTTTGGGTTGAATTATAACGAACTTGTTATGATACCCATCATTGAAGTTGAAAATGTTGGAAAATGAAAGCATTTATAAACAATACAAGAATATTCTAAAAATGAATTTTTAGAGCTTGAAAGTGATATCTAATTTTTTTTTTTTAAATTTTAAAAACATACCTTTTGTTTGTTAATGGGATGCATGGGAAAAATGATAAATGTTTTTACATTTTTGAGAGTAAAGAAGAATATTGAAGAAGAAATTAAATTAGAGAAAAGTTCTTATGGAAAAAGGGGAATTTGTGGGGGGAGTAAATTTTTTCCGAAAACAAAATTCTTAAGGCATCAGGCATTGTAAAAGCTTTCCCGGTATTTTCATGAAATTAAACTTTTTAAAAATTTAAAAAGTACCTTTTAAAAAAATGAACGACCCGGGTTACAGCCATATGAAACTGCCCCGGGACAAATTGAAATTTTCCGACTCGTTTTCCTCCCCCAGTATTAAAGGGAATACATTGCACAAAGGCAGACAACCCCTCCCCCTCTTTGCTGGCGACCACGTACCAAAGTTGATCACCATCACAAAATCATAAGTGGCCCATTTGTGCTGGACACAGCACAGGTCAAAGATCAAAATTTTTCCATAGACCCCCTGGAATCCCCGCTCAGACATTTCGAAAACAATACGCTAGTAACCCAGGGGTTTTTTTTCGTTAAGATTAGAACTGTCAGAATGTGCAGCCTTTTTAAGGGTTTTCTTGCTTACTCAGTTTTTTAAGCTCCGAGTTCCAGTCAATTTTGCAATTTCAGACCACGTTTGGAACCTAGTAAGAAAACTGCTTTTTTTTGTTTCCCATCTTGATGTCTTCGGTGTAGAGTGTAGGTTAGATAACCCCCTCTCTCCGTTGCTCTCCAGTGTCATGGGGGAATTCATCTCGGCATTTCACCCCTGGGGGGTGAACTTAAATCTTTCATTTCCACTTTCTAAACCCCTTTTCTTCCTCTTGTTCCTAGATTTTTTTAAAAACCAGTATTCCTTTATTCCTGGGTTTAGAGAAGATTTTTATAAAAAGTTTTCCCTTCATTCCTGATTTTGAGAAGAATCTTTTAAAGATTTTCCCTTTATTCCGGGAAAAGGGAAGATTCTATAATACGGTTTTTTCCCCTTTTTCCTGATTTAAGAAGAATTTTATAATACATTTTCCCTTCATTCCGGGTTTAGGAAATTCTTATAATACCATATTCCCTCTTCCCCGGGTTTTAAAAAATTCTTTAATACAGTTTTCCCTTCATTCCGGGTTTTGAGAAGATTCTTATTACCGTAAAATTTTCCCTTTATTCCTATTTAGAGAAATTTTTTAATACCATATTCCCTTTATTCCTGATTTTTGAAAGATTCTTATAATACCGTATTTCCCTCATTTCCCGGTTTAGAGAAGATTCTTATATCCATTTCCCCTTCATTCCGGATTTTTGAGAAGTTCTTAAATACCATATTCCCTTTATCCTGGATTTAGGAAAAATTCTTTTTTAAAACGATTTTTCCCTCATTCCTGATTAGAGAAGACTTTTAATCCTATTTCCCTTTAATTTCCCGGGGTTTAAATAAAAAAAAATAAATGAGAACGCCCCTAGTGTAGCAAACTGGCCCGAATAGAGCGGGGGACCCCCTTTTCCCCCTCGTAGGGTCCATCTGCATCCATTTCCCTTCCAAAAAAACTTTCTGCCGACGACCCATCAATTGACCGATGACGCGACTCTTCAAGTTCAAAGCGCTTATTCGACAACTGATTTCTTGCGCAGGGAAAGGAAAGAGGGGTTTTGTTCTGCCCGTTTTCCAGGCTCAGAAGGAAGGGGAGGATTTCTCAAAACCGGGAAAAACCGGGTTGTAGGGGTGAAAAGTAAACCCCGAATGTAATAACTTGATTAAAATAAGATAAATTGCTTATAGCCCCGCCGACCGCAAAGGGGCCCCATAGGGTTTACCACGTTTAAAATCAAATCACAATCTTCATCACACAATTCTTTTAAAAAACCTCAAAAAACCTATCCGGAAGTTTGTTAAAAATCTTTTCACTGTAAAACCTCAGATCTGATGAAAAATGTTAATCTCTCTCAAGATTATCCAGTTACACTTTGTAGGAAGAAGCTCTAGTGACAGTGGAAGGTTGTCAGATAAGAAAGTTCCTCAGACAAGTGTTAGACCATGAACTCTTTACACTCTAAGGGCCAGACACATCCAGGTCGTGACTCTAAGATTCTCTTGGTTGCCAGCACTTTTTTCCCCCTGGTGTTGCCAAGATTTAAACCAGCAACTTCAGGATGGGTGGACATCTCCAGGCTTTGCTCTCTCAAGTGGATGTCTTACCTGTATCACTGTCAGACACCTGTTGTCAGTTGGGTAGTTTAAGCCTTTTGAAATGTATTTTTGTTTGTAAGGCTTGAACTTCTTAGAACAAGTGTCTGATAGTGAAGTGGCAATGCCTTGAGACACCTATCCATCCAGAAGTTGCTGGTTTGAAATCCATGTTGGAGTCTTGGCCTGGATGAGACCTCTGTCCATCCAGAAGTTGCTGGTTTGAAATCCATGTTGGAGTCTTGGCCTGGATGAGACCTCTGTCCATCCAGAAGTTGCTGGTTTGAAATCCATGTTGGAGTCTTGGCCTGGATGAGACCTCTGTCCATCCAGAAGTTGCTGGTTTGAAATCCATGTTGGAGTCATGGCCAGGATGCAGCCCAGCTGCATGAAAGTTTAGGGAGTTTGGTCTGAATTGCTTTTCTGAGTGAGGTTTCTTCACTGAAGACCTGGTGTTGTTACGCTCTCCGTAGTGTTTCTTCATATGGAGCTATACTTTGTATCAGTCAAAAAGAAAAAACAAGTACTAGATCTTTCAAGTCTGTGTCACGAGTTTTGTCACGAGGCCTACGACGATTGACCCGTCTAGGGTGGCGGAATATTCATTTATTTATTGTCGTTGCTGTTGTCGTGTATCCGTCCCTTAATGTGGTTTGTAGTGCGTTTGCACCTTAATGCCGTTCAGCTCAGGTTAGGTTTACTTTCTCTCTCACTCTCTCTAATTCCACTGCCCGTGCAATTCATCCTGCAGGTTCACGGTGGCTGGTACCTTTCGCTTTAACTGGCTGTCTCTATCGGCCTCTCTCCTGTCTTTTTACCTGTCGCACGTGCATCATTCCTCTTAGGCTTGGGGTATGCTCACTGTGACGTAGCGTGTATGTTGGCTGCCATCGCTGAGGCAGGTTTTCTCTTCACTCGAGCGGAAGATGTCTCTGGGAGCGCCTGCTCCGGTTTTGGTTCCACACCACTTCGTCGAAGGTAGGGTCGGTACCTTCATTCCTACAGTCGGCCTGTAGGGGAGGGACATCACGTCAACTCTTTTCCGCATCTGCTCTGCTGTCCTCTCGACCGGACAGAGGGTAGAGAGTCGCTTGACCCGCCACTGGGTCAACCACGGGTAGCTGGTAAGCATCAGTTTCGTGGTTTATTTTGTTGTTGTTTTTTTTTTTTTTTTTTTTTTTTTTTTGTTAGCCAGCTAATTCTTCTCTTTTGCGCAATTTTTTTTGGTTTTCAAATTATAAAAGAAATATTGGTTGAGACCACTTTTTCTGGTTAATTCAATCTTTAACCTGGCCAGTCAAAATTATATCTTAAAGTCTTTCTCCTTTTTATGCATCTGGTGATGCGGTAGTCGGCGGGGAAGGGGGAGAACCTGGTGATTCAGGGTTGGTACTTGCTTGGTCTCGCTTGTCCGCCCCTGTCACAATCGCCGGTCTCTTATTCTTCGGCCACCGTCTGTTTGTGTGTGCAAGGGGAACGAGTTTTATGTTTGCGAGCGTGTGTACGCATGATTAGTCGTTTGGATGCGTGGTTGGAGAATTGTGTCTTTTGAAATGTTGTTATAAAATGTGTGGATAATTGTGCCATTGAGTTAGTTATTATTTGTAAATGTGGTGGCAGTTATAGAGCAGCGGTTGCTGTATCTGTTCAGTTCCTAAGAAAGGAAAATGTTGAACGTGAGTGAGGGAAGGATGAAGATATAAATTGATATTTGTTTGTTTAGCCTGTTAATGTAACCTCTTACCTGCTTCGTGTGAGGAGACCTTTAGCGAACGTTCCTCGTTTGGTTTGTTGACTGTTATGCTCAGGTCTGTGTTGAGCTGATGTCATTAATTTAATTAGCAAACACCTCCCCTCGCCCATCATGCGAGTGGCTGTTAGGAGTGAGCAGCGAATATCAGACCGTACTGACTGCGGGATTCCAGTACCCTTCTTCCTTCTTTCCTTCCAGTTCCTTCCGTGTCCTCTCCTCCCGGGGGGATTCACCCGAAGCTTGCGCTGTTGGGGGCCACGCACTGGTTGAGGAGCACAAGGACTTTGCTGGAGGATCCCGACCCCTGTCCGGGACCTTCAGCGACAACGCCTCGTCCCACGGGACCGTTCTCCGCGGTCTTCGGACCTCCTACAGCCCGTGTCACCAGTGTGGTTCGTTGTGCGTCGTGCCATTCGGGTGTGTGTGTGTCAATGGTGTCGGCGTCGAAAGACACTTTGTTCAGGAACCGACCCGGTTTGGGCACTTGGTGCGACTCGGTGCTCACAGTGGACTTTGGGGAGGCAGGGGTGTGGGGGAACCACATGAAGCACGGAAGGGAATGCGTGCTGGAAATCCTTATTTAAGATTATAGTTATATTGTGTGCGTTGAAATGTTTGTTTGCGACTATGGGTATGTCGTGTGTGTTGAAATGCTTAATTGTGTGTATGTCGTGAGTGTTAAAATGCTTGAGTGTGATTGTGCATGTTGTGTGTGTTGGAATGCTTATTTGTGACTATGTGTGTGTTGGTGTGAATAAATGGGGTGTTGTATCATAATCTTTCTTGTGTGGTCTCTTGCGGGGCGTGTGAGTTCAGTCACTCCCTTCACTCCCATCTAGACGATCCTGTCAGGGCAGACCTCCAGGGGTCGGTCGTGACAGTCTGCTTGTTGGTTTATCTCAAACTGGAGGTTAAGAGTAGTCGCCTTGCCTTTGTTGCAGATTAGAGTGGTGTACAACAGAAAATAAATCATTGAAAGTAGTTTCTACAGAAAATAATTATTGAAAACAGTTCATCTGAACACATTAAAAAAAGCCACTCATTCATCTGCCAAACTTTGAACTCTGGCAGAAAAGGTGTCTGGGTGATGTCTCCTCAGTCCTCTTTCAGTTTGTGTGGAGAGGAGGGATGCGATGGGGGTATAGAAAGAGCAGTGTTTGAGTTTCCCATTCCACATTTTCCATTATTAGATCAGTATGGAATCATCTGTTCCTGATGATGGTTCCTTTGATTATAACTCGTACTGAATGCTGCAAAGGTTTTGCATTGCACTGTGAAACCCTAACAAAATTTTCTCTGCCACATGTGTGTGTGTGTGTGTGTGTGTGTGTGTGTGTGTGTGGTGTGTGTGTGGTGTGGTGTGTGTGTTTTGGTGTGTGTGTGTGTGTGTGTGTGTGTGTGTGTGTGTGTGTGTGTGTGTGTGTGTGTGTGTGTGTGTGTGTGTGTGTGTGCATGTTCAGTATCTAGTTTACTCAATTTTTAGATGCTGTGTTGTATTTTCTTTTTTGTTCATAAAATGTTACTGTGTCAGGAAGTTCATTTTGTACCAAATTGTTTAAACAACATGCTGATACGTCTCTCTATTCATCTCTCTCTTGCTCATCCCGTGCCTGTCTGTGTCTTACCTACCTTCCTTGTTTCTCCAGTTTCATCAGATGGAAAGAGATTTTTTTTTGTCAGAGGAAAGGAGTGGGAAGGGCATAAACAAGTTATGTGAATGAGGACTTTTTTTAAATCATTAACTGCTGTAACAAGTGTGCATTGTTAAGGTGAGGAATGGAAGTTTCCTGGTTTCAGTGTATTGTGATCAGTGAAATCTGGGGCTGGCAAGACGAGAGTGCAAACCTTCTGGTCCAGCAGCTCACGCAGCTGGGAAAGGTCAGTTGTGTGTTGTGTGTGTGTGTGTGTGTGTGGTGTGTGGTGTGTTGTGTGTGTGTGTGTGTCTATGTGTGTTTTTGGTATGTGTGTGGGGGGTTCGTGTTGTGTGTATGTGTGCACATATTCAATATCCAGTTTACATATTTTTAGATGCTTCCTGACCATTAGCAATGAATAAAAGAAAACATCCTTGTGCACAAAAAAAAGAAGAAAGAAAACCTATAAAAACAGTCTGATAAGAGATACATCAACAAACCGTTTATGGAATTGTTTACTCTCTCAGTCCATTTTTGATATTGCATTTCATTATTATTATTTTCTTTTTGCTGTCAGGCTGAAAACCGACGCCTCGAGGAAAGGAATCTTGCAGGTGAATCCGCTGATGAAGCCTTTGGCAACGCCAAGACTGTGATCAATGACAACTCGTCTCGCTTTGGCAAAACCTGAAATGTTCTTCACCACCCAGTCAGCACTGTGGTTGGAGGTAGGCAAAAAAGGCAGGAAGAGAGTCTGAACTTATGATTTGATGTCATCTGCCTTTTCCCTCTGTGTGTAGGCAAAATAGGGAGGGAAAGAGTCTGAGCTTATGATTGTATGTCGTCTGCCGTTTCCCTTTGTGTGTAGGCAAAATAGGGAGGGAAAGAGTCTGAACTTATGATTGATGTCATCTGCCTTTTCCCTCTGTGTGTAGGCAAAATAGGGAGGGAAAGAGTCTGAGCTTATGATTGTATGTCGTCTGCCGTTTCCCTTGTGTGTAGGCAAAATAGGGAGGGAAAGAGTTTGAGCTTATGATTGTATGTCGTCTGCCTTTTCCCTTGTGTGTAGGCAAATAGGAGGGAAAGAGTCTGAGCTTATGATTGTATGTCGTCTGCCTTTTCCCTTTGTGTGTAGGCAAAATAGGGAGGGAAAGGTCTGAGCTTATGATTGTATGTCGTCTGCCTTTTCCCTTTGTGTGTAGGCAAAATAGGGAAAGAGTCTGAGCTTATGATGTATGTCGTCTGCCTTTTCCCTTTGTGTGTAGGCAAAATAGGGAGGGAAAGAGTCTGAGCTTATGATTGTATGTCGTCTGCCTTTTCCCTTTGTGTGTAGGCAAAATAGGAGGGAAAGAGTCTGAGCTTATGATTGTATGTCGTCTGCCTTTTCCCTTTGTGTGTAGGCAAAATAGGGAGGAAAGAGTCTGAGCTTATGATTGTATGTCGTCTGCCTTTTCCCTTTGTGTTAGGCAAAATAGGGAGGGAAAGAGTCTGAGCTTATGATTGTATGTCGTCTGCCTTTTCCCTTTGTGTGTTGGCAAAATAGGGAGGAAAGAGTCTGAGCTTATGATTGTATGTCGTCTGCCTTTTCCCTTTGTGTGTAAGCAAAATAGGAGGGAAAGAGTCTGAGCTTATGATTGTATGTCGTCTGCCTTTTCCCTTTGTGTGTAGGCAAAATAGGAGGAAAGAGTCTGAGCTTATGATTGTATGTCGTCTGCCTTTTCCCTTTGTGTGTAGGCAAAAAAGGAGGGAAAGAGTCTGAGCTTATGATTGTATGTCGTCTGCCTTTCCCTTTGTGTGTAGGCAAAAAAGGGAGGGAAAGAGTCTGAGCTTATGATTGTATGTCGTCTGCCTTTTCCCACTGTGTGTAGGCAAAAAGGAGGGAAAGAGTCTGAGCTTATGATTGTATGTCGTCTGCCTTTTCCCTTTGTGTGTAGGCAAAATAGGGAGGGAAAGAGTCTGAGCTTATGATTGTATGTCGTCTGCCTTTTCCCACTGTGTGTAGGCAAAAAAGGGAGGAAAGAGTCAGAGCTTATGATTGTATGTCGTCTGCCTTTTCCCTTTGTGTGTAGGCAAAAAAGGGAGGGAAAGAGTCTGAGCTTATGATTGTATGTCGTCTGCCTTTTCCCACTGTGTGTAGGCAAAAAGGGAGGAAAGAGTCTGAACTTATGATTGTATGTCGTCTGCCTTTCCCACTGTGTGTAGGCAAAAAAGGGAGGGAAAGAGTCTGAACTTATGATTGTATGTCGTCTGCCTTTTCCCACTGTGTGTATCTTGAGATATGTGGAGGCAGGCTGGGGTGGAGTGGGGTTGTGGGAGAGAGGGGAGAGAGGTAGCGTCAATTGTGAAACACAAAGCCATCATAGTTTTGAAGAGCCACAATCGGTATAATTATATGTATTTACGTTTTGTGAAGTGTTTAAAGCCCGTTTAAGGATTATGGAGTTATCTATATGCTCATTCTTATTATCATTATTAGATGGACAGACAGTGTGCAAGAGTGTGGATCTTGTAATTGATGTTCCTTGCGTGCGTGCGTGGGTGTTGTGTGTGTGTGTGTGTGTGTGTGTGTGTGTAGCAGACACTTAAATGTTTGTGATGTTCATGTGTGTGTTTGAGTTCATGCAAGTACATCATGGCATTAAAGGACCTTTTGAGTGCCTTTGGTTAAAAATGTTGCTGTTGATGTTGGTATTAAAGGGGTGTGTCTCATTTTCACTTCCCAACAAAGACTTTTACTGTCATTTCCACGAAGATCACGGAGTACCTTTTGGAGAAATCCAGAGTGATTTATCAAGCAACGTAAGTAACATGTATTTAATTTTTTGTCAGTACCATCTTTTTTTTTATTAATCAGATTCATTGAATGTGCTGTTTTTGTACACTGTTAAAAGAATAAAAAAAAGTGTTTTATAAAGATATTACATTGTCTGTTCACAACCATAACACTGGATTCTACATCAGCATGAAACATGTTGGAATAGCCTTCTCAGTTTAGGCTTCTCTTCTTGTATCCTTGGGCCCTGGTGACCAGTCTTGTATGCTCCAACTGTTGTAAAGCAGTCCTAGTCCTGCTCCCTCGAAGGAAGTGTCATATGCCATACCATGTATTCACAGTGCGTACAGGATGGGTCTGAGACTTAGAGATTGAGCCATATTCATAGCTTTTCATATGTGTTAAACCATATAAAGCCAAAAGTATGTTTATTAAGGGTTAAAGAATTAGGGGGAAATGATAAACCATGTGTATGAAGAACACAACAAATGATAAATGTGTGTGTGTGTGTGGTGTGTGTGTGTGTGTGTGTGTGTGTGTGTGTGTGTGTGTGTGTGTGAGTCTGTGCATGTGTGTGTGATTATGTGTGTGTGTGTGTGAATCCTAAGCGGTTTTGTTTACCCTGCCTTGTGTGTGTGCGTGTGCATGCGTGCGTATGTGTGCATGCACGCACGCTCATGCATGCATGTACGCGCACGTGCATGCCCATGTGTGTGTCTGAGCAGGTGTGTGTGCATGCTGTGTTGAGTTTAGGACAATCAGTCCTATGAGACCTGAGAACTTTGATCAGTATACATTGTAATCTTTGTTTATGTTCTTGTGCAGAGGGGAACAGAACTTCCACGTCTTCTACTATGTTCATGACGGGCTGGTCTCCATGAGCACGAACAGGACTTTCATCTCAAGCAGAACACAACCTACAGGTAACAAACCTTGTCGAGCATGGCTGATAATGTATCAGAGCCGGTGGTGCTATGCTAGTGGAAGTATGTATGCCTGTAATGCTGACAGAGTGAACTGGTATGCTAGTGGAAGTATGTATGCCTGTAATGCTGACAGAGTGAACTGGTATGCTAGTGGAAGTATGTATGCCTGTAATGCTGACAGAGTGAACTGGTATGCTAGTGGAAGTATGTATGCCTGTAATGCTGACAGAGTAAACTGGTATGCTAGTGGAAGTATGTATGCCTGTAATGCTGACAGAATGAACTGGTATGCTAGTGGAAGTATGTATGCCTGTAATTATGACAGTGTAAACTGGTATGCTAGTGGAAGTATGTATGCCTGTAATGCTGACAGAATGAACTGGTATGCTAGTGGAAGTATGTATGCCTGTAATGCTGACAGATGAACTGGTATGCTAGTGGAAGTAGTATGCTTGCAATGCTGACAGAATGAACTGGTATGCTATGAAGTATGTATGCCTGTAATGCTGACAAGTGACCTGGTATGTAGTGAATTATAGCCTGTATGCTGACAGTGAACTGATATGCTAGTGAAGTATGTATGCCTGTAATTATAACAGTGAACTGATATGCTAGTGGAAGTATGTATGCCTGTAATGCTGACAGTGAACTGGTATGCTAGTGGAAGTATGTATGCCAGCAATGCTGACAGAGTGAAGTGCTATGATAGTTTTCTGAGGTGATATGCCCCATGTATTTCATTGGTGTATTGAAAAATCTGTTTCACATGTCAATTTTGTAAAGAATGCATCATTAAAAAGGAAGTACTTTGATTGATGGAACTGAGAATGTGATGGTTTTTTTTTGAGAGAGAAAATGTTGCTTACAGCCCAGCCGATTGCAAAGGGCCATGTCAGAGCTGTCACTGTATTTGTTTTGGGGAAGAAGACATTTGTCTTTATGTGGGTCCTTATCATGGCTTTTCTGCTATATGGAACTATAATGTATGCAAGGTTCAGGACATCAGCTGTTGTTAACTTGTAGATACATCCAAGAGTACACCAGTCGGCCACCTGATACAGCATCCTTGTCAGTCAACCGGGTCAAGTTCAAGGCCATACAGCACTGTTTTGACATTATCGGATTCCGGCCAGAGTAAAGTGAAACGAAGTGACTTGGTGCTGTGTGAGTAAAATGACTCATAGAGTATGAAATAACAGGAACAGTATTGTGCGAGTAAAGTGACTTGTAGAGTGTGAAATAACATGATAGGGTTGATGGTCCATGTACTGATTTATATATATTCTAACCATTGTGTCTTTGTAGAAACAGTTTTGATATACTGTACTAAACCCTTTCTTACATTCTTCAATCATAGATTAGATTGTTTGGGGGTGCTGGAGGAGTGGACAGTCCCAAGGCCTGAGAACCTCTGTCGCTGGGTCGGCTGTCTGGGGAGTGCGGTACGGCTGACATGTCTGCGATATCTGGTCTGGCCACTTCACTGCCGGCGTTGTTCAGCACACTCATGTCACCGTTTTGAACATGGACTTTCTTGTCGTTGTTCAGAATAGCAAAAATATGCCTTCCTTGGTCCAGTAGCTTTTAACGTTGCGGTGATTCTTCACGAGGTTGAGGCGAGTCATGTTTAAGGGGGTAAGGTCTTCCACTATTCCCATGCCTGTTCCTTTGAGAAGCCTCCGTTTGCTGAGAACTTCACTCTTGTGTTTACGGTGACGAATTTGATGATGATGGGTCTTGGTCGGTCACCTCTTACCCCAATACGATGGGCGACACTGATGTCCGAAGCTCCAATATGAGTTAAAGATAATTTTCTGTGGATGATAAACAGTTTTGCCTCACACTCGGCCCCTGATTCATGTCCGTTGTCTGGTCCCACTCCCAAGAATCAAACAGAGTCTCTCCTTTGATATGGCCCTATTTCGTTTCTTGCTTCTCTCTCGGCTGTAAGGGTTTTTTTGACACTGGCTACTTCGTCTTGTAAATCCTTTTTTTGGTCTTCCGCTTCCATTTGCTTTTCTTTCAGGGCATCATTTTCCTTCTGTAGATAAAGGTATCTGACCGTAACCTCTCGAATTGTTCTGAAATTTGCCCTGACAGATTTGATTCTCTACTTATTGTCTTATTTTGTAGGGTGTCAACTGTCAAAGATATTTTGTTTTCAATGGTTCTAAGTTGCTCAGAGACTGTATCGAATCCCGTCCCTGTTGTAAAAGTCACGTTAGTTCTGTTGTCTGCCGCCATGGTCTCACTTCTTTCCACTACTTCTAATAATGTTCGTTGTTTGGAATTAGCCGAACAGGACCTGTGTCTCTTGTTACTGTGAACAGATTTTGTTGATGTTTCAGAAAAAGTGTTCTCACTACATGATGAACTATTGTCAGGTTGACCATGGACTTTTCGTTTACCTATTTTCTTCGGCACCATTTCTGTCTCAAAAGCCACTCTCCATTATTTTCTTGAGAGATCTGACACTAAGAAAACCATACGGACCAAAGCCAAACAACTTATTTCAAACTATTTTCTCCCAAAAGGATAAACGCTAACACAGTCTCATGTCACTGCACTCACTTCACACGGGCGCGTTCATACTTGCTGACCGGAGCGACAGCAGAACACGTCCGTCTCCTTTGTGCCCACTCAGTGAATCCTAGATTAGAGGACACTCCTCATCTTCAGTCCATATGGAAATCTGTGTTATAACCTCTTGTTGGAGAGGTGAACATGTAAATTTGTGTAGAACTTCATCTGTCATGTTCCTTTCAGTCTGGTATTGATGATGAACTAGCTATTCTGGCAGTGCAGATCGTGTGTTTGATTGATGGAGTCAATGATGAACTAGCTATTCTGGCAGTGCAGATCGTGTGTTTCATTGATGGAGTCAGTGATGAACTAGCTATTCTGGCAGTGCAGATCGTGTGTTTCATTGATGGAGTCTTTGGTGTCTGGAACTGGTGAAGGAAGGTGTGTGTGTGTGTCTGTCTTCAGGAAGTGAAGTCGGTGTATAGAGTACTAGTGGCCATCCTACACACGGGCAATGTGGATTTCGTGGAGACAGACAATCACCATGGGGCGACTCCTGCACTGTTGCTAACATCGACATCTTGAAACTCGGTATTACTGCATTACTTTAATTACTTTAATTTATATATTGACTGTTTCTTCTGAAGCAATTGGCATTGCAGTGTTTGCTTATTTATTGAAGTTGTGTAATTTGCACCATGAGCCCAGCAGTGTCAAGTATGAAATGAAGTTAGCCTAGCATTCTTTTTGTCTTTTAATTTCCAAATACATTTGCACACAGTGACACAAAGCATGCGGTGTCAGGATTCAGTGTAAAAGGGTAGGTGAGTGGCATGATAAAAGAAAGGACAAGCTTTGAAAAATCATGAAATGAGATCTGGAATTTTGAAAATAAAAACAATGGTAAAAATGGTGAGACAGAGAGGAATGGTCTTACCATGTTAAAAAATGGGTTACATGACAAACAGACTTTGGAAATCATATACAAGTGTGTGAAATACAGTGGAGTTCATTTGATGTGACGTATAGCACAGCTGACCATGAGGGCCAGATCAGGACTGGAACATGTGCAGTAAAACAGGATATGAAGACATGCTGAGTTGATAGCAAAGAGTTGGGTCACAGTTCAAGGTTGACTGACTTGTGTCACAGGAGACACGTTTCAGCTGTATTGTGGAGAGTTATGAACTTTATTGCTGATGAGTGTCGCTTCTTTTCTTGTTCCTCCCCCCCCCCCCCCCCCCCCCCCCCCATCCTTTTCCATCGGTTTTGTTGAAAGCAAATGTGGATTGTTTGAGTAGCAGACCTCTCAAAACTCAAAACTTTTGGATGAAAGCAAGAAAAAAATCCTGATTGACCTGATTAACTCAACAGACGTCTCAAACAGAATTGGTTTTTCAGAGTAAGATTGCCCATCATCAGAAAATTAGCTGAAGTGACAGACGATTCTCACAGGCATTCTATTCTAGAAAAAAAAGAAAAAGGAGAGAGGAGAGAGAGAGACAAATGTTTTTATTGTTGTTTTCTTTCAGTGTCCGAAATGCTGGGTCTGGACGTCAAGGACCTTCAGGAGTGCCTGACCAGCACCGGCATGGTGGCCAAAGGGGAGGTCATTGTGCGTGCCAACAGCGTGCAAGAGGCCACGGACGCTCGTGATGCCATGTCCAAGGCCTTGTACGGTCGTCTGTTCTCCTGGATTGTCAACAGGATCTCTGCTCTCCTCAGGCCCAGTCGTGCTGGCGTCAAAGAGTGAGTCGAGAAGACCTTTCTCTTTCTGGTGAAAACATCCCTCTCACCAGTATTGAAGATATTCTGTGTTTCTGCTGTTGTTAAATGTTCATGTAAAGCATTGTGAGTTTACATAAGAAGGGATACTGTAAAAACATTTGTTATTAGGTATTTTGATTATTGTTTTTATTTTTTATTATTGTTGTTGCTTTGTTGTTGAAATTGTATCCTAGTGAAAGTGGACAACTAAATAAAGCACAGTGTAAGCAGACAGGTTAATAACCTGTGCATTCATGTATATATCTGTGTGTGTGTGTGTGTGTGTGTGTGTGTGTGTGTGTGTGTGTGTGATGTGTGTGCTGTGTGTGATTGTGTGTGTGTGTGTATGTGTGTGTGATGTGTGTGTGATATGTGTGTGTGTGTGTGTGTGTGTGTGCATATAAACATATTTCAAGTATGTATGGCTAATTCAGAAAATTAACCCCTTGAGTGCCCTGGCATGAACGGCGTTCGAGATGGTTTCGGGAAAGCTGTGTGCCCTTGCTCGAACGGCGTTCGAGATAATTTCATCATCAAAATTCGGCGATTTAAAGAAGGGAGGCAAGGAGAAAAAATGGTTTAAACGGTTGCAGGGACCCTAAAGGACGGTTTCTTCCCTTTCGTGGGTCAGCTGACTGACCTGCTCGCGTCCATTCGGTCAATAACTTCGGCAGAGTTCAGAGAGTTATTCTCGGTCGAAGATGGCGAGTCGAGCAGGCAGTTCGATCAGGCGCGTGCCGTTTTCAAACGATCTAATGCTCTTGAAGTGCTTCAAGAAGTTATCCGAGACCGTGAAAGCGATGACGAAGACTTCAAAGAAGTGGAATGAAGCGATTCGGAGGAGGAATAAAGTGATTACAATCAACACCACCCTTTGCTATCGGAGGTTGGTGTTGATGACGAAGCTGATCCCCACTTCAAACCGAGCGATACCGGCGCAAGTGGGGCCGAATCGGAGAGTGACGAGCCGATTCCGTGTATGTCGAGTGCCCCTCCCTCCTTTCGTGAGAGGTCGGGAGGAGAGTCGAGGAAGGGTAGGGGGTTTTGGACAACGGCGAGGGTCCAGTGTGAGGGGGCGTGGCAGAGGAAGAGGCGTGGCACTCGTCAGTCGGAACTTGTTTCAGAATGGACAGAGGCCAGTGCTGATTGCCCAAATCTCGACCTTTCTTTCACAGGTGACCCAGGTATCAAGGTAAACATTGGCAATTTCAAGCCCATGGATTTCGTGGAGTTGTTTTTGTGGTGTGTGTGTGTGTGTGTGTGTGTGTGTGTGTGTGTGTGTGTTGTTGTGCTTGTGTGTGTGTGTGTGTGTGTGTGTGTGTGTGTGTGTGTTTGTGCAGGCTGTGTGTTGTGTGTGTGTGTGTGTGTGTGGAGAGAGAGAGAGAGAGAGAGAGAGAGAGAGAGAGAGAGAGAGAGAGAGGAGCAAGAGAGCAGTGCAGTGCTTGTGCATGGTGTGGGTATACATTGTGTGTGTGTGTGTGTGTGGTGTTTGTGCATGGTGTGTGTGTGTGTGTGTGTGTGTGGTGCTTTTGCATGTGGTGCTGTGTGTGTGTGTGTGTGTGTGTGTGTGTGTGTGGTGTGTGTGTGTGTGTACATGCGTGTGTGTGTGTGTGTGTGTGTGTGTGTGTGTGTGTGTTTTTGTGGTGTGTGCGTGTGTTGTTGTGATGTGGTGTGTGACAGTGTGTGTGTGTGTGTGTGTGTGTGCACCCAAATGTGTGTCAGTCAACTATAACTTGCATTTACTGGCAGTAGTGTGGGATCCTGATCCTTCTGTCCATAGGTTCTGTGTTGTGGTGTATTCTCTGCGACACCAGTGTATTTTTCAGTTGTTAGTGTGCTTTCATTATCTGTGGTGTGGCCTTTTGTAGCTCAGTCCTATCTTAAGCAGTCTCAGGTTGTTGTTTTTTGGGGTGGTGGTTGGTTTTGCAATGTTTTATTTATTACCTTCTGTGGTAATGGCTTTTTATCAATCGCACTTAGTTCATGAGTGAACCAAACCACATGTGTGAAAGAAAACTGACAGAATAATTGGAAGTTGCACTTAGTGTTGTTATTGTTAGTTCATCTCTGCTAAACAAGACCAATTCCCAAGAGGCTTGCAAGATGTGCAGACTGATGCTGTGGATAATGTTCAATTCCCTTCTTTTTTCCCACGTTACCTGGGCTGGATTGCCCCCCCCCCCCCCCCCCCCCCCCCCCCCCCCTATGATATGGGTTGCTAACATTTTATGCATTGTCAAGCTTTATTTTGAATACAGATGTTTGTCCTGAAGTTCAAAGGATACTAACACCAGTTTTTGTGGTATTTCATTGTGATTTTAGTGCTATAGTTTTGTTTATGTTCTGAAAGTGTCTGTTTTTCAAACAAAGCATTCATCATTATATATATTTTTGGTCTACTCATTACAAACAAAATCAAACTATTGTGATATCTGGTTGTAGCCAAGGATATAACAAGAAAATTTCCCAAGTATCTAAGATGTATGTCAAGAATTGAAAGAGCACTGGGCATATCAGTGAACCTACCTAAGAAAACAAAATTGTGTCCCTTGATACCTGGATTGTACTGTACCCCAGAAATGCATAAATTTATCATATAAAACAACAATTGTGGGTTGTAAATTCACTACCAAATATTTACACAGGTGTTCAGTAAACACTAAAACCACTTTTGGCTGGGTTTGTATGTTTTTTGTTTTGCTGCTGTGGGTTTTTGTATGCTTGCAAAGTATAATTTTTAAAAAAAAAGTTGAATTATAAGATTATTTATTTATACTCAGAATGAACAAAATCAAATATTATTTGCAGGTATTATAGCCCTGGGTATGAGAAGAAAACATTCCAAAAATCTAAGAGATATCTCCACAAATAAATGAGCACTGATCAAATTAGTGAACCTACCGCAAAAAGTCAAATTTTGCTCCGGCACACAGAAGTGCAAAACTGATACAAAATAGCGGCAGTCAAGGGTTAAAGAAGAGGTGCTTTGTGCAGAGACGAGTGGCTGGTGACGGGTCTGCTTGACATATTTGGCTTTGAGAACTTCAAGAACAACTCCTTTGAACAGCTGTGCATCAACATTGCCAACGAGCAGATCCAGTACTATTTCAACCAGCACATTTTTGCATGGGAACTGGTATGTATACATGCTGAATATTCTTCAGTCAAAAAGGGGGATGTTTTCAGGTTCTAACTTACCTAAATAGGGCAGTGTTACACACGCATGTACATAGCTTACATACACATGCAAACACATACATGTTACAGATCCACAGGCAGGCATTTATGCTCACACTGATACGAGTGTTACACCTTTAACTTCTGGAGGTGACTGTTCTGGTAATATGGCTGTTTGAACAAGCTGGATATTAGACAGAATATCACTGAGCATTGAGGATGACCTTCAGTGTGGGTGCATGAACCTCATGGTGCTTTTTCAACAGTCCTAAGAAGGGTCGCCCATGAAACTTAATGGCTTCATCTCCTCTGTTTCCTACACTTATTTTGAGGATTTTTTTTCCATAATATGAATTTTTTCATTTGTGAATTCTAAAAAGAAACGGTATTAGTTCCACCAAATGATACTGACAAACGAATTGCACAACATGCTGTGGTTGTTTGTAATGATGCTGAAACATATCTGCAGATGTGTTTGAAGTGATACATGAAAAACGAAACAGACAGTGCCGTGTTGACGGAACATTGAAAAACCATGTTGCTGTCTGGGTCCTGCAGGCGGAGTATGAAAAGGAAGGGATCGATGCCACCCAGGTGACCTACGTGGACAACCGGCCCATCCTGGACATGTTCCTGGCCAAACCTGTGGGGCTGCTGTCTCTGCTGGATGAGGAGAGCCACTTCCCCAAGGCCACCGATCAGACTCTGCTGGGTAAGGGACTGGTGGGTGCTGTCGTCACGATGGGATGACAGGTGGCAAGTACGTTGATGTGATTCACAGAGGAGAGGAGAGGATGGTAGTGCCTTACATTGGGTCGAAAAAACAGTTGCAGGATTTATACTTTGATTGTTAATGGAGTCATTTTTGTTTGATAGAAGAGACTGATTATTGATGATACCAAGGTGGTTTAAAGTATAGTTGTTGGGCTTTAGAGAATGTTGTGGTAAGACACTGATCATTGTGTCTGTTATTGTTTTCAAGAAACCATTGCAACAATGAAACATGCTGTCTGTATGTACTATAGCTAAAGTGACAAATTCTTGCAGTGATATTAGAATGGTTGTTAATGTCTGATATTGAACTGAAAGTACTTTGGCAATGATGATGTGAGATGGTTATATCATTTGCATTGTGGTGAAGATATTTAGCAGTTTGATACTGTTCTTGATGTGTGAAGTATCTGTGAGTGTACAAACACCTGCCACATGTGAACATGCATGCTTACCCATTGTTGGCATGGTCTGTCTTGCAGACAAATTTCAGCAGAACATTAAGGCGGCTGCCTACTCCAAAACCAAAAGGATTCTCACTCTACTTCTGCATTGATCATTTTGCTGGAAAGGTAATTTCTGTCTTGTAGGGATGATGACACATTAAAATCATTCTTCCTGTAATATAAATTTACCACTAATTATTCATGTAAGGATAACACATCAAGAGCATACTATCGGTTTAAAATCATTCTTCCTGTAATATTAATTTACCACTAATTATTCATGTAAGGATAACACATCAAGAGCATACTATCGGTGATATTTTTTTTTCCATTTTTATTGTGAGCCTCAGTAGACTTTACAGGTTATGGAGAGGTTTAATACATTGGTACTGTAACTTGACTTCTAGAGGTACCAGATAAATGCATTTGAGAGCAAAAGCCATTTGGAATGGGATGAAATCTCAGATGCACTTTAGTTATTTGTTTAGAGATCACAGGAGGGAATCACACTGCTGATAAGCTTAAAGTGTATGTCAGTAGTTTGTATGTGTAAATGTGCACACACAAATGCGTGCGCACACACACACCACACACACCACACCACACCACAACCACATCACACTACACCACACCACACCACACCACACACCCACACACACACACACCACACACACACACACACACACACACACCACACACACACTGTACACACACACGCACACACATTATATGTGCAGATCCATAGATATGCACTTATGCTCAATATCACACAGAAGTGTTGCATATTTCAACTATGTCAGTGTGGCTGACATTTTATTCTGTGTATGAGTAGAATGCTTTTGAGGTATCTGAAGAAATTCTTTCAGTGAAACAAAATAGTTTTGTGAGTTTGAATTTGTTGCATTTCCAGGTGGAGTATGATGCCACCGGGTTTCTGGAGAAGAACCGTGACCGTCTCCCTGTGGAAGTGGTCAACATATTGAGAACCTCTGACAGCAAAGTGGTCAGGACTCTCTTCCAGACTCCTCTCACAAAGACAGGTGCCGCTGCCTTCCTTGTTTTTTTCTCCTCTTGTTGTTGCATGTGATACGGTCGTTATTTTTCCTGTTCTTGCCGAAGTTTTACTCCTGTTTTATAATCAGGTGAATTTGTGTTGAACTGTTCTCTTGATTTTCATTTGAGGGGGAAATGAATATTGAAAGCCTCACCATGTTAAACTTGCTGCAGTATGTGCACTTTCCCAGATATACTATTGATTTGATTTGATTAATTTGATTTAGAGTCTGTTTACAATGATGGTGATATTGGACTACCCAGATATACTAGTTCCCCCTTTAGATTCCCCAAATATGGAACAAATTTTACAGTTACCCATTTGTCACATAGTAGTTTCAGGTACATTTTCTGGAAAACACCACAGTGCTGCACTGGCTGAACCTAATTGCATGAGTGTTGTCTCTGTGGCTGATCTTTTTGTGCTGGGCATAATGTTAGGCATTTGCTTCCTACCTTTCTTAATTCTGATGTTTGTGATGTTTGTCACATAGACGGTTCTTTCTGTAGATATCAGGGTATTTGTACAACATTTTAATCATTTTTTGTTATTTACTTTCATTTTTGTTCTGCCCTTTGGTTCTGTGTGTGTAGGGTGGTAGAGGGAGAGAAGCTGGAGGAGACTGTGTTCATGTGTGCATGGTCATAAGTTTTGGTTTGAAGGTTGGGGATTGAGGGGAGGTTATTTCAGTAAAATGAAAAAAAAAAAATTACTAAGCAGTATGACATTTATGTGCAGATATTATTTTGATGAAGGCAGCCGTTCAGTTTTATTTTTGTCTTCAGGAGGAGTGTGTAATTTAAACCATCTCGCCATCCCAGGTGATACATTCGTTTGATTTTTGTTTGTTGGTTGATTTATGCTGTCAATGGCTTTGTTTCAATAGCCAGCTTGTTAAGAATAATCAGCCAGTCTGAGAAGTCAGAACTGAGGACTTTATTGTGTGTGTACATAATTGTTGAAATACAGATGTGTTTGCTGCAAATAAGAAAACACACTCTATTGTGTGTTTTCTTTTCACACTAGTATGATGTACATATTCCTTTTTGTGAATACAATTATGCATGAATTGCATACTTTATTCATGCAATTTTATTGTAAATACCCCGACTTTTACAAAAAAATTTTGCATATTAAAATCTGCTGTCTCTGTCTCTTCCCGACTTGATCTGTCTCATGCATGTCAGTCTCACTTTCTGTCTGTTGGTCTGTCTCTAGTTGCTTTCTTGCTGTCTCTCTCTGCCAGTCTGGGTCTCTCTGTTTTCTCTCCCTCCCTCCCTCTGTCTTCCCATCAGGGAGGACAACTGTCCACTTTTCTACCAATTTTAGTCATTTTCTTGTTCAAATTTTTGCCCCCCAATTTTTTCAAAAATATTTTTTCAAATTAGAAAAAGGTAGATATTTTTTGTAAGTAGAAAAGGAAATTAGAATTATCAGCTTTGGAAATGGTGGTTACAGAACAGTTCGTTCTCAATTTGGTAGAGTGAGAAGAAGCTGAAGTATATGTACAACAAAACAGAAAATGAAGATGGTTGGGAGAAATTGGTGTAGAACAAGTTGTTAACTTAGTTTCAAATGACTCGCACTCCATTTGCATTTTGTTAGATTTTTCTTCTTAGGGAGTTCGCTTCCCTGCCCTGTGCTCTCTCTCTCTCTTTCCTTCTCTCTGCCTTTCTCTCTCTCACTATGCTTTTGTCTCTCTCTATCTCTCTCTCTCTCTCTGCCTTTATCTCTCATTCTCTCCCCTCCCCCCCCCCCCCTCTCTCTCTCTCTCTGTTATACTGTCAATTTAATTACATTGTATTAATTGTATTAGATGATGACATTAATAGAAAATAGTTACATGAAACTGATTTTGTCACCACACTCAAGGTTATATTAATGTTTCAGTTCCATTTCACACCTTTGTAGTCCCATTATCAGAAATGCACATCAGACTCAACAGTGGAATAGTTTCCTCATAAAAAAATGCCAGAATCAGAGACCCTCTTTTAAACTCGACTTTAAGACTACATAAGCTGTACTCAACATTTCCTTGATTAATTACATTCCCAGATGAGAACGCATGTGTACTAGGTCATTTCTCAAAGCTTTCAGTTTGGCATTAAAAAGTGTTTATAATTTGTTTGAGAATTTATGTTTTTCTTTTCATGTGGCATTGTGTTGATCAGAATTTTGGGTGTGGATTCCCAGCATGGGGCCCATTGTGTTGATCAGAATTTGGGTGTGGATTCCAGGTAACCTGTCATCGGGTATGTCCTCACAACAGTCCAGTACACAGTCATCCTCCTCCCCATCGCTATGGCAACCACCATGACCACCAGTTATGCATCTCGTGGAACCCCAGTCATGGGCGGCAGCAGGGTAGGTACCACACGGCGTGTGTGAACTGCTCTGGAGGGGATGAGAGTGAGAGTGAGAATGTGTGGGGTTGAACTGTGTTTTTAGGTCTGTCTGTCTGTTTTGCATGAATGAATCATTTTTGTATGTGTTTTTTCCCCTTGAAAGTTCATTTATGAACGAACTTGTAGTGTGCATACGTGTAAGCAGGCCTGCATGAGTGTATCAGTGTTTTGATGTCACATGCCTATATTGTTTTATGCAGAAAACGTGCACATACGCTATAAACAAAAGGCATATATGCATGTGTAGAAGCATAAGCACAGATATACGCATGCACACACACACACACACACACACACACACACACACACACACACACACACACACACACACAATGATATGACATGACAATATATAGTATGCCATGTCATTTCACCACACATCGCTTCACAACATTATCTTTGATATGTGAATGCATGACACCTGATCACACTGTTCCAAACCACACACCAGGCTACATCATCGGATTGTAACAAGATATCACACCACACCACACCACACCATTTCAAGCCACACCACCCTGCACCACACAACACCGCTACCACTTCATACCACACCGTTTCACTCCACACCACATCACACTTACAAATCAGCTAGGTATTGTATAATGATTGATTGTACTGTGTTCTTCAGATCAGTTTAAAGGAACGAAGAGTGCGAAACGAAAAAGAAAGAAATGTGGGAGATCGGTTTTAATGACATTGTTGTCAGATTAGTGGAGTGATTAAAATAAAACTTTTTTTCCCCCACATATGATGTTATTCTGTCACATGAGTTTCACATTAATGTGTGTCAATGTATGTAATTGCAGATCTACAATAGATTAGTAAGTATAGAAGTGTGGAGAGCCCCTCATTCGTGTTTTATCCAGGTACTTTCCCCCACCCACCTTCAGTTTGGCTTCTATAACTGCTCACAGAGTTTGCAGAGTGAACAAAGGGGTTACTCAGTAAAGACCTAAAAAGATAATTTTGAAAGGATTTGAGTTTGGTGAGTTTATACATATTTTCTTAAATCATCCCATCTTCAGCAAATATCCACAATCTTGAAGGTTAGATGTGAAATTGTTTTGGTCCTATGTCTCTCCGTTTGGGGTAAAGTATTTTCTGGGTGGGTTCTGTATTCTTTAAGTACTGTATTATCAATAGTCTTACATTTTGTAAGGTTGTATGTTACCACGGCCGAATTTTTCTCTCATTGCAATGAAGATGTCTTATTGTAATTCATACAAATTGAATTGGGGAAATGTGTTATTAAACCAACACAAGCAGTAGTATCAAATTGTACTAATGCAAATTTGATCTTTTTCTAAGACTAAGTCGACCCATTTTACTGTAACATGTAGAAGAGAGACAGGTTTACAATTTCTCCAGTATTGGGGTTTCACTTCCTCTGGAAGACATTATGTTAAACCTCTCTGAGTAAATGACATTTTACCTTTAGCAAAACTTGGTTTAAGGACTGATTTGTAAATCCCTTGAGTTGCCCCTAAAAGAAGTTGAACACATTTATCATCGTTCATTCAGTGTTGGGGTAGTTTTTATTTTGCAATTTTTGTGTGTAATTAAATTGTCTTAAGCCTCTTCTTTAGTTGTCAGTCTTTCCAGATTGTCTTATTAGTTGTGTCTATTTTTTGTTATATTTTCATTTAGTTTTTGATATCTGTTTCCCATAGTTTTTTATTACTATATTCCAAGACTTTATTCTTTGTAGAGTTCCTGAACAAATGTCCTCGTCTCTTCTAGGAATCTCATTGTATTAATTCTTGGGAAAAGTCTCTGATTAAGTTTAACCTTTTTTTTTTGCAGACTTTCAAGAGAACAGAAGTAACTAACTAACTCTTTTACTTCAGGGATGTTTGTCCTCCTTTTGGATAGTGATAACCCCGTTCACTGCTGACTTTCATTCTTTTTATCTTTTTTCTTTTTGATTAATTTCTTTTCATGTTTGCTTGTGTGCTTACCTCATGATGTATGTTTTTTGCTAAATGCAGTGCACAGAAATCACATTCATGCACACGCACACACACACACACACACACACACACACACACACACACACACACACACACACACACACACACATACCACACACAGACACACAGACACATACACACACACATACACACACACACACACACACACACACACCACACGCACACACACACACACCACGCACACACACACATATGACATACAGATACACCATTCCGCACTACATCACATCACATCACACCACACCACACCATGTACACTAGGTGATACTGATTCAAGAATGATTAAAGAAGAAAGTAAGAACACATGTATATTTGTATTCATGTGCATATACACATGCACTCACAAGCACACATGCACACAGATGCATGCACACTGTGCGCACACACATACACACACACACACACACACACACACACACACACACACACACACACACACACACACACACACACACACACAAATGCACACACACACACTGCACACACACACACATGCACACAGTCACGCAGGGTTACTGGCAATGAAGCATGCTGCAGTATATTTACACATAAAATATGGAGACGTGTTTTTTTTAAAAAAGCAATACCCTGTTTTTTTTTTAAAAAGCAATACCCTGTGTCTCATTGAGAATGTAGATATGTAAGTAAAGATGAAAATATTAACAGAAGCGTTTACATCACAAATGAACACGGTTTATTCAATACTGGAGAACACACACACGCACATGCACACACACACCACACACACACACACACACACACACACACACACACACACACACACACACACACATGCACACACACACACACATGCACACACACACACAAAGAAGAAGAAGAAGAATCGAAAAATATGAGTGCAGTTTTAATCAATGGATTTAGTATTAAAGTTCTGAGAAAAGATGGAGTTCTTGTTGTCAGTATGGTAAGGGTGGGCTACCATAATATTCTGTTACTGGAGCCAGTATATCTGGTTTTCTTGATGTTATATGGAGGTTTTGTCTGACAGTTTAGAATATCTTGAAGATTGGGGAAACATTTCTGAATCATTGAAGATCACAACGATGATGCCATTGGTCAATGTTGTTGAGACTTCATGTCTCAAGAGAATTTTGTGCTGTATTTCATACTCAACTTTGGTATACTTGTTGATGTGATGATAATTTTGTATGCATAGGTAAAATTTACTCAGAATTTAGTCACATTTTAATTGTCATTACAGCACTTTAGGGTTGTATATTAGAAGCTCCATGGTGGCTTTGTTCAGAGTTTATTTTTCCCTTAATTCTGAGCCTTTGTTGGTGGAGATTCTTTTGTTGCTTTGCTGGATGTTTTTGTAAGAAAGGTTTTCAAAAAAGAAGGAAAAGGAAAAAGACAAAAAAAAACCCTGAAACCTATGACAGTGTGAGCTTTTGAAAACAAATTCAATATTTGCTCTTTGCGGGGAAAACCCTCTGGTTTGGAATATCTTTCATAACCCACATCTTTCATGACCCACTGTTTCATACTCTGTTCATGTTGACCCCCTCTGCTTTTGCTGTGTGTAATTTCAGGTCCCAGTTTTCTTTATGTCACTTTAATTTTGATGCATGTTTTAAGACATTTCTTTGATATGACGTGTGACCCAGTAGCTACAGCGATGCTTAATATGCTGGACTGTACTTATTTAGTACATTCAAATTTTGTTTCCAAATGTTTTTTGATCAGTGTTTTTCTTTGCCCTCTTTGCCAGTTGTGACTGTTTGTCTGTCCTTACGTACTTGTTATCTTCTTACATCCAGTTGTATTGATCAAATGTTTTTAGCATGAACACTCAAATTGGATCATAACGAACAAGTAGGCTAACTCTTCCTCCCATGATGAAATGAATACACACCCTTAACTCCAAACGAATGCTGCTTATTACACCGAATCGCCCAGCAGAAATGACAACACAGAGCACACAGAACAAACATGGACAGCAGAAATGACAGCACAGAGCACACAGAACAAACATGGACAGCAGAAATGACAGCACAGAGCACACAGAACAAACATGGACAGCAGAAATGACAGCACAGAGCACACAGAACAAACATGGACAGCAGAAATGACAGCACAGAGCACACAGAACAAACATGGACAGCAGAAATGACAGCACAGAGCACACAGAACAAACATGGACAGCAGAAATGACAGCACAGAGCACACAGAACAAACATGGACAGCAGAAATGACAGCACAGAGCACACAGAACAAACAAGGGATGTAAGCAGCATTCGCTTGGAGTTATGGGCATGCATCTATTGCATCATGGGAGCAAGAGTTATCCTACTTGTTCGTTGTATACTGTTTATTGTTCCCTGCCCTATTTAAGATTTCTTTTCACTCAATTTGGGTGTTTAGACAGGTATTTTTGTGGTACATTTAGTGTGCAATGATTGGTGTTGACAGCATGTAACGGGGTCCACAAGCATGACTCGCATCCAACAGACGGTGGCCACCTACTTCCGCTTTTCTCTGATGGACCTGCTGAACAAAATGGTGGCTGGAACACCGCACTTTGTCAGGTTTGTCATGGATGCTTACGGATCAGTCTTTGCCAAAGATTAGTTGTTGGTTCTCATGGGAAATGTTAGAACAAAGGGAATTTGTCAGTGAAGGTCTTTTGAGTAAAGATTTGTTTGAGTAAATGTTGTAAAGAGCATGTATCAGATAAAATATGCAATGGAAGTTATCAAAAGAAATGTTTGAGCAGATATTCTGGTCACATCTTACCACATTTGTTTGCCTGTGCAGTATCTTCTGTTTCAGTTTTATTCATGTGTTGCTTTCTTGTGATTAATTGATTCATGCTTTCATTATTTTCCAGGTGCATCAAGCCTAATGATGCCAAAGAACCAGGTAACTTTGACCCTGAGCGGGTAGAGACACAACTGCGTTACACGGGTGTCTTGGAGACAACGCGAATCCGACGACAAGGATACTCTCATCGCATTTCCTTCTCTGACTTCCTGAAGAGGTATTTTGGTTGTTACATATCTGGTGGTGTGTTTAGTCGTGGTGGTGTCTGTGTTGTGAGTGCTGTTATTTGATATTTCTTTCCCTCTGTACACATGTAAAAATCTTGACATTAAATTCTAAATGTCTTGATTGGAATTCTTTAAAGGCACAACACAGTTTGGCTGCACTTGATGATAGATTGATGTAATGTTAAGCCCTACCATGTCCCGTCTAAAAGAAATTGATGCTTGAAGGGTTAATCTTCAACTTGAAGTAACTGAGTATTGCATTTGTTTCTTCAGGTACCATGTGCTGGCTCTGCGAGGGTCCACCAAGATTCCTGTCACCAAGGAGAACTGTGTTCTTCTGCTGGAGAAACTGAACATGACTAACTGGGCTATGGGGTGAAACTAAGGTGAGATATATGTGTGTGTGTGTGTGTGTGTGTGTGTGTGTGTGTGTGTGTGTGTGTGTGTGTAAGTTAGGGGTGGGGATGGATAGGAAAGGATGGGGGTGGTGGGCACCAAGATTCCTGTCGCCAAGGAGAATTAATTTCTTTTCAGAGTTTAGTACAGAGAGCTTGCTTACAAAACTTTCAAAGATATGTACACACTCTTTGTAGAGAATATGCTCATTTTTGTTGAACACCAATATCAGTTTGAAGGTAACAGGTCTGGCTATGGGTTTCCTGAAGTGTGTAGAAACTTCTTAATGTAAAGCATGTATCGAGGCCCTCAGTGTTTTATACATGTTCATACTGGTTGGCTGGCATTATGTTGAAATCAGGAATAAACATCTGCTGCTATCCATGACTGTGTGAGGTCTTCATTTGGTTGGATTGAAATGTTGCTTCAAGAGAAGAAAAGTTTATTTCAAAGGCTAAGACTGTGAAGTTGTACATAAAGTAAACGTTGAAGAAAGAGCTAGTTTTTATTTGGTTTGAGTTAAATGTTGCTACAAAGGAGCAAAAGGTTTTTTTCAGGAACTAATATTGCATTGTAACCCACATTTCAAGAACTTTTTTTTTTCTGTCCTCATGCAATTTTACAATATTTCTTAAGAAACTTAACGTCCTAGAGCGTTGACTTGTGCAGGTGTTCCTGAAGTACTACCACATAGAGGAGCTGGCGCGGCTGTACGAGCGGCTGTCGCGGAAGGTGGTGGTGATCCAGTCCTGTGTGAGGGCCTGGCTGGCCAGGACCCATTTCTTCAAACTGAGATGGGAGCGACAGGGCGCCGCCATCACCATACAGAAATGTACGTGTTTTGTCTGGTTCACTCATCTCTGTCTGTCTGTCTGACAGTATTTCAAAATATCTGCACTTCTCTCTGTTCAAAGTAAACCGAAGGAAAAAGAATCTGTTGGCCCGCCTTTCCTTTCTGTCTTTCTCCTTCTCTCATAACTTATCTGATTAGTATGAACATAATTTAATTACTTTCTTAAAATATTTAAAATGAACAAAACCCATAAAACAAATGATTATAACAGGTATGAAATCAGCAGGTAAATTGATGGAAAAGAAGCTGCACTTGCAGTGCTCTGTACTTCTCTAGTACAGACAATGTATCATGCCAAGATTTCTTGTCCAAGATCATTCTGCAGGAAAAGGGGATTAGGGGACGGGGGATATCGCAGATATCCCAGGCTTTTTTTGTTCATACAATTTGTTTTGCTCTCCATCATATTAGAGAAATGGTGTCCTGTTTAGAAATGTGGAGTTTGCCTGCAAGGCTAAAACTTGTGTCAGTGAGGACAGTTTTGATGGTATGTCTACTGGATAATTTTTTTAACATATTTTGCAAGGACGGAAAGGTTTTTTTTTAGTCAAAAGAAAGAAAAGGTCTTAGGAGGACAACATGAAAGAACTGGACTTGTTACCTCTTCCCTGTAGCACATGGTTGAGGAAAGAGGGCTATGGAGATTGCACAGTCCTCAGTCTTTGCACTCCTTTAACCCAAATAATGGTGAAAAAGAAAGATGACTCAGGCATGAAATTCGTCCGCCTAAGGCGGATTTTCCGCCCATTTTTTTCATCTGCGCCGCCCCCCCAAAAAATGTGCCGCCCAAAAAAAAAAAAAAAAAAAAAAAAAATCCTGAAATAAACTTTTGTTTGATGCTATTCCCATTTGGACAATTTGTTATTCTCAAAAGAGTCAGCCGGTCACTTCCGCCGTCAATCAACATCTGGTCTTTTCGTGCCTGTCGAACGTCGGACATCGTTAAATTGCCGAAGTTTGTTAAGCGCGTCGCGATTTCACGCCAAAAAAAAAGGGATGAGAAACGATTGGAGGTTGGACTGGCTAGACCAGGAAGTGGACGATGTTCGAGTTGGCGATGTGTTTCGCAAATTAGACGAAAAAGGCGCTGCATTTTGTGTTCCATGTGGAAAGATTGACCGACTGAATCAATGTTGTGATGAAGGCTGCCTCATTGTTTTTTCTTCTTCCTAAAATACTGGTTCACTCAAAAATGAGTAGGTCACCAGCGTGCATGTTAAAAAGTAAAAATAAAATAACACAAAATAATGCGAGTGAATGAGTCAGTATGCACATATAAAAGTATATTATTATATGATCTTTTGAAGTATTATTTTCATTACTGAAAACATGAAAATGTGGCTTATTTGCCCTTCTTAACAGCGCTGAAATAGGGGTTTATTTGCAGTTTTAGGCCTTTTATTTCATAAAAAAAGCTTCAGCTTCAGGGGGCTCTGCCCCCTGACCCCCGCCGGGGCGTTGCCCCTGGACCCCACTGGGGGCCTACGGTGGCCCCCAGACCCCCGCCGATTTTTCAGCCTTTTTTACTGCTGGTCACTTTCATGCCTAGTGATTGGAAGATGCTGATAGTGTACATTCATGCAATGTTCCAAGTCTGGAACCGGAAACTGGGTGTGTGTCTTTATACTGCGTTAGTCATGAAATTTAGCCAAATAAACTAAGTTTACTTGTCGTTTGTTTGAGTTTGGAATGATGAATGTTGTTAACTGTGCAAGTAGTACAAAACTCTCTATTTTGATTTATTTTTCAGGTACAAGAGGGTGGATTGCACGCCGGCAGTACAAGCTGACTGCTGAGAAACGTCAAAAAGCTGCAACCGCAGTACAGAAAGGTGAGGTGATTCGCTTTATCATGCAGTTCTAGAAGTTTGCAGAAAGGGCCAGAGGATGTTAACTAAGACAGAATGAGTGAGATACTGGATTTCCTTACAGACTGATTGTATGGTAGTCATAAGATAGCAGCTTGGTGTTATCAGACATGGAAGATGGCATGTCTGTAGTAAGTGGGCTTTCATTTGAATACAGCTGATGTTCGTGTTTCAAATGGTTGAGTATATCTGCTGTGAATGCGTCTTGAGATCAATACATCTGTTTATAAAGTGTCTTCATCGAGTTCAGATGATGTTAGTGTGTCTTTACTTGAGGTCATCTCGTGTTAATTAGTGTGTCTTCACTTGAGGTCATCTAGTGTTAATTAGTGTGTCTTCATTTGAGGTCATCTAGTGTTAATTAGTGTGTCTTCACATGAGTTCAACTGAAGTTAGTGTCTCTTTTTTGATCATGCTGGTATTACTGTCTTTGAGTCTCAAGTACTGTTCTCGTGTCTTTTTATTTGTGTGTCACTGTTGCACACTCCCGTGAGGGTGTCCAGTGCATGACAGACTGCTTTACATCAGCCTGCTGGTGTTTTGGCCTCACAGTTAGTCTCTGCAAGACTGATGCTGTGCTCCAATCCTTACCATCACTTGCCACCAGCACTTCACCGCCACCTGTTGTCACTGAGAACAGAGAGGTCTCAAGACCGTGGACGAGTTCTGCTGTCTTGACAGTATTGTCAGCAGCAAGGGATCCCTGGAGGCTAAGGTGGCACTAGGAATTGCGGGTTCAGTGCTGCCGTTGACAAGCTCACAAAGAAACTGTGGGAAGACCCCGGCATCAGAGTCTAACAAAATTGCTGTGTACAGAACAGAGGTCGTGAGTGGTCTGCTGTAATGTTGAGACCTGGACTACCTACCGATGACCTATCCAACAGTTTGAGAGCATCTATCTGTATTTCCTGCACAGGATCTGCAATGTCAGGTGGCAAGACAATGTGTTTAAGTTTTAGGCTCCTGAAAATGGTGGACTTCCGACCATTGAGCGTATTATGAGTCTGTTGTGATGTGCAAGACATGTCTTCCACTTGGAGAGGAGCAGAATCCCTAAAATGTCTCTGTGCACGTAGCCAAACAGGGGCAGGGTGACCAAGGTGGACTGTTCATAAGGTATAAGGACATACAGAGGGCCATTCTCAAGAGCTACAACTGGGACATACTGACTTTGACAGGCTCTGCTTGAGACATCTGTGCATGAAAACCTTCTAGTTGAACAGAGCAGCTGTCATTCAGACAAAGTCGAATAGAGTTCACAACTATTATGGGAGCTATCTATATAATTTTGTCATACAGTAAATCAATATGGAACTGTAAGGGAACTGCCTGTAAAATATCACAACACAGCTAAGAGTATGCAACTGAAAAGGAGCTGACTGTATTGTGGTGCTACACAGTTAAGTAATACATGTGTATTACTACATAAAAAGCTATCCATTGTATACCACCATACAGTAGACAGTATGCTATTGTAAGAGTGCTATCTGTACATGTCACCAAGCAGTAAAGACCAGTCGAAGTCCAGGATGTGTGCAAAGATGGAAAAAGAACTGATCGTGTTTAGCACAGTGATACAGAACGTGACATTACACTTTTAACCAGACCAAGAAAATTAGGTGCGTGAGCAGGAGGGGGACATCTGGTGGTGTTCTGTGTATGTCGGTCATCGCTGAATAACACAGTGACACGACAGCAGTGCAGTGTCTCCACTGGTAGATTTCCTTACGGCAACCTGCTATGGATAGATCTGTGGAGCTGCAACAGAACAAAATTTCACGTGGCTGTGTAGGGGAACCGTTATGAGCAGCAATGGATGGCTGCCATTGTGAGGCCACAGAAGAGGAAGCATCTTTTGAAGCAACAGCAACTGTAACAGCAAGAAGTGAAGAATGAGAACTGCATTTTTTATGGAAATTTGGCTTCTGCCTTCTTGATGACTTGAGACAACGGCCAGCATGGGATGTCATGTTTTAGGAAATGGGTTGTTTCTTGGTATGTGAAATTCTTACCTTACCTTTCTTTTTGGTGAGCTTGCATGTACCAAAATATTCTTAATAGCTGACACGTTGAAGCTGATGTGTATCACCACCAGGAAATACAACCGCCGTAAGTCTGAGAATCAAATTTTACAGGAGATCAAAAAAACCCGATGATAACCCCCACAAGATATACTGCGAGCTGAGTTACGGTACAAGTATTTTGATTACAGCATGTTTATTTTTAGGATAATGTGATTGATACTTGGCTATGATATGCCCTTGGCCCGCTCATACAGTATACCAAAAATCTCAAAAAATGCAAAAAAAAATGGAGTTGCGGCAGTTGTGTTTCTGGGCGGCGATATGCCCAGTGGTACTTGTTCAGTATCGTATACATAAGTCCATATGAGATAGGCATGCAGACATCTTGGTGACTGATCTGATAGTTTTGCAACAGATACTTAGAATAGGATCCTGTCATTTTCTTCCTTCTTTCCTTTCAATTATTTTAGAAGAATCCCAGGGTTCCCCAAATACCATTTCCCGTGACACGGGGAAAGTAGAAAAACCACTCGGGTAAGCTAAAGTCCGTAAGGTACTTTCCCGTGGGTAAGTTCAGAATCGAAGTGTGCTGTGACTAAAACGTCGTCTGCTCAGACCAAAAGAGTAGTTTCCCTTCCTACCAGCGACGCAATCTGTCGAAAGCTGCCATTGGTCGACTCTAGTGGGGTCAGTTTTGCGCGATCCTATTGGTCTATTGGAGAAATGGTCGCACGTTTCATAGAATTGTCTGCATCAGCATGCGATCACGATGGCGTTGGTTTTACATCTTCAAAGAAAGATGGGAGTGCAGCGCCCACAAAAGACCCAAGCAAAAGAAGATTGAGATCGACGCAGAATACAAGAAGACCAAACGATCTCGTCGATTCCTTGACGAATGGAGAGACGAATTTCCACTTTTTTGTAACATTTGCTTCAGAAGAGGAAGCCGAACCAACTGAAAAAATGGACTTCCGTGCCTGAATGCTTGTGTGCTTTTGCGTGTGTGTGTTCGTGTGTGTGCGTTTACGCGCGTGGGTTTTTGTTGCTTCGTGTTGAGTTTGCCCTTTGTGTGTGTGTGTGTGTGTGGTGTGGTGTGGGTGCTCCCTTCTTCTGCATGTTTTATATTGTATCCCGTGCAGTGTTCACGAAATTGGAGGCGGGTGGGGGTGGGGGTGGGGATGGGGGTTGGTTCTTTTCTTCTATTCCCAAATTCTTGTCGAGCGTTGTTCATATAATGTCGTGTGTGTGGGGTGGCGGTGTGTTGTGTGTGTGTGTGGGGGGGGGGGGGGGGGGGGGGGGGGGAGGATAGAGTGGGGGGGGGGATGTGGCTTGTGCATCTGTTTTAGTGCTTGCTTTGTGACTATTGTTTTGATGCCTTTTATCCCAATATTGTGCAATGTTAATGGAAACTTTTATTTTTCCTGTATTGTAAAGCGCTCTGAGGATGAGTCTTCTCTCATCGAAGAGCGCTATATAAGCTCGATTTATTATTATTATTATTATTACTTTTATTTTTCAACTGCTGGTGCTTGTGTGTGGTTTTGTGGTCGAGGGGTCAGGGAAAGTTGATTTTGTGCCGGGTAAGTTAAAACCTGTTTCTAACTTTCCAGTGGGTAAGTGAATTTCAAAAAATTTGGGGAACCCTGAATCCTCTTTCAGATCACTCATGCAGAAACTAAACTTAACACAGAAAGTTTTGCACCAGACACTGAAAACATGATTCTGTCCGTTTCTTCCCACCTTTTCCTTTTCATTATCTTAAAAGAATTCTGCTCTCAGGTTACCCATGCAGAAAAAAAGAAATGACGTTTAGCGCACTGTTTTTGTTCTGTTCCTTAGTGCTGAGAGGTCATCAGGTGAGAAAAGAGTATCAGCCCCAAATCGAACGACGGCGAGACGCAGCAAAGTCAATCCAGGTGGCATTCCGCAAACACCGAGTACGCGCCAGCATGAAAAAAAGACAGGTGGAAAAAGCCATGAAAGAACAGCAGTCTGCTGAGGTCATTCAGAGAAGTAAGCACATGCATGTGTGTGTGTGTGTGTGTGTGTTGTGTGTGTGTGTGTGTGTGTGTGTGCGTGGCGTGCGTGTGTGAGTGTGTGCGTGTGTGTATATGTGTGTGTGTGTGTGTGTGTGTGTGGTGGTGGAGGAATGGGGCAGGGGAGGCATGAGTATGGTTTTGGTATGTGTGTGCACACAATATGATTTCTTGCATGATTTGTGGTAAAATCCCTAAGGCCCTCTGAGATTACCTGTCTCAGAGATTACCTGGTAAAGGATTTCTGTGGATATTTGAGTTTGTTTCCACAGGCGGTGATAGGTTTCACTGGATATATGACTTTGTAATCAAGGGCATAGCTACTGAAAGGTTTCTGTGGATATTTTACTTTTTACTCAGGAACATAGCTGGCAGAAGATTTCTTTGTACAGTTGACTTAGCAATCAGGAACTTAGCTTGTAAAAGGTCTCCTTGGATATTTCACATTGTAATGGAGAACATAGCTGATGAACGATATTTGTGAATATTTGACTCTGCAATCAGGAACGTGGCTGATAATGGATTTCTTTGGATATTTGACACTACAATAGGAACATAGCTAAATATTTTTTTCTTGGGATATTTGACATTGTAGTCAGGACCAACATTCAAACATTTTCATCCTTAAAGAAAATGGGTGAAAGTATTTGTAACTGATACAGCTTGACTATAATACTGGTTGCGAGGATGTGTTTGAAAAAAAAACTGTGTTGTACATAATCGTCAACGATGACCAAGGACGTCACATCACAGGGGATGGGGTACAGTTTCTGACTGGCTGACTAGTACAGTGGAGACACACAAGGCTCTGCCATAAGATGAGCACAAGTGGTCTGCAGGCACTGAATATAAGGAGATGGACCAGATTTGTAAAGCTCATGTTTCCACCGGCCCTCAGCTATCCTGCATTGCTCACTGGAGGCAGCTCCTCTGTTGATTCAGCATCGCCAGGCAATAGTGCCACTCTTTCCCAGATATCTAGGTCAGTTTTCGACTCTGCAGTAAGCCATCAACCATGTCCTTGGAACTGCTTTTTCTGGCCACTCGAAGAACTGCCTTCCACTCATTGGTCATAGAGTAGTGTCTGAAAAAGATGTGCACTGGGCATTTGTCCAAGGTGGCCAGCCCATTTGACTTGTGCTGTTTTCTGCAGCATGTAGGGGAGAAGTCTGTGTCTGGAACTTTGCGTCTGCATCTAGTTTTCAGTAGCTTTTTTTTGCACTTCACCTGAAAGTGATCAGTCTATTTGAGATGCCATTCATTGACCGTCAAGATCTGTAGATAATCAACTGCATAGTATAAACATGAAGTCTTAGCTACCTTGGTCTTTCTATGTGACAGTGTACAGGGGTATAGGATGGACTGGTTGAAGTAGGTCGTACAGCTTCAGTGATTGTGTGACAGTGTCCATGACCTGCTGTTTGAAGAGAAAGTACACTTCAGTGTGTTTTATCTGACAATGGCTGTGATCTACTGCAGGAAAGAGAAAGTACAGTCTCAGTGTGTGTGTGTGTGTGACAGTGTACAGGAGGCACCGGCACAAGCAGAAGGCTGAACATGAGAGTGAAGTGAAGCAGAGAAGAACCCAGGCAGCCACAGTGATACAGACCTACTTCCGCATGTGGCGAGCCAAGACCCTCTACAGGCAGCTCGTTGACTACCAGGGGCAGAAGGAGATTCAGCTCATATACCTAGGGCAGCAGGTTTGTCAAAACACATAGGGCAAATGATAGGAAATGTTGAATAACAACTTGCATTTGGATCAGTAAATCACAATAGCCATATTTAGCTGCATTTTTTAACAATTTTTTTCTTTTTATGTTTGATCTTTCGGGCTCTCCAGTGGCATTACTCCCAGGCCACTCAAGCAGATTTTTTTTTTTTTTCCACAAATCAAAATCTTGATTTTGAGATATGATATGGCTTATTTTCAGAGCTTCCAAAAGCTACGCTTTTAGCATAGCATGCTACAATTCGGTTGATAAGGTTATACTGCTACACTAGGTGATGAAATGCTATGCAGAGAAAATGAAAAGAAACTTCATGGTCTTAGTGCTAGACAGAACAG
The DNA here is from genome assembly GCA_018398815.1 of Conus ventricosus. Taxonomy (NCBI): domain Eukaryota; kingdom Metazoa; phylum Mollusca; class Gastropoda; order Neogastropoda; family Conidae; genus Conus; species Conus ventricosus. The sequence goes on along the minus strand of CM031595.1, from coordinate 16,201,727 downwards.
AAACAGTGTAGATCTTTAGACTGTAGACTTAGCTTGTCCAGAATTGGCCTGGTTCAGTAGGGAAAGGAAGGAAATGTAGAAGGAAAATTGCTGAAGATGATTGTGATTTTGCCGCCTTTTCAGTTAGTTTTTGATCTCAGAAATCTCTGTTTTTATGTTGACCAAATCAAAAACACACGACATCTAGCAAGATTTCTGGCATCTTAGTCCATCATCATTTTGTGTGCAAAGTGAAAATGCTTGTTGCATCGTCTAGGAGTTTTACGCATAAATGTGGAATGCTACACATGAAATGTCAAAGTACTATACTTTGTGCTTTTCAGACCTTGGCAGATATGCATTTTCCTGCGTACTCTTTATGATCAGTAAACTGTCATAGCCTTATTCTATGTTGTGCCAAAATGTCTGAACTGATCAGAGTGGATGCTTATGCTGAGGTCAGAGTCACATTTGTCAGATTTCTGCTTTTTGTGTTCCTGTGTACTGAAACTTGTCCTAAGGCGTGGTGTATGAATGTGTAGGTTGAGCTGTACAACAAAGAGATGAATGAAAACCTGCAGAAAGCTGATAAAAAGCAACGTCACATCAACTAAACCAGTTGTGCCCACCACAAAGCCTGCACCAAGGACTGACACTGTAGCCAAGGTAATGTTTTTTCTCACTAGAAATATATCTGTACAGGATGTTGGTGTGGTAATTAAAAAATAACAGCTGTGGAGTGGCTTTGCCTTTTTCATGTAACAAAATGTCTTTGTTTGCGTTGGCATTGTATACCAGTTTCTTGGTCATTCTCACGTTTTCTCAAATATCTCTTTTGTCTGTGTCTTTCATTTAGTTGATCTGTTTCTTTTGCAAGTCTCTCCATCACTGTTTCTCTCTGTCTCTATCTCTCTCTTTCTGTCTCTGTCTCTTTCTCTCTCTCTTCCCCTGCCTCTCTTTCCTGCTGGTTTATCCTCTTAGTGTCACTCTCTTGCTTTGTTGGTTGGCTGGATTATAAACAAAATGAATGAAATTGATTCAAGTCCATCCTCTTTGATTCCATACTTGTTTGTGCAACCATTTCAGCTCCAGAAAACAGTAAACTAGTCTACAGCTGGTACTCCAACACTCAAGAAAGGGTGTGGAGGATTTTGTGTTTGTTATTGAATAACAGTTTGATTTGTGTGTGAGTGCCAGTTATGGAATTTGTACTTGCAACCAAAATTAGAAGCATTTAAGCATTGATTGATTAGAAAAACAAAATTTAGGATGACATGATTTTCTGCTGTC